>CM053789.1:200387225-201587225 GCA_028749045.1 Cupressus sempervirens
ATCATTTCTTTTTTCTTTTTTTCTTTTTTTGTCCTTCTCTATATTGTTGTAGAGGCATATCCATGTCATCATCGATATTTCTTCGCACTTGTGAATGTGCACTTGTTGTCCTTTGCAAACAAAAGTCCTCTACAATAACAAATAAAAGAGTTAAATTTTCAAAAATTGAGACTTTAAAGATTTTAAAGAACATTGTAGTGCTCTTTACCTTGTCCAATCACATCATCTTGCCTGCCATCTTGGACCTCAACATGCTCATTAGGCACAACCTCTACATCCCCTACAACTGCAATACAAGTTTTTTTTTAATCCCAACACATATTATAGTTAAATTTGTATTACGAAACCAAATTCAATTTAAAATGTTTACTTGTATTAATAATTCAAAAATAAAAAAATTGAATAGAAATACATTCGAATCACCACCTCCACGGTGCTCGATTGATGTATCAGATTGGTAGGCTATAATACAATGTAAATAATTAATGCATTTATCAACAATATATTTATATAAATACAAGACAAATACTGAGAAATCTTAATAATTCATTTTAATATGTATATTAAATCTATAATCATTGTTTCATTACTTTAAACAAATATAACAACTTATATTTTTGGAACTAAATATCAAATATAGTAACTACAAGAGTATTCAATTTGAAATAAAAATCAATTGACTTATTTACCTCATCGAATAATCTAGTAGGGTAACTTTGCACACTCATTGCTCGAAGTCATTCAACCACCATTGTATAGCCTTTTGTGTAGCCTAATTCCTTGTCCTCTTTAGAGATTATTTTTTAAAACTCCATGACCTACATTTTTGCTTGGTATCATGAATTTTTTGTAATCAATTTCATCAAGACCAAATTGCTTACAATTTATTAATATTTGCATATAATTTTTTATTTACTTATGCTGACAACTCGTGCAGCAAGTTTTGAATATCCACCCGAGGTGAGCTTATATTGCCTGTGCTTCTATTTTCTGGCTTTACTTGCCTTTGATGTGTCAGGAAAGCTTGTGAAGTTTGAAATATGTTAGATCACATAAGTATTAAGAGTAATTATTACATAATTTCATTCTTAATATTATGACATACCTTATTTCCTTTGGTGGTACTAGTTCTCCATCATCTCTTACCTTTATCTCAGTGGCATCCTTTATAAGATTATCCCACTCAATAATGGGAATATAGGGGGGCCGCTGATAACAAGGTTTTTTTTCATTTGGGTGTTGTAGTTGAACCTAATATACTTCAAAGCTTGGCTCACTTTCTCAAGGAGCTTAGGAGCTTAAGTCTTAGAAAGATGTTGGGTCCAAAAAGTGATGTCATGGCATCAATAAGTTGGTCCTTTAACTCTGTTGCTTTCAAATTCCACCTTTCAAGGAAAGAAAAAAACTATTAGACTCATAAATAAAGTGAAGCTACCTTTTAATTTACTTGAAGAAATTGATCAAATTAAGGAAACATGATCTAGAAATGAAATCAAAATATGATATCCTGTGCGTATCGTTGGCCCAAATATACACAAACATTCGTCATTAAGTTTTTCATAAAATATATTATTCCTTGCAAAATAATAATGTGTAGTTATTACAAGGGACTGTATGGCAGGTTAGTGCATTTGATTATGAGTATAAGATTGTATAGTAAAAGAATAGATCAATCTTTAAAGTACCAAGAAGTTGGGGTACTTTTAGGGGAAGAATGTCTTCATTGCTAACAAGCAATTGATCACAATTCTTTAATGTCCTTGTACATCTAACATGGGAACACCTAGGAAAGTCCTCATTGCCTTTTGCATAAAATGAATCCAATATTACAAAGTACCTCCTAAGAAATAATAGTTCAAGTGAAATAAACACATGAAAAATGAGAGAGAAGAAGAGGAATCAACTTACCAATAGGTGGTGCCACTGCATCTATTGCTGAGCTATGTGTTGCCAAATTTGCAATTGGAAGTGCCTCTTCAATTTTGTTCCCTGTAGAAAGCAACCTAGTGAACATAGGATCAATGGTAGGAGCTGAAAAATGAGATTGTTAGAGCACAATAAAACAAGATTGTTAGAGCTAGTAAAAAAAATATTGTTCGAGCAAAACACAAGTGCAGGATAGAACATGTGATGTACTTGAACCACCAAAAGTATCATCCTTTAGGGGATCACCCCTTAACATCCTTACCATCCTCTGAAAAAATAATACATGCATTTTATTTAAAGACATAAATAAAAGAGTACACTATAAAAACCATTATTGAACTTTTGTTATAATTAAAAACTACATTAATACTTACTGTATATGTGTGAACTAGGGTCACCAACATATTAATCATATCTTGTGTTGCAAGAGTGTGGGGTTGAGTTAATGCCACTTGCGATAATTTTTTTGATATATCATTAATCAAATTTTTCAATGCAACCATAGGATTAGGGTCTGAATTAAAATCAATACTAAATTCAGCAAGCTTATCATGGCTCAACTCCTCATCCTTGTGGACTATTTTTTTCCTTTCCCTTGTCTTAATCAACACTCATTTGCAAGAGCAATATTATTACCTCTATATTTAAAATCTATCAATAATAGTAGTGAAGAATAAAGCATAATACAAAATATGCATTAACATATTCTTGTATCTAATATGTACAAAAATAATGAGTTTTACCTATCGGGAAGAAGAACCATTTCCACCATGCATATCTTGTGGCTTTTTTTTTGGTCAGTAATAAGATTTTATATTAGTAAAATATAATTTTTACAATATTACATCTTGGCTTCAATGTATAGCCTTCCTTTGCACATACATGTTTCATCTCTAGAAACCATCTACATATACAAAAAAAAACTTCTATCTTTCCCCTAACCCTTCTACCTTCATAAACTAAACCCATATACATCTTAGCATTTAATAATTGGCCATCAACATAAACAAAAAAAAGAAAAGAGTATCTGCTACCTGTTCATTTGTACTTTTTTCCCTTTTCCACTATCCATTCTGTTACTTGGCCTTTGCTTCACCTCTATCACATTTCATCCATGCATGCCTCAGCTCTACTATCCCGGGTCTTACCAAAAACTACCCTAAAAAATTGTCGAATTATTGTTGAATTAATTTGCATGTCAGCTTTGTTTCTCTTACCTTCCTCAAAATTTACTTTAGTAGTCACATATATCCTCCTCTGTCAACTTTTAGACACAATTTTTTTTGAACCCAAAAAGGCAAACTTTCTTTGCCTACTTCGTCACTCTTCCACCCTCACTGGTAAGTTCATCCTGTCCATCCTCCTTATCCTTCTTCCACCCACACTTGTCCTCTTCCTTGGGGTGAGTAATGAAGAAGTGTCTAACCCTCTGACTGCTCTTCTCCAAGAAGCTCCCAATTTTTGCCACCAATTTAGCTCATGCTAGCTTTATTTTTGCTTTATAAACTTCCTTATCCACCCCTGTTGGCCACCACAAGAAACTAACCCTACCTCTTCTCAAGCCTTCTTCATAATTTTTGTAACATTCACTGTAGTCAAAGCCTTTCCCCAACCATGCCCATTCTAAAAGGGATTCCATTCCCACAATCAGATCATTCAGGAACAAGTTTTTCATAACCCACTCCACCTTATCCATTGGGCTTGCAATCTCCAGATCCCATGCCATTATTATTGCTACAATATCACATTAATCTTCCAATGATGGGTGGTGTTTTGAAATATCTCTCCAACAATATCCTTACTAGCTGCAATCACTCTTGACATTGGGAATTTGAGCAACAATTTCAACCTCTTGTCCTACACTGACCCGAATAAAGCCTTTTGATGTCTGCTATGTTCTATAAGGTAAAAGTCACCTCCATCTGCCTTTCAATTCTGTTACTATCACTTCCTTAGATTACTATTTAGGTGGTTAGAATAGATCTTCTACCATTACTATATATTGCTTTCCAACTGCATTCACACTTAAGAAACATCCCATCATCCATCCACACACATCAAACAAGCCCTTTTACCACCTCTTGTCATGATGAAAGCCTTTATTGCCAATTTTCCATATCTCTTCTTCAATTTTTTGATAGTCCTTTATGACGTCAGTCATCATTCCTTCATTTCTCCAAAGCATTCGACTATTCTTAAAAAGGTCATCAACTAATCAATGCAAAAAACCTCTTGGCCCAATACTTCCCAATGTCTACAAGTTTCAAAAATTGGTATCCCATCAACAATTAAACCTATTGCCCATTTTGAAAGAGCATCCACATCTCTATTTGCTTCTCTATAAACATGATATATTTGAAACTCCTCAAAACCATTTAACTCTTCCATAATAAACTCTAAGAATTTTCCTAGGTGCCAAGCATGAATTGAATTATTACTCACTACCTACATAACCACCACCGAATCCCCTTTTAAAATATTTTTTCCCCAACATTTTTTTATATATGTTAATGCTAACAATGCTGCTTGGAACTTTGCTTCATTATTTGTCCCATCCTGTAGCCTTAATGATCCATAAGCCACTGTCTCTCTTAAATAGTTCTTTACAATGCATCTTGCACCTAAATTCCCCAAATTTCCTTTAGAAGTCCCATCAAAATTTACTTTAAACCAACCTTTTTCAGAAGCTACCCACTTCACTTCCTCCCTTTTCTTTGTTTTAGAAATTGCATTTCTTGTAGCTCCCACCTTCCCTATTTTAATCCTTGGCCACATTTTTTGAATTGCCCTATCATATTTCATGAACACACAATTTGATAAATTTTCCCTAAAAACTATTGTATTCATCACTTCTTTAATAGAATGATCAATCTATTTTAGAAGTTGATCAATTGTCTTTGATCTATCCTGAAATATCCTTCTATTTCTTCCCTTCCAAACCTCCCATATCACAAATGCATTCAAAGAAGTTTCTTCTTCCTCCTCTCAACCATGAGATAAAGAAACCCTTAAGAGAGGGGCTCCATGGTCCAACCCAAACCAATTTTTCCTGAAGGCAACTCCAACACTTTGTTGCTATGTTACAATTTAACAATAAATGATCAACACTCTCCTCTTCTATTCTAGACATAACACATTTTGTAGGGCCCTGAAACCCAAATCTTTTTCTTCTATCCCCTATTAGGATTCTACCTTGCATTGCTAGCTAGGCAAATGATCCAGCCTTTGGGAGAATTTCTTTACTCCAACACAAATCCCTAGCTTTAAAACATTCTTCCACCTTAGTGTCTAACATTTCATAACCAAGCTTAACTCAAAATTTACCTAAGGCTGTTGTACACCAACTAATATTATCATCCTTATTAATAATGCAAACCTTTCTTCTCCTAAAGATCTCTCTCTTAGGGATTGTTGCTATTCTTCAGAAAGGCCCTCCACTCTCTAGTCTTTCCACATCCAATATTTTTCCAAATACCCCTTCAATTTCCTCCATATACATACTCACATTCCTACCCCACAAATCACAAAAAACCTATTTCATATCATTATCTCCTATTTCCTCATCTAAAGATTTGTTTCCATTCCAAGAACCCTCCCAAAACTTTTCCCTATTACCATTACCTATGACCCAAGAAATATGATCAGTGATGACATGTCTACATGATAGAATAAAGTTCCATATTGCAAAACCTTGAATTAGATTTTGGATAGTTAAAATCCTTATATTCTCATTAGAATCCAAATATTTATCTTTAAGAATCCTTATCAACAATTTCTCTTCATCATTTGCCAATTGCCACACCAACTTAGCCCCTAAAGTTGTATTCATTGTATTCCAATCTCTAATTCCTACCACACCAAACTTCTTGGACCTACATATTTTTTCCCACTTTAGTAAAGGCCATTTTTTCTCCTCTCCCGTCCCACTCCAAATTTTTTTCCTCATCTACCTTTCCATTGGATTAATCATCTTCTTGAAGATTTTTAAACACATCATTGAAAAAATAGGGACTGTTGAAACCATAGATTTTAGCATTAAATCCTTCCTACTGAAGTTAACCTCTTACCTTTCTAGCCTTCCATCTTCCTCGGACATTTTTCTACCAAGCCCTTCCACAATTCACTTTTATTATGCCCTTGGAATAAAGGGGTTCCCAAATACTTGCTCGAAAGAATTCCCTGTCTTATATTTAGAATTATTCCAATAGCTCTTCTTCTATAAAGATGGGTGTTAAAAAAGAAAATCTCAGACTTTTCCCAATTTTTTTTTCCTGATACTTTCCCATAAATTTCTAAAGTTCTTTTCAAAATTCTAGCTTCCAACTCCGAAGCTTCACCCACAAGAAAGGTGTCATGCAAAAAATGTAAATGTGAGATAGGGTCCACTCCCCTTGCCACCTTTTCCCCTTTCCATAAGCCTCTTACCATTCTTTCTTTGGTTAACCTCCCTAATACTTTAGCCAAAATTATAAATAGGAAAGGAGATAAAGGGTTATCTTGCCTAATTCCTTTTTCTAACTCAAAAAAACCTTGGGTACTTCCATTAACCAGCACTAAAAACCTTACTGAGGTTAAATACCCTTTTACCCATCTAATCCATTCCTCCTTAAAACCAATTTTTTCAACAACTTTAAACAAAAAAAACTCTATTTACGTCATCATAAGCTCTATAATATCCAACTTTACCATCATTTTGCTAAGTTTGTTTGTTCTAACTGAGTGGATCATTTCATGAGCTATAATCACCCCTTCAAAAATTGACCTTGCTGGGGAAAATCCACTTTGTTCCTCTAAAATTATAGCATTTAATACCTCTTTTAGCCTATTGACAACTACCTTTGAGATGATTTTATAAATCGTGTTACATAAAGAGATTGGTATAAAATCCTCAAAGGAGTTACATTCATCCCTTTTTGGAACTAGGGCTATAAAAGTGTTATTCAAATCTTTAAGAGCAAACCCTCCTTTTTTAGATTCGTCTACCATCTCCCATATTTCCTCTTCTATACATTCCCAAATGAGTGTAAAGAAACTTCCCATGAATCCATTAGGCCCTGGACTCTTGTCTTTTCCCAAACCCCATAATGCTTTTTTCACTTCCTCTTTAGAAACTACAACATTTAACCTTTCATTTTGCTCCTCTGTAATGCATTTATGAATGCACTCCAAAACCTCCTCATCTAAAGCCCCCTCCTCAATCTTTGCTCTACCTCTATCTTTGAAAAAACCTACCACTACTTTCTTTATCAAGATTGGGTCAAAAATCATCTCACCATCACCATTCTTGATTGAATTTTTTTAAATTTTTGGTTCCTCTTATTTTAACTAAATTATGGAAGAGCTTTGTGTTTCTATCCCCTTCTTTCAGCCATGTTTCTCTTGATTTTTGCCTCCAGAATACTTCCTCTCTTTGCAGGGTCTGAGTATACTATTTTTTTAACCTCTTTTCATCTTTGAAATCATCCTCATTCATTCCTTCCTGGATTATTTTTTCATTCAAAATTTTAAGTTTAGCTTCCAAGTCCTCTTTTCTTTTAAAAATGTTTTCGAAAGATTCTTGATTCCACACCTTCAGTTTTCCTTTTATATATTGAAGCTTCTTAAAGACTTTAAAGGCCATGTTTCCATCCCACTTCGGAGCTTCCCTCTACCAATTTTCTACCTTCTCCTTAAAACCCTCCAAACTAATCCACATAGCTTCAAATTTGAAAGGGCAATGGTCAGGGGTGAGTTCCTCCTGTATTCTTAGGCTAATAGGGAAGTGGTTTGATCCATGTATAGGTAAAATCTCAGCTTCCATAGACCGATCAAATTTTGTACAGTCACCCCCTAAAAGGAACCTATCCAATTTTTCAATAATATTTACAAACCCTTGCCTCCTATTATTCCATGTAAAATCCCCTTGTTTAAAGGGTATATTGATAAGTCCATTCTCCATAACAAATGTCGAGAAGTCTTTTTGTGTAGTAGACCTCCAACTAGTAACTCCTTTTTTTTTTCTTTTGGGTATAAGATAGCATTGAAATCACCCCCTACTATAGTAATTTCATCTTGTAAGATTTCCAACATTTCTATTAGTGTTTTCCAAAGTTCTCTTTTCTCTCTACTTTGACTTGGACCATAAACATTAAGGATGGTGAATTCATATCCTAGTTGTTTTGAGGAGACTTTTAACCACTACTAATTCCTTCCCATCTGCATTATAATTCCATTCACTATCTTCTTGTTCCATAATACACACATTACCCCTGAGGTTCCCTTGACAGCCACCCATTCACTTTCCCATATAAATAAATTTTTCCTCATTCTCTCCACATATTCCATCTTTATCTTTGTTTCTTGCATGGAAACTATATCTGAATTTGCTTGATCTAGGCCTCTCCTAATCAAGTGCATTTTGTCAGGGGCATTGCAGCCCCTAACATTCCAGGAGAGAATCTTCATCCCTTTTACAAGGGGTTCTTCCCCCTTCCCATTTTTAGTTTACTTTGACCTCTGATACTTCTTGCTATGTAGATCAATACATTTAACATTCTTCTTCCCCTTTTTTGGCTCTCTCTAATAGTTAATTTCTATTTTTTACTTTCTGATTTCTCAATGATTTGTTTTTCTTTAAGGATCATATTTACTTCCATACCAAAGAAATCCTCATCCTCCCCATTGAGACTCTCCTCCAAGCTCGATTCCCCTAATCTTCCTTTTAGGTTTCTTATTGGAGAGATTTTGATATCCTTAAAACATTCTCCAATCCCCTCCTTTGTTTCTCCATCCTACCTGGTCATATACCCTTCATTCTCCTCCCATTCCCTTTGTGATTCTTCTAGCCTTTTCAACACCATTACCATCTAGCCTCCTTCCTCCTAGGGTTTTTGATTTCCTAGTACTTCCCTTTGAACCCTTATTTCAGTTTCTTCTTCAGTTTTGTCTTCCATCCTCTCCCCCCATCTTCTCTTAGCCTTAGTTCCCTTCTATTTTGAGAATTCTCCCTCCCCATCTTTCTCTGCAACTCTTTACCATTCTTTTTTTCACTTTGTGGTGTTTTTTTTGAGCCTTCTCCACTTTCCATATCTAAAACTTGTGCCAGCCCCACATCCATAATCTCACTATCCTGAGGTCCTTGATCCTGACAGTCATTTTCTCTTGTTTTCAACATCATAAAATTCTCTATTTCTGCATTATCTATTTTCCATTGATTTCCACTCTCATATTTCTCAATTTCTTTCATCTTGGCTATCTCTAAAGCCCTCCAGAACAACCTTTCTTCAATTTTTCCTTTGTTCCGTCCTTCTTGTTTACAACTTTTAGAGTCATGTTCTTCACAGAAACAAAATTCACACACCTTTAACCCTTCCTCTAGAGACACTGACTATCTCCAATCTACCCCATCAATAAAGATCTCAACTAGTTCTGGGATTGGATGACTGTCATTCCACATTATACATATTCTTGGGAACATTTACAGAGTTTTTCTATCCACCATTTCTACTGCCTTAATAAATGTTCCTAGCTTGTTTCCTATCATTTTGTAATATTGTTCCTACCAATATTCCTAAGGCAAATTTCTCAACCCTATCCATAGAGGGAGTTCCTTTATTACCTCCTTTTTTGGATTAAAATTTATGGTCCATTTCTTCATATAAAATCCATATCCATCCATAAAATAAGGGCCACTATTCAAGATCCAATCCCTATCATGTGCTATATCAACTATCACCATACAAAAACCATTTTCAAGGGTTTTAAAGTATTTCGCTTCCCCCATTTTTCATCACACCAAATTTTAACTTTCTCTATTGCAAGATTTGGCCCTCCCCAATTTAGAAATAATGCATTTTTCTCCAAAATGTCACTCCTCACCTTTATCAAATTGCTGTCCAACATAACTTTCTCCCCCGTGCATCATGTCCATTGCTGATCCTAAACCATTTGCTTCTCCTAGTTTTCCATTCCTTGAGGTTTTCTTAATTTTTTTGCTATATTTTCAAAAACCACTTTCCTACCCAGATTTACCAATCTGAATCTTTGCATCAGGTGTGTTCTCCGCATATTTTCATTTTGTCTTTTCATTTAGCCATTTATCCCCATTTTTCTATCCCACTCTTTTCCATTGATAGGTTTCCTTGAAGTTTCTATTCCCATTTTTCTATCTCCCATTCCTATTCCCCTTGTAAAACCTTCCTTCATGTCTTTTAAAAGGTTCCCATCCATTTCCAAACCTCCCAAATCTCTCATTATTTTTTCTATTTTCTGTAAAGCCCTCCTTGAGCACCTATTCTCCACTGCTCTGCCATAGTTTCTCCATGTATCCTGTGGCTGTTGATCCATACTGTAGCCTTGCATTTCAAAAAAAAAAATTTGACACATGTTAAAACACGTGTTATTATTCCAAGTTAGCAAGAAATAAAATAAAATTTAATGGTGTATTTATCTTCATTTCTTGGAGTTGATTTTAAATGTGCACAGTACGTACCACCTCGCCCATGATAGTGGATTTGCTTATATCTATGCGATTCAAATTGTAATCAATAAGAAGCTCTTAACCTCCACATATTGATTTTATCACACATACAAATATGTGATTTCCCTCACGTGCCTCAAATATGCAATTAGGTTGCTTCTTAGTTGACGCAGGTTGTGTACTGTTTATAAAACCTACAAAATTCTTTGATGCTTTTGGCCTTCCATCAATGTATATAGCTATTGTTTTACTTTGTTAGCTTAGAAGCAAAACATGGTGTTGATATTAGATCTACCTTGCTAACTCTTAATGGCTTGGGCTATTATTATTTGTCCCCATCAATTCACTTTGATAGCCATGTTAGGGAGGTGATCTCACCTAGTTCATCCTCATGAATATGAAGTCCTTAATCATGATCTTGGGTGCTCAAATTAATGTCCAAGACATTTGTGCCTTAGGGCCCTATTTGATCATCATTTTAAAGGAAATCAATGTTGACCAAAAAATGTCTCTCACTATGTTTAGAGGTTTAAGGGTAATGTCACTCAACTCTTCACTGAAGTTATTCTTCAACATCCTTGCCTTCCATTCTTGTGCCAGCGTATGGAGCCTTTATATCCAACCATTCATTATAAGTTGGGGAATGCACTTCATACTTGGCATGCAAGTGATGCATTTGCATATGCAATTTTATCACCTTGAAAAATTGTATTTGATCCTGCTAGCTAGGAATAACTAATTGTTCAAATTATTTTCACTTGAAAATTTATTTATCCATCTTCAGTTAACCTAAATCCTTTCTTCTCCTAGCTGTATTGTTTCTTTATTGTTATATATTATAGAATAGACTTTCAATTTCTTTCTCCATATTTTTATGATGCATAGAAAAGCCCATATCATCTTAGGATAACACTAAGGAAAGTGGTTGCAAATATATGAATTAAAATAAATAAATTTCAATTAAATAAATAATTTGTGTGTCTGATGCTATTTAATGAAATGCTAAACCATCTAATCATCATATACTTATAACGATCAAAGTATGCATAAAGTAATATCTTGGTACATGAAAGAGTATACACAATTCAAAGAGAGAGTCACATTCCTAAGAAAATTCATAATATGCAATATGAATTACAATGAAGAGATAACTCAAACTAAATTTATAGTATAATAGAGCTAGATATGAAAGTTAGAAGTGCACGATATGCATAATGTATAAACTAGAGCCCAAGTAGACTAGAATATTATAAATTTAGGCTTGATTAAGTGAACTTAAGTTAGAACATGAATGCACAAACATGTTCTTGATTATGTATAAAAATGTCTATGATGATAATCTTGAACATGTAGGCAATAAGTTAATGCAAAATTGCAAACTTTCTAAGCATGAAATGCATGAATATGTCCTAACAACAAAATACCTTATTAAGTACCCTTGCACAATGAAAGCCTCTCAAAGTGAAGAAAAATGAGCAAAGCCACATGGTCCAAAAACCCTCTCCAAAAGTGAGAGATGTAACTATATGAAATGTTAAATAAAGGGAGGCCTCAAGAGGACCCCTCAAAGACAAATTCCTTATTGAAATAATCAAACACCACTAAAGATAGCATGGAGATGCCAAAGACTTTACAAAGATTCTTCCAACTTGTTCCTTTAACAATGTGTACTCCAAGTGGAGAATATCATCTTGAATCAATTGTTAAATATAGTGAACGTGTAGATTTCAATACACTTAATCCTTTGATGCTCCACTAGATTGCACAAAATATAAATAATACTCTAATTATCACACAAAAGAATTATGAGACCATTAGGAGGAAAGAGAAACTCTATCATTAACTAATTAAGCCATAAAACCTTTTGAATCTTAAGAATTTTCACTTTATACTTAGCCTTTGTAGATGATAATGCAATTAGAGATTAGTTCTTGCAAAAAATGCAATAAGGCCTAAACCAAGATAAATAAATTTATGAAGCAATGTAATTCCTCTTTAAGAATGATGCGATCAAACCTGTCTAAACATGCTTTGAGAATTTCAAAAATCTTCCATGGTGCAGGAAAACATTTAAAATACTCACCCACAACCTTTTTTTCAATCATAAAAAATGATATCCAATTGTGTAAATCAAACGATGAATAGTTTGTAGCAACAATGGATGATTCAACTGATAGGCTCTTTTTAGGACTAGATCGTGCCTCAGGAGGACTAGCTATACTTCTTCTAGTAGTTTCTCTAATATTTTTACAATGTTATCTTTGTAGAATGGGTCATGTGGCCTACATGAAGCTTAATGAATTTGACTCTGAAGAAAATCCTACAATTATTCCCACCACGAGCTTGAATAAAGAAAGTCTAGATGCTTTGCCTATATTTGAGTACAAATCAAAAAGTTGCAATCAAGGACAAGATTGTGTAGTTTTCCTCTTTGAATTACAAGAGAATGAGAAATGTATAATTTTGTCAAACTATAACCACAACTTCCATATAGAATGTATTGATATGTGGTTTTACTCTCACTCTACTTGTCCTCTTTGTAGAACCATAGTGCAACCCTATTTATCTTCAAAGGTTAAAATAGAGGAGAAGGAATCAATTTCCCTGAGTAATATTGGAAGGTTGAATGGCAATGTTTATACCCATTTGACGAGAGGTCAAATGAGTTCTACTATGGTGCACTATGAGAACCCACCAGATATTGTTTTGTGTGTCAGAGAGAATGAGCTAGGTCAAGGACTACCCAGTGGAAGACCATGACCACAAATTGATCTTCTTAGCCCTATCTTTGAAACAAGGATTTCTTTATTTATCAATTTTTTCAAGATTGTTGAACATTTTGACAAGTTTTCCCTAAAAATATCCATTAATGGAGGCCTTTAGGATGACATTAGAACAATGAGGACACCACATTTCTTCATGTAAGTAATAAAACCTCAAAATGCATTTGATAGTATGCTATTGACTCATGTGGATCATGAGAAAAGTGAGCACGTAAAGGTCAACCATAAAATAAATATTAGGACAAGTATGTGTTAGGTATAAAAGATTGCCAAAAAAAAATCAACTAATAAAGAAGTGCTATTGGTATTCAAAATAATACCCAATTGAAAGAGTGTGGTAGTAGGCTTGGAATCAAGCATAACAAACCTTTGAAAGCAAGTCACTTTTTTTGACAAATAAAAATTGCATGGAAATATTGAATAACTTTAATCCCAAGGAAATAGTGTAGATGCCCAAGATCTCTCATGTCAAAAATCTTGATCGATGTACACTGAACACTTTGAATCATAGAGTGAGGTCTATTTGTAAGGACTAAAACATCTACATATAATACCAAGATAAAATTATACCTCTCTTGTTGTTTCCCTCTTTCTATCGAGTATAAACTATGGGATTGGAATGACAATGAGTGAAACTAGACAAGAGAGAAAAAGAGTTCATCTTCTCCTACCAAGCCCCACTGACATGCTTGAGGCCATATAATGAATGTTGGATACTACAAGAAAGATAGAATTCCTTAAAAAATCCCTATAGTTGATCCATATAGATCTCCTCATGAATATTTCTATGCATCAATGCACTCTCTACATCTATTTAAAAAATTCATAATCTTTATGATGTTATTGTACAATAAGCAAAATGATGTGTGTTGGCGCTCAAAATTGTAGCCCGAATTTTGAGCAATTTTAAGAAATTTGAGCCCTATAAATGCTTTTAAATGCATACGTACCCGTCCATCAGTCTGAGGCCTAAGAGGTGTTTAATGCTTCTAGCACCTTTCATTTAGTATGCCTACTTGTTTCATGAAGTTAATTTACTGTTATGAGCCATTTTGTAAAGTCTTGTTTTGAGTTAGTTCCAAATTTGCATTTTCACCTAAGTGTCAAATAGTAACAGGACACTATGTTTGCAACTGAATATCTAGCACCCAGAAATTTTTTGTGACTTGCCACTTTGGGAGTGCCTAGTGTCCATACCTAAGAACCTATGTTTCAGATTTCGAGTCATTTTGAGGCCATTTTCCTAGGTTTTAAATCCCTCAAAGTTGGTCAGTTACTATTTTCATGCATTTGCACATTGCACATAATTCTAGGAAGCCCTGTTTGATGTGCTATATTTTTGACCCAGTTGATCAAAATGTTAATTTTCCTTTTGTGTTACATTGTAGACGTCAGGGACTTGTTATGTTTCAAGTTTCAGCTTATGATGAATTCGTTTGATCATTTTTCAAACGTGATTCCAAACGCAATATATAACTTTTACTGGTGTCAGCATTTACAGATTTTTTAGGACCCCTGTTCGTGATGTCATATCTCAAGATCTGTGAATTCCTAGGTCAAATGGATTGTACCATTATGTAGTACTCTGAAAATACTTCTAGTGTGTTAGTTTTTAAGTCACGACGAATCCATTTGCACACTTTTCCAGGTCAATTCCGTTTGCAAAAAAATGTTTTTTGTCAGTGTTTCCAGTTTGCAAATTCCAAGTAGCCCACTTTGACCACTCGCCATTTGCGCCTAGTTATTCGTCATGAGCCCAAATCCCATATCTATATTTACCTCATGACAGTGAACCAATATCCTAGTTTTCGTCTTCCCAAGTGTCTATTTGCCCAGTTTTCAATGCCAAATCCGAACCCAATTTGTTGTTTTCTGACATGTTTGTCTGCAGGTGATTCTGAGAGGTCAACTTTGACAGCAAATATCTATTGACCCCAAATTCGTCATAATACAAGATTCGACAAGGTATAAGAGTACAGAAAAGAGATTCAGTGTGCCCATTTTCAGAGCCTAGTCAAAGGTTTGGACCAGTTTTTAAGGCTAGTCAATGGACCCCCTGGCGCAAAATTGACAGGTTGCAAATTAATGGAAAATGAGTTTTTATTTGATTATTCAGTGTTCAAATTTGTTTCATTTCAGTGCTGGATAGTGAATGGGTTAGTTTTGCATTTTAGTTGTTCGAAAAAGAATTTTTTTTTTAGTTGAGCTCGCTTTGGGGCCCGACTAATTGCATAAGATTGATAAGATGTGTAGATTATAAATACTATAGTATCCACTAGTGAAAATGGTCTCATATTGGTCATTAAAATGTAATGAGGGTTGTTATGCTACATGTCACTAATTTTAAGGCAAAGTGATATGACCAGGCAGAGTGGATTCAAACTTAATCGTAAAATCACAATTAGAGCCCCAAGTGTGTTTTTTGTACTTCCAAAGGCCTCCAAATTGAAATATTTACATCACCTTTTGTCTTCTATTGCTTGTTCTCGGGTATCATCAAGTTACCAACAACAAGGGAAAGGCAGCCAGTGTTGTTGAATCAACATCTTTGACCAAAGGTCACCAAGGTGGTTAATCAAATATGTTAGTGCATCTATTTGTCAATAGAAGCTCACGTTAGGAAAAGATAAGAAGCACTTGGTAATATCCCCACCATTGCATGTTGTGACACTAACTTCCCAATAAGACATGTCGACATTGAAATGCCTGTTGATTAAAGAAAGGATGCCAGTAAAGGAAAGAGGCTGTTGCAGTCAGGAATGCCCATGTTAGAAGGATAAAAAAGGGTATGTCTTTAGTGGCAAACAACAAAGAAGAACACCCTGTGGCAGTTAAAACAGAGCCCATGCGTGGCAAGAAAAAGACTGCGGTAAGGCACATAAAAGCCAGCCTTAACAGTGGGGAAGCAACAAATGAAGTCATAGTCCTCTTCAAAGGGAAAACACAATGGAGTTTGAAAGCCAAAGCTGCCACCAAAGGGAAACTAGGCACATAGAATGAGGAGATCTCACACCATTTAAGAAGATCATGCCAAATGCAGAATAGGGGAGGTCGATGAAGGAATCACTGACGCATAAAAGAGGCTGCCCCGTGTAAAAAGCCGTCCAGTATAAAAGAGGAGCATCCAGTGAAAGAAGATTTGTTTAGACTGCACATGCATTCGCATTTGAAAGAACCATACCATAGCCCCAAACATAAAAGGAGGAAAAATCTATTTTTTTTGTCCCACATTTGCTGGGAGTAATGTATTTTAGCCTTTTAAGTAACATCGCACACAATGCACATGTATCTAAAGCCTCACGTTTTATGGAAAGGTTGAGTTCATGGTGGAGCCCGCTAGTTGATGATGTTAGCTATAGGTTGCATAAGGAAAAATTTTGACCAGTCATTGAGTGATGATGATGTGGTGCCAAGGATGTAGATACGCCAGGATTCTGCCATGTGGCCAGATCATGCGGCTAGTGCAAGCCCGCATTATAGAGTTGCTCGATGGTTAATTATTGCAGGAAAGTGGGATGTCACCAAGTGGCAACAGACCTAGGTTAGGAGATGATGTGGTGAAGATGAAACAAGTGATGATGAGGTGGAAATCAAATTAGAAGTGCTCAGATCGTGCCGTGTGGCAGATTGAGTGGCTGGCGCAATTCTGCAAAATAAAGATGCAGGGTGGTTAAGTATTGCGGGCATGCAAAAATATGACATGTGGCAGCTCGAGAATCAGGCATGGTGACATGGTGACCAAGACCAGTTGCAAATGGAGGCACAGGATGCTACCACATGGCAAATTTGACAAACAATGCATTTTTGCAAAATGAAGATGCAAGATGTTTAAATAATGCGGGTAAGCAGGCTGTTGACACGTGTCAATAGGCCCAGATTAGATGGTGATGTGACAATGATGTGTGAACTGACTGGACAAGGGTCGACCAATCATGGAGTGCCACGTGGTGCCGGTTAAACAAAGGGTTGACCACGGATTGGAAATAAAGGGAAAAAATGAAATAATTAAAATGATTAAATTTTTTAAATCATTTTCTTGGGTTAAAAATGCATGTTCATATTTTAAATTGAAAAGGCATTTAATCTAAAGATTGAACTTTAGATTATTTAATTTTTTTTGAATTTTTAAATTTTCAAAGCATGCAGACCTATGTTTCATACTAGAGGAGTCTTTTTCAAATCAACTTTTGAGGGGTTTTTGGTAGGCAAATATAGTGATGTTATATATCGGTGGAATTGTGAGAAGACAATTTTTTTGATTTTGAGGTCAGTTTTTGCATAGGAAGCAGCTAATTCATGTTACAGGAGGTTTTCTTCCAGATTCCTATTGTGCAACCGAATTTGGGTATTGATGATCAATTTTGATTTTAAACAGGGTAATGACCTGAATGTCAGTAAAAGACAGTAAAAATGCAGTTTGAGGCAAATTTAACCACTTCCAAATCAGTAAAAACTCAAAATTTCACCATATTTTCATAAGGTTATCAGATATTTTGGATGCATAAAGAGTTTTCATCATTTCATTAAATATTTTTGCAAATCAGTTACAAGTAATGATGAAAACAAAATTAGATCAAATGGGTAGAGAGATGAAAGAGGTTTTGCAACTGCTAGGGATGGAATTCCAAGTGGACACATGTCATCTTCAGAACAAATCCATGAATTCTTTCTTGTCTATATCTTTCTTTCTCTGATCCATTGTAAGGGTTCTAGTTTTTTACTGTGAGACCATTGTTGGTAGGAAATTTTTAGTCATTCTATGATACCATTTCTTTGGATCTAGAACTGTGATTCCATCCTCATTCTTCAACATATTCTCTCTTATATGAACAATAATAGGTTAATATAGATAGTTAAGATCTTTTAGGTATTTCCATGTTTTCATTTTCATGCATATGACTATATTAATTTCAAGCAAATAAATGCAAAGAGCAGTAGGTGATTGAGTTTCAGTTGAATCTTGTCTCCATTCTCAGTGAGTTGTAATGTTTTATGACCTTTGAACAAAGAACCTAGTTCATAGTTATAGTCCCTTAAGGCTGTATGTTGTTTCATTTTTGCTGATGATTTAAGGAATTGTGTAAATGCTTCATAGAAATCAACAGGGTTACAGATTTATTAAGGAGAATATCAGGTAAAAATGAGATTTAAATTGAACATAGATGTCTATTTACAAGTTGAATAGATAGATCAGATATCTAAAGATACACATATGTCTCAGATATTCATATGTATGTTTGTGATTCATGGATTTGCCCAATGGTTAAGGCACTGATCAGTTATAGGATCATTAGGTCTTACTGTTGCATATATGAGGTTTTGGCTAAATTCAACATTATTAATCAAACGTTCTTTCCCTTTTATGTTGAAGAATCTAAATGTAATGCCCTCACTCAGCTTGTGAATATCATAGGATTTGCAATTTGTTACTGTAGATCTAAGTTATTACATGAGTAATTAGGAGATATAAGGGTTTTCATTTGCTTAATAGATTCAGGGATATGTTTTTGCATTGGTATGGTATCATTTGAATATGAGGTCTACCCGCCTAGGTTTAGCAGAGCCTGAAGTAGAAGAAGGGTCAAGCCTTATAGTTGGCCCTGTGTCTAAAATGATATGTTGAGAATGGGAGTTAGCTACCCCTAGATATGTCATATTCTCATGGGGATAATTGAAAACCTAGTAACATTTTCAAACACCAAAAATGTGGATGCCAATGTTATGGAATATGTATACAGCTGGATCATTTTTGGTAAAGTTGATTGTTCATTTTATTGTACCTAATTTGATGAGAGTTCTACAAGAATTTGTAATCAACCAAGCTAATCACTAGCTAGAAAAATTTAACTAGGTTATGGCTTGTTTCTTTCTAAAAATATTTGTTGTGATATTTTTTTGTAAAATTTCTTCCAAAATCTACTATTTTTTGTGGTCTGCATTATTTTTGCGCATGATCTTAAGGTAAGTCACTTAATATGGGTTGAGTGAGTTTTATTATTTTATTATTTGGATTCTGGAATATGTATGTAGCTGGATATTTTTGGTAAAGTTGATTGCTAGTTTTATTACACCTAATCTAATGACAGTTCTACAAGAATTTGTAATCAACCTAGCTAATAAAAAACTATACCAATTTAACTCAGTTATGGCTTGTTTCTTTCTAAAAATATCTGCTATGATATTTTTTTGTAAAATTTCTTGTGAACTCTGCCCATTTTTTGTGGTCTGCATTATTTTTGTGCAGGATCTTGAGGTAAGTCACTTAGCATGGGTTGAGTGAGTTGTATTATTTTATTATTTGGATTCTAGAATACATATGCAACTGGATCATATATATAATAAGCAGCTTGAAAAATATCTCCCCGAATATATAAAGAGATACATCTTTAGAAGGAAATATAAAGACATACATGTTTACAGGGAAAAGAAAAGAAATTTAGATACGTACCTCTTCTCACCCTTGAAGAAAATCGTAGAGCAAGGGCATGACATGACAATGAAATTGTAGAGCAAGGACACGACATGACAATGAAATCACAGATTAAGGGAATGATAACAAAATGTAGAGATCACAAGGCCACAACAACCAAATACACCAATCATAAGGGCTATGACATGTTAACAAATCTTCACCCTCATTCTGAGCTCTCCACATCTTTCATGCACAACTCTCCAAAATCAAAACAAATAGAAAATGATTTTCATGTTTTATTTATTTTTTTATTTATGATTGTGAGGGTGTTACAATTATGACACTAACATCAATATTGCAATGACATCGGGGATAATTGCAAAAAAATGAAAATAACCACAAATTATACCACCATCACAAATTGTCATTGTAATTTGAACCCAAATGTTGTAGTGTCAAAAGAATAGTACCAGATGTCTGAGCATGAGTATGACAAGTATTTTAAGAATCACTTGCTAAGGGGCTAGCTATACTAACAATATCATGAGCCCACTTGGGCACACACTCAATATTTGGAGGAGTAGGGGAAGGAAAATCATCATCTGAATCATGCTCAAAGGGTATAAAATCTTGAGGAATAGAGGAAGTACTAGGAAGTGAGGGAGAAGATAGTGATGGAGGCTCTATCTGAGGAAAACACTCATCTAAATGGACATCTCCTCAAAACAAGACCTCTTGGGAATCTAGATCAAACAACCTATAGGCCTTCATAGCCTCATAATAACCAACAAATATTAGTGTTTGTCTCTTCCTCTCCATGGCTTTACTCTAAGTATTTGGAATAAATGCCCAAGCCTCACTACCAAAAACTCAAAATGTAGAAACATCAAGCTTGACAGGGGACCAAGCCTCCTTAGGAGTCATATGTCATAATGCCTTATGAGGCATCTATTTCTAAATTTATATTGTCACGATTCACTACCTCTGCCCAAAAAAAAGGCTTCATATCTTGAGATTGAATTATGCAATTCACTATCTCCCGTAATATTTTGTTCTTTCTCTTAGCAACTCCATTCTACTGAGGAGTATGGGGCACTATCACCTGATGTAAAATGTCTTTCTTAGTGTAAAAATAATGGAAAGACTAATCCACATATTCTCCCTCATTGTCAGTGTGAATCCACCTGACAGAAAAAGTAGACTACTTCTCCACAAGTGTCTCAAAGATCCAAAATAAATCAAAGACATCAGAATTGTGCTTCAAAAAGTACACCCATGTGCATCTGGAGAAGTCATTAATGAAGGTGAGCACATAATGAGAACAAGAAAAAGAAATGGGAAATAACATAAGATAAATCTGTATCAACTCCATTGGTGCCATAACACATGAGACTCTACCTGTCAAAAAAGGATATCGGTGATGTTTGCCAAGAGCACAACCTTGACAAACACTATTAGTACAAGAGATTTGAGGAAACCAAATCACAAGCTCCTATGTAGTAATCTGCTAGAGATATTTGTAATTGATATGGCCAAAACACTCATGCTAAATTTTTCTCACTGTGTCTGCATGAGCAACTAGAGAAACACCTATAGAATTAGAGCTCTCAAAGCCATCAAACATATATAAGTGAGACTCTAAATCAACACTCCCAGTATCCATGACCAAATTAGGATAATATAGATCTCATATAACCACATTATGTGGGGAGAACTCAATTATTTTACCAAAGCCTGAATAAAAAATTTGGTAAATAGAGACGAGGTTCATAGAAATGGCAAAAACCAAAAGAACATCCTGCACACCATCTAATGAAATAGTGCTTGAACCTAAAATAGTAAGCTATGCTAAGTTACCAACTATAATATGTATAGTAGTATAGTGAGCAAGAGAGGTAACCAAATCAGGAGAGTGTGTCATATGGTGTGAAGCGCCAAAATTAAGGATCCATATAGTAGTAGAAGACACAAATCATATAGAAAGAGAAAGCCCTTTCCTTGGAGGAGAAGGAAGCAACTTTAGCAAAGTAATATTGTGTTATTAAAGGCTTCCTCAAGAGCCTCAATTAATTTCCAACACTTGGAAACTGGATGCCCTTCCTTTCCACAGAAACTGTAAGGATCACCTGCATACCTCTTAGTCTTGAAGGAAGACTCTATAGACTTAGAATATTTTCCTTTGGGAGGGAGTTTCTTAATATTTGATTTCTAAGGTGGCTTGGAGGAATGCTCACTACTTTTTGACTCTGACTAGGGCTTCTATTTCTACTTTTTCTTCCCCTTAGTTGTTTGAGAAACCAATGTCTGGCTCTTTAATCCAGTAAGATAATCAAACTCTACAAGCTTGGCCTACTTTCTAGTCAACCAATCACAGAACACGTCAAAAGTGGGCATCTAAAATCTAGGACCCAAAGCATCTATGGTGGAGTGAAAAGTAGAGGAGAAAATTTGCAAATTCCATCAAAGTTTAGACAAAATCAAGTAAATACACTCATTATTAGTATTGTTCTTCCCACAACCCTAAGACAAATTTATTTGTTGTTTGAACTTCACCAGAAATTCCTCAATAGTGGGAAATGAATCTGGCACAAATGATGTCAACTTTGCCTCAATTTGAAGTGCTCTAAACTCATTGATAGTGCCAAGCAACATCTAAAACTTGATCCAGATCTTGGAAGGAGTAGTATAATGATCAAGATGAAAGAGAAGACTATTTTTAACATGTAATGATAACAATCCCATAGCTTGATCCATGATATTCTTATGCTGAATAACCTTAAAAGGGCATATCAATTGAGGCTGAACCTCATCCAAATAGGACCATAACCCCCATGATCTAAGAAGTTAATCCATATGGCCTTTCCAAAGATGGTAGTTATGTAGAGTGAGAGGCTCAATTGAAGAGGAGTCTGCCATGATGTAAGTGGTGCCTTAACTACTTTGAATTTTTTATTATTAATGTGGTCTTCATAACTAGATAGAAGATGCATAAGGAGTTTTTGGATGCTAGTTTTTTGATGTAAATAACAAAAGAAAAAAAAATCACCCCCCATAATACAAACAATAAAACTATAGTTCACTTAGGAAAGAAAATATAGGAAAGAGAATTAAAAGATTTAGAATGCAATCATGTGTACCTTAGTCAAGTACAAATCAAAATAGAAAAAAACTTGAGTAGTTTTCAACAAGAGCTTTTGTGGACTTCTTTTAGATTGAAAATTAGAGATAAAATGATCAAGTTATGCTCCTCGAAATACAAGAAAGATCATCAAAATTAAATAGTAAAAATAGGTTCCATATTAAAATAAATTAGAAAATTCTTGCACCATCACATCCATCTTGAAATCATCTTTTTGATGATATCTCATTTTTCAAGATATCGCAAAAGACCACAGGTACTTGGAGAAAGTCCAAAAAAATTAATAAGCCCTCTTGGAGCCAAAAAAAATTACCCTTGGTGCCCATGTGATCACATGCGGAGTTGGAAAAGGTGAGAGGAGCTTCCAATGGTTCTCTAACAATGAGTGTGTGACAAACTGGCTAAGGTGGTGGTAATACGGTAAGTCCGCGGTAGCGGTTGCAACTCCCCAACGAAGACAAAATGTGTCATGTTATAAAAATGATTTTTTTTCAATTTTTTAATTTTTCACCTTGATCCATGTGTCGAGGGCTATATGACCTTGGTAGGAAAAACAATGTTGGCTTAAAATTGCCTAGACTCCTAAATTAAAGTGCTTTATATGGAAATAGGGGTTTTGAAGTGCTCTAAATCCTACCATGAGGTCTACTTGGACACAAAGTGCTCCAAATTTTAGAGGCCCCCCTATTTCCACAAAGATGCTTGAAAAGTACTTGATCTGATTCAACAAACCCTTAATCTTTGTCCCTTCAAAAATTCTAGTCAAGTTACAACATATTTGGCTCTATTACCATGTAAGATTTGATGGGAAACAAATCTTCCATGCCCAAGAAACCTGCATGCAAAAAACCTGTCACATAGAAGGAGAGAGAAGAAAAGTATAAGGGATTTGCTTGGACAATATCCAAGATTGTATTATTAGCCAAAATGAATGAATCAAATGTACAATAGATCAATCCTTATAAAAGAAGATAAAAAATTCTAATAGGAAAATGATCATTTAATAATTAACTTAATTATTAAATGACTAATGCAAGTGCATGAAAGTGAAATCTTAAGAATGGAGTAAAGTTAATTAAATTGATATAATTAAATTAATACTGTACTCTAACAATAATGAATCCATATGTGTGTGTGTGTGTGTGTGTGTGTGTGTGTGAAACTACAATTGAAACTATTGTTGTATTGTCATTGATGTCAAATCTACTAATGAGACATGTTGCTATGTGGTCTAAATGTCATATCTATTTGATTGATGAAGAGGATTTGAGAGATTTCTCGTAAAAAAAGCACCTAGAGGAAAGGTTGAGTTATGAAAAGGAAGCTACAGTGGACATTTGATTAGTTATACTCTCACAAAAAAGTGATTTTTTACATCATGTTGATGTTCAAGTCTTTACAGTACAAATCAATAATATTACTTATGTAAAACTTGACCGAGCAATAAAGTGAGAAAGTAAGGATTTCCATGTGATGCTAGTGTCAACCAATCTACAATAAGTGCTAAGAAAATTTAGTATTGTTCAAGCATCAATATCGACCAAGAAAACTAGTTGATACCAAGATAGAAGTTTTAAAGTGACCGAACAATTCAATAATGATTGAGTGTCAGAATTTAGTAATGGTCGAGTAATAGTATTTTGAATGTGTATGAGGAATCATGATTTATAGTCAAATTAGTTGATTTCTTGGGATATGGAAGCTGTGTAAAGATAAGATTGATGAGTTGGATCATTTAATTAAAGGAGAGGATTAGGTATGATATCTAGCGAATGAACTAGATGAGAAGTTTCTAGAAAAGATGAAGATGGATAAATACAATGAACCTGATGAATTAGATCATAATTCCTAAGATCTATGCTTATCATGAAAATGGAAAATGACCATAACTACCTATTTAAGGAGGTATAGAGGCAAACTACAAGTGTAGAGAAGAGGCGCACAAAGGTGAATGCACAAGCATAGAGAAGTGAAGAGCAAATGAAGGAGGCAATATAAGCATGAAGTGTGAGACACAAAGATACACAATAGAAAAGTGAGAAATGAGTAGCATGTTACTGGTGGTTTTTCCCAAATTGGGTTTCCACATCAAATCATTGTGTCAAATGTGTTGATGCTTTGTGTTTACATTTCTGCATCGTTGATTTAACAAGCAGCTACAAGTTTTAGTGATTGCATGTATATGCATGCTTTATGGGTTTACTGAGCTAAGGAAAGGGAAATTTTTATTGGTACAAAAGGACCTTGGATAACTAATTCACCCTCCCTCTCAGTTATTCTAAAGTAATCCAACAATTGGTATCAAAGCCATCTACTAAGGAAGACTAGTTTAAAGGTACTAGAAGCACAAAGATTAAAGATGTCAAAAAGAGATGTCTCAAAGCTAAACAGAGACAACTTCCCTACATGGCAAAGTTTGATGAGACTGCATCTTGGAGGGATTAGAGATCATTCACAATCCACTATTACAAAAAAACATGTTGACCCTATTGGAGTTCCTACGACTGAGGATATGAAAAAGAAGAAGGAACATAATCAGGCAATGTTGGAGATTGCCTCTACCCTAAGTTGTGCCAAGTTCAACACATAAAAGGCTATGACATTGCAAAGAAGATGTGGGATGCTCTGCACACCATTTATGGAGGAGATAAGAATGTACAAAGAGCTAAATTAGAAAGTCTAAGAGGTAAGTTTGATGACATGAGAATGGAAGAATGTGAAAATATAGCTTAGTATGTTGCTAGAATAAAGGAAGTAGTTAGTGCAATTAAGGGTGCAACTAGTCAAATGGATGATGAAATAGTTCTAAGTAAAGTCCTAAGAACATTACTACCTTTCTATGCCATTAGAGTATCAACAATCCAAGAATTGAGATGCATTCCAGGGAACAACCTAACTCTTGAAAGGCTAGTATGTAGACTGTTAGATTGTGGTGACTGATCAGGAAAGTACTGTACATACTTCATAAATAGTGGGGTTCTTTTTTTTTTTTTTTTTTTTTTTTTGGGAAGTAGCCGACATGGTAGCCAACATATTATGGCTGACATATGGCCGACATGTTATAACCCTAAAGCGGTTTAATACTTGTATAAAAAGGGCTTAGGGTTGGGTATTTTTCACATGTGGTGATACGAAATTGGTTCTTGCGGCGGTATTGAGCTGTAAGGGATTACGGATTGTAATCAGGTTGTAATCACTGGATTGTAATAAGATCGGACTTGCTGTTTGGTGGACGTAACCCAGGGATTTGGTGAACCACGTTAAATCTTGGTGCCTTGTGTTTATTTTTGTGTTCTATTATTTTATGTTATTGGTTATATTTGCATGTAGTTTTTATTTCTGTCCGTGGTTTATCCTAACAAGTGGTATCAGAGCAAGGTTGTCTTTCAGTTATCCTCTACAGGAAAGTCTCACGGTTAAGTGGAAGTCTCACAGTTGAGTGGGAGCGATGGCAGATGAGGGTAAGTTGAGGGTTGCCAGGTTTAATGGGCAGAACTTCCAGTTATGGAAGATGCAAATGGAAGACTATTTATATCAGAAGGATTTATGGAAGTCGTTGGAAGGAAAAGCCAAGAATCAGGGAACTATGTCAGAGGTTGAATGGGATCTTTTGGACAGAAAGGCACTCGGAAGCATTCAATTATGCTTGGCACCATCGGTGGCATTTAATATTACAAAAGCAAAGACGACAGAAGATTTGACGAAAACCCTAGCGACACTGTATGAAAAGCCCTCCGCTTCAAATAAGGTATTTCTCATGAAGTGTTTATTTAATATGAAAATGGCAGAAGGTGGATCTGTTGCAGATCATTTAAATGAGTTTAATACTATTACTAGTCAATTATCTTCTGTGGGTATCAATTTTGATGAAGAAATTAGGGCTCTCTTGATTTTGTGTTCTTTGCCTGAAAGCTGGAATGGCTTGGTAATGGCGGTGAGTAATTCTATTCCTGGATCTAGTACCCTAAAATATGATGATGTGATCGGTGTTATTTTAAGTGAGGAAACTCGTAGAAAATCCTCAGGTGGATCTACATCAGAAGTGCTTTAAATGCATAAAGCAGGGGCAGAATGATTGAAAGAGGAAGTAACTCTGGAAATTGTGGGAAATCAAGAGGAAAGTCAAAGGGGAGGAGGTCTCAATCGAGAGGACCAAATGATTGCTGGTACTGTGGGAAACCAAGGCACAAAAAGAAAGATTGCTGGACTCGAAAGAAAAATGAAGGAGATAAATCAGATGGAGACAAAGAGGCAAATGTGGTAAGTAACAAATCCGAAGAGGATGCTTTGCTTCTATCTTTAGAGAGTGTTGATGATTCGTGGGTTTTAGATTCTGGTGCTTCTTTTCATGCTACACCTCATAGAGGTTATTTCATTGATTATGTCCAAGGGGATTTTGGGCTTATTTATTTGGGGGATAATGAACCCTGTCAGATTGTTGGAAAGGGAAAAATTAAGATTAAGTTGCAGAATGGGAATCATTGGCTACTACATGAGGTAAGACATGTTCCAAAACTAAGTAGAAATTTAATTTCAGTAGGGCAACTCGGTGATGAGGGTTGTGTAGTTACTTTTAATGATAAAAATTGGAAAGTTTCAAAAAGTTCCCTTGTAGTAGCAAAAGGTGTGAAAGTAGGCATCTTATATCTTTGTACAGGTCATATTGTTCCTTCTACTTTGATTATTTCAGAGAAAAATGAATCTTCAGGAACAATTACTGCAGTTGAGCAGGGAGATCAAATAGCTGCTGTAGATTCTGATACAGCACTGTGGCACAATAGACTTGGGCACATGAGTGAGAAAGGTATGAAAGTACTTCATTCAAGGAAAGTTTTACCAGGTCTAAAATGTGTGAATATGGATTTCTGTAAAAGTTGTGTATATGGAAAACAAAAGAGAGTGAGTTTTGTAAAGACAGGGAAGGAAAACAAAAAGGAGAAATTAGAGCTTGTGCATACAGATGTATGGGGACCGGCTCAGGTATCTTCCCTTGGTGGCTCTCATTATTATGTTACATTTATTGATGACGCAACTAGAAAAGTATGGGTTTATTTCCTTAGACAGAAATCTGATGTATTTCAAACTTTTAAGAAATGGAAATGCTTGGTTGAAAATGAGACTGGTAAGAAATTAAAATGTCTCAGATCTGATAATGGTGGTGAGTATTGCAGTCATGAATTTGAAGATTATTGCTCCACTAATGGTATTCGTAGACAAAAAACTTTTCCAAGGACTCCACAGGAAAATGGAGTGGCTGAACGCATGAACAGGACTATAATGGAGCGCACAAGGAGCATGAGGTTGCATGCTGGGTTGCCCTTACACATGTGGGCAGAGGCTGTCAATACTACAGTATATTTGATTAATAGAGGTCCCTCTACTCCTTTGGGCTATGGTATTCCAGAGGAAGCATGGACTGGTAAGAAGGTGAGTTATTCTTTTCTCAAAACCTTCGATTGTGAAGCTTTTGCTCATATAGACTCTGAAAATAGAACCAAGCTAGAAGCTAAATCAAAGAAATGTGTCTTTGTTGGATATGGCATTAATGAATTTGGCTATAGGCTTTGGGATTTTGAAAATCATAAAATTATAAGAAGTCGGGATGTCATATTCAATGAAAAAGTGTTGTACAACGATCTGTTGCAGCAACATGAGAAGAAAGAAGATGATTATGTAGTGCTGGATGATACTCCAAAAGCTGATGTTCTAGCCATTCCTCATGATGTGCAACAACTGCAACAACAAATACCACACACACCAGTGAATGTTAGATGGTCAACAAGGCCAATTAGACCTCCACAAAGGTTTTCTCCCTCTTTGTAATCTATTTTACTTACTGATGCTGGTGAACCTGAAAGTTATGATTAAGCTGTGCAGGTGGATACTAAGATTCAGTGGGAGTCTGCAATGAAAGATGAAATGGACTCTTTGCTGAAAAATAAGACATGGGATTTGTGCAAGTTGCCTGCAGGTAAAAAGGCTTTACAGAATAAATGGGTTTACAGGTTGAAAGAAGAGGAAGGAGGTAAGAAAAGATTTAAGGCCAGGTTAGTTGTAAAAGGATTTGCACAGAAAAAGGGAATTGATTTTGATGAGATATTTTCTCCTGTTGTTAAAATGACTTCTATATGTACTGTTTTAAGTCTTGTGGCTATTGAAGATTTGCATTTAGAGCAGATGGATGTTAAAACAACCTTTCTTCATGGTGATTTGGATGAAGAAATATATATGGCTCAGCCACAGGGTTTTGAGGTCAAAGGTAAGAAGAACTTAGTGTGCAAATTAAAGAAAAGTTTATATGGCTTGAAGCAAGCACCTCGGCAATGGTATCTGAAATTTGACAGTTTTATGCATGAGCATGGATATAATAGGTGTCATTCAGATTATTGTGTTTATTTTAAGAGGTTGGATGATGATAGCTACATTATTTTATGTTTATATGTTGATGATATGCTTATAGTTGGGTCTAACATGGATCATATTAAGAGGCTGAAATGCCAATTAGCACATGCATTTGCTATGAAGGATTTGGGGGCAGCAAAACAAATCCTTGGTATGAAGATTTGCAGAGATAGGAAGAACAGAACATTGACGCTATCTCAAGCTGATTATGTTGAGAAGGTGTTGCAACGTTTCTCTATGGAGAATGCTAAAGCTGTCAGCACACCTTTACCTGGTCATTTGAAATTGACTAAGGAGATGTGTCTCAAGACATAGGAAGAGGAGGATAAGATGTCCAAGGTACCCTATGCTTCAGCTGTAGGAAGTTTGATGTATGCTATGGTATGCACTAGGCCAGATATTGCACATGCAGTGGGAGTCGTTAGCAGGTATATGAGTCATCCAGGATTTGAGCATTGGAATGCTGTCAAGTGGATTCTCAGATATTTGAGAGGAACATCCAATAAGTGTTTACACTTTGGGGGCTCTACTACTGATTTACAAGGCTATGTTGACTCAGATTTGGCTGGGGATATTGATACCAGGCGAAGTACTACAGGTTATGTCTTTACTGTTGGTGGGGCAGCCGTGAGCTGGGTTTCTAGGCTACAGAAGATTAATGCTCTCTCCACTACAGAGGCAGAGTATGTTGCTGCTACAGAGGCAACCAAAGAGATGATATGGCTTCAGTTCTTCTTGGAAGAATTGGGACATCCTCAGAAGGATAATTATTTGTTCACAGATAGTCAGAGTGCCATTCATCTTGCTAAGAATTCAGCTCTGCATTCTAAGACCAAACACATACAGTTGCGGTACCATTTCATTCGGTCAGTTTTGGAGGATGGACAGTTAAAGCTGGAGAAGATACATACCAATGAAAATCTAGCAGATATGTTGACAAAGGTTGTAACAAGGGAGAAGCTGAACTCCTCTTCAGCTTCAGTTGGTCTTTTAGACTAAATGTGAATAAAAGAACAACAGAGTCCAGGGTGGTTTGATCCAGTGGGAGCCCCATGCGGTAGTTGTATTGCTACAGGATCAGTCTCCAAGTGGGAGATTGTTGTTTAGTGTGGAGCCTGATCAGTCCCCAAGTGGGAGATTGTTAGATTGTGGTGACTGATCAGGAAAGTACTGTACATACTTCATAAATAGTGGTTTTTTTTTTTGGGAAGTAGCTGACATGGTAGCTGACATATTATGGCCGACATATGGCCGACATGTTATAAACCTAAAGTGGTTTAATACTTGTATAAAAAGGGCTTAGGGTTGGGTATTTTTCACATGTGGTGATACGAAATTGATTCTTGCGGCGGTATTGAGCTGTAAGGGATTACAGATTGTAATCAGGTTGTAATCATTGGATTGTAATAAGATCGGACTTGCTGTTTGGTGGACGTAGCCCAGGGATTGGGTGAACCACGTTAAATCTTGGTGCCTTGTGTTCATTTCTGTGTGTTCTATTATTTCCTATTATTGGTTATATTTGCATGTAGTTTTTATTTCTGTCCGTGGTTTATCCTAACATAGACTCACTACTTTTGAGCTATCTAATTTTGACAACTACAAACTAGAGAGTCTTGAATCCGCTTTAAGGGCTAAGTTGCTATTAAAGGATTCTAATGAGCAAAAGCAAAAGAAGAAAAGAAAGATAAAACATGTGTCCAGTGATAGCAACACAGATGATGAAGATGTTGAACAATTGGAAGCACTGCTGGCAAGGAGATTCCATAGAGGAAAAGGAAAATTCAAAGGTAAGCTGCCTGTTATTTGTTTCAATTGTAATGAAGTAGGTCATGTTGCTGCTAGATGTCAAGAGAAGAAAATTTATAGAGGTGGTGACAAGTAAAAAGAAAAAAGAAATGAAGACAACAAGGATTATAGAGATAAAGGTAAAAAGTGCTACATTCTTGAAGAAGATGATTTAGACGAACATGATGATGAAGTTGTTTATGTTGTAATCAAAGATGAATTAGATGATGATGAGGTGACTGCACTTGTGGCATGTGTGAATAAAAATGACAAATGGATCATTAATAGTGGATGTTCACATCACATGACTGGAGATAAAAGTAAGTTTGTTACCTTAAGCTATTATGATGGAAATAGTGTTATATTTGGTAATGATGCTCCATGGCTAATAAAAGGAAAGGGTTCCATTAAACTCACAAACAAGATATCATGTGATAATGCTTATTATGTTGAAGGGCTAAATTATAATCTATTGAGTGTATCACAATTAAACAACTTGGGATGTAGAGTTGAATTTGAAAACAAGACAACCAAGAGCTATGACACAGATGGGAAAATAATAGGAAAAGGAGACCAGTCTAGAAGCAATATATTTTACCATGATATAGAGGAAGGATGGTAATTGTCTTATAGAAAAATTTGATGATGTATGGCTATGGCACAAAAGGTTATGTCATGTCAACTTTGACAACCTGATTGGTATCCGTAACATGAGAAAGGTTAGAGGTTTGCCTAAGTTTAAAAAGCCTGAAAATATAATATACAAACAATGTCAACTAGGAAAGATGACTAGGTCAAGTTTCAAAAGAAAAACCTACACCTCTAAGGGGATACTAGAGATTGTTCATACTGACTTGTGTGGACCTATTGATGTGCAAAGCTACAAAGGGGATAAGTACATAATGTTGTTTGTAGATGATTATTCTAGGATGATGACTATTATGTTTTTAAAGCAAAAATTTGATGCGTTTCAAATGTTTAAGTGGTACTTGGCTAGAATTGAAAAAGAAATAGGAAAAAGTCTGAAATGCTTGAGATCAAATAGAGGAGGAGAGTTCCATCAAAAAAAATGTGATTTTTTGTAATGACAAAGGAATCAAAAGACAGACATCTGCACCTAGAACACCTCCAAAAAATGGAATAGCCGAAAGAAGGAATCAATCTATAATGGACTATGCAAGAACACTGATGATGGAAGGTGGTTTTTGAGGTTGCTATTTGAAGAAGGTTGATAGCAGGTCATCATGGTAGGGAATGAAGATGAAAAGTACATTTAGAGGTCATCCATATTCAGGACACAATGCAAATGCAAGGGTACGGTATGCAAGGTTGTTGTTTCTAGTGGCACTCTCACTAATCTTGTTTAAGATGAAATGATTTCTAAGTTGAATATTGAAAAGATAGCACATGGTACACCTTATAGAGTGTATGGAATGAATGATGATCAGTTGGTTGATGTCAAGGATCAAGAATATATTTCTTTCAACATTGATTCATATGTTGATACTATCCTATGTGATGTTATGCCTTTGGGTGATTGTCATGTAATTTTGGGTAGAGTGTGGCAAAGGGATGTTAGATCCTTGTATGATGGCAGAAAGAATACTTATGTTATTAATAAGAATGGAAAAGAGTTTTTTATGAGTTCATTGTAGGATGATAAGGTTACATGGGGAATGTCAAGGACATGGTTGATGGGAAGAAGAGAGTTCCTAAGGTGTAAGGAACATGAAGGCAAAGAGAAAATGCTGAAGAGGAGTGATGCTGCTTTGGAGCAAGTAGCCATCAAGGATGAAATCAAGGTATGTGGTCCATCTAAGGGACAAGAGGAAAGGTTGCAGAAGATCCATTACAAGGAGATGAATGAATCTCATGGTAGAGAGGTTTAAATATGCAAAACAGAGGTAAAGAATGAATTTGTTGATAAAGACAAAGAGGAAGAAGCAAAGTTTGATAAAGAAGAAATGATATTGATAGGTACTATTCTATTTCCATTGAAGATTGGGAATTTTTTTTCACATAGACAGCCATGAAGGAGAATGGGAAGATAGACACCAAGAGGAAGGTGAAAGAACAAGGAAAATGGCTAAATGATGATGATAAGTTGTTGGCAAGGGAAAAGGTGTGTAAACATAGTTAAACTGAAGATAAAGACAACATAAGGATGATGGGTCATGTGAAGACCAATTCAAGCATGTGTATAGGGGTAGCCTATACTAGTCTAAAGATATTACTATGTTTCTTGGTACTAAGTTTGTTTTTGTTGTAGGTATATCCTATTGTGGTGCAGATTTCTAGCATGATGGAGTTGATAAGGATGTGTCAAAGTCACATAGTGACAGGGCTATGTTATGGCCTTTTCTTTCTAATGATTTGGTCTTTAGATTTGAAGCACAAGAAGAAGAGAAGAAGATGTAGAAGGAAAGTACAAAGAACACATCTCCAAAAGGTGTATGAGCACATGGATAATCAGTGTGGACAGCAAATGGCAAGCATGGAAAGGATAAATATACTATTACAAGGCATTTAACAAGGCAAGCAAGCATAGAGCAACATGAGGCTAAGTACAAATGTGCAAGAGGCATGAGAAGACATGGAGATTTAGTTGGAAAATTTTATTTTTTAGACTATTCCAAGAGGACTTGAACAATTTCAAAGTTGGGGAGTATGGTGTAGGAGCACCAAGGTCACAAGTAGGAGGCAAGATGAGCAGTTGGGACATTGATGGATACTTAGATGGATTGGAAGAAAAATGGCCTTCTAAGGTCATTAAAATGTGTAATGAGATTAATCATGGACATGTGATCTTGTTTTGATCATAGATTGATCATATTGTAATCAAAGCTTTAATGTAAGCCTTAATGGCATTATTGAGCCCACAAGGTACCTAGGGGTCACTAGGAATGGATTTGGATTGATCCTAGGTTACGGGTGGATAGAAATGACCTATACAGATCTTGAATAATTTAATAAGGCTATCAAAGCCTCTAAAAGATGTAAAAGGCACTAAAAGTGCAATATTTTGTAAAATTGCCAACATTGGCAATATAAGCAAAAATGGGCTTAATGGAGTCATGTAGGGGTTCAAAGGGTAGATATGAGTTTTGTTTAATGTTTTTTGTTTAATAAGGTCTCAAATGACCATATTAATGTAATGGGATAGTCATGTGGCAAGGAAGATCAAAAACTTGTCAATTTGACAACAAAATAAGGTGATTAATGCACAAAGGTGGTTAGAGGGGTAGTTAGAGAGGTTTCATTTGGTTTTGAGAGTCTAAGTGAGTTTAAAACCTCATTAAAATGTGTGGGAGACAAGTTGGGATGGTCGAAGTTGAATGTTAATGTAAGAGTTTTGAAGTTTGAGCAATGAATGCATAGTTTTCCTTGAAATTTTGATAAGAAATCTAGACTTGTAACTGTTGTAATTTCATTTTCATAGTACCTTTTGATCTGATTATTTTTGGAGGTTATTAAGAAATGTTTTAAATTTCATTTGGCATTGATATGAAATTTTAATCAATCATTTTGAGTTTTTTATATTGACTGTCCTAAAATCTGCTGTAGGTGACAGTTTAAGAGGGGTTTGAGAGTCATTTTGTGAATTTGACCCATTCCACTTTATGTGGTTATTGGGGCTTGTGGAATGGGTCAGGAATATTTTAAAATATCTTCTTTAATAATTTATGTGTAGGGAAGAACCTGGAGTTGAGTTTTTGATGCCCAAGGGTATGGGGTTGGATGAGAAAGAGTGCATAAAAAGGGGTATGTGACTGCTCCAAAGGTGGATTTAGTGTTTTCTCCAAATGAGAGTTGTATTTTATGTTGGAAGTCATCTAATATAAAAAAAGTGAAGGTTTTTGAATCATTTTGGGGTTCTAGAAACATTGTGAAGTAAGATTTCTAGAAAGCCCTAGGGTAAAGGGGCTAGAAAGGAGGGTTTTGTAAAAACCATTGTAAAGTTGATCATGAGACCAAAAAAGAAGAAGAATCCTTGAATTTTAGTCATTTATTAAGAATTTTTTGGGTCATGGGAGTTCTGGGAGTCAATGGATTATGAGTTGCTTTGTAAATGGCCTCAAACCAGGCCTAGTTGGCAGACTGAAATAACCAGTTTTGAGTGATATTTTACAAAAAAAGTGTAGTTGGTTTTGGAGTATATTTTAAAGTAAGGAAAATGGTATTTTAATCACCCAATATTTTAGGAAGTTTTGTGGGAAATTTTGGAGACAACAACAAATTAGTAATTGGTAAGGGCTAGTTGGAACAAGCCTAGAAGAGGCAAAATTGAGAAAGTGTAAGAGATGAGTTGCTGAGAGTGTGCAAGGAGTTGGAACATGTTAGATGTGATGTGTTGAGATGATCCAAGGTGGTGGGGTCATGGTATGAATCAAAGGATGAGTTTTGGTATGTTGGAGGCACTAGGGTACACTAGGTGCATGGTGAACAATGTGAGTGTCTAGAAGACAAATTAAAGATTTGGGTTATAACCTCTTAGACATGGTTTTAGGAAGATGTTACCAAGTCAGAGACCTCCTCTTGAACCCTAGTAGAGTCTGATTCCTTGGGTAGATTCCAAGAATACAAGAGAATCCTAGAGTTGAGTTGTAGTTCCTAGGGGAATATAGGAGGGCTCTACATCAAGTCTATAATGGACTATGTAAGAACACTGATGATGGAAAATAATTTTTCTCTAAAATACTAGAGAGAAGCTATCAGTATAGCTATCTATACCCTAAACCAAGTACAATTCAAGACAGAAGTTCATGAGGAGAAATCCATGAAAGAACCAGAGGTATACAAATTATTTGTATGTTTCTATGAAGGAATGCTTGTAGAAGAAGAAGCTGCAAATCCAGTTGGAAACCAACAACAAGTTTCGGTGACTGCCAAGTCTCACCCTATGAATGCTGAGTTGCATTTAGGAACTGAGCTGCATTCAAGAATCAAGCTACATTCAGATGTCAAGTTGTAGAATGAAGAAATTGCACATTCTGATTCTGAGGTCAGTACACATGAAAGAGATGTCGAGATACCTGATAGAGATGCACATAGTGACACTGAAGTTGAAAGACAAATAGAATAAATTAGGAATGAACCAAGAATTTCCAAGCATGCCAGAAGACACCATCCTACTGATCAAATCATGGGAAACAAAGATGCAAGGTCAATGACCAGGAATAAACTAATAAGTGAATCATGTCTACTAAGCATGAAGGAGCCTAAGACACTGAAAGATGCATTGGAAGATGATGAATAATATAAAGCCATGGAAGAAGACATTGGGAAAATAGAGAAGAACAAAAGTCAGAGTCTAGTCCCCAAGCCAAATGATAAAAATGTGATTGGAACCAAGTGGGTGTTTAGAAACAAGTTAGATGAAAATGTGGAAATCACAAAAAATAAGGCAAGATTGGTTTGTAAAGGATATGCACAGGAGGAAGTAATTGACTATGGAGAGACTTTTTCCCCTATTGCAAGACTAGAAGGAGTAAGAATTTTACTTGCTTATGCTTCTTACAAAAGATTTGAGGTCTACTAAATGGATGTTAAGTCTACATTTTTGAATGGCATACTAGAAGAAGAGGTTTACATAGAACAACCAGAAGGATTTGTAGATGTCAACAATAAAGACAAGGAATGCAAATAACATAAAGCTCTATATGGTTTGAAACAAGCACCAAGAGCATGGTATGAGAGACTTCACAAGTATCTTGTGAAAATTGGATTTGAAAGAACATATGATAACAACAACTTGTCTATAAAGATAGAAGAAGGTAAAGGAATTCTATTATTTGAATTTTTTGTTGATGACATAATATTTGGAGGACAAGATGCTCTATGCAAGGATTTTTCCAAACAGATGAAGCATGAATTTGAAATGTCAATGTTTGGAGATATCAAATTCTTTGTAGGACTACAAGTGCATTAGATGAAGTATGGGATATACATTACTCAGTCAAAGTACACCAAAGAGATACTAAAAAATTTTAGACTAGAAGATTTAAACTAATAAGCAAACCTATGACAACTAAACTCAAATTATACAAGAATGAATGTCGAGTCTCACCCTATGAATGCCAAGCTGCATTCAGGAATCAAGCTACATTCAGATGCCAAGTTGCAGAATGAAGAAATTGCACATTCTAATTCTAAGGTTAGTACACATGAAAGAGATGCTGAGATACTTGATAGAGATGCACATAATGACACTGAAGCTAAAATACAAATAGAGGACACTAGGACTGAACCAAGACTATTCGAGTATGTTAGAGGACACCATCCTGCTGATCAAATCATTCGAAACAAAGATGCAAGGCCAATGACCAGGAACAAACTAAGAAGTGAATCATGTCTACTAAGCATGGAAGAGCCCAAGATAGTGAAAGATGCATTGGAAGATGATGACTAGTACAAATCAATGGAAAAGGAAATTGAGCAAATAGAGAAGAACAAAACTTGGAGTCTAGTCCCCAAGCCATATGATAAAAATGTAATTAGAACCAAGTGGGTGTTTGGGTGTTTGGAAAAAAGTTAGATGAAAATGAGAAAATCACAAGAAATAAGGCAAGATTGGTTTGCAAAGGATATGCACAGGAGGAAGAAATTGACTATGGAGAGACATTTGCCCCTGTTGCAAGACTGGAAGGAGTAAGAATTTTACTTACTTATGTTGCTTACAAAGGATTTAATGTCTACCAAATGGATGTTAAGTCTGCATTTTAGAATGACATACTAGAAGAAGAGGTTTACATAGAACAACCAAAAGGATTTGTATATGTCAACAATAAAGACATGGTATACAAACTACACAAAGCTCCATATGGTCTGAAACAAGCACCAAGAGTATGGTATGATAGACTTCACAAGTATCTTGTGAAAATTGGATTTGAGAGAATAGATGATAACAAAAATCTGTATATGAATATAGAAGAAGGTAAAGGAATTTTTTTATCTAAAATTTTTGTTGATGACATAATATTTGGAGGACAAGATGCTCTATGCAAGGATTTTGCCAAATAGATGAAGCATGAATTTGAAATGTCAATGTTTGGATAAATCAAATTCTTTGTAGGATTGCAAGTACATCAGATGAAGTATGGGATATACATTACTTACTCAAAGTACATCAAAGAGATATTAAAAAATTTTGGACTGAAAGATTCAAAACCAGTAAGCACACCTATGACAATAGGACTCAAATTGTCCAAGAATGATGAATCAGCTAAGGTGAAACAAACAATGTATAGGTCTATGATTGGTAAGTTGCAATATGTTGTACATAACATACCTGATATTGCTTTAACTGTTGGGATAGTTGCAAGATTTTTTGCAAATCCCAAGGAAACTCATTCAATGGATGTGAAAAGAATAATGAGATACTTGAAAGGAATAGAGGAGTTTGGCCTATATTATAAGAAGGATGAAAAGTTTGATTTGAGAGCCTACACTAATGTTGACTGTGCTAGTAACATAGATGATAGAAAGAGCTGTTGATCAAATAAAATTGACAAATGAGTGTCAACACACTTAACCATTTTCACTATACATGCCAAGTACACAATGGAAGCTGAGCTAGAATTTCTTTATGTGCTGAGCAAACTACAGTTGATGCTGAGTAGAACACACTACAGTATGTGCCAAGCATTGCAAAGTTAATAGGAGCCAATTGATTCAGGAATCAGTAGGAGCCGAGCAATTAAGAAAACTAATAGGAGTCGAGTAACCCAGGAATTCTATAGAAGTTGAGCAATGCAGGAAACACAATGGATGCCAGGCAATCCAGAATAGATGGTGCCGAGCATCAGTATTACTTCATGTGCTAAGAAATGCAGGATCAACATGAAAGTTTGTGCAATCACAAACAAAGATGAAAAATAATTATGCATGACTCATTGACAAGATAAAAGGATAAGATCAAATCCTCACAATCACCTATGCAATCCTCATGCAACCAATTAGAAAATTGGAAATTGCATGCAACCAATAGGTGAATTTCAAGGGTTTGAGTGGGAACATTTGAATCAAGGATGCATAACGAACCACTAGTCTTTATAAGGGAGTTATGACACCGTTAATAAAGAAAATGAAGAGAGGAATCATGAGAAGAAGGAAACACAGAGTCTATTAAGGTTGCTATAGACCATTGGTGTAATAGATCTAGTGGAAAGGACAACATTTACACATCTAGTTGATCAGAATAGAACATGGAACACAATCAGCAGATCAAATCTAGTAGAGATCAGGGATAGAAGAGTAGATCAAGAGCCTAAGATCAGCATTAGAGATTGCATTAGTTCAGGTGTATTATTCTAATACTCTCTCACAATTGTATTAGGAATTTGGAAATCCTATTGAGTTAGGTGGGTTTAACAGCCTTATGTAAATCCTTTAACATGGTGGCATTCTAAGTTGAATGTTTTAAAGTCCTCTGACAAGGCACACTCCTAACAGGGTGTTGAAATCCCTTAGCAGGGTCACATTTAACAATGTGTTGTAGCCTTTAACAGGGAAAACCATTAGAAGTGGTTGAAATCAATTACTGCAGTAATTTCGTGGGTATCATCCCCACCCCAGTTTTACCTTCTTATTCCTGGAGGGTTTCTGGGTCAACAAAATCTCAAGTGTTATGTGGTGATGCATGTTTGTTTCTCATGATTATTTAATGTTTATATGCATGGATGTTAATTTTAGTTATATGTTATTAAGGGTTTAAAAAGAGATCAAAGGCCAGTACTTCTAATTCAAACCTGCCCACCCCCCCTCCCTCCCCCCCCCAAAAGGATTCTTCCCATTAAGACATTCCAACAATTGGTATCAGAGCTAAGTTCTCTCAAGTAGAAGCCTAACAACTTGGAGGAAAAGATCTGAAGATGGAAGTTTTCAAACTTGGGAAGATCATTGAGAACCAAGTGATAGATGTGCATCTTGCTCTACACAAGGTAGAGGAAGCTAGAGAGGAATTAAGAAAAACCTTAAAAAGAAATAAGGAAATAGCTATAGCAAAAAATGATATTCACTACAAGGAGATTGACACCACACAAGTATTTGCCAAAGGAGATTCAAAAGAATTTGATGCAGCAATAGCAGAATTGATGGAGAAAAATAGAGTTCAAGCAGAAGAGATAAGAACTCTTAAGATAGAGCATGAATATCACAGGCCATGATGCTATGTGGAATCACTAAGAAAAAGAAAAGAGCACTTGAGGATAGAGTCATGATGGAAGATGACAAAAGAAACCTTGCAAAAAGACTTGAAGAAAAATGTACTAAATTAACAAGGATCTCAAACATGCAGATGGATACACTTGCCCAAATGATGAACCCTCATTATGAACTCAATATGAAATATATTGAGATCTCTACTCTGAGGATGCATAATGAACAATTGCAGAATGAATTGAATAGAGAAAAAGAAACAACAGAGAATCTCAACAAGTCAAGTGAAGCCATCAAGTACTTTGAACAGTTGCTAAAATCTCCAAGATCAGCCCATGATACATCAGGACTTGGATACATTAGCATTGAAGTTGGGGAATCATCAAAGAGTGCTAAGCAAAGAAGTGACAAAGGTAAGGATTCTAAACCCACTTGTCATTACTGTAATAAAAAGGGGCATACTGCTAATGTTTGTAGGAGTAGAAGGATCAATCAACCAAATACACCCAAAAGCAAGGGTTACTATCACAAGTGTAATAAACAAGGAAACATGACACAAGACTATAGGTCTAAGGTCACAAGGACACAAAGATTTGATGGACACTGTCATAATTGCAAGAAGTATGGACATAGATCCTTTGAATGTAGATCAAAGCCTATGTGGGCACCAAATCAGCATGTAAGAAGGGACAACTATGTACACCATTATAATTGGGACTACAATACAAGGAAAAGTTGTCACTATTGTCAAGAGTATGGACATATACCCCAGAACTGCATAAGAACATGCTTCAAGGGGAACTATAAAAGATGGTTGAACCAAAATACTTACTTCAGTTGCTTGAAAATTGGACATGTTAGCAGGAATTGTCCAACAAAGGCCAAGGCACCCAAGACTGAAGTAAATAAGGGCAAAGAAAAGATTGATGTGGAACAAATCAGAACATACATGAAAAAGACATGGTAGAAAAAGGATGGATCAAGTACATCCAATAGAAGGGTCACTTCACCCACGAGGTCAAGTGATCATTTCTCATCCAACTAATCACAAGATGAGCCTATCGGGCTGATACATATAAGGAAGTATCATACATTAGTCCTAAACCATGATGAAGCACTGCAAAGTATAAATTTGCATGAGATAAGATGCTAAGACAAAACTTGAATGATGATGCCGAGCTGTCTTTGGATGCCAAGTGAAACTGCTTTGAATGTTGAGTTAAGAAGTTTAGTTCAAGCCAAATAAAATTGTATTGGTGGCCAAGTTATTAACAAAGTCAGAAGATGCAGAGTAAGTATAGCTGCTGATTGGATGCCGAATTGAAAAGCTTTTAGAAGCTGAGTGACAGGTAAAGGTACAAAAATGCATTAAATGCAAGATTTTTGAGTCGCTTAAAGGTGAAAATTGATTCAATGTGAGCCATACAAATGAAGAGCAATTACCAAGAGCACGACTAAGCAATTTTCAAATTATTCAACCAGTGATTTGCAGTGATTCAGCATCTACCCAAAGTGATCTAAACATTTAACTAGGTATTTCCTTCAGGTGTGAAGTTTTACAGTTGGTGAAGTTTGTTTTAAACATCAAACCCTAGTTTAGTTAAAAATGGCATCTAGTTTAAAGAAAACCCAAGGGAAAGTGAGCCATGAGATTTAACTTGTTAGCAACAAGGTTAAACAACTTGAGTTTAGACCCATACCAGAAGTTGCATATAAAAGTGATCCCACTGGTGCCCTATTTGCCATCTCTGAAAAAGTTGTTATGGTTTAGGATGTGTGAAAGTTTTATAACTACAAAATAGGAGCCATAAGAGACTTGGAAATCTTTAATGCCTTTAAAAAAATCTGTGATAATGGTATATTGAAAGATGAGTTTTCTATCATAGAGATGAAGGGTTTAACCAAAGCCCTAATTTTTCCAATTGTATTCAAAACTGAGTGGATATGCATAATAGTTAGCAGAATCCATGATGGATCATTCTGGCTAGAGTAAGGACTAGTCAAGATTACCAAGAAGATGGTTCATAGGGTCACAAGTTTTCCAACCCTAGATCGGCCACAGACATTGAGAAGTGACAAGAAGGAAACAATTGAGAAAAACACAGGAGCAAAGTGGAATAACATGGGCATGACCATAGACACCATAAATAATCCACTTCTATACTTTTCTATAAGGATCATATCACACAAGTTTTATCAATCCAGCAGGTTGAATAGTGTACCCTGCATAGCAGTGGATGTGGCATATAAGCTTGTAAAGAAAGACCACACCTATGACCTTGCAGAGCTCATGCTATAGTAGATAAATGCAAATCTTGGAGCTATTAGAAAGTCCAAGGGAGCACAATCTAAATTTGGGTTAGTACTAGTTTGCATGTTCTTTTATGTGATGAAGGAATTCCCTTCATTTGGTAGAATCAACTGGAGTCAGAGCAAAACAATTGTTGATCAAATAAATGATTTCATTACACAAATGGGAGATAGCTTTGATGATCAAATGTCTATCTATTTTGATGATTTCAAGAAAGCAATGAAGAAAAGAATGAGGATACCAATTTCACTAGTAGAAAAGCATGTAAATGACATATGTTTTCTGGTTGACATTGATTATAATTACATTCAAGTAGTCCTTCCAAGAGCAAGATGGCTTAGACCATTAGGATATGAGCTTGATGTTGACCAAGCTTCTGCAGCCATCACAACATTACTTGTAGAGGAAATGGACAAATCTACCAAGGCACTTGGGACATATGACACTATCAAAACAAGAGTTATTGTAGAACTCAAGACAGTCACAATAGTCAAGAAGAAGGACAAGCTAGTAAAGAAGATAAAGAAGAAATTTGGTGTTGAAGAATCAAGTGCAGTAGGTGAAGCAGATGAGATTAGTGAAGGAGAAGAAGAAGGTAATGATGAGAAAGATGAGGATGAGCCAGAACAAGGGTCACTTGAATTGTCACAAGGCCAAGGTGAAGACAAAGATGAGAGTGCCAAGGAAGAAGAAGCCAAGGAAGCACCCATCAAAGGCAAAGTAATCAAAAGGAAGGAAAAGACACCTCTTGCTCCTCAGCCTAAACCAAAGAAAGCTGCCACACCAACATCCAAGAAGCCAACAACCAGAGTTACAACAACGACCTCCACACAAAAAGCCAAAGAGGAAGCCACAAAGAAGAAACCAACTAAGAAGGCATAGGAAGAGCGAAGAAAAAGAAAAATATATGTGGCTCAACTTGATACTGATGAAGAAGATCAGTCTGAAAAAGTAAGTCATCCTCCTAAGTCTTCAGTTGATATATTATGTGAAAAGATTAGGAATGGAGACTTAAGTAATATGAAAAAGATTGATTTCAATAAGTTCAGTAAAGAGGAAAAAAACAACATAGAGGAATCAGTCTATGCATTAATGGCACAGTTCAAGTATACACCTCTTGAACTTGATGGACAATTGCCAAAGGAATTGTCTAAAATTTTAGAAGATAGATGGTATTTCTATTTGAAAATGGAGAAAGAAATGAGGGAATCAACCCTAGCAAGCATACTACCTGATTTGACAAAGGAACAAATAAGTAAAGCAGTCAAAAGGAATAATAAAAGGTTTACACCCAAATATAGGGCATTCTCCATTTTACAGAATAAAATTGAAGAAGTTGTACAAAGCACAAGAATATCATGGAGGAATCTATACAAAAGGGTTGAAGATGTATTTGAAGAAGAATACAAAGAAGAGGCTACCGCTTAGCCAGAAGAAAGAAGAAAGAGGAGAGAAGAGAAGACAGAAGTCGAGAAAAAGGTTGAAGAGGAGGAAGACAAGAGTACTAATGAGCAGCAAAGTGTGCAAGACAAACAACTTCCACCTCTTAGTCCTCCTCACTCTACTACCACACCTATAGAAATCATAAAGATTAAGGATGTTGTTGACACCTCATGTCAAAACATCAATCCATTAACTACAAAGGATCTCACTAAGATCCTTAACCAAAAAACTTCTACAAGCACAATTGTCTACAAGTCCCATATTGGTTAGTGTAGATGATCTCCAAAAGTCAGTAGATAAACTCAAAGAAGCCAAGGTGTCACCACAAGAACCACCTCAAATCACTCAAACTACTAGACTTTCATTTCTACCATCTCCATCACCACCAAGAATAGCCATGCAAGCTCATCGGGAGCCAAGTGCAGCAATAGAGGAAGTCATAGGTATAATAGTACAAACAACAAGTATACCTCTAGTAGTAGTGGTACAAGAAGAAGATAGGGAAGAAACACATGATAAGGAGGAGTCAACAATACAAACCTTGGTTGAATTGCCAAAAATAGGTACTCCTACCAAACCCATTTAGAAGCCGAGTACTGAAATGATGACCTTACATGTCAGTACACCAAGCTCAAGCTCTACTAGGGTAGCTAGGATCATTCATTATGGCATTCCTAAGCTTGATGAAGAAATTAAAATACCCTATTATGATTCAAGCACTTTAAATGAAGAAAAGATGAATGAGATACAAAGTGCATAGGATAAGAGAAGGAGGCAAGAGGAATTAAGGAAAGAATAAAAATACAAGCAAGTAATGAATGAAATGAAAGATATATTCATGGATGCCTTTAGTCTACAACCTCCAAATTCAAGCAGGCCAATCTTTGAGCAACTATCTGATATAGTTGACCAAGTGAATAATGAATACCATGATACAAATGTGAAACTCCTGGAATGGTCAGAAAAGAAGTTTGTAGGCAAGGTCAACCAGAAGATAGCTAATAACATTATTTTGGGATAGGTTGACCTAGCCAAGAAACTAGAAAATGTAAAGATTGTATTAGGGAATATCTTTTCCCTATATAGAAAATTGTGTGATTTTTCCAAGTTCACACAAGAAATAAATCAGAACATTTTGAACCTTGAGAGCAACTTGAAGCTCTCCAGTCTGCAACTACCCTCAAATCCTGCACAGAGTGAGAAGCATTTTACTCAAATGCTTCACATTCAGAGGGAATTAGCAACATTATCATCAAAAGAGGCTACGATTAAAGAAATGCTAATGCAAATGCAAGCCTCTATCACTCCTCATTTAGAAGTATTACACAAGGAGCAAATGTATGCAAAAATAGTCTTGCAGAAGGATCCAAATATTTCTACACATGAAGGACTTGTTGATCTAGCAATAGAGCTTGCTATCCAACACACGTCATTGGATATTGCATTGAATAACTAGGATGCAACTCTCAAAATACTTCTTGAGGTAAATAAGACATTTTTGGCCAAGCATGGAATTACCATTTAGGACCCTTTGACATCAGTGTCAAAAAGGTGGAGATAAATAATGAAGGAGATAATATTATAAGGGGAGAGATATATTAAAGGAGGAGAAATGCATATAGCAAGAGGATAAGGAGAACATGCCAGGAATAGAAAATATCAGGCATTAGGCACAATGGCACAAGACATCAGAATTCATGACATGACAAGGCATAATCAACTCATGGGGAGTCATAAGGTATATATAAGGTATATTGTTGTTCACAATATCTTTTTGAAATTTTGTAAGTGAAGAATGTACACATTAGGATTGGATCATGAATGATCAGTTAAGTGTTTTTGACACTCATGTCAAAGGGGGAGATTGTTGATCAAATAAGATTGACAAATGAGTGTCAACACACTTAACCATTTTCACTATACATGTCGAGTACACAACGAAAGCCGAGCTAGAATTTCTTTATGTGCCGAGTCACAGATAGTGCCGAGCAAACTATAGTTGATGCCGAGCAGAACACACTACAATATGTGTCGAGCATTATGAAGTTAATGGGAGCCGAGTGATTTAGGAATTAGTAGGAGCCGAGAAATTCAGAAAACTAACAGGAGTTGAGTAACGCAGGAATTTTATAGAAACCAAGGAACGTATGAAACACAGTGGATGCCGAGCAATCTAGAATAGATGGTGCCGAGCATCGGTATTACTTCATGTGTCGAGCAATGCAGGATCAACATGAAAGTTTGTGCAATCACAAAAAAAGATAAAAAATGGTTATGCATGACTCATTGATAGGATAAAAGGATAAGACTGAATCCTCACAATCACCTATGCAATCCTCATGCAACCAATTAGAAAATTAGAAACTGCATGTAGCCAATAGGTGAATTTCAAGGGTTTGAGTGGGAACATTTGAATCAAGGATGCATAACAAACCACTAGTCTTTATAAGGGAGTTATGACACCATTAATAAAGAGAGCAAAGAGAGGAATCGTGAGAATAAGGAAAAGCAGAGTCTATTAAGGTCGCTACAAACCATTGGTGTAATAGATCTAGTGGAAAGGATAACATTTACACATCTAGTTGATCAGAACAGAACATGGAACACAATCAATAAATCAAATCTAGTAGAGATAAGGGATAGAAGAGCAGATCAAGAGCCTGAGATCAGCATTAGAGATTGCATTAGTTCAGGTGTATTATTCTAATACTCTCTCACAATTGTATTAGGAATTTGGAAATCCTATTGAGTTAGGTGGGTTTAACAGCCTTATGTAAATCCTTTAACAGGGTGGCATTCTAAGTTGAATGTTCTTAAGTCCTCTAATAAGGAACACTCCTAATAGGGTGTTGAAATCCCTTAACAGGGTCACATTTAACAATGTGTTGTAGCCTTTAACAGGGCAAACCATCAGAAGTGGTTGAAATCAATTGTTGCAGTAATTTCATGGGTATCATCCCCATCCTAGTTTTACCTTCTTATTCCTCGAGGGTTTCTGGGTCACCAAAATCTCAAGTGTTATGTGGTGATGCATGTTTGTTTCTCATGATTGTTTAATGTTTATATGCATGTTAATTTCAGTTATATGTTATTAAGGGTTTAAAAAGAGATCAAAGGCCAGTACTTCTGATTCACACACGGCTCCCCCCCCCCCCCCCCCCCCCCCCCCCCTTCAGAAGGACTCTTCCCATTAAGACATTCCAACAAGAGCACCAGTGGAGGAGCACTTTTCTTAGGTAAGAAACTAGTTACATGGACTAGTAAGAAACAAAGTTGTACATCATAGTCAATTACTGAAGCTGAATATGTTGCTGCTGCTATAAACTGCATAAATATTGTATGGAACAAGTAACTATTCAAAGGTATGAAGGAAGAGATTACACCTCTAGTGATACTTTATTGTAACAATACTAGTGCTATTAACATTTCAAAGAATCCAGTAATGCATGCAAAAACAAAGCACACTACAATTAAGTATCATTACCTGAGAGACCTTGTAGAAGACAAAGAAGTGAAGATGGAATATGTCAATACAAAGGAGTAGATTGTTGACATCTTCACAAAGCCACTACCTAAGGAAGCACATGAGTACCTAAGAGGTAAACTAGGGGTGATACCCCTATCAAAGGCAATATAAGTAACTAGAGAACTGCCCTGCATCAAATAGGTTGATTGCCAAATGTCACAAATTGATGTAGAGGATCTTACTTTGGGTATTTCCTGAAGTAATCAAAGTATTGAAAATTCAAATTAGTCACAAGCAAGGTGAGAGAGGGAGGAAACTGTAGATACTACAAATTCTATATCTAAATGTTAAGATGTTGAGATGTTATGTCTTTGGCATTGTTGTCAAAGAGGGAGAAATAACAGAAATTGATCAAAAGCTACAGAGAAAGAGGGAGAAATAATAGAATAGCTACATAAATAGAGAAATGGTAGAATAGATTAAGAACATAGAGGGAGACATTGATCATAAAGTTAGAGGAAGATCAGAGAAAAACACATGTATAATGATTCTACTTAGTAAGAGGGAGTCATAAGAAAGGAATTCTGTAACCTAATGAAGTTGCTAATAGAATGAACAATTTTGATTCACCAATTTTTTTTTGGTATTGTCTTACTATTTTAATCTAGCCAGTCTAGTTGAATAAATTGTTTTATCATCTAGGTGACTTGGTTGATTAGTTTGGTTAGCCATCAATGTCAAAGAGGGAGATTGTTGAAATCTGATTGAAAGATCATTGCTGAAGGAGATTGTTAAAGTAGAAATTGTATTTCAATCATTGTTTTATCACTAATTTCAAACTTGCTATTTTCTAGAAAAATAATTGCTTATAAGATTCAAGTACTATCACTTAGTTGATTGATGAAGAGGATTTGATCAATAAGAGGTAACAACAACAGCTAGAGAAAAGGTTGAGTTATGCTTATGTAATGAAGTACAAGGATCAGTTAAGACAGTGATAATATGATGAATTTATAATCTACTTAAGGTTGCAAAGGTTGGACACACTTAGAAACTTTAGAAGAACAAGTTACACAAAAATAATTTTCAAAGCTTGACCGAGTTGGTTAGTAGGATTCGAGCAAAGTTAGTTCAAGCCAAGCAAAAAATTAGGTGGTGTCAAGTAAAAGATAATTCTAGTGTATGCCGAGTTAATAGTGAGTGCCGAGAAAAACACAAGAAGTGTTGAGCATCAATAAAACTTAGTTGATGCCAAGTGAACACACAGTTGATGTTGAGAAATGCAGTATGTGCCAAGCATCAAAAGATCAATAATGATGAGCTGCTACATTATTAGAAAAGTCAAAGATTTGCCAAATCTGAACTGAGCAGTTTGTTTTCTTGAATTTTATAAACTAGGTAGAAGATAAGGATGATGAGCTAGTGGCACAAAATTTGAGGTAAACTATTTTTGGGTGGATTCAAGGAAAAATTTCTAGAAGAGATAAGCTATGAGGTAGATACATTGTATCTTACCTAATCCATCAGACCCTAATATGGATGATGGAAAATAGAATGGGAAAAGTATTCTAATTTTCTATTAAAGGAATGTCATGTCAGCAAGAAAAGTGTCAAGGGGGAGATATTGAGGAGGTCAAAGAAGACCAGAAAGAATAGAGAGGACTCTGCTTTGTCTAGTGACCAAGAAGGAGATTGCATTTGCATACCAGGCAAGAAGGCTTAAAGAAGACATATGCTTGAAGGGTGAACAATTTGTCAAAACTACAAAAGAATGAAAGCCAAGAGAATTGAGGACTTAATTGAGATCTAAAATCTACAAAGGAGTTGTAAGTCAAATCAGATCAAGCTCTACTGTTACTCTCTAACAATTGTATCAGTTGGGTAAAATCCTTTAGACTAAGGTTGACTTAATAGTCATTTTTAAATCCTTTAACAGGGTGGCATTCGAATTGAATGGCCTAAAGTCCTCTATTTAGGCTCACTTTTAACAGGGTGATAAAATCCCTCAACTAGGTCACATTTAACAATGTTTGTTGTAACCTTTAATAGGGTTGGCCTTTCATAGGGCATCACTTCAGAAGAGTGAGCAATGAGTAGCATGTTACTGGTGGTTTTTCCCAATTTGATTTTCCACGTTAAATAATTGTGTCAAATGTGTTGATGCTTTATGTTTACATTTTTGCATGGCTGATTTAACAACAAGCTACAAGTTTTAGTGATTGCATGTATATGAATGCTATATGGGTTTACTGAGCTAAGGAAAGGAAAAGTTTTATTGGTACAAAAGGACCTTGGATAATTGATTCACCCCCCCTACCCCTCCCAATTATTCTAACGTAATCCAACACTTATGGACCTTAAGTAACTGATTCAACCCCTATTTTAGTTATTCTAAACATTCTAATAATTAGTATAAGAGCACATTTCTTATAAAGAAAAGTTTGAAGGTACTCAAAGCTAAAAAGATCACGACTCACAAAAGGGAGGTAGCAAAGCTGAACAAGGAGAAATTTCTTGCATGGCAGACATTGATGAGGCTACATTTATCTAGTATCAATGATGCTACTATAAACTTTGTGGATAATGAATATGTGAAGATAAATTCTATTCCACTGACTTCTAAAGAGCTAAAACAAAAGCAAGAACACAATCAAACAATGTTGGAAATTGCTTTAGCCCTAAGCTATGTTGAGTTTAAAGATATAAAAGAGTGTGATAGTGCAAAGAATATGTGGGATGAACTAAAGACCATACATGGAGGAGGTGAAAATGTCCTAAGAGGCAAATCAGAGAGCCTAAGAGGTAAATTTTATGAAATGAGAATGATAGAAGGTGAGAACATATTACAATATTGTACAAGAGTCAAGGAAGTTGTCAATGCTATTCAAGGTGCAAATGGAGAAATCAAAGATGAAATAGTGATAAGCAAGTTATTGAGAACTCTACTTCCTAAATATGCCATTAAAGTTTCTACAATAGAAGAATTGATATGCACTCTAGGTAAAACTTTGAATTTAGAAGGTGTAATTGGCTGACTTACTACTTTTGAGATGTCTAATTTTGACAACTACAAACCTGCTGCTATTAAATATACTTTTAAGTCACAATTGATTCTTAGCAAAAGAAAAGGAAAAAATGTGAAGAGTGATAGTGACACCTTTGATGATGAGCTTGAAGCGCTTCTTGAAAAAATATTTGAAAGAGGTAGAGGTAAATACAAAGGTAAATTACCTATTATTTATTTTTCATGCAACAAGTTTGGTCATATTACTGTAAGATGTCCTGATAGGGAAGACACTGATGAAAGGAAGGAAAGCAAGTATGAAGGAAGAAGAGATGACATAGACTACAAGAAGAGCAAGGACGAAAAAGGTAAGAAGTCTTGTTATATTATTGAAGAAGAAACTAACACTAAATTGAAAGTAATGATGATGAAGTTGTCTATGTTGGTTTGAAAGAAGATTCTGAGGAAGAGGAGAAGACTACTTCAATCTCTTATGTGAACAAAAGTGACAGATGGATAATTGATAGTGGTTTCTCTAATCATATGATTGGTGAAGAAAAAATTTGAAGACATTGGACCATACAAGGGTGGCTATGTTAAGTTTGGTAATGATATTCATTTATTGTGAAAGGAAAGGGAATTATTCAATTGATTGACAAAATCAAGTGTGACAATGTTTACTAGGTGGAAGGACTTAACTATAATATGTTGAGTGTTCTACAACTGAACAAATTAGGATACATAGTTAAATTCCATTAGAAAAAGGCCGATATGCATGATGTTGATGGAAAGTTGATTGGAAGTGGTGATCAGACAAGAGGTAACTTATTCTATCTAGATTTATTAATGAGACATGTTTGTTTGCACAATAAGAAGATGTTTGGTTATGACACAAAAGGTTATGTTATGTAAACTTTGACAATTTGGTAGACATTAGAAAAATGAAGAACATAAGGGTTGTCAAAACTAAAGAAGCCTGAAAATGCTACATGTAAACAATGTCAATTGGGAAAATTGACAAAGTCTAGTTTCAAGAGCAAAACATAAACATGTAGTGATATTTTGGAATTGGTTCATACTAACCTTTGTGAACCTATTGATGTTCTAAGCTATTGTGAAGATAAGTATTTCACTCGGTTTGTTGATGATTACTTTAGCATGATGAATATGATGTTTCTCAAAACTAAATATGATGATTTTCAGTTATTTAAGTAGTATTTGGCCAGACTTGAAAAATAAACAGGGAAGATTCTGAAGTGTTTGAGATTTGATAGAGGTGGTGAATTCATTTCCAATGAGTTCAATACATTTTGCAATGATAGAGGAATCAAAAGATAGATGTCAGAACCAAGAACCCCTCCTTAGAATGGGATAGTTGAAAGAAGAAATAGATCAATAATGGACTGTTCCAAAACGTTGATGATGAGAAGAATGTATCACAGAAATATTGTAAAGAAGCTAGTAGTACTACTGTCATACCCTTAATAGAGTACAAATCAAGAAAGATACAAATGCTACACCTTTTGAACTATGATATGGATATGATCCTAATGTGAAATATTTGAGAAAATTTGGAAGAAAATGCTATATATTCAAAGATGATAGGAATGGAAAACTTGACGCAAAAAGTGATGAAGGTATATTCCTAGGATATTCTACTAAAATTGAATCTTTTAAGTGTTTGAACTCTACAACTAAAAAAGTTGTGGAAAGTGAAAATGTGAAAGTTGATGAGTTTTTAGAAAGAAATAAGGTTGAATGTAAAATGGAGCCTAAGCTTGTACTACATTTATCTATGTGGATGATGATGCTCTAAGCACTCCTATTGAACAAGAAAATAAAGCTATAGTTTCTGGGTAGATAGGAAATGGCGAGGTTAAAAAATAGGTTTTCGAGCACCATATAGTGGGTGTCAATCAATAGAGGGAAGATGCCAAGCCACATATATCTAATGACAACCATCAAATAGTTAATGTCAAGCATACATGACCAGAACCATGAACTGAATAAGAAAGAGTTAACGAGCCTATGATTATCTTTCAAGATGAACCTATAAAAGAAAAAAGAAGAAGGCTACTTATGCTAGAAAATTATATAAGAAGACATTACAAACCCAAAAAAATAATTGGGAATGTTGAATCAAGTGTGATGACACGAAAAAGACTCAGAGATGATACATGATTACTTTGAGAATTTGAGCCCAAATTAGTAAAAGATTTCCTAGAAAATGAAGAATGGATTAAGGCAATGAATGAGGAAATATAAAAAATTTAGAAGAACAATACTTGGACCCTAGTACCTAGACTAAAGGATAAAAATGTTATTGGAAAAAAGTGAGTTTTCAGGAATAAGATAAATGAGGAAGTTGAAGTTACAAGGAACAAAACCAAATTAGTATGCAAAGGATACACGTAAGAAGAAGGAATTGATTATGGAAAAATTTTTGTTCCTATTGCAAGACTCGGAGTTAGAACTCTTCTTGCATATTCAGCCTATAAGAATTTCAAGGTATATCAGATGGATGTAAAATCTACATTTTCAACTAGTATACTTGAGGAAGAAGTGTACATTGAACAACCTGAAGAATTTGTGGATCTAGACAAGAAGAATATGGTATGTAAACTACACAAAGCTCTATATGGATTGAAACAAGCCCCAAGAGCATGGTATGAAAGAATTCATAATTACTTAGTGAAGATTTGTTTTGAAAGGAAAAATGATAACAATAATCTATACTTGAAGATTGGTAAGAACAATGAAGTACTACTATCTAAAATCTTTGTTGATGACATTGTATTTGGAGGAAAGGAAGCATTATGCAAATCATTTGCTAATGAGATGAATAAGGAATTTGAAATGTCAATGTTTGGTGAAATCAAATTATTTGTTGGTTTGCAAGTATATCAAATGAAGTTTGGTATTTTCATTACCTAGTCCAAATATATCAAGGAGATATTAAAAGCTTTTGGAATGGAAGAGTCAAGACCAATGAGCATACCTATGTCTAAGGGACATAAGTTATCAAAACATGATGAATTTATTGATGTGAACCAAACACTATACAAATCAATGATTGGAAAACTACAATATGTTGTTCATAGTAGAACTGATATTGCATTAGAAGTTGGGATATTTGCTAGATTTTTAGAATATCCTAAGGAGAATCACATAATGGCAGTGAAAAAGACTTTGAGATATCTAAAAGGTACAAAAGATTACAAACTATATTACAAAAGGAGTGATAGATTTGACATGAAGATGTTCATTTACTCTGATTGGGAAAGAAATATTGAGGATAGAAAAAGCACTAGTGGAGGTGTATTATTTCTAGGAAAGAGATTGGTGTTATGGACAAGTAAGAAATAGAACTGTATTTCTCAATCAACAGTTGAAGCCGACTATGTGCCTGCTAAAGTGAACTATTCAAACATTATGTGGATCAAGCAATATTTGAAGGGAATGAAAGAAGAAATTATATATCCAGTAATTATCTATTCTGATAACACAAGTTCTATTAACATGTCAAAGAATTTAGTGATGCACACTAAAAAAAAACACATTGCTATCAAGTATCACTACTTGAGAGAATTAGTTCAAGATAAAGAAGTGAAGTTAGAATATGTGCACACCAAAGAACAAATTTCTGACATATTCACTAAAGCCTTACCTAAAGATGCTCATGAATATCTTATAGGTAAATTAGGGACAATTGTAAGAAAACTTAAGGAGAAATGGTGCATTGCATCAAATGTGCTAATCAGAATATCATACACATTGATGCAAACAGTTCTACTTTAGGATATGCCTAAGGTAGTCAAGAACAGTAAATAAGAAGAAGAACGTAATAGATCAGTCATTGGCAAATGACAATATTTAGCCCTCACATATATTTATCTACACAATCAAGATGCATGAAGTAAATAAAGCCAAGAAAGCTAGTGTCTTTGACATTATTGTTAAAGAGGGAGAAAATTACTAATGTATACTAATATATCCAAAGAGGGAGAAATATAGAAGGAGAGAATTACTAAAGAGGAAGAGACACATAATGAAAGAGGGAGAGATTTAAATATGAAGAATGATACAAGATGTTTGAACTCAAAAATTAGAGGGAGTTTTTGAAATAGTATGGATGAGAATCCAAATGAAACTAAGCATATTGGTCACTCATGTAAGTGAATTATTTTGGATTGCATGGTAACAATGAGGGAGACTATATACTTGAGATATTGTAAGGTGTTTCCGTCAATGCCAAAGAGATATATTTTTGAAACTATAATTAAAATAATTGGTGTATTGTCATTGATGTCAAATCTACTGATGAGACATGTTGCTATTTGATCTAAATGTCATATCTATTTGATTGATGAAGAGTATTTGAGAGATTTCTCATAACAAAAGAACCTAGAGGAAATGTTGAGTTATGAAAAGGAAGCTACGGTGGATATTTGATTAGTTAGACTTTGAAAAAACAAAGCGATTGTTTTAATCATGTTTATGTTCAAGTCTTTATAGTACAATATATTACTAATTTAAAGCTTGATCGAGAAATAAAGTGAAAGAGTAAGGATTGCCTAATGATGCTAGTATCAATCGAGCTACAACAAGTGCTAAGCAAATTCAGTGTTGACCAAGCATCAATATCGATCAAGAAAACTAGTTGATGCTAAATTAGAAGTTTTACAGTGATTGAACAATTTAGTAATGGACAAGTAATAGTATTTTGAATGTGTATGAGGAATCTTAATTTAGAGCCAACTTAGTTGATTTCTTGGGATATAGAAACCATGTTGAAGATAAGATTGATGAGTTTGATCACTTAATTCAAGGAGAGGATTGGGTATGATATCTAATGATCAAACTAGATGAGAAGTTTCTAGAAAAGATGAAGATGGACAAATACAATGAACCTGATGAATTGGATCATAAAACCCAAGATCTACAATGATTGTGAAAATGGAAAAGGACCAGAATTACCTATTTAAGGAGGTATAGAGGTGAACTACAAGTATAGAGAAGAGGTGCACAAGGATGAATGCACAAGAACAAAGAAGTGGAGAGTGTATGAAGGATGCAATATAAGTGTGAAGTGTGAGATGTGAAGAGACAAAATAGAGAGTTTGTGCTTCTAGTGAGATGGCATAAAGCTATTGAGGTTGATAAGAGAATCTAAGAAAAAGGCTTAACTTTGATGAGAAGAGAAGAATGTTTTTTTGAAGGGTTGCCAAGCAAATCATAGATAGAGGTGACAAGGAAGGCTTATCAAAGAATAAAAAATGAACTGAACAGAGATCTAAAATTGCAAATTGAGTTGTAATCATATAGATCAAACCCTACTATTTTCTTTCTAATCATTGTAAAAAATTTGTATTGAAATCCTTTTAATAAATGGTTGACCTAATAGTCATTTAGGACTTAACAATTTATGTAAATACTTTAACAAGGTGACATTCTAACAGAATGTTCTAAAGTCCTTTGAGAAGGCCACTCCTAACAGGGTGATTAAATCCTCTAACTAGGTCACATTTAAGAGTGTGTATTATAACCTTTAATAGGGTTGGCTCCTAATAGAGCTCACTCCAAAAGAGTGAAAACGTGGTGAAATGTTGCTAATGGTTTTTCGCAAATTGGGTTTCCACATTAAATCCTAGTGTCTAACTTGCATTGAATGCTTTATGGTGTTTTACATTTACATGTTTACATTCAACAAAGTCTATTATATTAGGATAATGAACTACTAGTAATTTTGTTTATCAACATACAATAGAGACTAAGTTACAACAGGGTAAGTAGAGAAGATAATGTTAAATGTTTTATTATTCAAATGGAACTTATGAACCTTTAGTAACTGATTCACCCCCCCTCTCAATTATTCTAAACATTTTAACACATATATATACACCTATATCGAGAGCTAGGGACTATTTGTAAATATAGACACACACATAATTTTTTAATCATATATGTATATACATATATTTATATTTACACACATATAATACTATGCTAAAACTCAAAAATATAAGAGAGAATATATAAATAAATGAAAAGAGAAAGAAAGGAAAGACATTAGACTAAAGAAGGTGGCAGAGCAATATACATATATGTCCCACAAGAAGAAACAATAATAAAATGAAGAAAAAATAAAAAAATAAAAAAATGTGCTTCTTTTATTATAGTTTTTGTTGTAAAGCATCTATGTGTATGCCCAAATATGTATAGTGTTTTGATGGCTTCTTTACTCTCCTTTTTTTTTTTTTTTTTTTTTTTTTTTTTGTTTCTTTCTCTTTTCATTTATTTATATATTTTCTCTTATATTTTTGAGTTTTAACATAGTATTATATGTGTATAAATATAAATATATGTAAATACATATGATAATTTTTTTTTTTTTGTGTATATATATACTTACTTATTTATATATCTATACAAGTGCAAATAGTCTCTCATTTAGAGATAGTCCCTAGTTCTCGCATAGATTTATATATAGGTGTATTAATATAGATGTATTTAGATTCATTATTTCTATATTTATATACATTTGTAGGTATATAAATATAAATATATTTTCCTATTTATATTTATATATGTATAGTTGTGTATAAATATAGATATTATTTATAAATATCTTTATTGGGATTAACATATTTAGACATACATATATGATTATTTATATGTGTGTATACATACACATGTATATATGTCTTTTTATTTTTATTTTTGTTTAGTTTCTTATTTTTTGTTTAGTTTTTAAGTTATAGTTGTGTGGGTAAGTTTGTGTATTTTTTTCTTTGTTTATTTTTATTTCATTTTTATTTTTAGTTGTTGGTTTGTTCTAGCCTACTAATTTTTTAACTATGTTTTAGGTTTCTTTGCATTTAGATTCTTTTCTAGATATTTAAAAAAAAATAAATTATTTACTTATTCTTGTGCTACCCTTCCCAATCTTTTCTCCTATTATTCCCCCTTGGTTAGGTAGGTTTGCATATTTTACTATTCTATTATTTCATTCTCTCATCCTTATGATGGATCACAAAGTGTGATCTAAAATGTTGATGCAAAAAATAGACAATCAAATCTAAAAACAAAGTTACATTAAAAATGGATTATGTAAATCTAATAAGAATAGTGGTTATTTCGATGTTTCTTAGCATGATTCCAATTTTGACCCCTACGTATACCACCTCATTGAGAAGACTAGGATTTATCATTTTGATGATCATATAATTTCTTCTTTTTAAATTTTGTCCTCTCTTAGAAGAATAAGGACATAATATAGAGTGACTTGCTCCTTGTGACTATGAGCCCTAATAAAATAAATGATAGTTTCCTCTACCTTAACCATCAATATAACCACCACATTTAAGAGATATGCTTTCATCTATCAATAAGGCCTTTTCAACTACTTCTCTCATTGTCTTGCGTGTACAAAGTTGAACATGTTGAATGAGGTGGGTATTAAGACCTCTTATAGAATTTTGTAATAACATAGCCTCATAATGATCAAATTCTAAATATGGATTCAATTTAATTAAGTGATTCTCATACTTCTCTATCTACATGTTATTTTGTCATAAACAATGGAATTCATCTGTTTGCCATTGCCTCTAGTGATCAAAAAAGAAATGATCTCAAAACCTTTCTGGAAACAACTCCCAAGATATGATAGATATGAAGGAATTTTTCCTCTATTCTTCACCATTTCGATGAAAAACCCCTCATCTGAAGAATGAATTTTTTTTCTTCCTAGTGTTGCTTTCATAATAATGCATTACAAACCACTTCTCTATATCAATGAGCTAGTTCTCAACTAAAATACCACCACTTTTACCATAGAACAAGGGAGGACTTGTTCTATTCAAATCCCTCATATGCAAAGTTAGTCTAGCATCCACCTCAAAGGAATGATTCCTTCTTAGAGGGATATAAGATCTTTCCCTCCTAGCATATGAGTCTTCATGTTGATTTCTTTACTCTTTATTGTACCCATTATCCAATCTATTCAAAATCTTCTATAATATTTGATACAAAAGAGAAACCTCTGATTCACCCTATTGGCCATTTTTTTTCATCACCCCCGTCTCTTCACTATTCTCAACATGGTGTGACTCCTCATGGGATTCCTCATGCTATGAGGGCAAGGAGCTATGAAGGCTAGTTGTTTCTTGACTATGACCTCAACCTCTTCCATGACATATACCTTAGACCATTCCATGACTTCTACCTCTAGTAAACATATGTACTCTTGTAATAGATCTGTTGAGTTAGATGATCTCAATACATAATTCACAATAGAAAATTGATGGTTGCATTGAGTTCCCAATGTGGAACTTGCACTTTGATACCAAGTGTGATGCCCAACCAAGGAACCAAAGAGGAAACTTAAGAAAATAGTGAAATATTTTTATTTTGTCCATTTAATCATTCAATAATATAAAATATAATATATCATGTAACTATCACATTCTCTCTAATTTTCCCTAAAGTTGTCACATAGAATGCTTACTACATACAACAAATAACTTGATTTTATAAATGATAAATTCAGCCAATGCTAAATTTCACATTCACATAGGATGATTACATTTATTGCCATAATACATCATGAGGATACATTAATCTTATTATTGCAATTATTTAGATATACAAACTTTGTTGAAAGATTGCATCAATAGTAAAATGACACCTCTCAGGTAGACACCATAGAATAAGGAAACTAATAATTCACAGTGAAGACCTGATTCCATGATAAAATAACATGATCCTTGGTGACAAAATGTTCAACTCCCAACCATCATGCACCTTGCGATCCACACCCCTAAGCTATGAGATGGACTTCAAGCTCACACATGCCAAAATAAAATAAAGTATGAAGTAATAAGGAGTTTTATAAAACCATACAATTTCATGAAAAGAAAGATACCCTAATAAGTTCCTAACTGAAAACATCCCAAAATAGAAGTAAGAAAACTCTCATAACACAAAGATCCACATTCAAAACCTACACCAGTGGCAAGTCTATATCATGAGGTGACCCTAATGTACAAATTGAAGAGTATCACCACATGATCCCAAACTAGTACCATCCTACACCTTCTCTAGACTTGTGCCTAGATGGAAATCATGTGGAAATAACAACCTTCCTAAACCAAGGTGTCATATTTCCATATCAATGCCCCATAAACAACCAACCCTTCTCCACACATCCTTATAAGGAGTGCATAAAATTGTAGACATGGGCTAGATATTATTATCTTCTACTAGTCTGTATTCCCAACCTAATAAGTTTTAATTATATTGTTACTTGATTATAAAATCTAACGATGCCAACCCCCAACGTGATCCACCCTTCAGTTATGTACCTCAAAGTACCTTCCAACATAAATTTCTATAGGCATAGGATGGATCCACTTATGAGCACAATTAGTACAAATACATATTTCTTACACCAAAAAAAACTATTGAAAACATATTGTTTGATGTATGAAGTTTATCATGGAACAATCATTATATTGTCAAAGATGTCAAACCTATTATTTTCTCGTGAGATAATTACTTGTTTGGTATGAATATTATCATTTTTTTGATTGATGAAGATGATTTGATAACATGAGATAACATGAGTACCTAGAGAAAGGTTGAGTTATTTGGTGTATAAAAGGAGCACTAAGACCAAGAAAGACATGTATGATATGACGTATTATTTATCTACTTAAAGCTAAAGTTGATGGATACACTAGCTAAGTATTGAAGAAAAAGGAATGCAAAATGAGTCTACTAAGCGTGACTAAGTGATCAATAGGAATCGAGTGATGTTAGTTCAAGTCGAGTAGAAAAAGTAGTTAGTGCCAAGAAAAATGAAGATCTAGTGTATGTTGAGTGAATTTGGTATGTGTTGAGTGATAGTAAAGAGACAATTTTTCCTAAGTAAACTTTAGTGGATTTCGAGCAACACAATGTGTACCGAGTATCAAAGGTTAGTTGTTGTCAAGTGAAAAAAAATAGATTTTGATTGAAGATTCACTGAATCTGAGTTGACAAAGTTGATTTCTTGGATTGTGTGAAGCATGTGGAAGATAAGCTTGATGAATTGGAGGCATAGAATTCAAGATAAACCATTTTGAGGTGAATTCAAAGAGGATTGTAGAAGAAGTTTCTAGAGGGAACAAAATGGAAAAGAGGGAGGATTTAATGAATTTGACCTAACCCTAAGATGGATGATTGTGATTAAGCAAAAAAAGATCCTAAATTCTCTTTATTAGGGGATACAAGGTTTGAAGAAATAGTTGGCATGTGCAAGAACCCAAGGAAGATAAGAAGTCTAAGGTGTTGCTTCACATGGTGGCTAAATACAAGAGTCTATAATTGACATGCAAAGCAAGAAGTCTTAAGAGGATGAATGCTTGAAGGGTGAACAAGTTTTCAGAGATGAAGTGTATAAATCCAAGTAGAATGGAGGACTAAGAAAAAGATCTGTAATCTACAAGTGAGTTGTGATTTGTCATCAGATCAAGCCCTACTATTACGTTCTAATAATTGTATTAGTTTAGGATAAATCCTTTGGATTAAGTTTGACCTAATAGTAATTTATCAATCCTTTAACTAGGTGAAATTCTAATGGAATGTTATAAAGTCCTCTAAAAATGATCACTCCTAATAGGGTGATTGAAATCCTTTAACCAGGTCACATTTAACAATGTAAATTGTAACCTTTAATAGGGTTGGCCTTTCACAGGGCATCAATTTAGAAGAGTCAAAATTAGTAGCATGTTATTCATGGTTTTTCACAAATTAGGTTTCCATGTAAAATCCTTGTGTCAAAATATGTGAATGATTTTGTAGTGTTTAATGTTTACATTTCTACAAAGTGATTTTGACCTAGGATAGTGACCTACTAAGTTATGTAATTTTTAGATGCATGAATGAAACATGATAAGGATATATGTATATGAATTTGTTAAGTGCTAAAAATTTTATTTGTACATTTGGATCTTGGATAACTAGTTCACCCCCCTCTCAGTTATTCTAAAGTATTCCAATAATTGGTATCATAGAATTGGGTGCTAGTGAGGAATAGTTTGAAGGTACTATAATCTAAAAGATCAAAATTCCCAAAAGAGAGGTATCCAAGCTTAACAAGGGGAACTTCCCTACATGGAAAATTTTGATGAGGCTACATCTAGGAGGACTTAGAGACTATGCACAATCTATCGTTACCACTGAGGATGTTGATCTTGATGGAGCCTCTACTACTGAAGCTCTGAAAAAGAAGAAAGAGGACAATCAAACAATGTTGGAGATTGCATTTGTCCAAAGCTAGATTAAGTTTGATGACATCAAAGGATGTGATTTTGCTAAGAAGATGTGGGACACCATAGAAAATATATATGAAGGAGATAAAAATGTGCTGAGAGCCAAATTTGAAAGTCTTAGAGGTAAGTTTGATGATATGAGAATGCAAAAAGGTGCGAATATAGTTCAATATTGTGCCAAATTAAAAGAAGTTGTAAATTCTATCAGAGGAGCAATTGGTACTATTGAAGATGATACTGTGATTAGAAAAGTATTGAGAACACTATTGCCTATATATGCTATTAGAGTCTTTACCACACAAGAGCTAAGATGCACACCTGCTAATGATATGAACCTTGAAGGATTGATCAGAGGACTCACTTTCTTTGAACTCTCTAATTTTGATAATTTCAGAACTGAAAATGTTGAATCTGCTTTCAAAGCTAAATTGTCATTGAAAGAGCCTAAAAAAAGAAAAAGATCAAACATGTTTCTAGTGACAATAATACATATGAAGATAATGTAGAAGAGATTGAAGTATTGTTGTCTAGGAGATTTTATAGATGCAAAGGAAAATAAAAGGTAAGTTACCTATCATATGTTTCAGTTGTAATGAAGTTGGTCATATTGCTGCAAGGTATCCTAAGAAGAAGAGCAATAAAAGTAGAGATAAATTTAGAGGTAAAAGAGATGAGAACAATAAAGATTATAAAGAAAAAGGAAAGAAGGCTTGCGACATTGTTGAAGAGGAATCTAATGAAGAATCTGATGACCATGATGATGAAGTGGTCTATGTTGCAATGAAGGATGATTTTGATGAAGATGAGACAACTGCATTGGTGTCTTATGTAAACAAGAATGACAAATGGATTTTTCATGTCCCCTTTTCAAATAATAATAATAAAAAAATCTTTGCTAAGGTAGGCAGGCCCAAGAAAGTGAAGTTTCAGAAAAAGGGGGTTAATCTTTGGAAACCGTTGGACTAATAAATGAAAATTATTATTAAAATATGTTTCATTAACCTCTCTTGGACGTGAGTTATGGTTATGCCCTATTTTAAAGGGTTTTGGAGGCATTTTGGGCTCATTCCAAAACTTGATTTTTGCTCATTCTTTGTTATTCTTCAGAGGCTGCCAAACCTGTGGAGGAGGAGACCCAAGAATGGGAGTTTGCAGGTTTCTAGGGAGACCCAAGAACGGGAGTTTGCAGGTTTCCAAGAGGGCTAAGAATGGAGTTTGAAACCATTCCATGTGCATGCTCATACAGAGTTTTCCTTTGTGCTAAACAATGCAGATGTGTGGGTTTTCGGGTGTGTTTTTTTGTATGAGTTTGGTGTTTACAGTTGAGTATTTCATATCAGTTTGGGTTGCTGCTGTATTTAAGACTTTAAGGTGTTAAAATAGAGCTGAATATATGTATTGGGATGTGATTAAACTTTTGAGATAGATTATTAGTATTTTTGTGGTGTTTTCAGGCATTTTGTGTTAATTTCGGGAGCCCGATGAGCATAGTTTTTGTCCTACATTTGAGAACTATTGTGTAAAGGATATACAGATCTGGAAATGTCATTTTGTAGGCTGTTATGCTGATGAAATTTCTATAAAAATTTCCACTTTCAGATTTATTAATAATAGGTGAAGCTGTGAAGCTTTTGGCACAATTTCTGGCATACTCGATTTGGGGTTTCTTGAGAAATTTGGTGGATCTTTGTGATATCAGTTGTTTGATCTTAAAGATCTGATTAAAGGTTGGAAATATCATACAAAATTAGAAAAGGGACATTTCAGTGGTATCAGAGCCATGATCTTGCCAGCCTGAGGGTTTGAAGAAGCTTGCATGTCATAATTTATGATTGCATGTTGCTTCTAATCAGCTGCATGTCAAAATTTATGGTTGCATGCTACTTCTAATCATTTGCATGTTAGTTCTTGGTGAATTTGGTGGTTGTAGAAGTTTGCATGTCAGTTTTGAGAACTACCCAAATCTTGCATGTCATAATTTATGGTTGCATGTTGCTTCTAATCAGCTGCATGTCAAAATTTATGGTTGCATGCTACTTCTAATCATTTGCATGTTAGTTCTTGGTGAATTTGGTGGTTGTAGAAGTTTTCCTGTCAGTTTTGACAACTACCCAGATCTTGCATGTCAGTTTTGACAACTACTCAGATCTTGCATGTCAGTTTTGACAACTACCCAGATCTTGCATGTCAATTTTGACAACTACCCAGATCTTGCATGTCATAATTTGGTGGTTGCATGTTGCTTCTAATTAGTTGCATGTCAAAATATATGGTTGTATGCTACTTCTAATCATTTGCATGTTAGTTCTTGGTGTTTGAAGAAGTTATATCCTATTGGGGTTACACTCTACTTTATCCAGAATGGATAGGTATAGTACAGAGTCTCAGAGGACACGATCTTGGAAAAGAGTCAAAACAGTAGAAAGGATGGTTATTTAGACATTCGAGATAAACTTATGAAAATAAGCCATGACATGTCTGAACAGTTGGTTGCACACCACCGTATAATGAATGACATGTTGTCCGACCCAGCTAAGGTGGATAAGTTGACTAGATTTCTATTTGGTAGATTTTCTCACAGGAAAGATGACACAATTCCCAAGAACTTGCATGAGGAGTTTGAGAAACTAGTTGATAGCCAAGTAGAGATCTCAGATTCTACTTTGCCACAGGAGGTGGTGGGAAAGGATATTACACAGATTGATAGTAATGGTCAACTTGATACTCAAATTGAGACAATTGTTTACAGGTCATCAAAGGGTGATGCCATAGGTATTCAGGATGGTATAGTTACAACGGGCAGTGACTACAGTGTAGTGGGTTCAGATGATGATTATGAGGATGTTGTTGTGCAAGATGGTGAGATACCTGGTAGAGATGAGCAGACATTGAGCATTCATGACTTTGCTAAGAAAGAGTACCAAGCACAGTTAGATGCTTCATCACATGAGGTTGAGGCTGGTAGTACTTGACATGATTTGTCCAGCCAGCTGAAGGTGAACAAAGATAGTATTGTGACTTCATTATCTCATCATGACAAGTATGTGGAGTTAGTTGGTATTGGCCATATTACTCAAGTGAGGATTTTTCTTGAGTTACTGGTTGATTCTAGTTTACAGATATGGAATCGAGATTGTTATATTGGCATTTGGGATTCAGTTGACTGGAGATCTTTAACACATTTTGGTAGCACTGTTTGTTTGGGTGTTATCATGGATTTGATTTGTAGATTACATGGTGTTGTCTTTTCTTGTGCTAGCAGCTTGTTCGATGTTGGTATTAGTTTTTATACACCGGTGCTTTGTTCATATATCCAGTCGACCATACTTGCTGGAATGTATTGATGATCTTTCATATTTGGCAGTGTGTACAGATGAGTCCCAGGATCATATTGGCATTGATGACATCCAGGAGGATGCAGTGGGTAGTTTTGAAGACTTAGTTTTCTTGGGTACAAAGGAGTTGGATAGTAGTGCTATAGTTTTTGATACTCCATATGTTGATATGAGCTTTAGATTTGATTCACAGGATATGGATGGTAATACTCTAGAGACTAGTAACTTTGAGGATACTCCTTTAGACAGTGCATCAGAGGAGGTTTGTAGGAGACAGTCAAGCCAGTGCCATCATGTGTCTAATTAGTTGAGAGTTAGTGACCAAGACATTGCTATCACTTGCCAGCATTTCGATGCTACTCGTCAGTTGTTAGTAGTTTATGGATGGGGTTCTCCTACTAGTGATGAGCAGGGAGGAAGTTATCTTTCCTTGACAGAGTTCCACTCTTTATGGGAGGCTATCTAGATTCTGAGATAGGATTATATGCATTTGGTAGCCAACAGAGACTATCTTATGGAGTGGGGCGGGATATAGCATATGATGCATTGTTGGCCAAGGAAGATGAGGTGAGTGAGCTTACTGAGCAGCTTGAGGTGACTTCTGAGATTCTTGAGAGTACACAGTTGGCTTTCAAGGAGTCACAGTTTCATTTGATTAAGGTGACCATGGAGTTAGAGCAACTACAGTCTTTACCTGATTCTATATAGTCACAAGCTATGGTGTTTGGTGATTCGAGGATGTCCATGGCCGAGATTGTCAGAGACAGTGGAGATGGGGATGCATCCATCCTTGATACTAACATTGGCATATCAGGTTCATTCCCACTAGAGTCAGGTTTAGTTGAGTTGGGTGTTGTAGTAGATTGTTGTATGCCTGATAGGGTGGTGGCCTCTACTACTGAAGGCACGAAGACTAGAGATGTATCAAAGATCATGTGTGATGTTGGTGAGTCGGCAGTTGGCATGGTTCCTGCTAGTAATACTACTCCCTTGGTGATATATTTGGAGGTAGTAGTTAGTTCCAACATGGTTAATGATCAATTGCAGTTAGTTTCATCTAGATTACAGTCTAAGCCACTGACTGAGATTGGCGCATTCTATCGGCATTACACTATGAGGTACACTCATCAATTTACCTTTGATGACCATGTTGATGAGATGATGATACAAAGATGTACTTTGGTTCCTAGTGCTTGTCATTAGTTATGGGATAGTTTGACACCTCAGGATGATGGTTGTGATGGGCATGACATGGCAATAGGTTCTACAGTTGATAGCTTGATAATACATGACTTAGAGCAGGAGTTTCAGAGTGATGCTTCAGTGGGTGTTGTTATTGATTCTACTCCTTTGGCTATAACATCTCCTGACTTAGCTGGTGATCAGTCACAGTGGGTTGTATCACTTGTTCATGGTGAGTTGTTGACTAAGGTTGGTTTTTTTTATCAACATTATATTGCAAGGTATGTACACCAGTTAGCATTTGATCCTTGTGTTGAGGAGTTAATGGTAGGAAAATTTGGGTTGGGTTCCAATTCTTGCTATTTAGCTTGTGATGGCTTTTCACCATCAAGGGTGCATGGTAGTTATGGTTATGAGATAGTGGTCGGTGATCTACAGAGTTGTGTTGACTGCAGGAATTGTATAGTGTGTGGATTCTCCATACTTGGTACAGTTTCATTCGGGAGCATTCACCATTGTTGCAGAGTTGGATTGTACATTCCGTATAGGCCAGTTGAATGCATTGATGGTATTTACTGTGTTGGTAGTCCACTTTACTTGGGTTTTGATGTTCTAAGAGTTTGTGTCTCATGGGTTTCTGACTGTGGAAGTTGTGATTTTGGAGTTTGGTGGAGTTATAATTGTCCGTTTGATTATGGATTCCTCTTGGTCATATTGCAGAGGATATTGCAGGAGCCTGTGTTAATTGGTAGTAGTATAGTTCAAGACTACATTTGGGATCCAGGTGGATTGATTGGTTTATTGTTCAGCCATTGCTTGAGGACAAGCAATTTTTGGGAGGGGAGGACTTGTCATGTCCCCTTTTCAAATAATAATAAAAAAAAAATCTTTGCTAAGGCAGGCAGGCCCAAGAAAGTGAAGTTTCAGAAAAAGGGGGTTAATCTTTGGAAACTGTTGGACTAATAAATGAAAATTATTATTAAAATATGTTTCATTAACCTCTCTTGGATGTGAGTTATGGTTATGCCCTCTTTTAAGGGGTTTTGGAATCATTTTGGGCTCATTCCAAAACTTGATTTTTGCTCATTCTTTGTTATTCTTCAGAGGCTGCCAAACCTGTGGAGAAGGAGACCCAAGAACGGGAGTTTGCAAGTTTCCAGGGAGACCCAAGAATGGGAGTTTGCAGGTTTCCAAGAGGGCTAAGGATGGGAGTTTGAAGCCATTCCATGTGCATGCTCATACAGAGTTTGCCTTTGTGCTGAATAGTGCAGATTTGTGGGTTTTCGGGTGTGTTTTTTTTGTATGAGTTTGGTGTTTACAGTCGAGTATTTCATATCAGTTTGGGTTGCTGCTGTATTTCAGACTTTAAGGTGTTAAAATAGAGCTGAATATATGTATTGGGATGTGATTAAACTTTTGAGATAGATTATTAGTTTTTTTGTGGTGTTTTCGGGCATTTTTGTGTTAATTTCAGGAGCCTGATGAGCATAGTTTTTGTCCTACATTTGAGAACTATTGTGTAAAGGATATACAGATCTAGAAATGTCATTTTTTAGGCTGTTATGCTGATGAAATTTCTGAAAAAATGTCCACTTTCAGATTTATTAATAATAGGTGAAGCTGTGAAGCTTTTGGCACAATTTCTGGCATACTCGATTTGGGGTTTCTTGAGAAATTTGGTGGATCTTTGTGATATCAGTTGTTTGATCTTAAAGATCTGATTAAAGGTTGGAAATATCATACAAAATCAAAAAAGGGACATTTCAGGATTATTGACAATGGTTTTTCTAATCATATGACTAGAGATAAAAGTAAGTTTATTTCCCTTGTGCATTATGTTGTTAATAGTGTTAGGTTCGGTAATGATGCACCATGCTTGATCAAAGGAAAAGGATCAATAAAGTTGATAGATAAGATCATATGTGACAATGCTTATCATGTAGAAGGAATTAATCATAATCTATTAAGTGTGTCACAATTGAACAGTGCTAGATGTAAGGTTGAATTTGGAAGTAGAAAAGCTAAGATATATGATGTTGATGGAGAACTAATTGGAAATGGTGATCAAACTTAAGGTAATCTATTCTACCTTGACATGAATGATGCTACTTGTCTTATTGTACAATTTGATGATGTGTGGACTATGTGATGTAAATTTTGATAATTTGATTAGTATCAGTAAGATGAAGAGAGTCAGAGGTTTTCCAAAATTGAAGAAATTAGATAATGTAATTTTTAAAAAATGCCAGTTAGGAAAGATGAAAAAATCTAGTTTTAAAAGCAAGACTCACTCTTCAAAAGAAATTATTGAATTAGTTCATACTAATTTATGTGGACCAATTAATGTGCAAAGCTAAAAAGGTAATAAGTACATTATCCTATTTGTTGATGATTATTCTAGGATGATGGCACTTATGTTTTTGAAGCAAAAATTTGATCCATTTCAAATGCTTAAGTGATACTTGGAAAGAGTTGAGAAGAAAAGTGGCAATAGCTTGAAATGTTTGAGATTTGATAGAGGTGGAGAATTTACATCAAATGAGTTTGAGATGTTCTATAATGATAGAGGAATCAAGAGACATAGTTTTGTACCTAGGATCCCTCAATAAAATGGGACTGTTGAAAGGAGGAACATAATTGCAATGGACTGTGCTAGAGCACTCATGATGAAGAATAATGTTTCTTTGAAATACTAGAGAGAAGCTATCAGTACAACTATCTATACCCTTAACTGAGTACAAGTCAAGAAAGGTACAAATTCTACACCTTTTGAATTGTAATATGGATATTCACCCAATGTAAAAGACTTTAAGGTATTTGAAAGTAAGTGCTACATTCTTAAGGACAACATGAATGGAAAAATTGATGCTAAAAGTGAAGAAGGTATATTCCTAGGCTATTCCACAAGAAGTAAAGCTTATACATGTTTAAATACTAACATAGACAAACTTATGGAAATTGAAGATGTGGAGTTTGTTGAATATATAGAAGTACATAAAGCTAAACCTAAAAAATAGCCTGAAGCCTACATAACTTTTGTGTATTTCTATGATGATATGAGTGATGATGAAGTTATGAACTAAGTTTCAAATCAACAACAACAAGAGTTAGTGACTATCACGTCACATATAATGAATGTTGAGTTGCATTCGGGAGACAAGTTGCAATCAGAAGCTATGGTACATTTTGATATTGAGATAGATGCACATGAAAGGAATGCTAAATTACCCAATAGAGAAGCACACAATAATTCTAAAGTTGAAAGATCTATTCTAGAAAATAGAGTAGAACCAAGATCGTCAAAGTATGATAGAAGAAATCACCCTGCTTAACAAATTATTGGAGACAAAGTGTTGACATATTAGTCAAGTTTGTTATTAGTGACATACACTTATTTCGATTGTAAGTATCTACCAAGCTTATTGTATGGTTAACAATGTTAACCAAGCATTTCAGTCATTACCAAGTTCTACAGTTGCTATCAAGTCCTTTGGAGAAATTTCATTGTGTGTCGGCAATTATAGCTAGTGTGAAGATCAATAGTGTAAATCGTGCATCTCAGTATATATTGAGTTTACTAGTGAAAACTAAGCTATGCAGTGCTTCATGAGTTCATAGTTGATATGATGCGAGTCCAGTGTCAACTGAGCTACTCTATGTTAACCAAGTGATTTAGTTTATACTAAGCTCATAGTGGAAGCATTGACCGAGCCAAGTAGTGTGAATCAAGTGATTTAATTTATACACTGAGTTTCATAGTATTCATTGAGTCACCAGTGTAGACCGAGTTCAAGACTACTTGGAAGTGATTAGTATGGATTGAGCTTCTACATCTACCGAGTGCATGATGATGCCTAGCATTGATAGTGGATGTCGAGTATCAAAACCTCACTGAGTTAGTCTTCAAAACCTGAGCGTCTACATTTGAGCCGACTTTGTAATATTTATGTAAACTTTTATTGCAACCAACTTTGTAATTGTATAGTTGGATTAGTATATGTATGTAATGTATTATATCATATCCAAGTGTGTGAAAAAGTGTGTAAGAAATGCAATGCAATCGAATGTAATCAGAGAAGAGTAGAAAGAGTGAATTACAAAAGCTACAACAATATAAGGAGTAGCAAAGATATATCTATCATAGTAAGGTGATTTTTACATAAAGGAATCTCATTCAAAAAACCAAGTTGTAGATCAGAGATCAGCTACTATTTCATCCTAATAGGTGAATCAATCAAATCCTTTAACAAAGTAGACTAAACAATCTTATGTAAATCTCTTTACTGAGTGCATACTTCATTGTATGTTTGTAATAATTTAACAAGGTGGACCTAGTAGTCCTTATTTCTCCTAATAGGGTAGATCATCAGAAGTGATCAATGTAAGCCTTAATAGGTCAAATTTATGCTGCAATACTAAAGTTTGTGGGTATCATCCCCAACCTAGTTTTACTTTCTGTTTGAAAGGTTTCTGGGTCACCAAATATTGCGTCAAAGTGTTATGTATGCTTTGATGTTTTCAGTTTCTTATGCATGCAGTTAGATCAAAATTCACATAAAAAATTAATTGGGAAATTGATGATAAAATTTTTAGGAGTTACTGATTCACCCCTCCCCTTTCAATAACTTAGACTTTCTGAATATTTTCAACAATTGGTATTAGAGCATTATGGTTCTCAGAGAAAGTTTGACAACTTGAGCAAAGATCAAAGGCCATGGAGATATTCAAACTTGAGAAGGCTATTGACAATGAGAAGCTAAATTTAGAAATGGCTATTGCCAAACTAAAGAAAGCAAAGGAGTAACTCTCCCAATCCCTAAAAAGAAGAAAATATCTTGCAATTCAAATGAATGATCATCTCTACATTAAGGAAAGAATTAAAGGCCTTAATTCAACAAGAAGCTCAGATGAAGCAAATGAAGCAATCAAAGAACTCTTGGAAAAGAATGGTTCACTACAACAAGAAGTGAGAAAACTAAGAAGAGAGCAAGAAATTCAATCAGTAAGGCTATGTGAAGTCATGGAAGAGAAAAACAAGATAAAAGTAGAAATAGAAGGAAAAGATAATGAGATACAACATCTATCCCTTCAACAGATTGACTTCATTAACCAACTCACAAATGAAAATGAAGAAATCATGAACTTGAGATCAAAGAATGAAAGATTGTATAATGACCTAAACTTTGAAAGGAAAATCAATGAAATAATGATGAAATCCCAAGCAGACATGAATAAATTGAATGAGAAAAGTCTCTATAGATAACATGGAAAAGAAGGAATTGGATACAAAGAAGAAGGTTAATCTTCCAAACAAGGAGCTCAAAAAAATCAAAGACCTACTTGCAATCACTATGGTAAGATAGGTCATACATCAAACAAATATTGAAGCAATGGTAAAGGAAAACTCAATGGAAAGTGTTTCAATTGCAATCAACATGGTCATAGGGCTAATGAATGCAAAGAGAAACCAAAATTTAAAGGCAAATGTCACAAATGTAAGAAACATGGACACAAGTCATTAGAATGCAAAACCAAGATATTAAATCCAGTAGAACAAATTGTGAAAGCTATATTTGGTTGGGACTACAACACCTGGTCCAGATGTCATTACTGTGGAGAATTTGGACACACTAGAATAAATTGTGTCCAGCATCACATGTGAAAAAAAGATACTACCAAAAGATGTTTCATTTGTATAGAACCTGGTCATCTTGCCAAGAACTGTATGAATACTAGAAGGATTGAAGATGAAAAGAAGGAAAAGACTGATAACATCCAAAAATAGATGAGACAACAATGGATTTCAAAGTCTACCAAGAATACAAGTCCAAAAAATGATGAGCAAGTCACTCAAGAACTGGGTGATTACCATTTCTACTTGAGTTCTCAAAGGAGAACTAGAATTTGTTGGAATTTACAAATGGGAAATATACTTTTGAGGGGGGGGGGGTGTTGAATTAGAAGTTGTGAACTTTAACCAGTAAAACTTTTAATATCAATCAATACATGCATAAAACATATTGAAATAAAATGAAAAGTAAAAGCATGCATGTAAACACTTGACACCAGAAATGATCACCCAAAAATCCTCCAAAGTGAGAAGGTAAAATTAGGGTGGGGATGACACCCACAATCCTTCACTATTGCAGCAATAAAGTGTTCACCTATTGAGGTTACGAAGTGTTGACCATTGTCATGGTCTACCCTATGAAAGGTCCACCCTGTTAAAGGCTTATAAAGGATGGTTAGATCCTACCCTATTAAAGGATTTTACACCCTGCTAGAAGTGTACCTGGTTAGAGGATTTTTAGAACATTCACTTGGAATGTCACCCTATTAGAGGATTTCTCAATGGCTGTTAAACCAACCTAAGTCCATAATATTTCATTTTGCTGAAATAATTGTTAGAGAGTACAGTAGAATGTTTGATCTGACTAATTACAATATGATATTTCTGATTTTAGATCCTTGTTTTGTTTGATTTGATCCTTACTGATCTAATATCAAACTGCTATAATGTTGATCCCCTATTCTGCTAACTAGTTTTACAATTTTGTTCTTCTTCTGGTCACCTTGAGTACCTTCAATTCAATTCACCCCTTTTCACCTCCTTGCTCTCTTTCTATCTCTATCTCTCTCTAAATTATAGGGCTTTGACTTTCTTATAAAGATTTTGTGACCTAGGGTTAGGTATGAATCTACAATGAGATTCATCCTTTTTGCTTCTTTACCATTCCATTTTTCTGATTGGTTGCATGTTGATTACATAGGGAATCAAATAGATTCAATCTTATCTCTAAGGATTCAAAATCTATCCATTAGCTAGCATGCAAATCATTTACATACTTGTTTGTGCCTTCACAAACTTCTATGTCAATTTTATGTTGCTTAGCACTCACTAATACTGATGCTTGACACTTACTGTAATTTTGTTTAACTCGAAACCTAAACTTGCTCGACATCTACTATTCACTCAACACTTAAACTTTCTTGGCACTATCTATTTTCTCAGCACTTGATTGACTCGACACTTGCTATATTTCTATATAGCTAGGCACTTATTACAACTCAACATCTATACATATTATACTCGACATAAATTACTAGTTTGACACGAACTTAGTAAATAACTTAAGTGTGTTGACACTTAATTGTCAAAACCATTCTGAGATCAACAATATCCCCCTCTAACATGAGTGTCAAAAATACTTAACTGTACATGATGAATCTAATCTCCCTCAAGTATAATACATTCATGGTTTGAGATATATACAAAACTTCAGAATTGTTCAAAATTTTGTAATAGACTATATACCTCAAAATTTTGTATCTCCCCCTAAGTTGATATGCCTTTTTTATTCAAAATCTTTGCTCCTCTAAGTAGATTTTCCTCTTGTTGATAGTCTTTGCATGATATGCTCTATTTCTACTATTTGTGCTATTTTCTCCCACTTTTTTTGTTCTTTTCTCTATTTGTTTTATCTCCCCTTTTCACATGTCTCCCTCGTTTGCATGATTGTCTCCCCCTTTCATGATTTCTCCCCCTTTTTGACACTAATTGTGTATTTAAGCAGAAAAGGCTTATTGACTTCCATTACAATCTTGAGAGAAGCATCCTAATTTTCTATAAAACATCTAGGGATTTGATTTGAATTGCTGTCTTTGCTACAAGGTGAATTAAGCCATCTAAGGTTGAAAGATTAGGATCTTTCTTTTATACCATTTCAACATAGGCTACCTCTTTTTGGAGAATTTTCATGTGGGGGGTCAGGGAGGCTTGGATTTGGACCAACTTGGCACTTGTGTTAGCCTCTTCTACTATTAATACAACTATTTCCTTTTGTGTGTGGAGCACTGTGTTGAAGTGATTCTCACTCTGAGCTAGATTTTGTGGCAATTGCATGCCAGATAGTTTCAAATTTCATTCCAGAATTAGTATTTTCTAGCTTGTTTCTTCTGTGACGATTGAGGGATTACACAATTTATTGTATAGTGAGAATATATTCTCAAGTACCGTCTTCACTTTTTCAATTTTATTGGCTAGCTCCACTTGTGATAGTGCTGTAGACACCTAAATTTTTCCAAAACCCATTCCTAGCCAATTAAATAAATATTCATTATTTATTTAATTCCCTCACCATTAATTAAATAAATTCACATTTATTTAATTACATTTGCATTACCTTAATTTAAATAAACTAAGGTTCATTTAAATCCTAACCTATTCCCACTTGCATCTAACCCCTTTCACTTTAATTAAGTATGTCATTTACTTAATTAATTCCCTCCTAATCCCACTAGGAATTAAATATTACATTTAATCCTATTTGAGCACATGGCTCTTACCTTTAACCCTCACCTAACCCATCATGCTAAACCTACCCACTTCCTAATCATGCTTGCTTTGCATAATCATCCTCGCTAATCACCTCTTAATCCTAAGTGTGTTCTCACACATGTGTGAGAGATGTTCACACTTTCCTCATCCCTCATGTCTTGCATGTCTCTTGCACACTTGTCCTCTTGCATGAGAGTCAAGGTGTCTCACACATGTGTGAGAAGCCATGCCTTCTCACACCTCTTGCACACTTGTCCTCTTGCATGAGAGTCAAGGTGTCTCACACATGTGTGAGAAGTCATGCCTTCTCACACCTCTTGCACACTTGTCCTCTTGCATGAGAATCAAGTTGTCTCACACATGTGTGAGAAGCCATGCTTCTCACACCTCATTGATCATGTCACCATCAAAGGTTGCTCACACATGTGTGAGCATATTGCCCCCTTTGAATGGTTAAAACCCTAATCCATGTGGAGTCTACTTGGCCTCCACCTCATTGACACCTCATCGATCCTAAGAGATCTTAGCCCTTCATCTTGCATTCAATCTCAATCGTCTGTTGCATCCATTTTCCTATAAATGGAGAGCCCTCTCCTTATTTTCAGAAGAACCTTCTACCTCATTGTTATGTTGTTGGATTTGTGAGCAACCACATCCCATGAGCAAGGAAATCATCTACACTTGATGGTTTCATGAGGTTTGCATATGTGTTATGTTGATTTCATTAACACTCTTGTTTGTTTCATGTTGTTCATTTACATGTCTTCTTTTATATTTTGAGGTTTTGCATGATAATATAGGAATGCGCATTAGTTGCTTAGTGTTATTTCCTTAGTTACATTTTTATGCAACACATTTTGGCATGCCCGGTGGGACCGACTTCATGGGTTCGAACTAACCATCTAATGTGTTTTTGAGTGTTGTGTGAGTGTTCAAGCTTGTAGGTTGAAGGCTTGCATTTAGAGATCAAGTTTGATGAGGAGTGTCTAATCAAGCCATAAAGCCCACCATCAAGTTTGGAGCGTATAAGGGAAGTCTTTTGACATATAACACTATATTGCATTTCTTATTGCTTTATTTTCAAAATTTTAGGGTGTATATGCATTAAATATATTTCTTTGCTCATTGAAAAATTTAAATTTCAAAAAAAAAAAAAAAGAAGTGTTGTGGAGGGGTTTGCTTTATTTTTGTTTTATTTTATTTATGTTTTAAATTTTGGAAAAAAGATTGCTTTAATTATCCATTGTTTTATATATATGCAAATTGTTTAAAAAAAAATTAAAACAAAAATTTTAAAAAAAAAATTAAAAAAAATGGGGTGCATATTTTGAGTTATATGTGTTAGTTAAAATCAAAAGTAAAAATTCAAAAATTTAATTAAAAAAAGAAGAAGAATTTTTAACTCCTTTTTTTTTGTGGCCGCAGGTCACCACCGCGGTGCCACCCCCAGCGGTGCCCGTGCTACTCTGCTCCCCCCGCTATGGCTCCCGTCGCCACCCGCTTGACGACCCCCCCTCTGCCTGACGTCTGCTGCCACCATTACCCACGCTAAGTCACCACCTCACCGTTGCTGTGTGAATCAACTGCTGTCGCGGCTCGACGACTACCTCTTCGCCACCGCCTGTTTCCGCTTCCCCGCCCGTCTCGCAGCTGCCTGCAACTGTGGCCATCTGCACCCATTGCCTCTTGAAAATCACAGCCCTCTTCGCCCAAAACCCCAGCACCTCCTCTCCCATGCTCAACCCACGCGCAGCCTCTCTCCACCACTTGCCAAAAAACCACCTCTGCTCCTCCCTCCATCTGCCGCTACCAGCCCTAACTCGCTATAACCCTAACCCGCGGTTGCGCCGCTACATCGCCATCCCACCACCGTGCCACCACTCAGCCCGTAACCCTGCATTGGCCACCGCTCAACCCAATACCCTCGCTATCACCCATGGCCATCGCTCCTCCCTGTCGCCGCCCGGCTTAAAACCGTCCACCCAAATCACCACCATCTCCCAACACTCCTCCACCTCCCACCGCTGCCGAAACTCATTCTTTAAAATGTTTTGGATATTTAGATTAAGGTTCTAAATTTTGTTGTGCTGTCCAAACTTCACTTCTTTTCTTTTTTTTAAAAAACATTTATGTTTTTTTAAAAATAAATTAGATTTCTTTTTTTTAATAAATTAGATTATTATTATTTTAATTTTTTTTTTTTTTTTTAATGTTTTGGTCAAAAACGTTCAAAAGAAAATTTTTTTCTTGACATGCTCCTAACCATCAAATTTAACCTCGCAGGTTGTTGATGTCAGCATTGCATCGACAGTCCACATGACCCTCTAAGCCATAAGGAGCAGCCTTCACTTTTTTGCTTATAACTTGAGCATACAGACTCCGTTTTTGAAAAATGAAATATCACCGAAAAGCTGATTTCGAGCTCGTTGTCATGATGCTAGTTTCATAAGATTTTTATGCTATTTAGATCCTTGATTTTTCTATCAAAGACAAAACTTTATGCTAACCTTTTCATTGCAGGGTTGTTTCACATTTGTTTTACATTTTTGCTACCCTAACTTGTGTTTTTGCAGGGATATCTTCTCATTAACCATCTTGCTTGCAGGTTTTGCTTCAAATTTTTTTTTGAGAATGAACTTGTATGCTTAAACACTCGTCTTTGAATGCATGGTTAAAGCTAAAACAATCAAATTCAATCTTGAATGCCTTAAGGGAATTGAAATGCATGTTTAGGATAGCAAATATTTGGAATTGGTGCTTAAAATGAACTCACACAATCTTGAATGCCTTAAGGAAAATTGATTTCATTTTCAAAAATCTTGCTTATACACACGATCGATTTTCTTTCTTGTTGACAAACTCGTGCTTTTCATTTATGTTGACGACAATTTCAAGTTGGAAGGAACATTGTATGGTTTAATCACGAGTGTCTTCAAGTAGATTACATAACCTAAAGTTTCATTGGGAACGAACGCGTGTCTTTTTGAACCCCAAGGCCACTTACGTATTCTCTCCCCTCGCACCTTCGGGTGATCTTCGGTGCACAAGAAATAAGTGGTCTTGTTTTTCTTTTTTTTTAAGACGCCTGCTTGGGGATTTCATCACCCTTTGGGGTGACCTCAACTCTAGTGTTCTGGTGGAGTATAAAATCGGGAGGTGAATCGAAAGACACCTCTCTTGGAAGTAAAATATTGTCACTCTTGGCTAAGCCCCAAAGAACTTTATACCTTTGGGAAGTGAAGAAGGAGATTTGGATTACCGTCTCCCCTGGCTATGTGGCAGTATTTTCTTTCATCTACAGATTTGGGCCTCATGTACCTTGCGTATATTGAGGACGCCCTTTAGTTGATCTTTGTACATCCTAGTCAAAACCTTATAGGATTGTTGGTGTGTTTGACGTTCTTGAGTGTTTGAAACACACTTGCCTTGTACATATTTTCTTGTTTGATTTTGCATCTTAAACCTAAAAATCCAAAAACATCATAAAACATGAAAATCCAAAAACATCATAAAACATAAAAAACCAAAAAATCATAAAAGTCGAAAAATCAAAAAAATCCAAAAAATTTCAAAAACAACAAAAACAAGTCTTGGTTTAGGTCTTCCTAGTTAAGTTGTCCAAATCATTCCACATCATGTCTTCTCATCATCAAAGTCATCACCCTCATCCATCTCTTGTCTTCATCATTCAAATCATCCCTTGACATCTTAATCAACTCTACTTGTCCAAATCATTCCCTCGTCATTCAATCTAATTCATAATCTTCATCCTAGTCATGCTTCATCATCATCCAGCTTCAATTTCCTCTGCCAATCTCATAATGCATTCTTAATTCAATCCTCCACCTCATCATTCTTCTAATCCAATCCCTTGTCAAATTCATTCTTTTCTAATCAATTCTTAATTCAATCCATTTACATATTCCTCCATAATCCATCTTCCTAATTTCATTCACATCTTCTTCTAATACAATTTTTCATAAAATTTTCTACTTTGGTAATAGGAGCATTGTCATCACCCTTGGACTTTCATTCAAATTTCACATTCATTTTTTTGCAATATCATAGGGTTTTTATCAAATCAAATCAAACCCTTATCCAATCAATATCAATATCATATCTAATCTAATCAAATCAAATTCAATCAAATCAATATCAAGTCAAATCCATTTCAAATCAAATCAACGCAAAGTCCAAACTTGCTCCTAGTACTAAGTTCATATTTCTTTCATCATCCATCTTTCTTCTTCTAAAATCTATGGATTTGAATTTCCTTAATCAAATGGTTGACAATCTTCAAAGACAATATGGAGTTATACCTCCCGTTCAACCTACATATCAAATCCATCCCCAACACTTCATATCCAAATCTAATCCATCTCATGTCCATCATTCTTCTACCTTTGACAAGGGAAATCCACCTCATTATCCTTACACTACATACAATTCCATTCATAGCCCACACAATTCCTCTAACAAAAATGCCCTTGCCATCGAAATGGAACAATTAAAGAATTATCTCTTGGCAAGCCAACAGAAAGAGGCCACCTTCCATGCCATGTGTCCTCTTCCCCCATGTTTCAAAGCCCATAGTCCTCATGTCCCATCCAACCCCAACCCTCCATGCAATTCCCTTCATAATCCTAATCCTCCAAAATCCACATCATCCCCACCTTGTAAGGGGTTTTTCACATCACTCTTGGCTAAGTGTAAAATACAAAATGAAGTGAGCCAATCACCCACAGCCATACCTTCAATTCCATCTCATGACCTTCCTCTAAAGCATGACATTATAGATGCCTCTTCTCCTCTAGATCCAAGCATTTCTCCATCCCATCATTCCCTTATCCCTCAAGATCCATTTATCCCCCCTAGTCCATCTCATGATTCCCTTCCTAACCAAGATCAAGACATTCCACGTACCACGCACCTTACCATTTCCATTCCATCTCAAGAGTTAGCCTCCATAGATCCTCCACTTCATGCAGAACTTCCTTCCACTCCATCCACTAATATTCCTCCATGTCAAGATCAAATAGTGACATCTCATAATTCCATTCCATCTCATGATCCACTCATTCCGTTACATGATCCTCTTTTCAGTCAAGATCAAAGCACCCCTTCATCCATCTTTCATGATCCCACTATATCTCACGATCCTATTAGCCCTCATAATCCCCTTCATGATCCTAATCTTTTGCATGACCCTATCCCACCTATCCAATCCACTCATGAACCCCATACGCATGGACTCACATCTTGTGCTGAAACTATTAAGTATCCCATTGAAGAAATTATATCTCAAGATGTTGGTACACCTTCCACTTCTTCCAACCCCAAAATTCCTCCATCCAAATCTAAAGCTTCCCATCATTCAACTTCCAAGTCCATTCTAGGTTCTTATCTTCCATCTATTCTAGGCCCTTATGTTCCACCGCCAAATCCTTCATCCCTTCCATCCATTTTGGGTCCCTACATACATCCATCCACCATATCCATGTTTTCCACTTCAGTCCCTCACGCTCCTAAATATCAACAAAGGCACACATCCTTGACTTCCTTCCCACATTCACCATCCATATGCTCTCCATCTCATTTACCTTCATGCACCCATACCACAGTCGATGGAAGCAAATTGGATGCCTAAGAAAAAGAAAATAAAACTAAAAATTCACACAAGCCCAAGGATCAACATGTCCCTTCTAAACGACAAAAGAAAAATCTGATCCAAAGCAAATAAAAAAGCCACAAAGGCTAAAAATAAAAAATGCAAAAATTTTGTGGATCCCAAAGCTACTTAATGTAGTAATGAATCTCAAAGAAAGATTCCAAACGACATCCAATTCTGCTAATCCAAATGCTTCCCTCATGCATAAATCATCCAGGCTTCCATTTTCCATCTCCATTTTGGGTCCTTATATATCCAAATCCACCATTCCAAATCCATCGTCTCCTTTCTCCATTTTGGGTCCCTATATCCCAAAATTCAAACTTTCTCCTACCTATTCCCCATAATTTCCTCCTTTCCATCACCCTTCAAGGTGTGTGCCAATGAAGATCTTTCTGCTTCCTTCACAAGTCTTCCAACCTAGAATCCATCAACCATGTCTTCCTCCCTCCCACCCACTCCACCCTCTTAATCCAACCTTTTTCATAAGCCATTTTCCTCCATTCACCATCCTACCAACATCTATGAGCAAATAGTAAAAATTCCTTTAAAATAACAAAGACATAAATATCAAGGGATACCATCCATGAGAATAGATGCTTGAGTCCTCCCTTCATCTTCCTATCATGTATCCATTTCCTTCCCATTCCACTTACCCATCCATTCACTTTCCCTTTTTCCACTTGCACTCTACACTGGGGGCAAGCTCCATCCATACCACTCTTCCTTACATAACTTCCATACTTCCATCTACCATTCATTATCCTTTTCCATCTTTGATCTTGACTTTCACTTTTCTTTCATCCATCCATATGCACTTTCTATATCCATATGCACTTTCCATCCATTATCTTTTATACGTCCATAATTCTTCCATATATTTGATCTTGACATGCTATCCATATCTTTCATTCCATAGTCCTTGTCATGTTTATTTAATCCATTTTCCATCCATACTCCAACATGCTTCCTTCCCCCTTTCATATGTCTTTGATCTTGGTTATCCCATCCATCCCATCCCCTTCATATCCCACATTTCATCCATACCCTTCATATCATTATCCCTTTTTCACACCCTCCCTCCCATATCCCTTATTCATTCCGCTTTCCTTCCCATGTTCATGATCAATACTAGAGGCACAATATCAAAATGTTCATACATGCTTTGGAAGAGCACATGCCTTCTCTTCCTCTATATGCTAAGCCTTCGTGCCATTTTCCCATTTTCATGCCTCCTTTCCCACCATATATCCTTTCATTTTCATGCCTCCTTTCGCACCATATCTCCTTCCATTTTCATCCATCCTTTCCTACCATATTTTCTTCCATTTTCCTATCCTTGGTATGGGGCATTGGGCCTCCTTCAAAACATGATCCTTGGTTCCAAATTTTTCACTACCATATCATTTGGCCCCTCATATCCTTTCACTATTCCTTGCATCCACCAACATCATGTTGCTTTTCCTCCATTTACCATACCTTGACCCTCCCTTGTCATTGGTTCCATTCTATTCATTCTATCTCACATTCATTCAATCCATTCATTTAATCCATTCTCTCACACATTTTTCTAATCAATTCATTTCTATCCATTCTATTTCACATTCATATCACATTCAATCTAATTCTTCCAACTCACTTCAATCAAATTCATTCATCCTCAAATTCAATCAGTTTTCCCTTCTTCTAATTCTTTCATATCATATCAATTCTACTTCCATCATTCTTCATCCTATCAACATCTATTCTTCCAATCTCATCCACGTTCATTCTTCTATTCACCATAAAATCAAAAAATTGAAAAAGTATCACTTGTGCAATCAATACTAATTCAATCAATCTAATCTTGTAATCTTGTATATCAATCTTAATCAATTCATCACTTTGACCCAATTAGCTGATAATCCATTAACCACATTCAAACATCATTATCATGGGATGAATCCTTCCCAATCTTTGGATGTGCATTATGCTTATCGTTAGCTTTGCCATCCTTAATCAATCATTATCAATCAATCCATTAATGGGTTTTCAGCTTGACTAGGGGCAAAATGGTGGTTTTCTTTTGGTCTTTTGTGCATGGTTGCTTGATTACTTGTATGCATTAGCATTTTTTGCATGTATTATGGTCTTTGCATCCTATTTTCCCAGGAATCATGATCTTTCATATCATGGTTTCATAAGACATATGGTTGTATTAGACCCATTTTTTATCATGTACTTGACACATTGTCATCTTGGTTCCTCATACCTTGGTGCATAGTGTCAAATACAATATCAAACTTAGGTTGTTCACGCCATTACAACATAACTCCCTTCCATCTTCCTATCCATTTCGAGAGAACATCCATGTTCTCCTAACCCACATGTCCTCTCGAGGGGGCAGACCCTTCCACCCTCGTCATCCTTCCTCATCCTTTCATGAATGGGGCATCATGCTACTAGTCTTATCCTCCTAGCCACTATATTTTATTCTTCTTTGATATAAAATTACTAATGCTATATCAAAGAGGGGCAAAATGTAGACACCTAAATTTGTCCAAAACCCGTTCCTAGCCAATTAAATAAATATTCATTATTTATTTAATTCCCTCACCATTAATTAAATAAATTCACATTTATTTAATTACATTTGCATTACCTTGATTTAGATAAACTAAGGTTCGTTTAAATCCTAACCTATTCCCACTTGCATCTAACCCCTTTCACTTTAATTATGTCATTTACTTAATTAATTCCCTCCTAATCCCACTAGGAATTAAATATTACATTTAATCCTATTTGAGCACATGGCTCCTACCTTTAACCCTCACCTAACCCATCATGCTAAACCTACCCACTTCCTAATCATGCTTGCTTTGCATAATCATCCTAGCTAATCACCTCTTAATCCTAAGTGTGTTCTCACACATGTGTGAGGAATCCTCACACATGTGTGTGAGATGTTCAGACTTTCCTCATCCCTCATGTCTTGCATGTCTCTTGCACACTTGTCCTCTTGCATGAGAGTCAAGGTGTCTCACACATGTGTGAGAAAGCATGCCTTCTCACACCTCTTGCACACTTGTCCTCTTGCATGAGAGTCAAGGTGTCTCACACATGTGTGAGAAGCCATGCCTTCTCACACCTCTTGCACACTTGTCCTCTTGCATGAGAATCAAGTTGTCTCACACATGTGTGAGAAGCCATGCCTTCTCACACCTCTTGCACACTTGTCCTCTTGCATGAGAATCAAGTTGTCTCACACATGTGTGAGAAGCCATGCTTCTCACACCTCATTGATCATGTCACCATCAAAGGTTGCTCACACATGTGTGAGCATATTGCCCCCTTTGAATGGTCAAAACCCTAATCCATGTGGAGTCTACTTGGCCTCCACCTCATTGACACCTCATCGATCTTAAGAGATCTTAGCCCTCCATCTTTCATTCAATCTCAACCGTCCATTGCATCCATCTTTCTATAAATGGAGAGCCCTCTCCTCATTTTCACAAGCACCTTCTACCTCATTGTTATGTTGCTGGATTTGTGAGAAACCACATCCCATGAGTAAGGAAATCATCTACACTTGATGGTTTCATGAGGTTTGCATATGTGTTATGTTGATTTCATTAATACTCTTGTTTGTTTCATGTTGTTCATTTACATGTCTTCTTTCATATTTTGAGATTTTGCATGATAATGTAGGAATGTGCATTAGTTTCTTAGTGTTATTTCCTTAGTTACATTTTTATGCAACACAAGTGCTATTTCACTTGATATCTTCTCATTCACCTTGGCTTGAAACTTCTTTTTAGACCATTCCATGAGTTTTACATTGGCATCCTGGTCTTCACTTGTCACTTAGTCCATTATTTCTGATAGTTGCTCCAGTATAGGCTTGGTTTCATTAGGTGTTTGCAAGCTGAAGGCATCTAAAAAGATGTCTTTTATCTCATAAAGTGCTTGCTATTGGTTAGACTCATTCATGAGTATCTCTTGCTTCTTCTTTCTTTCCAATGCCTCCTACATGATATTGATCTGTTCTAGGTTCATGGTTACATAGTCATATTATAACTATTTCTTCATCCAATGTAGGGTCTCCATAGTGAAGTACCCTTGCAACCTTTGTTGAGATTAAGCCTGGTGCAAATTGTAATGACAATGTTTCGGTGCTCAGCTTCTAAAGGATTTTGGTAGGAGTTCTAGTAGTTGGTAAGTTAACTAATGTCTGAATGGCTTCTTGCTCCATTTTCCTTTGGAATGTCCTTTTCTTCATTTGTACTCCCTTGATCAATCACAATTATTTGTGGAGCACCTTATGTTTGTGTAGTAGGTATATAAATAGCTATCTATCATGTTTGTTTCTTTGTGATCTCCTTTGCAGTCTCAGTCTGTTGTTTGATCATAACAACTTTGACTATGGTATCAACCTTTGCTAATGTATCTTTTGATGTTTTCTCTTGAGCTTGTCCAATTGTAATTGTAGGGATGATAGAATGTGGTTCTTGTATATTCATCTTATCCCTAGTTATGTTAGCTACTGCTTTTTGCAACTCATCTGCATTGACCAATATTGGGTTATTACACAATTGGGCTTGTAGTGTTGATTGGTCAAGGATCTTCTTTAGATCCTCTACAGTAAGAGGGTTGATGTTTTGCACTAAACTGTCAGGAACATCCTTCATTATTACTTTTTTTGTAGGTATAGTTGTGTCATGAGGAGGGCTTAATGGTGGCAATAGTGTGTCTTGCACACTCTATTTAGTTTGCTGCTCTTGAACTATTGCCATTTCATCTTCCTTTTGTTGTGCCTTGTCCACTATAGTATCTGATTTTTCCTATTCTATTTCCCCTTCCTTATCATCCTCATCTTCTTCATTATTTCTTCCCTCAAAGTGGTCTTCTTCTCCTTTCTTGACTGTAGTCAAGCCATAAATTAACTTCCACATCTTGGTGGATTTATTAACAACATCTTCAATCTTGTTTTGAAGAATACTAAATGCTCTGTATTTGGGTGCAAATTTTCTCCCATGCTTCTTATTTTCCTTGGTGATTTGTACCCTTGTTAGCTATGACATTACTTGAGCTAGGGTAGATTCCCTTATTTCCTTCTCCATATTTAGGAAATAATGCCATTTATTCTCAACAATTAAATATAAGTCTTTGGGCATTGTATTATCAAATTCAAGAGGGGTATTCTTGAAATTTTCCATCATGGCATACATTGATTCTTCCACCTTATTTTGATCTTCTCTACTTAATTTATTAAATTCAATATTTTTCAAACCAGTTAAGTCTGCATTTTCCTTAACATTATCACAAATATTTTCTATATCAAACTTGAAGCATGACTTACCACTCTAAACTGGCTTGTGTCTTCTAACTTTGTCCTTTCATCATTAGAATCTCGTTGTGCAACATATTTTCTTCTTAATTTCTTCTGCATAGGACCTTTTTGTTTAGTAGCCTTCTTTTTCTCTTTTACTTGCTCCTTATTCTTTTGAGTTGTGGCCCTTGTGGTGGCTCTTGTGACTGGAGGAGTAGGTTTTGTAGGGTTTGGTTTTACAATTTTCTTACCCTTTGGCTAAGATGTAGGTTGTGTCTTAGCCTTTTTCTTCTTAGGCTTAGGTTTGGCTAGTGCTTCCTTGGCTTGTTCTTCCTTGGCACCTTTTTCTTCAACATCTTTACCCATTCCTTGGGGTTAGAGCAAGTGGTCCCTAGCCTTGTTTTTCTTCTTCTTCATCTTCTTCCTCTTCAGTTTCATCATCATTTCTAGCACCTTCTCCAAATTTGGCTTTTAGTTTCCTCACCAACTTATCTTTCTTCTTTAGAGTTGATGTTGTCTTCAACTCCATTTCCACCTTTGATTTGACAACATCATAAGTACCAAAAAGTTTTGCTACTTTGTCAACTTCTTTTGCAAGCAATGCAGTGAGAGCTGTTGATGCTTCATCAATATTTATTTCATAATCTAATGGCCTTAGCCATCTTACTCTTGGTACTACAACTTGGATGTATGTATAATCAATGTCTACCAAAAAGAAAATGTCATTGTAATACTATTCTACCAGGGAAATAAGGATTCTTAGACTCTGTTTCATTGACTTGTTGAAATCCTCAAAATAACTAGTCATAACTAATTCAAAATTGTCTCCCATTTGCTCTATGCACTCATTTATTTGCACAGCCACAGACCTATTGGTCTTCCATCCTATCTTACCAAAAGAAGGGAATTCATTTTGTATATAAAAGAATATGTATACCAAAATTAAACCAAATTTTCATTGAACACTCTTGGATTTCATTATAGCTCCTAAGTTTTCCATTATTTGCTGCATTTGAAGTTCAACAAGATCATAGGTATGATCTCTCTTCACAATCTTGTACCTACATCAACTGCAATACATGGAAACATATTCAGTTGACTTGACTGATAGAATTTGTGAGATAGGACCCTCACTGTAAACTCAATAAGTGGATCCTTGATGGTTTCAATTTTCATTCCTCTCTTGTTCCACTGTGCCCCTGTATTTTTCTCAATTACTTCTTTTGAGTCACTCCTTAGGGTCTTGGGCTGATCTAGGGTTGGATATCTTGAAACCCTATGTACGATTCTTTTTGACAATTTGATAGGTCCTCCTTCTAGCCATAGACATCCATCATGGATTTTTCTTAAGATGATTCTTATTCATTCTATTTTAAAAATAGCGGGAAATCTAGGGCATGGGTTAGTCCCTTCCTTTCTACAATTTTGAATTCTTCTTTCAACACTCCATTTTTTGCATAATTTGTCATATGCTTGGCAGATTTCCATGTCTCCTATTCCTCCAATCTTGCAATTATAACACTTCCTTACATCCTGCACCATCATGACCTTGGGTGGAATGATTGATAATGCATCTACTAGGTCATTTTTCTATGTAACCTCTAGAATAGCCCTAAAATCTGGTTTCTTTACCTAATTACTAACTAGTTGAACTTCAAATGGTTCCTTGTCCTTAGGATTCTTAGAACTAGAGGCCATCTTGCAAACTAGGGTTTTAACAATTTCAAAAATACACAACTCAACACTCAAAGAATACCTTTAGATAGATGAAACAATGCTTGATCATTTTTGGAATTTGTGCAAATGCTTTATTCTAGCTTGAAAATCACTTCTTTGTTCTGCTCGCCTTTGCTCTGTGTTTGTAATGACAAAAAATGGGTGAAAATTTGCCTTATACTTTTTTAAAACATTGCATCTAATGCGTGGTGCTTATACAACTATAAAATTAGCTCTTATGCAATTTCTCTTTCACTTGGCATCCATTGATTTTCCTATCACTTGACAACTATTAAAATTATCCTTACTCAGCAACAACTATCACTCGACTCCAACTGACTTTTCTTAACAACTCGGCATTAACTAGTATTCACTTAGCATCTGAAGAGGACTTGGCACACTCGGTAGTAGTGTGTAAAACTTGAAGATTTAGCATTGAATATTCCTCATTTCCTTGCATCTCTATTCATGCTAATTTATCTTTTTTAGCACTAACCTATCTTTGGAATTGATGTATGATAAAGCATTTAAATATCAGTCCCACATACCTTTCTTTGCTTAGTTTGATGAGGTGTGACCACTTGACCTATTAGGTGAAGTGATCCCTCCATTTGATGTCTAAAATCTTCTCTTTTCTTGCATGTTTTGTTCATCTCTCCTCTGGTGTGTTCAAAATCCACTTTTCCTTTTCCTTTGTTGAACTCAAAGTTAGGTGCCTTTGACCTAGTTGGGCAGTATTTGCTGATATGACTAGTCTTCAAGCTGCTAAAACATGTGGTTTGACTTAACCATCTACTGTAATTACCACTGAAATGTGTTCTTATGCAATTCTTTGGAATGTGTCCATATACTTGATAGTAGTTACAACTCTGCCTAGTATTGTAGTCCCAATTATAGAAGTGTCCATGAATTCTTGCATTTGCTGGTTTGTTTGGTGACCACATGGGCTTAGATATGCATTCAAAGGCTCTGTGTCAATACTTCTTTTAGTTGTAGCAGTAACCTTCAAATCTTGGTGCATGCATAGTTCTTGTCTTGCATTCATGTGCTTGATGACCTTGCTTATTGCGCTTATGATAGTGACCCATGTTTTTAGGTTTTTCATGTTGATTTGCATTCTTGCTCCTACACACATTAGTAGTATGTCCTTTCTTACTACAAAAATGACAAGTGGGTTTGGAATTCTTAGCTTTGTCATTCCTTTGTTTAGCAATCTTGGATGATTCTTCTTCTTCAGTGCTAGTATAGCCTAGTCTAGTAGTATCATTGTTCGATCTTGGAGATTTTTGTAATTGCTCAAAGTACTTGATAGCTTTATTTGGCTTGTTGAAGCTATCAACTATCTCTCTTTCTCTTCTCAAATCATTTTACAGATGTTCATTTTGCAACTTTAGTGTGGTAATCTCATGATGAACATTCATCATCTGGCTTAGGGTATCCAACTACATGTTGAAAATTTTGGCAAGCTCAGTTGACTTCTCTTCTAGTTTTTTGGTTATGTTTCTCTTCTCTTCTTCTATCATGACCTTATCTTCAATGGCTCTCTTCTTCTATTTAGTCACTTCACACAACATCATAGCCTGTGATTCTTGCCTATTCTTGAGATTTTTGATCTCTTTTGCTTGTGCTTTTTTCTTCTCCATCAGGTTTGCTATTGCTACATCAAACTCTTTTGAGTCTCTATCTGCAAATACTTTGGTGGTGTCAATCTCGTTGTACTATGTGTCATTTTTAGCTATGGCAATGTCTTTCCTTCTCTTTAAGGATTTCCTCAATTCCTCCCTAGCTTCTTATAGTGAATGCAAAATGAGATGTATTTCAATCTCCTAGTTCTCAATGAACTTCCCAAGTTTGTAGACCTTCATGTTCAGATCTTTTCTCTAAGTTGTAAGGATTATCCTAATGAGAACTGTGCTCTGATACCAATTATTGGAATTTACAAATGGGAAATATACTTCTTGGGTAGGGGGGGGGTGTGAATTAGAAGTTCTAAACTTTAACCAATAAAACTTTTAATATCAATCAATAAATGCATAAAACATATTGAAATAACATGAAAAGTAAAAGAATGCATGTAAACACTTGACACCAGATATGATCACCTAGAAACCCTCCAAAATGAGAAGATAAAATTGGATTGGGGATGACACCCACAATCCTTCACTACTATAGCAATAAAGTGTTCACCTATTGAGGTTACAAAGTGTTGACCATTCTCATGGTCTACCCTATGAAAGGCTTGCCCTATTAAGGGCTTATAAAGGATGGTTAGATCCTACCCTATTAAAGAATTTTACACCCTGCTAGAAGTATACCTAGTTAAAGGATTTTCAAAATACTCACTTGGAATATCACCCTATTAAAGGATTTCTCAAAGGCTATTAAACCAACCTAAGTACATAGGATTTCATTCTAAAAGATACAATTGTTAGAGAGTATAGTAGAATGTTTGATCTGACTACTTACAACTTGATATTGCTAATTTCAGATCCTTGTTCTATCTGATCTGATCCTTACTGATCTAATATGAAAGAGTTATAATGCTGATCCTTTGTTCTACTAACTGGTTCTACAATTATATTCTTCTTCTAAGTCAACTTGAATACCTTTAATTTAATTCACTCCTTTTCACTTCCTTGCTCTCTTTCTATCTCTATCTCTCTCTGAATTATGGGGCTTCAAATTTCTTATAAAGATTTTGTGACCTAGGGTTAGGTATGAATCTACACTGAGATTCATCCTTTTTGCCTCTTTACCATTCCATTTTTCTAATTGGTAGCATGTGGATTACATAGGGAATCAAATAGATCCGATCTTATCTCTAAGGCTTCAAAATCTATCCATTAGCTAGCATACAAACAATTTACATATTTTTTTGTGTCTTCATAAAATTCTATGTCAATTCTATGTTGCTCGACACTTGCTAATATTGGTGCTTGACACTTACTGTAATTCTGTCTAGCTCGGCACCTAAACTTGCTTGGCATCTACTGTTCACTTGACACTTAAAATTGCTTAGTATTGTCTATTTTCTTGGCACTTGAGTGACTCGGCACTTGCTATATTTTTGTCTAGCTTGACACTTATTACAACTCAAAATCTATACATATTATACTTGGCATATATTACTAGCTCAACATGAACTTAGTAAATAACTTAAGTGTGTTGACATTCAATTGTTAAAATGATTCTGAGATCAACAAAATTATGATACTCAAGAAGACATCTAAAATCAGTTCCAATTGAAAGATCAAAAGGATCCATATCTATATTCAAGATACAAAGGGATCACTCAGTAAAAGGGTACCAATTACTACTGAGTTACTTTCCTTACTGAGTGAGGTCAGGTCACAGACTCTACTGAGCGAGGTTGAGAGCAACTAAATTTTATGTGGTTAGCAAATGATGGAAGACTCTACCAAGTAATCAATGCAAGTGAAGAGGATGATAGTCTATCAGTTTCAAGTGAATTTGATCTACCATTTATACTGAGTATTTATGGAAAAATTTGATAAAAGGAATGAAATCAAGGTCATTTTTACCATGAACTTTTGAGAATGAATTGTGCAGAGTGATCTTCAAGTGCATTCAAGCAATTTAAGAAATTTTTTACCAAAAGATTTCAAATTCTCTCAAACTATAGACCAAGTGAAGATGGCATTCGAAAAAAACAAGGAAAAATGAGGATTAGATATGTTGGTTCATGGTGTAGAATGGAGAGCAACATACTTCAAGGTCACTCCTGCAATCGCCAAAACCCTAGATCCAATTGGAGCACAGTTGCAAATACCTCCAAAGGTATTGTTGATCAATGATATCCATTCTCATTTTAAATGTATTATACAAGATATTGGCACCTTGGAAATGGACGAAGCCTTAGAAAAGTTGTGTGAATGGCATTCTAAAACTCAAGCATCAACACCTCAAAGCTATAGGATGAACCCATATTCCTTACATTCCCTATGAATTCCAAGTGAAATGGATTAGGTTTATTCTCAATCAGGTGCATAATAGATAGTTATGGTTGGAGTAGCCAATCTTGATCACAAAGAAGATGATTCATAGAATCATTGGTCTCCCAATGTTGGCCAAAGATAAAGCAACCAAAACCCTAGGTTGGGCTAAACTAGAAAAGAAAACCCTAATAGAATGGGATGGCAGAGGCATGAAGGTTAGTAGTGTCACTAACATGAAATTGAAATTTGGCATTCATATCATTGCACACATGATCTACAGTTCAAGCAGGTTGAACAGTGTCTCATGCAAAGTAGTTGACCTTGCATACAAGGTAGTCAAGGACAATGTTTCACTTGACCTTGCCGAGCTACTATTGAATCAATTCAAAAAGAACATGGCCAGCATCAAGAAATCAAAGAAAAATCCATGTAAGTTTGGCTCCCTATTGACATGTTTATTCTTTTATGTTAAAAAAATCTTTACTTGAAAAGTTTTTGCTGTATGGAGAAAAGATGTGCCAGTGCTATATCAGATTAATGAGTATATAGCTGAGATGGGTGAAAATTAAAATAGTATAATGGATAACTATTTTGATGTATTTAAGGAGAAAATAAATAATAGATTCTAAATTCCAAAGAAATTAGTTGATGATTACAAGGATGATGTATGTTTCATGGTAGATAGTGATAAGGTATACATCAGGTAGTTAGGCCTAGAGTTGCATGGGTGAAACCTCTTGGATATGAGGTTAATATAGATGAAACTAAGGATATTATTGAGGCACTTGTAAATGATCTAGTTGATCCTAAGGAAACATATTTTGGTACTTAAGATGAAGCTTAAGCTAGGATAGAACTAGAGATAAAATTCCCTCAAACGGTAAACAAAGGAAAGAAGAGTATTGCCAAGTTGAAGACCAATTCTACTCTTTTGTTGACCAAGGGAAAAGGTGAGGATGAAGAAGTAGAGGATGAATAAGAATCAGAGAGAGAGGAACCACTAAAGAAAAAGAGCAAGGTAATCATTACCAAGCCAACTAACCATCTACTATAGTATTTACAAGGAGATCCTTTGGGAAGAAAGCTGACAAGGAAGGAGGATACATTATATTTAGAAAACCTCCACCCACCTTCCAAGACAAATTGAAAGATCTAAAACCAATAATGATGAAGATTAGACGTAGATAGAAGATCTGGTAATGGAAAAAATTGGTAAATGGAAATATTCACTAGATTAGCTTGCCTCTCAGATTCCTAGTGTTTTGATGGAAAAGATCCAACCAAGATGGGAATTTCCATGCAAACTGCCAAAGACATCTATGTGCAAACCCTAAGGCAACTCATGCTGAGCTTATTAGACAAGGAGGTAGAGGATTCATTGAAGAAAAATGAGGAGCAATTGACTTTGAAGTTTAGCACTTTTCTGGTACTCATGAAAGAAATTGAGCATATTGTGAAGAAAGCAACAAATACATGGAATAATGTTTTTTTGTCATCACAAATTGAGTGATTTTCCTATCAAGGTAAATGATGATGATGATAAAGATGATCAGGGAAAGGATGAAGAAGGAAATGATGAAGAGACTACATTTTGAAACATGGAAGATGAAGAGGAAAAAGAGCAAGAGGCTATAGAGGAAGGAACTCAGGATGATGAGGAAACTGATCTAGTTAAGATTGATGCAACAATTATTGCCTCACTTCCTCACTCTCCAAGAAAATTAGTAACAATATCAAGCATGGAGATAGCCTCAAAAAGATTGATTGTGACCACCAATCATAACACAAACATCCAATCACTCTTTGCACCAGTACAACATAGCACAACATTGACTAATGTATGAAGCAATTCATCTATTGAGCTGTAGTCTCTTCCCTCTTCTATTGTGATTGAGACATCAATTTTGGCAACTGTAGTTATTTCTTCTAGCATTTCTTCAATAAGTGCAGTATCAATTTTTGCAACAAGTCCTATTATGTCTACTATTGTTTCTATTCTAGATACACAAGAAATAAGTGCAAGGACAGTTTAGACCAAGCCTTAACTGAGCACAACATTTTTGGGCAAAGGAAAATAAATGGAGGAGGAAATAGACCAAGATGAGGAAATTGTAATCCCAAATTGGGAAATTTCCAAGATAAATCTACATCAAATGCAGACATTTGGTGAAATTCTCCAAAAGAAAGCCAAGCAATAGAGGCTAAGAGAAGAAAGGTACAGAGAATTCAAAATCATTGAAGATGCCAAGAATATTTTGTTAGAGGCTATAGGCATAGAGGTTGATTCTTATCACCCAATTTTGTATAAGTTGGTAGAGGTAGTTCAGAAGTTCAATGAAGACTTGGATTGAGAGGACAAGTTATTGTAGAAGGTAGAGAAGAAATTTGAAAATAAAGTGTTAGAGCACATTGCTTAATAGATTGCTATTCATCAAGTAGAATTATCTACATTTTTGGGTTATATGGAAACTACTTGTACTAATGTATCATCACTTTTTGGTAAATTGTGTGATGTTTCAAACTTTATTAAGGAAATAAAGGACAAATTGTTCAAGATAGATGAAGATCTCAAGGAAAGTGCTCAGCAGTTGTAGCTTGACCCTAGTTCAAGCTCTACTCATTTTAATAAGATAAGATTTTTGACAGATATGCAGGCATAATTTCTTAGAGAAGAAGCAAGAATCAGGTCTACATTGGTAGATATACAAAATATGATTCTCCCTAACATGGATGCACTACAAAAACATATTGTGCATTCTAAAACCCTCATCTATGGCAATAATCTCTCCCTAGCAAACCACATGATTGAGTTGTCAGCAAAAGTGTAGATTGCACTACATACATGTAAGGTCTTGTAGGAAAATTGGGATAAAATTGTGGCTAACATTCTCAAGGTACATTCAAACTTCTTGTCTCATTTTGGTATGACTATGTAAATATAATAGAACAAATCTTTGGCATTAATGTCAAAAAGGGGAAGAAAAATGTATAGTTGTGTAAAGGGGGAGATAGATGGAAAAAGATGCAAAAAGTTATGGGGGAGAAAATGTAATAAGTTGTAAAAACAATGGGGGAGAAAGATGTCAAAGAAGAATGTACAACATGTACAACAAGTATATATTGTATATAGCAAGGAGATATATTCAGATGTATAGTATACTATATAGGAGCCTTACCATGTACATATAAATATTTTGCAAATTTAATTTTGAAAAATCTCAAAAATAGTATACTCTATTGAGCTAGTATCACAAGGTGATGGATAAAAGTATTCAGAAAATTTTTTAAAGTTTTGGCTGATAAGAGTTTGTGTCACTAATGCCAAAGGGAGATATTGTTGACATATCAGTCAAGTTTTTTATTAGTGACATACACTTATTTAGATTGTAAGTATCTACTGATCTTATTGTCTAGTTAACAATGTTAACCAAGCATTTCAGTCATCACTAAGTTCTACAGTTGTTGCTGATTCCTTTGGACAAATTTTAGTGTGTGCTGAGTAGTTACAACTAGTGTGAAGATTAGTAGTGTAAACCATGCATCTCAGTGTATGCTGAGTTTACTAGTGCAAACCAAGCTATGTAGTGCTTACCGAGTTTGTAGTTGATACGATGCAAGTCTAGTGTTAACCAAGCTATTATATGTTAACCGAGTGATTTAGTTTATACTAAGCTCATAGTGGAAGCATTGACTAAGCCAAGTAGTGTGAATCAAGTGATTCAGTTTATATGCTGAGTTTTACAGTATTCACCAAGTCACCAGTGCAGACTGAGTTCAAAACTACTTGGAAGTGATTAGTATGGACCGAACTTCTATGTCTACCAACTGTATGATGATGCCAAGCATTGACAGTGGATGCTGAGTATCATAACCTCACCGAGTCAGTCTTCATAACCTAAGTGTATACACTTGAGCCAACTTTGTAATTGTATAGTTGGATTGGTATATATATGTAATATATTATATCATATTCAAGTGTGTGAAAATGTGTGTAAGCAATGCAATATAATCGAATTCAATCAGATAAGAGTAGAAAGAGAAAATTACAAAGGCAACAATGGTATAAGGAGCATCAAAGATATATCTATCACAACACGGTGGTTTGTACATAAAGGAATCTCATTCAGAAAACCAAGTTATAGATCAAAGATGCATTGTTGTTTCATCCTAATAGGTGAATCAGTCAAATCCTTTAACAAGGTAGACCTAACAATCTTATGCAAATCTCTTTACCGAGTGCATACTTCATTGTATTTTTGTAAATCCTTTAACAAGGTGGACCTAGTGTAGACATCTAAATTTGATTACACCACTTTAGTAGTCCTATTTAGTTATCTCTGAAGGCATCATTAATTAAATTTCTATTTAATTAATCCTTTTCCATCCCCTAACTGATTAATTTAATTAATCATCTATAGTCCTAAATTGATAAATCAAATAACCTATTATTTATCAATTAAATCCTATTCTTCTATATAATTCCAAAATCCCCATTTATTAGATAAATCTATTTGATAAATAAAACCCCCAAATCTAATAACCCCTAACCTATCCCTAACCCTTCATCTAGCCTAATCCACCCCATCCACCCATACTAACCAAGCTTAGCCACTAACTCACCCACCCTCATGAATGCCATCCACTTGCACATCTCTAACATCCCTAATCTAATCCTAAACCCAAGCCTAATCCTCCCCTAACCTTGTCACATTCTCTAAGTGAGCTTAAGACTTTCCTAAGCCAAGCAAAGTCAAAAATCTCAACTCCCTCTAAAATATCCCAACCATAAGCCATAAAGACTCTTACAAGCCCATTCATTGCTCTTACAAGCCATTTATGAAGGGTCTTTATGAGGATTTTATCCCTTGAGCCTCCTTTATTGATTCATTCTTGCCCCTTCCTCCACCCACTCACCTTGTGACATGTGTCACTCCCTGATTGGTGCTAAACAAGCACAATCCATGTGCTCCCCTTTGAGTGCATCCTAGCCCTCCTTAAGCTTTAATCTCTCCTTGCATCTTGGCCCTCCATCCCTCAAGCCCTTAGCCTATAAATTGAATCCCCTCCCAAGCCATTTTAATCACAATCCATTTAGTAAAGTTACCATGCTGTTTTGAGAAGCCATTTTATCAACCTCACTCACTCACACCAAAAAGCCATCAAAAATCCATTGAAGCCTTTGGAAGCAATCGAGCATACATCCCAAATCCACAAATAGACACATCTCCAAAAAAAGAAAGGCCTCATTAAGAGAACCTCTTAATGGTTCATATTCTCAATTCAGGGTTTGTCTTTGTCTAGCATATATGTTATGCTTTTTAATTTTGTAAATGCTTTCATTTCATGTAAATTAGTGTTTCTAGCATAATTATTTAGTGTATACATTTTGGCACGCCCGGTGGGACCCCGCATTTGGGTCAATCTAATCATTTTGTTTTGTTTTTTTTGATAAACTAATAAAACTAACATTGTTTGCTTGCAATTTTTTGTGTTAGGTTTGCTAATATTTTTGCAGGTACGCAGGTTCCTCTTTCAAAATCGCACCCCCGGCCATATAATCGGTTTTCATTTTTTGAGACTTGAAAAATGTGCTATTTTTGCAATCCCGCGACCCCAAAATTATGATCCCACGACTGCGGGAACGTAGCTATACTCCGACAGGATCACGACCTCGTGACCCTAGGAACACATGAGCATATGCAGGAATGCAACTTTTGACCAGTCAAAACTTTGAAACCCATTCTCACATTTGACCTCTCAAACCCACTGATGAATTCTCCTACGGGAACGCTGATAAATCTTCTTGCGGGATCATTTTTTTGCGGGATCGCTCTGTGATTTTAAACCCACGGCCTCAATTTTCATTTTCACTAGTTTTCTGTCCCACGTTCCCGCTGACTATTTCTACATTCTCGCGACTACAAAATCACATCATTAACCCATGGGATTGCCTTGTCTTTCTAAAAAAAACACAGCTTCAACTTTGCTGCGTTCTCGCTGACAGTTCTCGCATTCTTGCGCCCGCGGGAACACGTTCTTAACCCGCGAGTTTGCTGTGCTAACTACTTGGTTCAAATTTTTGACATTTTTTGGTGCAAGTTTTTATTCTAACTGGGTTTCTACAAGTTTTATCATCATATCTTTATGCTCATTATCAAATCATAATCATAATAATATTTATTTAAAAAAAAAAAATAGTATACTTTTAGTGGTTCCATAGGAAATAGACCATTTTAAGCATTTTTACGCATATCAAAAATAACAAAAAAAGTTAAATTTTTTTTCCCCATAGTTAAGCTTTCATTTTGGAAGATTTTTGGGTAACTAATCAAATCACTTTTTCATAGCATTGCAGGTTGGAGCGTCTTAACAAACCTAATCATGTTTTTCGTAGGTTTTTTGCATGTTTAAACATGTTTTTCATTGAATGAATGTCGCTCAAATCACTCTCGAATGCCATGGATTAAAATCAACCTTTTATTGGAATGCATGCTTAAAACAATGAACACAATCTTGAATGCCAACAATCAATTAATCATTGCAATATCTCACACTTCCAATTTGGGCTTAAAACACTCTAACACAATCTTGAATGCCTAACAATCAATGAACATTACATGGTTTTGACGCATTTCAATGATGCTCACATTTCTTATGTTGACGAATTATCAATTTCCATTATGTTGACGATGCTGTCAAGTTGGAATGAACATTGTATGCCATAATTACAAGTGTCTTCAATCATAGCTTACAAAATCTAAATCATCAACTGGAATGAACGCGTGTCTTTTAAACCCAAGATCACTTATGTGGTCTTGTTTTTCACTTTTTTAGGAGGCTTGCTTGGGAATTTCATCACCCCTTGGGACGACCTCAACTCTAGCATTCTGGCAGAGTATAAAGATCGGGAGGTGAATTCAAAGACACCTCTTTTGGGATCAAAATTCTGTCACTTGGGCTAAGCCTCAAGGAACTTTGTACCCTTGAGAAGTGAAAGAGGAGAAGTGGGTTACCGCTCCTCTCTGCTGTGTGACATCTTTTTGGGTTCATCTATGGATTTGGGCCTCACATACCTTGCATATATTGAGGACTCCCTAGCTAAACCAAATTTCATCCTTGTAGAAAGATTCCTAGGATGTTGGTGCGTTTGACGTGCTTGCTCCAAACTCTTCTCTGCTTGTTTGTTCATAACTTTTGAATGAATGTTTGCTAACTTTGGTCAAAATCCTAGAAAAATAGAAATCTCCCAGCTCAAGGCATACTTAGCGTAGTCACTGCCTCATTAGAAGATCATCCAAGCTCCCTTAGTTCTTTGCCTTAGAATAATCCCAAATCCAAGGTTCATCCAAATCAATCTCCCAAGCCAGCTAGCACCAAAATCCACAATCCAAAATTGCACCCAAGCCTTTAAAGAGTTGTTGTCACTCTGCCAGAATTTGCTATCCAATCAATCCTACCAATCAACCAATCTCACCAAAGTTATCCCTTTGACAGAGCATTGTCTAGGGTAATCCATCTTTGTCACTTGTATCCCTCATCACCTTGAGCTAAAGGTTGGGATCCACAAGTGGTCAATCTCGTGTCATGCCCATAGGCTCATTAGTCTATCCTCAAGTTGACACAACCACCACCAAATCCAGCGCATATTTTGTAGTGTTTAATGTTTAGATTTTTGCAAAGTGATTCTGACCTAGGACAATGACCTACTAAGTTATGGAATTTTTAAATGCATGCATGACACATGATAAGGATATATGTATATAGATTTGTTAAGTGCATAAAAGTTTTATTTGGACATTTAGACCTTGGATAACTGATTCACCTCCTCTCAATTATTCTAAAGTATTCCAACAAAAACCAACAAATTTAAAAATGTATCAAATATTAAACCAAAATCATAAGGAAAAATAAGAGCCCCCTAGTGATCCATAAAAAACATAGCCAAAATTTCTCACCATAATACCAAATGTCCAACATGATAAACATCCTTGAAGGCGACACTTAGAAATTTATAATAACACAAAACCATGCAAAAATAAACATCTTATAAAATTTGGATATGATAAATAACCTAAATCTCTTATGAACATCAAAGAACAACATTAATAAAAGAGAACCATAAAATTGTAGGAATAAATACTTCCATAAAAAGTCCAATATTTAACTCTAGTAAGTGAAATTTAAAATATGTGTAAAAGACAATCACACCACATACAAAGTAACTTTACTATATTACATAACATACACCATCATATTACTAATAGATTTTAATTTTTTTAAAGGTAAATTTAAACATATTAAGTAAAGATTTAAATTAATTGTAATGAAAATAATAATAACAATTAAATTTTTAACCATCACTCAATTTTCTCAAGAATCTAGTATAAAGATTGATCCAAAGCCTATTTACTTGAACTACTAAATCAAAAAATATATTTATATGTTGTTTACTAATAATATCAATTGAAGTTATAACAATTTTTTTTGGGAAAGTAACTAACTAAATAAATTTAATTATAAAATGTATAAAATTAAATTTGAAATTTACTTTAATGATAGAAAAAAGGTAAATTTAAAATAAATAAATTGTTAGTATTGTTTACGTATGATGTTTGGTCTCTGTGAGGCTTTTGTATTATCGAGGTTTTCCATGGCCTTAGGGACCTCTTCTTGGATCATGTGTGGACCTATCTTTATCCCTATAGATGTTAGTTTAAGTAATTTTATGGTCATTGATTTGTCCTTTGGGGTAGGATCTATATTTTGTAATAAATTTCTTGACGTGCTGAATTGTGGTCTTATGGGCTATATAAGTTGAGTTCTAGGATTAAGAAAGTAAGTAATGAAGTTAGCTAACATGAAGATATTGAGAATTTAGCTCTACAAGCTCGAGATCCTAATCTCAGTAATTATAATTTAAATGTTTATGGTTGCAACTAGGTAGGCCTTATGCATGACATGCTAAAATAATATTTTCTCTTCATATCTTCATTGAATACAATATAGTTTGTTTTGGTTTCTTCAATATTGTGTTACCTTCTATGTGTAACTCTTGTGAGGGTAGCTTGGGAGTGTTCTGTTGGCCCCCATAGCCTTGCATCAGGTGGTATCATAGTGAATGATTCTTTTTTGGAAAAGTTTAGGATCTTGGAGAACCCTATTTTGGATTGGTTGTAGGATGCCATAGTAAGTTTATGACCTATAACTTGTAGATTGTTATGATTCTTGAAGGACCTATTATCAAAATAGTACAAGGTAGATGAAATGAAGATAATGCTATTATGGACACGTTGAGAAAAATTTCATGTAGACTTGAAGCTATTGATACAACCGAGAGAATAGAAGTATATCTTGATGATGTAGTGATGAAGAAGAGGTAATTGTGCCTAATCTTGAACCCAAGATAGAACAATATGAAGAAATACTCTTGAGATATTTGAGTAGAGTGAATTCAAGACCTCCTTTTGAAATTTCATGTTATTGTGGAAAGTTTGATACTGATGCCTTGTTGGATTGGATCTTTAAGATTGAGAAGTTATTTGATTATGAAAGTATTCTTGAGCATAGGAAAGTGAGGATAACAACTACTAAGTTGAGAGGCCATGCTTTTGTTTGGTGAAAACACTTGCAAAATAATATACAACAAAGGGGAAAGGAAAATTTCAAGCCCAGTTGAGTAAAGATGGTTGGTAAGTTGAAAAATAAATCCCTTCTTGTTGATCATCAAGTTAATTTTTTGAGAGGAATGTGAAATTTGTGACATAAATATATAACTATGAATGATTATACTAAGGAATCCTACAAGTTGGATATTAGATCTAGAAATGTTGATGATGAGGTTAAGAAGGTTGCTAGGTATAGATACCTAAATCTGATCATACAATAATATAATAATGTTTAGTCATCTTCTAAGGCATTATTCATTGAATATTAAATATTTAATTAATTTATGTTATGCCCTAATTAATTAATTATAGTTTGAATAATAATTAAATGACAACCAATAGCCTAATTTATCAACCAAATCCCCCTTCCTTTATTAAATTAAATAAATGCACAAGTGATTTAATTTAATCCTAAATTCCGCCTTCTATTTAATTAATTTAATTAAAAAAATCCCTTAACCAAAAACTAACCCTCCAAACCAACACTTAGCCAAATCTAACTCATGCACGAATAATTCCCCTTTTAATTAAATAATTCTTTTATTTAATTAACTCTTACACCAACTTTTTTCTAAAAAGTCAATCCATGAGCCAGATCACCCCCCATAATTGAGCCATGTCACCCATCTTAATGAAGCCACACCACTCCCCTTATCCATGTCTAAATTCCCTCTCCTAGATCACTTGCAAAAATTAAGGCATGATTTAAGTCTTCCTAATTCTAGCTTGAGTCCACTCTCCTGCCACATCTCCCTCTTCCACCTCTAAACACTCAAGTCTATTTCAAACCTCATTCAATTAATTGACCCTCCACAAAGCCTATCTCCTCATACTCATTCTCCTTGTGACACTTGTCATGATATTATGGATTTGAGAAAGCACAATCCGTGTGCTACAATCTTTGTGCTCCTTTATCCTTTCTTCCTAGCCCTCCCTCACAATCTCTCTACTTTACATCTTGGTTGTCCATTTCTTATACCCATGGCCTAGAAATTGAACCCTCCACCCTTCATCAGTCATCTGCCTTTTGAGTAAACTTATTATACTATTTTAAGAGCTAAATACTATCAAAACACTATTATTATACTATGATTCTCAAACATCCATCCATATTTTGCATCCATTGTTGAAGCTTGAGCACTCCATTTGAGCACACATACACGATCTTTCAACCATATCAAAAACATCAAGGAGGCTTTGAGGATTCACGAGGTTCTCATTCTACTATTTTGGACTTCTTTTAGTTTATCATATTTGTTGCTATTGGATCTTGGTTTGTGAATGCTTGGTTTATCTTTATATTATTTACACATTAGTTTTCATAACATATATTTTAACATGCTTGGTGGGACCCCAAAATAGGGTCATTCCTCTATCTTATGTTAGTTTCTTGCTTTGATAAAGGACTAACAAATCAGCTAAAAATTATAGTTTGAGTGCTTTTTGGTGCAAGAGCACCTAGGGTTTTGGTCTAAACCTATTTCATTTTTGTCTTATAGTGGTCTCAGCCAAACCATAAGGGAACAAGGGCTACTAGGTAGTCCCATGTATGTGTGTTTAAGTTCTTAGGGGGGTCAATCTCATAGACACAAGTTTTCCTAAGAGTTGTCAAGGTTGCAATGACATTGTAAAAGTTGCTTAGTGTGGCCAAAGTGGGTCAAACATTGAATTACACTCCAAAATTGGTAGGAAGGTGTTCAATATGGTTAAATTTGTTATTGGGACCAAACTTGGCCCATTGGGAGTTGTCATGAGTTTTAAATCTATCAAAATGAAAAAGTTGTAAAAGTTGTCAATGACAACTTTGCAATGTTGTTATGGAAACATTGACAACAATATGTGTAACTCACCGAGAATTGGCTAGAGCTCAATCAAAACCAGTTGATCCATGACAACTAGAGCTATATAATCTAATTCAAACCAATGTGAAGGGTTGGAGTTAGTGTTGTATGGATTTGAGTTGTGACAATAACCTGTGACCTTGCATTTTCAAATTATAGTCATCTTGCAACTCAGTCATCTACAATGTAATGAATTGACTTGAGTGAATTGATTTTGTGTGTTGAAGGAGTATTTAAAGCACTAATTCTAGGAATAATTTGGTTTCTTTTTCTTCAATTTTGATAGAATTAAAGTAGTTCTTTTCTTAGTGACCAATTCACTGGTTTGTACAAGGTAGGTATGCCGAATATGGCTCTCATTTGATTTTTGCTAGTTGAACCACCATGACCTTTGTATGTATGTATTTTCTAGCTGATATGAAGTGGTTTTCTATTTGTAAGGTGAAGCCCTAGGCAAGTTTAAGTGTACCCGACTAGGTGTCTTGATTGTTGCAAAGCTTGAATGGAGAAGTAGATTGATTGGTTTGTGCCAATCAAGAACATTGGAATGGAAGGAAATGTATAAAGATCCTTTGAGAAATATTGGAGAAAAAGATGAATCCATTTATTGATCTTTTGAATCCCTAAAAAATCAAACAACAAGTATAAGTGTCAAACCCTTGAAAATAGGCTTGTAAGTAGGAAAAGGGTGTATGAGCAAGTTGGGTACCCAAAACCTTCAATATATCATAATTCTTATAGAAGGGTAGCATGAATCCTAGTTTTTTTGTGGACTTGTTAACAGAGTTTTTGAGTTATCTGCAAAAAGGTCAAGTTGGAGGCCTAATTGGGGTAAAAGGCTACTAGCCCAAAAAATGAGGGTTTGAAGAGATTGATAAGAGAGTAAAGAACTTAGTGACCAAAAAGGCTTTAAGACTAGTCAAATGAAATTTAGAACAAGCCCTCCATCCTAATATTAGCAAGGAATTGAGTGTTGGAATGAGATCTTAATGCTTGAATCTTTGCATCATAGTGAAGTGGTAGTTAGAGTAGTAAATATATATAGAGAACCTAAGGAGAGGAACAAGGGTTAAAGAGAACAAATTATTGACACACTTTTCTAGACTGCATGAATCTGATCTTGTGACCCTAGGAATACTCTTTTGACCTATGAGAATTCCCTTTCTTATAATTTTTAACTTGTTTGTTGACTATGTATGGCATATTACTAGTATTATCTAATTTTGTTTATCTTAAATTTAAGCTCATATATCATTTAGAAGGTCAAAATGAACAATGCATGCCTTCACCTCACATTATGTTAAAGGACTAGATAAAAAAAGAATTTTTTGATCTTGATATAAAAAGAATTCATTGAATCTTGAGTGCATAAATGGTTAATAAATATTCCAAATCAAACACTTCAATTTTTGGTCTTAAAATGAGAAAACAACTCTTGATTGCTAAAGTTAGAAACACCCTTATTCCCTCCTCTTTCAAGATTTCATGATCATTTTTTATAATCACATGCACATTTTAATTTTAAATAATTAACCTTGCATGGTTAATCATGAGTATCTCATGTTATAGATAGAAAATCTAAAAATCTTAATTTGGAACGAACAAGTGTTTTATGTGTTTCTAGGAGTGTTTCTCAAAGACATTTTGTGGGCTCATTTATCTTGTTGCATAATATATCCAAGTGATTAAGTGGTTTATGCAACAAAAAATTGTTAGTAAGATCATTCACAACAACTCTAGGAGCACTTCTAGAGGTGCCTATCACTTGGAAAGCACGTTCCCATCAAAGAACAACCTTAAATTATATACTGCCTGACTTGTATATAAATAAATCATCAAGTAAAATCTCACTTTATCCCCTCAAGATCATGCTACATGTATTGATGGTAGTCTAAGATAGGAAAATGTTCCTACAATTTCAACATGATTAACTAGGCTCTTAGGTGAGTCACCCACATACAAATCAATTGGGAGGACTCTACAGATCTTATTAAGAACCTATCTAGTAGCTACCCTATTTATCCTTAGTATTTTATTCATAGTGAAAGAGAATATAAGGTCTCTCTACTTAACATATGTGTTTTCTTTGGTATAGGCATAAGGATACTTGGGCTTCATCTCCAAGATTTGTTGACTTGACGACCTCACATTATGCAAGCTCCTAATTTGCATTCCTTGAAGGTTCTATACGAACGATATTAGGTGTTGGTGTACCTCTTATATTGATAAGCAAAAATGTATGAAAATCAAAAAACATAATGAAGGGTTAGCCTGATAGGCCTATGAATACTATATTGCAACCAAATTCGACCATAGTCATAACATGTGTTTTAAGTGCTTGTGTTGTGATTTGACCTCGTGAAAACCATTTTTTAAACATACCCACTATTGATTCTATTTTCAAAATCCTTTTTCCATAAGAGATCACTTGCTTGTTTCTCTCAAAGTTTCTTTGTCCTTTGAGAGATTATTTGTTCACTTATCCTATTTGTTATCAAGAAATTTATCATTGTGCACCGAAAGGTTTTTAGCAAGTTCATTCACAATGACCCTAAGAATATTTTTGAGGAAACCTATTAGCCAACCTAAGTTAGGTTATACTTATCGCAATCACTACCTAAATTTGAAAGTTGTCTTACTAAGAAAAATAATCAAGTTGAGTCCCCATATGAGACCAACAAAATCCTAAGTTCACAAAAGTCAATCTTAAGCCATCATTAGCATATAGAGAACTAGAAGTAGAACACAAAATATTTGTACTTGAACAAATACTTTCAAAGGAGATCCAAATAGAGAAATATGGTATTGAGGTAGCTTTCCAAATAGGGTGGGACTACAAGATCAACAACACGACCCTTATGAGAAAAGTGAATAATAGGCTTATCAACTTCATGACCTATAACCACTATTATTAGATTCCCTTTTTCTTCCTAACACACTTTGCATTATTATTTACCCTAGAGTTCTTATTTGGAGTCATCATATAGGTTATCATACTTTAAGCATTGTTAGATTCATCATCCTAAAAGTCATATCCAAAATCATCATCCAGTTACATCTTGAGTCACATCCTCTATAACATCCTATCATTGGTATCATTATCCTAGAAGAAACCTATCTTACATTTTAGACCCATGACATTATCATGACTATCACTTTGCTAACACACTTATATAGGATAGTTTATCTCATCACTTGTGTTCCTTGTTGCCTTAATCTCTAGGTTGGTCTCTATACTTGATTATCTCACATTTTCCAAATGGGAATTTTGTCTACCCTAGGTTAACACATCCACCATCATTCTAAAGCTTCCACACATATCAAATCACATGCATCCTTGATACCAAGATAATCCTTATGATCCTATAGGCTTCACATCCCAAGAAGTAATCTTCCACCATCATCCTTTTTATCATCTCCATACACTATCTATTTTCAGTTTAGTCACCATCTTTAGGTTCTCATAAAATCTATGCATCTTAGGTTGTTATATCATCTTGTCATCAATAGAAGATCTTAGAATTCACCTTACAAATTGCATCTAGCATCATATCATCCTTGCACCCCATATCTAGCTGTAGTGTCATTTCATGCCACCAACCACATGTCTAAATAGAAACAAAAGGAAGAAAAAGGACATAGATCCAAATCCCAGTGGTGGATCAACAAGTTCACAACTTGAATTGTAGAGGGTTATAATGAAGAAAACCACAAAGGCCTTGGTTTTGGATTAGCCACATCTAGGGCCATTAATAATAATGACCATGCTTTCCTTAATATATAGAATGAACTTGTTGAAGTTGAAGATATCCTAGAAGAGGTGGAAAAGAGAACCTACAATGATTACCCCGATGACATTTTCCTAGCAGAATCTATACTCTAATAACTCACCATTAACCTCATTGTCCTCTAAATTATCCATCTTGAACTCATAGATTAAGGCTGACTAGGAATACTATGCATCAACAAGTTCCCTATTGAGGACACACTCCTAAGATTCATGGGAGCACAGATATTGCACAAGAAAGGAAAACTATAATTCACAAATGTTAATGTGCACTTGTTGAGGTCCTCTGAGAATATATCAGTAGATTAACCTAGTCCTAGAGTGACATGCTCATATTAGATCTAGCATTAGTTATACATAACTTGGTAGTAGATCCAAATTCTAAACTTGTCAAATAGAAGCTACAAAAGATGCATCCAAAAGTAGCCATATAACTAGTAAAGGTAGAACTAGAGAAAATGCTCCAAGAAAAGGTTATTAGACCCATCAACTATTCAAAGTAGATCTTGAACATTGTTCCCATAACCAAGCCACTTGATGATATAAATATATTCACCAATTTCAGCTATCTTAACAAGGCTTGTCCAAAGGATGACATTCTATTTACCAAATATAGACATGATTGTGAAACTCATAGTAAAAAATGAGATGTTGTCTCTCATGGATGGATTTTCAAGATATAATCAGATCTACAAAGAAGAAGATCAACATAAGATAACATTTACAACCCTATAGGGGACCTTGTGTTATAATATCATGCCATTTGGACTAAGGTATGTAGGGAAAAAATACCAAAGAGCAATGACTTTTATCTTCCATGACCTAATCCACAAAACTCTTGAGGATTATGTAGACAATATCTTAGTCAAATAAATTGATAGTTTGGATCATCTACATGAATTAGAGGAGATATTCAATCAACTTACAAAATATCATCTCATATTTAAGCCAAATAAGTGTATCATTGGTGTCACATTAGGAAAGTTATTATTGACATGCCTCACCTCAAAATATTGTGATAGATTTATACTTTAAAATGTAAGTTACAATAAGTCAAGAGATTCATTTCATAACTTTCCAACAAATCCCAACCATTCACAAAAATGTTGAGTAAATATTAGTATTTTAAATGGGATCCAATTGTTGAATCTCAGATTGGTTTTGACTATTTTGTGTCAACACACTTAAGATGTTTACTAAGTTCATGTCGAGCTAGTAACACATGTCGAGTAAAATATGTATAGATACCAAGTTGCAATGAGTGTTGATTCACTCAAGTACTGAGTAAACAGTTGATTCTAAGAAAGTTCAAGTGCCAAGCCAGACAAAATTACAATAAGTGCTGAACAAAGGAGTGTTAAAGGTAAAGATTCCAAACCTACTTGTCATAATTATGGTAAGAAAGGACATACTACTAATGTGTGCAGGAGCAAGAATGCAAAACAACATGACAAATCTAAGAGCATGAGTCATTGTCATAAGTGCAACAAGCAAGGTCATCAGGCACATGAATGTAGAACCAGAACCACACATGCACCAAGATATGAAGGTCATTGCTACAACTACCAAAAATATGGACATAGAGCTTTTGAATGCAGGTCCAATTCTATGTGGTCATCAAACAAGAAAGCAAAAAAAATGAACAATGACAACTCTTATTATTGGGATTATAATACAAGTTATAGCTATCATTATTGTCAAGAATATGGACATGTTCCTGAGAACTATATGAGAACACATTTTAGTGGTAACTACAAAAGATGGTTGAGTCAAACCACATGCTTTAGTTGTTTGAAGACTATTCATATTAGCAAACATTTTCCAACTAGTTCAAAGGCACCAAGTTGTGAATTTGATAAAGGCAAAGGCAAGGTAAATGTTAAACACATTAGGAATGAGATGGATAAAACTTAGAGGAAGAAAAATGATTGTAGTACATCAAATGGAGAAGAGATCACTTCACCTAATGGGTCAAGTGATCATACCTCATCAAATGAAGCAATTAAAAAGGTACGTGGGAATTGATATTTAAGTGTTGTATCATACATCAATTCCAATAGAAGCAAGTACTAAAAGGATGAAGTTATCATGAATGAAGATGAAAGATGTTGTGGAAAATTCAAGATAAATATTTTAAGTTTTCATGTTGTTGCCAAGCATGAAAATTTCACTTCAGATGCCGAGTAAATGTTAGTATGTGCCGAGCTGCTAGTGGGAGCCAAGTGAGTTGTTGCTACTAAGTAAAAAGGGAATTTCAACTAAAGCTGAGTGAGTGTAACTCTAGTGGATGCTGAGTATAGTGGAATTCGCATTGATGCTGAATGAAATAGAAAAATTATAAGGAGCTAAGTGTATAGCTATATATGCACTGAGCATTTAATGATATGTTTTGAAGGGTATAAGGTCAATTTTTTGATCATTTCTTATCATTCAAGCACAGAGCAAGAGCAAGAAGAGCATAGAAGTGATTGGCGAATAGTGATTGAATCTTTTGCATAGATTCCAACAAAGGTCAAGCACCATTTTCATTGATCTAAAGTATTCCTCAAGTGCTGAGTTACGCAATTATAAAATTTAATATCTTTTGAAACCCTATATTTAAAAAATGGCCTCAAATTCTAAGAACCCTAAGGAAAAGGAAGGTTTTGATGTTCAATTAGTTAGTAATGAAGTCAAGCAACTAGAGTTTAGGCCAATTTTAGAAGTTGCATATAAGAATGACCTTGTTGGCATGCTATCCATTATCCCACCTACGGATGTGATGCTACAAGGTGTTAGGAAATGATACAATTACAAGGTAGGAGCAATAGGAGACATGGAGATTCACCAAGCATATGATAAACTTTATGAGAATGGAGTGTTGAAGGAAGAATTTCAAATTGTTGAAAGAAAGGGCTTAACCCGTGCCCTAGTTTTCCCCATAGTTTTCAAAACTAAATGGATAAGAATTGTTTTAAGTAGAATACATGATGGTTATTTATGGTTAAAAGGAGGACCTATCAAGATAAAAAAGAGAATTGTGCATAGGGTTACATGTTTTCCATCCCTAGATCAATACAAGACCTTGAGAAGTGATTCTAAAGAGGCTATTGCGAAGAACATCGGGGTAAAATGGAACAATAGGGGCATGACTATTGATACAATCACAGATCCCCTTCTAGACTTTGCAGTAAGAGTAATGTCTCACAAGTTCTATCAATCAAGTAGACTGAATAGTGTACCATGTATTGCAATGGATGTGACATACAAAATTGTCAAGAAGGATCATACATATGATCTAGTAGAATTGCCATTACAATAGATTATGGAGATTTTGGGAGCAATAAGAAGATCAAAATGTTCTTAGTGTAAGTTTGGATCAATTTTGATATGTATATTTTTCTATGTTCAAGAATAATTTCCCTCTTTTGGCAAGATTGATTGGAAAACAAACAGGCTAGTTATTACTCAAATCAATGAGTATTGAGCAAATGGGAGAAAAAATTGAAACTCTAATGACTAGTTATTTTGAGGATTTCAAGAAATCCATGAAGCAAAGACTAAGGATACTAGTTTCCCTAGTAGATCAGCATATCAATGATATTTGTTTCTTAGTTGATATTGATTATACATACATCCAAGCAACAATTCCAAGAGCTAGATGGATAAAACCATTATGATAAGAGCTAAAAATTGATGAAGCATCAACAACAATCACAAAATTTCTTGCAAAAGAAATTGATAAAAGTGCAAAACCTTTTGGCACATATGATGTTGCAAAGTCCAAAGTGGAAATGGAGTTGAAGACTACCTCCACATTAAAGAAAAAGGAGAAAACGTTAAAGAATCTTAAGAAAATATTTGGTGAAGGTGTTGATGCTAAGGAAGAGGAAGAGGAAGAGGATGATGATGAAGAGGAACATCAACCTCTTGGATTGAAACAAGGCTTAGGTGAAGAAGAAGAATAGGAAGAATGTGCCAAGGGAGAAGAAGCCAAGGAAGCACCAACTCAAGCTGAGCCGAAGAAGAGGAAGGCTAAGGCACAACCTGCAGCATAGCTAAAAGCAAAGAAGGTTGCAAAGCTAACCCCATCTCAACCAACTATACTAGTGACAAGAGCCACCATAAGGGCCTCTACTCAAAAGGTTGAGGAGAAAGACAAAGAGAAAAAGAAGGCTACTAAGTTGACTGGTCCTGTGCAAAAGAAACCAAGGAGAAAATATGTTGCACAACCTAAGTTAGATGATGAAGAAAAGACATAATCTGAAGATATTATCCAATTCAGAGTGGTAAGCCATGCTCCTAAATTTAATCTTGATAAAATTTGTGATAATGTTAGGAAGAATGCAAATTTATCTGAATTGAAAAATATTGAGTTTAATAAATTAAGTAGATAAGAATAGAATAAGGTTGAAGAAATAATATATGTCATGATGGTAGAATTCAAGAATACTCCTCTTGAATTAGACAATACAATGCCTAAGGAATTATATACAATTGTTGAAAATAAGTCGCATTATTGTTTGAAAATGGAAAAGGAAATAAGAGAGTCCACATTGGCACAAGTGATGCCAAAATTTACAAAAGGAAAAATAATTAAGGAAACTAAGAAACATGGGATCAAATTTGCACCAAAATATAGAGCCTTTAGCATCTATAGAATAAGATTGAGGATGTTGTCAATAAATCAACAAGGATGTGGAAGTTGATATATGGCTTGACAACTGTCAATGATGGAGAAGAAGATCCCTTTGAGGGAATGAACACTAAAGAAGATGAGGATGCAGACAAGGAAAAAGCCATATAGAAAGATAAGGAAGACAACACAATGGAGGAAGAAACACAAAAGGAAGATGAAGGTGCAACAACTAAAGAGCAACAAACAAATCAATTTGTGCAAGACACGCAATTGCCACCTCCTAGCCCTTCACATGTCACCTCTACACTTGCAAATACTATAACTGTGAAGGATGTTACTGACAAATCTAGTCAAAAAATTAATCCATTGACTACAAAGGATCTTAAAAGGATCCTTGACCAATCCACTCAACAAGCCAAGCTATGTACTAATCCAATATTGGTCAGTGTGGATGAGTTGCAAAAAGTAGTAGCTAACTCATCTAGAGATAAGGTGAATCCATAAGAACCACCTTCTATCATCTCTACAGCTACTAGTGATCAAATTTTAGTGCTTACATCACAAGCTCCATTAGCAAGAGTTGACACATCAAGAACAACCAAGCTACAGAGGTAGACTGCAAAAAAGGACAAAGAAACATCAACAAGGAAAATAGGAGAAATTGCTACATCTGTTCCTACATTACAAGCACAAGGTACACCTCAAATAATTGTAATTGATCCAAGGAGATTAGATGAAGACAAGGACACCCCCAAGGTGAAGGAGCAATCAGCCATATAGACATTGTTAAATTTACCAACCACTCGCACTCCTAAAAAAGTCCTTTAATAGCCGAGCACTAATGCAATACCATTGCAAATTTCTACACAAAGCTTGAGGTCTACCAAGGTTGCAAGGGTAATTCACTATGGAGACCCTACATTAGATGAAGAAATAGAGATACCAAAATTTAACTATGCAACCATGAGCCTTGAACAGATAAACATTATGTAGCAGGCACTGGAAAGGAAAAAGAATTAAGAAATACTCTGGAAGGAGTATAAACAAAGGCAAGCATTACATGAGATTAAGGACATATTTTTGGATTCCTTTAGCTTGCAGACACCTAATGCAACCGAGCCTATATTGGAACAACTGTCAGACATTGTAGAACAAGTGACTAATGAAGACCAAGAAACAAATGTGAAACTTATGGAATGGTTTGAAAATAAATTTCAAGGAAAAATCAATGAGAAAATATCTAGTGATATAGTACTATCCCAAGTAGAGCTGGCTACTAAAATTAAAAAAGTGAAGAAGGTACTAGAGAATATCTTCTCATTATACATGAAATTGTGTGATCCCACACTCTTCACATGTGAGACAAGCCACATGATTCTGACACTAGAAGGAAACTTGAAAGTATTTGGTATGTAGTTACCAAAGGATCTAGTTCAGAGTGAGAAGCACTTCAATTCTCTCCTTCACACCCAAAATCAACTAGCTATGTTAATAGTAGAAGAGGCTAGCATAAGAGCCAAGTTGATGGATATACAAGCCTCCCTTACCCCTCATATGGCAATACTCTAGAAAGAACTAGCCTATGCTCAAATAGTGATCAAGAAAGACCCCAATCTTTCAACTCTAGAAGGCTTAGTTCACCTTGCAGTAGAGGCAACCATCTAAATCAAATCCATAGATGTTGCAATAGACAACTGGGATGCTACTCTAAAGGTTATCATGGAAGTCCACAAGAACTTTTTGGACAAATACACAGTTAGTGTATAGAACCTTTGATAATAGTGTCAAAAAGGGGGAGAAATATAAAAGGGGGAGATAATATGCAAGGGGGAAACATACAAAAGGAGAGATGGAGATAAGAAAATAGATAGACAAACATAATCAAAGGGGGAGAAAACAAAAAATGAGCAGATACAAAGTTCATTAGATACAAAGTATCAATATTTTTGAAGACAAAGAGTATCAGCATGAAGAAAAATTAACTCAGGGGGAGTTATAGAGATTTTTGAGGTATATAGTCTTTATAGAATTTTGAGAAGTTTTGAAGTTCTTTATATATGCCAAACTGTGTGTATATTTTACTTGAAGAGATTAGTTTTTGATATATTGTTAAGTGTTTTTGACACTCATGTTAAAGGGGGAGATTGTTGAATCTCATATTGGTTTTGACTATTTTGTGTCAACATAATTAAAATGTTTACTAAGTTCATGCTAAGCTAGTAACACATGTTGAGTAAAATATGTACAGATGCTGAGTTTCAATGAGTGCCGAGTCACTCAAGGGTCGAGTAAATAGTTGATGCCGAGCAAGTTCAAGTGTTGAGCCATACAAAATAATAGTAAGTGTTGAGTAACATAATTATAAGGTGCTGAGCATTAGAGGTAACAAGTGTCGAGTAACACAGATTAGACATAGTTGTTTGTAATTGCACAAACACCTATGTAAACCATTTTTGAGCCAACCTAAGGATAGATTGCAATCTTTTGATGATGAGGACTAATATATTTGCTTAATCCCTAGGCAATTACATGCAACCAATAAATTATAGGGAAGGTCTAAGAAGACAAGTGGATGAATCTCAGTCATAAATTCATACCTAACCCTAAGTCTTGATATCTTATTAAGGAAGATGGAACTCTAAATGCGAAGGAGAAGTGTAGTAAAAATTTTGCATGTGAAAATAAGGCATTCATAGAGACTTAGAAGTTATTGAGAAGAGTTGAATTACAAAATCAATTAGAGAAGAAAAGAGGATAGAGAGAAGGAGACAACAAAGATACATATGATCATGGAGGATCGAAGAGACATTATTTAGAGGTGATATGTTATCAGGCAAGCAAGTGCCAACTGTAGGATCTATGCCCTTACATCCTAATAGGAGATTTTGGTAAAATCTCTTAATAGAGTAGTCTTAATAGATTGAAGTAAATCCTTTAACAGGGTGACATTCCAAGTGAATGTTCTAAAGTCCTTTAATTAGGCACATATCTAATAGGGTGTTTTAAATCCTTTAATAGGGTAGGATCTAACAATCCTTTGTAAGCTTTTAACAAGGTAGGCTTCTCGCAGGGTTGATCATGAGAATGGTCATACTATGTAACCATAACTGGTGAACTTGATTGCTGCAGTAGTGAAGATTTGTGTGTGTCATTGCCACCCCACTTTTACCTTCTCATTGGAGGGTTTCTAGGTAATCATATCTTGTGTCAAATGTTTGATTGCTTATACATTTAGAAGCTTTATATATATGCTTTACATGCTATTTTAGTTTCTAAATTGAATGTATGAGATGGATGTGTGGTGAAAAGTTTTATGGGTTCATGTTTTAAATGCTAATTCACCTCCCCCCCCCCCCCCCCACCCACCCTCTCAGAAGCTTACTTTCCTACGTATAATTCCAACACCCATATGCTAATGTAGCTTTGAAAAAATCAATTAGTATCTAGCTACTCCATCTATTCTATTTTTACTTGGCATAGATAGACCCCTAATCTTATAGATATCAACTACACTGAAAACACTAGGGGTGCTCCTAGCTTAACTAGATGATGATGGGAAAGAAAGATTGATTTACAACACCAATCATACTCTTGCTGGTTATGAACTCAACTATACACCCATTGAAAAAGGATGGTTAGCAGTGATTTTCTCCACACAAAAAATTCACCATTACATGCTTAGTCACACCATGAGGCTTATCTCCAAAATTTATCCACTCAAATACATGCTCTCGCAAGCAAGTCTCATAGGTCACCTGGAAAATGGGTCATGCTTCTTAATGAGTATGATATCCAATATGTAGACATACAAGTAGTAAAAGAGAAATTTATTATAGAGCAGCTGGCTGATGTACCCCTAGAGGATACCACTCTTTTGGTCATGGAATTTCTTGATGAATATCTTTGTATAATAGAAGAACAACCTCTATAGAAACTATAATTTGATGTGTTAGATAATTGAGAGGGTGAGGGGTGGTGGGGGGGTGGCCTTAACAATCTTAAGTACTAATTCAAACTTCATATAGTTTCAAATCAGTATCTCGGTAACTACATTCAACATCTCAAATCATACTTATAATAATTTTACTTCAATTTGTTATCACACCATTTATTATTATTTTGAGTATTAGAGTAATCACTTAGCTTACACCTAGTTTCTACATTAAACAAATAACATGAAAATGAACTTGCAACACAATAAGCAATCACATGTTTGACACATGCTTTTAATGTGGAAACCCTATAAAGCGAAAAACCACCTGGGATTGACAACCCGAATAATTTCATCTAGACCTTATCACTACTTGACATTTCTAAAGAGCTGCCTGCTCTAAATGACTTAAAAAATCACTAATGGGTGCTACCATATATGATTTCAAACACTTGTAAAGGTCCACTCAGTTAAGAGATTTTATTTACTATAATAGTAAGAAAGTAATATTCAAGTTATCTATTAGGTTTAGTAATACCTTTCTTGTTTAGATCTCTACTTTTCTCTATCATCTTCCTTCTAATATCTCTCTAGCTAATTCATAGTTTCACACTTTCACTTAGCACTTGCCTTGCTCGATCTTTTCACTTTTTTTTCTATTGGGTTCACCATGTATCTTCTTTTTCTCCTTCAATTCACATTATCACCAAAAATCAACAAAGATTAGCAACTAAATTAATCTTTTTTATCTCCTTAAATAGACAACTTCACCTTTTTAGAATCTTCCAAATTTTGTCTCTTAACCATGATCATAGGTCTCATATTTAATGCATCTAGACACTTTGCATATACATCTTCTCCTTGAACTTTGTGCTCAACTTCATTTTTAAAAATCTCCTTAATCATATCTTCATTACATTTTTCCAATCGTAGATCTCATCACTACATTTGATTTCATCCTTTGAACTTCTCAAACATTCTTAATTTTCATCAAATGCCATGCTTAGATTAATATTTTCTTTTAATCTCCACTTGATGAACACTACAAATTTACTTAGGAAATACATCACTTGGTTAAAACTAAAATTACTCGGTTAACACTAGACTTTAACTCATCCTTAGCAGGTGCTTGGTGACAACTATAGTAGAGTTTGGTTAATACTATGTTTCTTCATTCACCATGAAAACTATATTGTATATACATGATTTTCATTACTTAATCACAACATTATATGATTGTAAAATAATCAAATCAACGTTATATTATTAGGATCTAACTCTTTCAAGTATCTATTGAATACAATATTTATCATTATACTTTCTTCAAATTCTCTTCATCAATCAAATCCTCTTTATCAATCAAATGATATGGAACTCTACTGAACTACCATAATGTCTTACCAACTAAGGCTTGACATCAATGACAATATAACAACTTGTATGAATCTTTCACATACATTAGCAACACTGTCAGTTGAGGCTAACAATATTCCCCTTTGACATTGATGGAAACACATAACATAAGATTTTACATTACAAAATATCACACATAAGATAATCAAATGTATGAATTGAAAATAATACAACTTTTCAGCTCTCTGACTTCATTTAGGTTCTCTGCAATAGATTTTAGAATCTTCACTTGGTCTATATCTTCAACAACTTCAACTTCGACGAATTCTTCCTCTTTGGATATACTTCCCTATCTTTGAAACATCTTTATGTCATCCTCTCTATTCTTCTCTTTGCATCTCAACTAAATAATCTCTTTAAGATTCTCTCCCTAGGTAACCCATCTTCTTTTATCATTTCTCTAGCCCTTAGCTAATTCATTGCCCCTTTGACAACAATGCTAAAGGTAACTATAAATTCCACTATGAAACTTATAAAACCTTGTAGTAATACCTTGTACCTTACATGTACTTATTACATCAAATTCATTACAATCACTTTCACAACTTCAGAACAAATCATAAAGTGTGAACTCTTGCATCAACTCCATAAAAATATATCTGATCATCCATGAATTGATGCAACATGCATTCTTTCTTAGTTAACCTTAGATATTGTAAGGACACTAACTTACCTCTTAGATAATCAAAAGCATCCTTAGGTAATAGCTTAGTCAATATGTCAACAATTTGTACCTTATATTTGTTAGAAACGTAATGCAAGTTAGGTGACTGAGGGCGACGAGGGGGGGAAGTGAATTAGAAACCACTTAAAATTCTTTTACTTAATCCAATTTTTAAAGTTATCTAATCTACTTGCATTTATCAAATCGAAAGCAGTAAAGTAGCAACACCATAACACAATATTTGGTAACCCAAAAACCCTCGAAGTAGAAGGTAAAACTAGGGTGGGGATGACACCCACAATGCTTCGCTATTGCAATAATAAAGGTAGCATGTTAAGGCTTACAGTTGATCACTTCTAGTGATCTTACTTGGTTAAGAGTAATAAGGATTACTACTTCCACCTTGTGAAAGGATTTATACAATACAACCGATTATATGCTCTATTATGAGTTTTTGCAAAGGACTGTTAGGTCCACCGTGTTAAGGGATTTAGGACTAATGCACCTGTTAGGATGAACCAGTGGATTGATCTTTGATATGAAACTTTGATTTATGATGAAGATCATTTGAAGTAAACTAATCACCTAATTGTGATAGATGAGTCTCTACCTTTCCTTGTGCTCCTTGTAGCCTTCTAAATATTATGCTCTTCCATATTGACTTTTATACAATCTTCTTCAATTCACAGTCAATCTTTTGAATTAAAAAAACACCTCATAATTATATCCATCCAAATAATAGCATCATAGGTTGGATACAACATAAATAGTTCCAAAAACAATTACCAAGTTGGCTCAGTTTTGTAACTCGAGTCTAATGGCTTACTCGGGTGATATTGAAGACACTTAGGAAACACTATCACCTTGGCCAACTCTGGCACTTGATTGATACTGGATGCTCAATTCATATTGATCACTTAGTAGATACTACTAACTTGGTTTATAATGCTCTTCTTGCTTGATTATTATCTTGGATCAAGAATAGTTTGCTAACTTGGTTTACGCTATAACTCAGTAGATACTGTCAACTTAGTTGACACTACAACTTGATGGAAACCATCAACTTGATTGACACTATGACTCGGTTGATACTGCAACTCAGTTGACACTACAACTCCGTTCACACTACTTACATTATTAACTTGATTCATTTAGTAGCTCGGTTAACACTATTGTCTAGTAGCTTGGTCACTACTGACTTCCCATAATGACTAAGTTTTTTGGCACTAATTGACAATATATCTTTTCATAAGATTAATAATCTCCCCCTTTGGCATTAGTGAAAAAAACACTTATCTTGCACAACATCTAAAATAAAAATGTTTTCAATCAAACTCCCCCTTGTAGTGTGCTCTTGTTTTGTAGCTCGATTTGTACTAAAGGCTTTGCAACTCAGTTTGAATTGAAAACTGTGTTTTGATTTTTCAAAAAATTGTTTTTTAAAAATTGTTTTTACATATCTTACCTATTGTTGCTATACATATTTTATCCTTCCTACACATATCTCCCTTTACATATGTATAAATATATACATTTCCTATATACTTTCCTTCTTTATATAATTTCCCCCTTGTTTTTGTTACAAATGCCAATAATTTATGACATTATGTCAAAATGAGAAACAAAATCATGGTGTACCTTCAAAATTAAAGACAAAGTATTATCCTAGTTATCTTGCAGCACCTTTAAAATATGTAAATCAATCTAGAGCTTTGTTGATAACTCAAACATGTGATCTGCAATAGATAGATTTGTATCCTTGACCAATGCCCTTGCATGATCCATTCTCTTTTGCATAATTTCCATGTGGGGAAGTATCATACTTTGAACATCAACCAATGTTGCTCTTATTCTGGCCTCTTACCTTAGTAGTTCCACTTGAAGATCTATTAAAAATTTGGTTTCACAAAATGATTGGAATTGGATCTTGGATTGAGTACTACCTAATTTGCACTATCCTTCAAGTCCATGTCAATCTTGGTCAATTTATCTTTTGTTTTCTTGGTAAAGTTAGTGGAATAACTCAACTTTAAAAATAAAGATACAACATTATTTACATCATTTTCTAATGTATAAATCAAAGTAGATAATTTTACTTCATCAATTTCTATTTTTTGTCCTACATTCTCTAGTACTTTATCTTAAATTTCCTTTTAGCTTTCTCAAGGAGTTGTCCTTCCCATTAGTGTCCTCATTGAAATTATGAACAATATCAACCAATTGATCAATGATAGATGTTATTTCATTTACCTCTACAAATAGAGCATCCAAAAATATTTCTTTGATGTCCTTCAAAACTTTTATTCTATCTCTTTTAGCCCATAACATTTGTTGCTTGGCCCTTTTCTTCCATAGTTCTCCCAAAATAACCATTTTCTTAGTAGATAGATTGGATTGGTCCTAGTTTGGGTTCACAATCTCTTCATATATATCTATGCCATCAAATATCTTCTCTTTACCTTTTCTTTTAATAACTGATGAAGTAATTATCTCTTTGCCTTTATCAAACAAGTCCTTCTACTATAGATTAGTTACCTTTGGGAGAGATTTTAGTGAAGCTGTAATAGTCTTGACTTCACTGCCTTGTTGAAATAGGTTCAACTTAATGGATTATTTCTCAGGTGTTTCCTTAGGTGGAGTGGTAGGAAGAGATGCCATGACCTTTGCAACAACCTTCTCAGGATCAGACTCTTCAATTGTCTAAACATCTGGTTGATCTCCCTCTTCCTTGATATAAAAAATGGTCTTCCACATATATTTTTTAGACTACACAACATATTATATCTTATGTGAAAAAACTTGAAAAGGTTTAAATATAGGAGTCTATCTACTTTCATGATTAGACATTGCCTCCTTGATTTCTTTGTCAGAGAAATTAGGCATTATTTTTCTTAAAGTATATTCTCTAATGTCTTTATCTTTTTTTACTACATTAACCCAATGGTGAGAAACAACCTTCAATAGGATTTCAGGAGATTTCCCTGTAAGTTCAAAAGGGTCATATTTCCATTTTCCCATCTTCTCAACCATTACATCTTCAATCTACATCTACTCATCTTTTCTTCTTGTTTCATATTTTAGATATCTAAAATCTACCATCCCACTGCCTTCCTTTAATGTTTTCAATCTTTGTTCAAAGGTAGGTGGTGGCTTCTTGATAGAGATGATTGGGGTGTTGTCTTCATCTTCACCATCATCCTCATCCTCAAGTTAGGCTTTGAGGTAGTAATCATAGGAGTAGACCTTGCTAGTTTCTTTGGTGAAGTCTTTAATTTGGCTATCTTATTAGGAGCTTCCTCTTCTTCCTCTTCATAATCATCTTCCTCTTCTATATCATCACCCTTTACTTTAGTGAGCATGAGAGGTGAATATGTTTTTGCAAGTTTCTTCTCAATGTTTTCCAGCCTTTTGTTTCTTCTATTCATAATTTGAGGAATCTGAATCTCAAGTGAGATTTTTGTCTTGGCTTCCTCATATGTTCCAAAATATGTAACCTTGGGGTCCATAGGCTCATTGATGAGAGCCTCAACAATGTTTCTAGTTTCATCAATATTTACCTCAGATGCTAGAGGTTTTACCCATGCAATCCTAGGTTTGAGTGCATGTATATGAACTTTATCATAGTCAACTAGGAAGCATATATCTTGCTCATAATCATCTACTAGTTTCTTAGGGATCCTAAGCCTACTCTACATCTTCTCTTTGAAGTTATCAAAGTATACATCCATGTTGCCTTCAAAGTTCTCACCCATCTCATTTATGAACTTATTAATTTGATATATCACAAGGGTGTCCTTCCTCTAAACAATATTTACTTTTGACAGGAGGAATATCTATACATAAAAGTACAAACAAACTAAGAGTGAATTGAAATTACATGAGTTATTCTTGGAGGCCTAAATGCTCTCCATGTTCTTGCTCAACTAGACATGTTGAAGCTCGACTAGGTCAAAGGATAGGTTCTTCTTCACAATCTTGTATGCCAGGTCCACTACTTCACATGGAACACTATTTGGAAGGCTTAAATTATAGATCTTGTGTGCTATGACATGGATGCCAAACTTGATTTCCATGTCAGCCACATTGCTCAATTTCATGCCTCTTCCCTCCCACTCAACTAGGGTTAGCTTTTCCAATTCTTCCCATCCTAGGGTTTTGGTGGCCTTTGACTTCTCTATCATTGGATACCCAGTTATCTTATGAATCATCTTCTTCATGATAAGATAGGTCTTCTCCAACCAAAATGTCATGTCATCGACTCGACCTAGTATAATCCTAATCAACTTGATTCAAAAATTTCTTGGCATGGGGATGATGTGGGTCAAACTAATGATCTCCAAATGCTTGTGTTCTAGTTTCAACACATCATTCATACAATGCACCATATACTTGATCTAGCTCAAAATTCCCTAATTCTTGAATATAATAGTTATAAAATGATCTAATATTGTGAAATAGAAGTACCTTGGGAGTAATTGATGAGTGTTCCCCTTGTGGACCCTTCTTCGCAAAATTTTTTGAATACACCTTGAATTTTGGTGGAATGTAGTTTGAACTCTATACCAATATTTTTGAACCCCTTTTGACCTTTGTGTTGGAAGATGTTGCCATACTACTTAGTTGATGAAGGATTGAGGATGGTGACTTTTATTGAGAATTTCCTTCAACAAATTTTTCATTGAACCACTTTGGGGGATTGATGAAAGATGTGATCTTAAAAAAATTTGAATTCATGGTAAAAAATGAATCTTCAATTTCTTCCTTTTATGAAATTTTCAATTTTAAGGCCCCATTAATGCTCTATCCTTGGGTAGGTGAAAGATTCTTAGTTTAGTCATCAACCCTTGAATACAGCTTAAAGCTTGACTAATATTAACTAATCACACTTGGTTGAGTTAGTGACTCGGTCAAGTCCATCCATGCACAGATAGGTCTAACAGCTTTGTTAGGCCTAAGGAGTGACTCCATTAGAACTAATAGCTTGGTCACATCAAAGATTTTGTTATGTCTAAGTAAATTTGATATGCTGATCTAGAATTTCTTGCTTGGATGATTGGAACTAATGTAGAATATGAATTTGATCACAACACCAATGGTCTCCTTGCATTCTTATGTAAAGAGGATTGAATCACTCAATTCGTTGTCTTAGGTATCAATAACCTCATTATTTTTACTTTAATTCGCTAGAGATTTCCTTATCCATTAAAACTTCATTTGAATCCTGATCTTATCAGCCTTAATATCTTTTCATCTCAAACTATAGCTCTATTCGTGCATTTCTTTTCTAGACAATCAATTTCTTTGCAACATAACATCTTTTGGTAGAATTCCTCTTTCTGAAGTAAGTCCTCATGCAATTAACACCAATGTGTCCATGCTCTCCACATAGATAACATTTGTACCAAGTGTTATAGTCCCAACAAAGATTTATTTAGCAAGTTTTTTAGTACGATTCCATTTCTTGGTTCTGCACTCTAAAGATTTATGACCTTGTTTGTTGCATGTGAAACATTTTCCTTCAAACTTAGTTTTCTCTATGCATTTACTTTCTCTATGTCCATGTTTGTTACAACCGCAACATTTTCCATTAAACTTTAAATTTCCATTTCTCCAACATTTATTTGATGTATGACCTATCTTTTAACAATGATTGCATGGTCTTTTATTATTTTGAGATCCTTCTTGTGATGACCCTCCTTGTTCAATGTAGCCCAATATTGTCTTTTACTTTTGTCTATTATGAGATAGCTCAATTTTGCCTCACTTTTTGTTTTCTAACTGATCGACAAAAGTGAATTTTGTGTAGTAGATGAAGTGATTCTAGTCCTCGATTGTGTTTGAGTCTAGGTCTAAGTTCCTAAGGCTAGGTGATCTCTATTAGATTTTCCCACTTCACCTTCTCTTTCCCTATTCTCGAGTGGGTGCTTGTTCTACCTTGTGATTGGCCAAGTAAGTCAGTACCTAGCCTAATAGAGATTAAATTTTCTCATTTGATGATCAATCATGTTCCATATCCATTCACACTATACCACTCTTTGATAAGCAAGCATTGGCAGAAATTTGAAAATCATCTTCTCCTCGATATGTTTCTAACCCATGAAGGTGATTTCCCATAAAAACCACTTGAGGACACATGGATTAAAAAAATGCAAAGGATGAAGGATTCTACAATAAATTAATGTTTGAATATAAATTAAGACTTCCAAGCATTGTTCAAATTTTTTGTTACTCAAATATTTAAGCCCTTGCAAAAAACCTAAAATTATTTTCTCCTCGGCAAGTTTTCAACAAATTAAGATAGTTTTCTACAAAATGACTTGAGGTGAAAAATAATATGTTTAATGATTCTCAAATAGGTCCTCACATCTTAAAAATGCATTCCTATCTTCCACAAATGCAATTGTCAAAGATTCGACCTAAAAGGTGTATCACCTAGATTAGAAGAGTAACATGAACACTAATGTATAAAAGCATTCTCAATACTAAAAATGAGTAAACACTTATGATAGGACCGATTTGTTATCACCAAAAATGGAGGCAAACCAAGAATGGTAAGCTCCAAATGGTATAACAAATGATGCAATGGATTTGTCCTTGGTTTTAAGGTATGTGTTCTCACAAGTATAGTTCAAGCTTCAAATGGATGGATGGGGTGAGTGAGATAAGGTTGCAACTATGGAGTCATGGAGTGATTTTGCCATTATAATGGTATTTTGGTAGTGTTTGTGCTCTCAAAATAGCATTATAACTTTGCAATGGAGGATGATTGATTTTGTGAAGGGAGGAGGTTCAATTTATAGGCTAAGGGCTTGAGGGATGGATGGCTAAGATGGAAGGATAGATGAAAGCTTATGGAAGGCTAAGATGCACTCAAAGGGGAGCACATGGATTGTGCTTGTTTAGCACCAATCAGGGAGTGACACATGTCACAGGGTCATTGGGTGGAGGAAAGGGCAAGGATGAGTCAACAAAGGAGGCTCAAGGCCTTAAATGGCCCTCATAATGGCTTGTAAGAGCTTTTAAGGGCATGTAAGAGCATTGAAGGCTTTGTGGTTGGGATATTTTGGAGGGAGTTGAGATTGTTGACTTTTCTTGGCTTAAGAAAGTCTTAATCTCACTTAGGAAATGTGACAAGGTTAGGGGGGGGATTAGGCTTGGGTTAGGATTAGATTAGGGATGTTAGAGATGTGCAAGTGGATGGCATTCATGAGGGTGGGTGAGTTAGCTTTAGTATGGGTGGATGGGGTGGATTAGGCCAAATGGAGGATTAGGGATAAGTTAGGGGTTATTAGATTTGAGGGTTTTACTTATCAAATAGATTTATTTAATAAATGAGGATTTGGAATTAGATAGGGGAATAGGATTTAATTGATAAATAATAGGTTATTTGATTTATCAATTAGGACTATAGATGATTAATTAAATTAATCAGCTAGGGGATGGCAAAGGATTAATTAAATAAGAATTTAATTAATGATGCCTTTAGAGATAACTAAATAGGATTATCGAAGTGGTGTAATCAGATTTAGGTGTCTACATTTTGCCCCTCTTTGACATAGTGTTGAGACAACACTATTTCAAAGAAGTTTGAACGAAGATGACACAAGGAAGATATTTTAGCAACAATGTTGCCCCAGTCTCAGATAAGAAGATGATAGACTAGACTTAGAGATGCCCCCTCAAGAAGGCGGCAGGGAGAGAAGACGAGGCTTGGTGGCTTCTTGAAAAGCAAAAGAAAGCGAGACGAGCAGAGACACATACTGGCAAAGAGAAGGGGCTGAATTAGCTCAAGCTCTCACTACGAGAGAATGATAACAGGTTTTTAGATGTATAAGAGGAAGCAAGCTTAAGACTTTCCAGGATTGGGCGGGGGGGGATGAAGGAGCGAAGCGCTATAAAAAGGAATCTAGGATAGGGAGATGGATAAGGGGATAATGGAGATGCAGGGAATCCATTGAAGTAGGTTGAGTGGGGGGATACTTCAAAGAGAAGTACCACCACAGAGTTGAGCATTAGATTTTCTATAGGACTGTTGGTTAATAGCCAAGGTTACCAAGAACATCAAGGCCTTTTCACCAATCGTCCAGAGGGCTGACGAACGGATGCAAAACAAACATGCAAGGATTGCCCCAGCATCGCACATGAATCCTAGAGGAAGCATCGTGGAAGCGATACTAGGTAACCCACAAGCAGAAAAGAAAAACAAATAAAAGATGGGATGAATACCTTGCACTCAGATTGCCCTAGTCACAGCATACCATGATATGGAAGATCGTGGCAACCATGAAGAGGGAACAAGGAGATTGCTTGGAAAAGAGGCGTCAAGACCCAAAAGGGAAGATTCCAAAGCAAAAGAAAGAGAAAATCCAAAAGATAATCATTTGCTAATGAGATGTGGAGGATGAGGTACTAACGGACCAAGATTAGATAGGAGGAAAGCTATATCCAGCAAAGATCCATTGGAGAGTACCGAAGCTGAGGGATAACACTTTGGGGACAAGAGATCGAGCTAAAGGATGCAGTGGAATAGTTTAGTCAAGAGTTTGGATAAGTGTACAAAGTCATGGGGAAGGGTGGGATGACCAAGAGGGGCAGGCAGGGCACCGGGGTGGGCTATAAAGGTTGACGAGGGGGCTAGAAGGGGTCATTTGCAGTCAGATTGAGGAGGATATATTGCTGATTAGGAGCTCTGGAGCAGAGATTACGATGGCAGAGATTGGGTGACCAGAGCATTGAGCAGACATAGTGTGACAAGTACAAGTACGAGGGATGCTTGATCAATCGGTAGGGTCAAAAACCTCTTTGTGTTTTTTCTTTGTTTAGAGTTTATTTCATTCCCACGAAAGCAAAAATGCAATCCCGTAGGCGTGGGTCCAATGGGAACATGAACGGGATCAGTGGGATCACGATCCTGTGAAACATGTTGTCGGGTGGGAGGTTGCGGGGAGTTAACAATCATGTTGTGGGAAAGAAATCTCGGGATGGGATGTCATGCGAGAATAGGATATAGTTAGTGGGATCGCGTCCCTACTATGGGGAATGCAATTCAGGTGGCGGGAACGTGTCCCCATGAGTTAAGGTCATTGTACAATGACAAAGGGGTTAAAAGGGGATAGTGTAGGAACGTGATCACATGGGATGAAGGGTCAGTGAGATCGCCAGATAGAGAGATCGTGAGAATGCACTAGCAGGATCGGGGGAGAGGTTTAGGGATTGAGAGCAGAGTCAACATCGCGATCCTACGGGAACACGGGAGGATGGGCCTCGTGAGAATGCTATTTTGGAGGGAACACGAGATTCGCAAAATAAAGGCAGAAAAGGTTGGGGTTGAGGGAAGGGAGGGTGTAGAATAGACAAGGAGATAGAAAACTGATGGTTGGATTGGTTTTGGGTGTGTTTAGTGGTTGCTGGATGCATTAGTGTCACGAGAGAGGCAGGTAGCAGTGTTGCACGTGGGAGAGATGTTGACGCCGACTGACTGGGTGCGGGTCGAGGTGATCGGGCTAGGCCATTTGGCGAGGTTGCCTCATACTCGTACTTATATGATGATGGTTAAAGCACTATGCAAGAGATGACATAATGAGACAGTGACATTTCACCTGCCGACAAGGGAGATGGCGGTGGTGTTGGAGGATGTATATTGAATATTTAGACTACCAGTGCGAGGGATGCCAATCATGGCGACCAGAGAGATGACATCAGAGGTGACTGTGCAGAGACTGATGGGGCCAAGAGTGGAGTACAGGATCTGGTGAGGGCAGTTTGCTTTGGACGAGCATTTAGATCGAGTGGTGGTAGAGAGGAGGATTTACTTTTATGTGCTAGGGCTGGTTTTAGGGTACATTGGCCCAGATACAAGGGGTACAGGGGTTACATTGGCACTGATTCTTGTGGTGATGCAAATAGTGGATGCGGGGTGCTCAGTGACGTGGGGTTCTCTAATGTTGGCGGAGCTATACCGAGACCTCCACCAGATAGTGTACCATTAGGTTCTTGGCACTGCTATAGGTATGGGCATGGGAGCATATTGTAGTGCTTAGGCCATTAGGATGCAGGGATAGGCAGCTAGAGGAGCCAGTGGCATACAGTTGGGCCGAGCCCCTAACATACCATCATATAGAATCAGTAGATTACTGGAGGGTGGCCATTGATGAGACAGTGGAAGTGGTATGGAGGCCATACATGGGCCTAGGACTGTGGGCAAAGGAGGAAGAGCATCTCCGCAATACTATTTCTCCATGCTTTGTGTTTGGGAGATGGGAGCACATTGCAGAGCAGTACAGGCCGAATAGGGCATTGTGGCAGTTTGGTTGGCAGCAGGTGGCAATGGGAGATCCACACTAGTATCAACGGGTTACATGTGAGCCAGTATTGATGTACAGGCCATCATTGTAGAGGGATGGTTTGTTGAGGGCATGGTGAGAGCTGGAGCCGCAACAGTGGGAGTGGTTTGGTGGGGCAGCGGATGCGAGCTCCACACAGGAGTATCGAGATACTTTTGTGAGGCCTAGACCAGTGGGGAGAGCACAGGCCATGAGAGCAGTGGCGGTGGCAAGAGAGCTAGCCTGGGTAGCCTGATAGGGGTAGTTTGTGGCGAGGGGGTTGTAGCAGTGTGCAGCAGTAGTTGCACAGGAGGAGGATCCTGCCCGTCAAGGAGGAGGGTGGTGGGGGAGGAGAGGAGAGCTAAGCTAGAGAGGAGAGCAGAGGTGAGGGGAGCGGAGGAGAGGGGATCCTTGCCAGAGAGAGGAGGAGAGGAGGCACAGGGGTGATAGAGGGCGGTAGGGGGAGAGGTAGGAGGATCATCTATGGGGGAGGAGATGACGGGTTGGCAGGCCAATACGCCTCACTAGAGCAGGCACATGTAGTGATGAGCCAGCTGCTTCGGGATACCTAGCAGGAGAGAGAGATCAACTCCAGATAGAGAGAGATCAGTTCAGATAGGAGTGAGATGTAGCGCAAGGGAAGGCGGATAGGGTAGGGCTTGAGATGGGCAGAGTGCAGATGGAGCTAGGGTGGACGGAGGGTAGGTTGGAGGTGGTGAGCCGGGAGACGGAGGCAGTGCAAGGGAGGTTGGATGCACTGGTGGTGGAGGTGGCAACATTGAGAGCATAGGAAGCAGTGGAAGGGGGCTTGGATGAGCTGAGGATACTATGGGCCAAGGTGGAGGATTTGAGGGAGAGGGCTAGATTTTATCGAGGCAGGTATCATGTAGCGGTGCCAGAATCCCAGATTGAGCATTATCGGTGACCAAATCGATTAGGTACAACAAGGATACATACATGGATGCAAGGTGGAGGGGACAGTGGATGGGACACTAGGGGCTCATAGAGGATAGGCGGGTCTCAACATATAGGGCAGAGTCACAGGATAGGATATAGCCAGAGGCGAGACATAGGGATGGGGAGGGATGAGGCAAAGAGCTTCAGGATAGGAGGGGGATTGATGAGGCCACCACCTCCACCACCACTAGTGCCAGAGGCAGGGGGGAGGCAGAGTAGTGACCAGTGACAGGCTAGATTTTTGTTATATGATGAGCTTTTTGTGCAGAACAACCATTTTTGGGATACAGGAAGATTTTTGTGCGGGCTCAAACCTATTTGTATGATATGGACATTTGTACACTGATGGACTATTATTGTTTCATTCTTTCATTGATATATAGATATGATGATTTTGGTGTTATATGTGTTATGGACTAGTATAGTGTTTTGATACATACTGGATAGATAGTGATGTTTTACTGATATTGCTGATGGTTGGTGATGTAGGATGCGACATGTGCTTATGATTTTTTGATTGTGCTGACAGTTTGTGATGCAGGATGTGATTTTTGATGACATTTTATACATGATACAATATTTTTGTGATGTGATTCAGCTATGATAGTGCATATATGATGTGATGTGATTTTTGATCTATGATAGCACAAATGTGATGTGATTTGATATGATGCTCGATGACATGATTTTCTTTATGATGTGATGATGATGAGATTTGCTGTATGATAGATATCATGTAGTATGATAGGTTTTTGATATGATCCTGATGATGTGATGTTGCTTTATGATAGATGTGATGTGATCCCAAAAAATTGATTTGTTTTGGAGAGTATTGGATATGATGCTATGTACAAACTATAAAAATAAGTGACAAGTGTAAAATGAATCACCAACTAAAGGATAAACAATAGATTTATGATATAGAAAAATGAATATAATGTCATGACACTTAGGATATGTTTAACATAAACTAAGGATGGATAAAAGTTTAAAATAAAATGAATTCAAAAGGATGAAAATAAAAAAGAAGAAGTACAACTTTAATGATGAACCTAAATGCTAAAATAAAACCTAACCTAATGATAAATGACTATTATGCTAATATGAATCGTAATCTAATGATGAGTGATTATGCTAAAATGAACTATAATCTAATGATGAAATGACTTATGTTTTAAGATGAACTAAAAAAGAGAGAACAATACACTTTATGATATGCTAAAAACACAAACTAAAAGATACACTTGAGATTTATGATAAGTAAGTGAAAATAACATAAAAGACTCAATGTGATGATATTCCATGATATGAGAAAGGATACAAGCTACAACATACGAGTTTTTAGGAGACACAAGACAAACAATGATGGTGAAATAAGATAACCAATGTTTTGACTTATGAGAGCGTTCTATGATATGAAAAGTGATCATAGGAGATACTGACTCTAAGGAGAATAATGTTGGAAAAAGAGTGACCAACAAACTCACAGTCAGGAGGGTAGTAGAGATTTGAGAGCTAGAATAGTAATTTATGATAGGGATTACATTATGATGAGAGTAAATAAGATTTTATGTTTGAGGTTTCGAATCAAATGATTCTGAGGATGTAAAAAGTGATAGTTCAAGGGAGAGGGGTGATGGCAAGGAAGATACCCAGGGGTTTCTAAAAAGTGAGGTGTAGGGGAAAGTTGAGCGTGGGGTACTTCGTGAGGAAGTACCACTATGTAGTGTAAAAACTTAATTTGATATAGGATTGTTAGGGATCTGCCAAGGTTACCAAGAACATTAAGGCCTTTTCCCCAAAATTCCATAGGACTGACTTAAACAGGCACGTAAGGATTGCCCCAACATCACATGTGAGTCTCAGAGAGATCAGTGTTGGAATAATGTTGGATGATCAACAAGCAAATGAGATTACCCAAGTGCATCATGTTTTATTGAAAGATGAAAACATGTCTGAAATATGCAAGGATAATATCAACTGACTCTCAAACAGTGAAAGACTGTGATCGAAACCAACCTCCTCAAGTGCTCCAGTCAAAACACACCATGATATGAAATGATCATGGTGATGTTGAGGAGGAAACAACAAAAGGTACGTGGAAACAATAAACCAAAAGGAGAAACAAAAAGATTCCATAAATGTGAAAAAGGAAAACGTTTGCCAAAGAGATCAACTGACGAGCTTCTAACAGGTTGTAAACAAGACCTGGATAGTATGTACAAGTGAGATTAGTTAAGGATATGGGAACTCGAGACTGGATAGCAAAACATAGTAGGTATATGCATGATAGGGGAAATCTTAGGATGAGGAGATGGCGTTTGTCATAATACATGGTTTTGTTTAGGTGGGATCATGTAAAGCGTGATTTATGTACAAAGGTCCGGATATTGTTGTATTCACATAGGCATGGTATATGAGTGACACGGGTTAGTGCAGGGGGTATGAGACATACATTATATGGGTCATATATGCTACATATGGTAAGGATAAAAGGCACGTGATAGGATAGATCTAGTAGAGTACAAAAGTAGGGTACATCAAGTATGGTGCACGGGATGCTATAAATGAGATGGGATGTTACATAGTGCAAAGTGCTAGAGGACGATGTTGCAAAGTATGGCAGATAATGATAAGGAACACCTTGGAAAAGCGGGTGAGATGAGTGATAGGATATGGAGGGGAGATAAAGAGGTGTGTGTCGATAATAGATAATGGAGGAGCTATTTTACACCTGGTGCCTATTTGCTAGGTTTTCACCAGGGACCTATCCAAGGTGCTTGAATTGCCAAGTTTTCACCATTGGACGCTTTATTTTTATTCTATGCCTTCTTTCTTTCCTTGATTTGCAAATTCTATTTTTTTAGGCATAGAATTTCTTGAGGTGAATGATGTTGGTAGGATCATTTAGGACTTCACCTTCAAGGGTAGATAGCTGATAGGCTCCTGAGCCAAAAGATGCTATGATCACATAAGGACCAAGCTAGGTGGGCTCGAACTTGCCTTTCTTTTCTCGGTCATCTTGAACCTTCATATTCTCTTTAAGGACCATGTCACCCTCTTGAAAACTATGCGGATGGGCTTTCCTATTGAAATTGCACTTGAGGCAACTTTGATAGACCATGAGATGGTCGTAGGCCTGTTGCCTTTTTTCATCAAGTAGATCAAGCTAAGTAAGTTGAGCCACTCTATATTCCTCATTAGATATCTGTCCTCGAAGAGAAATGCAGACTGATGGGAGTTCAACCTCAATAGGCAGGACTGCCTTAGCACCATAGACCAGTGAGTATGGAGTTGTGTCAGTGGTGGTATGGAATGAAGTGTGGTATGCCCATAGGGTGGGATTAATTTGCAAATGCCAATCACGGCCGGAGTCATTGACAACTTTCTTGAGAATTTTGAGGAGGGTTTTATTAGTTTCCTTAGCCTAAACATTACCTTGTGGGAAATATGGGCTCGAGAAGCGGTGGTGGATGCGGAGGGAAGTGCACAATTCCTCCATATTTAGGTTTTCAAAATTACCTTCATGGTCTATGAAAATGGTAGCTGGGATGACAAAGAGACATATGATATGATACAATATAAACTTGGACACCTAAACTCCTATGGTAGTAACAAGGGGAACCGCTTCAACCCACTTAGTGAAATAATCAGTGGCGGTGATTATCCACTTGTGCCCTTCTGAAGAAAGTGGTGCAATAAGACCAACAAGATCAAACCCCCAGTAGGCAAAAGGCCATGGTGGTGCAATGGGTTGCAAGTCTTGTGCTGGAGCCCAGATTAAATTAGCATGTTGTTGACAAGGTAAACATCGTTTCACAAATTCACATGCATCCTGTTCTAGAGTAGGCCAATAATATCTAGCTCGAAGGATCTGCTTTGCTAGCACCATCCCGCTCATGTGAGCACCAAAAAGTCTAGCCTGTACCTCTTTAAGAGCCATCACAGCCTCATTTTGATCTAAACATCAAGAGAGAGTATCATGAGAACCATGACGATATAGGGTTTGGGCGAGGATAGTGTAATGGGAAGCTTTGCGAATAAGGTTTTGGCGCTGAGTTCGTGTGAGGTGAGGAGATATGATACCATTTAGTAAGTAAGCATGAATTTCATGGTACCATGGAGATTGGGGACCAACCAAGATACAGACCCATGTTGATTCATCATTCTCATATGCAAGTTCGTGCAGCTACTCAACCAAGAATTCATACTACGTAGCTTCATGTGGTATCTCTAAGAGAGAACCAATAGTAGCCATAACATCAGCTACCTTATTTTGGAGTTGAGGTATCTGTATGAAATGGATCTGAGTGAAATGCTCCTTTAGTTGATCAACCAAGTCCTTGTAAGGTAGTAATTTTTTATCCTTGGTTTGATATTCATCCAAAGCTTGTTTGATGATAAGCTGAGAATGACCATAGACCTAAAGCTCTGTGATATTCCATTCGATGGCAATATTTAGTCCCACAACAAGGGCCTCATGCTCTATAATGTTATTGGTACACCAAATTTATAGCCTAAAAGATTTAGGAATATAATTTCCTTGAGGTGTAACCAAAAGTATGCCCGCACTAGAACCATGAGATGTATATGAGCCATCAAAATATAGCTTCTAGAGTGATTATTTTTCTACCAAACAGATGTATTTGTCTGGAAATTCCATGATGAGTGGGTGATCTGTGACTAAGGGTACATCAGCCAAGTGATTTGCAATAGCTTGGCCTTTGATGGCCTTTCTGTCAACATACTGAATGTCAAACTCACTGAGAAGCATAACCCATTTTGCCAGGTGTCCGGTGAGTACTTTATGAGAGAGCATATATTTTAGTGGATCAATCTTTGATATTAGTTGCATAGTATGAATCAACATGTAATGATGCAGCTTCTGGGTGGCAAACACCACTACTAAGCATGCCTTATCCATTGGCATGTAGTTAAGCTCATAGCCCACTAATGTTTGGCTGATGTAATAAATAGCTCTGATCCTTTTCGACATCATCAAGCTGTGCTAGAAGAGCACCTAATGCTATGGGAGTAGCTGTGATGTATAGGATGAGTGGGCACCCTACAATAGGAGTAACCAAAATAGGTGGGTTAGCTAAGTATTGCTTGATGAGCTCAAAATTGCGCTAGCAAGCTGGGTTCCATTTGAAATTTTGATCTTTCTTAAGCAAGTGAGTGAAAGGTTGACACTTATCAGCAAGCTGAGAAATGAATCGTTGGACTGATTGGAGTTTTCCTTGCAAAGAATGAAGGTGCCTAAGTGTCTTAGGGGGAGCCATGTCCATATTGGATTGTGACACAATGAAACCTAGGAGCTTTCCTAAAGTAGCACCGAAGACACACTTCTTTGGATTTAGCATGAGACGATATTCTGCCAGTCGGTTAAACACTTCCTTGAGGTGAGATAAGTGATCCAAAGCATTGAGATATTTGACTAGAATATCATCCACATAATCCTCAAGTATCTTATGGATTAGGTTATGGAAGATGACCTTCATTACATGTTGATAGGTTGCCCCGATGTTCTTTAACCCAAATGGCATCATATTGTAGCAGAATGTGCCCCAAGGTGTAGTAAATGTTGTCTTATGCTGATCTTCTTTTTCTATACGAATCTGATTATATCCAGAGAAACCATCCATTAGTGACAAGAGTTCATGACCTATGGTGAGATCCATAATCATGTCGATATTTGGCAATGGAAAGTAATCCTTTGGGCAAGCTTTATTAAGATCTCAAAAATCGGTGTAGATTTTGATGTCACCAGAGGGTTTGGTAATAGGTACCATATTAGAAATCCATTTAGAATAATGTAGTGGTCGAATAATTTTGGCCTCTAACAACTTCTCTAGCTCTGCTTTAACTAATAAAGCCACCTTGGGGTGCATTTTTTGAAGTTTCTGCTTGACGGGCTTGGCCCTTGGGTCTACTGCCAGATGGTGTACAACTAGTTTGGGGTCCAATCCCGACATATCCTGATATGACCATGCAAAGTGGCCTATATTTTCATGGAGGACTTCAAGAAGAAGTTCTACTTGTTTAGGTGCTAAAGAGGCTGTGATGTATGTGATATGTGGTATCTCTGTCAGATTGATATTTATGGGTCGAGTTTCTTCTATCAAAACTGAAGATATAGGAGGTCGATGCTTCTGTGGGGGGAGGATGAAATCTCCATCCTCAGGTGCCTCTGAGAGGTTTTCACCATTGGATATGTCCTTTATTTTTGTTTCATTTTTTGAGTCACCCAATGGCACTCCAGAGGAGTTTTCACCATGGGATATTTTTCTTTTATCTTTTTTATTTTTTGCTTCTTTTGGAATTTCATTTTTGCGACTAGAGATTTCCTCCTCCCCAAAGTAACCTGCAGGATCCAGCTTGTAGACATATGTCGATGGTGGAGGTGGCCATTTATGTGGCATTTCTGCACCCATGAATTTAAGGAGTGTGTGCTTGGTAGAGAACTCGTCAACATGAACAACACTCGGTTGGTCCCAATCTATGAGTTCGAGGTGAGCGAGGGGGAGGTCTATGAGGTTCAAGGATAAATGGCAGAGCATAGAGGCTCTGAGGATTATTTCATCAAGGAAAATATTGTCGCAAGCTTTCTTTTCAACTTCCTCAGAATGTCTTCAACCTCAATGAGAGTGTTTTGGATGTTCGTAAAGGCGTGGCCTTCTGTTATAATGTTCCCATTTGCGGGGAGTCCATAGCCCAAGCCTTTGGTCTTCTGCCCTTGACGTGCTTCTATAGGCTATCTCATACTTGATTCCTGGCAGCCTAAACCACCTCCTTGATAATCCCATTGCTTCGTGGCCAAGCGATGTGACCAAGAATATTTCTGTTTAAAGTGATCAAGAAGTGCTTCACTTTTAGGAGGTGGCTCCTTGTATAGCCATGTGTTATTGTCTGGTGTATTTTCTACTCCATCAAGGATACCTTTGGTGAAAAATGTGGTAGGGCCCAACTGGTGAAGTCGAGAGGTAGCTTCTTGTATAGGCCCTTAATGTATTAGACATCCTTGAGTATGTGGGTCAAGTGGTAGAGTGCCAACAACAAACACATCTGTGAGACTATACTTGCCATAACCTTGGTAGTTGATCTTAACCATGGAGAGAGTGGAGGCTAAAATGGTGTCTGGATCGTCGCAGGTGCCAGAGGAGCTGGCCATGGTGGTGCCAATTTTGATGCCAAGACAGTGATTGGTGTATGAAGCTTCAACCGCATTGTAATAAGCAAAGGGTTCAGGATCTGTGTGGATGGTTATCTCAGTGCCATTATGTGGAAATTTGATGCACTGATGATATGTGGATGGAATAACCTTCACGACATGAATCCATGGGCGATCGAGGAGGATGTTATATGGAAGATTACGATCAACTACATGAAAAAGTATTTCTTGAGTGGTTGGGCCAACCCTGATAGGGAGCAAGATGGTTCCTTCAGTAGTATGCTCCAAATTGTCATATGCCTTGGTGGTGATCACCTCATTGATGATATCTGCTTTAGTATATACTGCCTACTTGATGAACTTTAGAGTACATAGGTTGAGAGCTGATCCATTATCTATCATGACACGCTTAACTGCAAAGTTAGAAAACATGACAACTATGCGGAGTGGGAGGATGTGATCGGGTTCAACTGTTGGGATATCAATGGTTTTGAAAGATAAGGCACATGAGGCTAAAAGATGGCCAACCAAGTTGTGAAACTCAGTGGAGTTTATGTCGGAGGGGATGCATGACTCACATAGAGTGTTGTCAAGGATCTCTTGATAAAGTGGGCTTGCCCATAAGAGATCCAGGATGGAGATCTAGGCTAGCATGTTTCCAAGGTGTTCCAAGATGTTATACTGTGGCCCTAGAGAAGGTGATTCTAATGGAGATGCTTGAGATGGAGGTGGTCATGCTGATTGTGGTCTGATTTGTGTGGATACAGATGGACCAACTATATTGAGTTGCATCCGACGAGTAGCAACTGCACATTGAGTGTTTGGGCCTTTGATATTGATGACATTGACGGATGGTTCAACTCGGGATATGCAACCAATTAGCTACTATAGTCTAAATATGCCAAGGTATAATTCTGAGACGTGTCTCGGTTGTCACCTTGTTTACCCAGAGCATTGTTAGGTTTGTTGATAGGAGGGTTTGCAGGTGCCTTTCTCGGGTTTGTGTTATGAAGAGGGAAAGCATTTTGATACATCATTAATCCTGCATTGGGTGAGGGTTCTGCCCCCATTGTGATCTCCTTTCGGTCAATGAGGTCTTGTACATAATCCTTAAGCTGCATGGATTTAAGGGTAGTGTGCCCTTTGACACGATGGAATTTGCAATATTTTTTTATCTTTGTAGCAGGATGCTCTAGACTGATTGGGTTCCAAGGGTTGCATTTGTGGATACCGAACAAGGTTTTCTTTTGCCAATTTTTCAAAGATTATATCAAGAGGTTCCCCCAATGGGGTGTATGCTCATGGTTTCCTTTGAACATGAGGTTTACTACCTGCCACCAATGTGATAGCATTAGTTTGATTATGAGGAACCTGTATTTCCTGATGAGTTTGCATGGGTGGCTGGTGATATGTAGGAGGTTTCTATTGATAAGTTTGTTGTTGGAAAAATGTGTTGGGAACATTGGTAGCCACTCCAACAATATGGACCTATCAAGTGTCAGTGGCACCATCCGTCACTGTGTTCTTGTTCTTGTTCCAATATCAGGTTTTGTCATTGTTCGACCCACGGTCCTGGGTATTTTCCTTGTACAGTTTGATGACACTATCCTTAATGAGACCTTGCTCGAGGCCCATTCCTTTTTCTTTGATGTCCCTTTATGTTTGCAAATAGTTCATAACCATGTGATGAGCGAGGCTAGGGTGTATATTGTTTATGAACATCTTGAAAAGATGGCGCTCAGGGATGGTGTAAGAGATCCTTGTTGTGAGGATCTGCTAGCATTGTAAATACTCGGTAAGGCTTTCCCCTCCCTTTTGTTTGGTGTGGACAAGGTCCACCACAGATAATTCAGTCTCAACGAGATGGGTATATTGAGCAAAAAACACCTCAGAAAGTTTTGCAAAAGTTTTAATAGTACCTTGAGGGATACGACAGAACCATTCCAAAGCTGGTCCTACTAGGCTCTTGGGAAAGAGCCGCATGAGGAACACATCACTATAGGCTACCTCCTGAGAATGCATATAGAATTCCTTAACATGTGTGACTGGATCACTTTTCCCCTTAAATTTTTCAAACTTGGGGATCTCAAAATGCTTAGGAAATGGAGTCAGCATGATAGTCTTATCAAAAGGGTATGGGCAATCATTTTCAAATTTGAAAGTCTTGGCGTTTGTCCCATCTTTGAGGGCTTTGAGAGCATTCTTCATTTCTTCCCATTCAAATTTTATAGGTGGAGGAGCAGATGCCCCCAATCCAGGTGCCCCCAGTGGAGTGGATGCTATGGTTTGCTAGAATGCAGGTTGTGCATACTGTTGCATCTGCTGAGGGTGGTGTGTGGATAACCATGGGGTTGCTGCCCTATGAGATAGTTTTGTGTGGGTGCCTAGGCATATTACTAGTTTGAAGGCTATGGCTGGAATGGTGGTAATACAGATGATGCTTGTGCCATGCTCTGGGAATATATACCATGTCCAATATATGTGGGTTGTACGCCTGCTTGGGAGTAGGATTGATTTGGAGTAGGCACAAGGTAATTAATATGTGGCAAAGGGTTTACTGTAGAGAACTACAGTGGCAGTGGATTTGGGCTATTGCCTAAAGGTGGCATGGAGAAATAGTTGGTGAGGGGTGGGAGTGAATAACTATGTGAATCAGTGGATGATAGTGTAGAAGGTGTGAACGCGACTGTAGTGCTAGGGGGAAGACTAATGATTGGTGCCTGGGTCATAGCAAAATTCTAAGGTCCCAAAGCAAAAGCAGCTGAAGAGCTTTGGCTAGTTACAAAGGGGTTGATAGTAATGTTTGGTGGGATGAAGGATGAGGTATTGGACCCTAATGATGGTATTTGAGGAGCAAATGGACTAGATGTGATATGGGGTAGGAATGAAAAGTAGTGCTGCTAGATGCAAATGGAGGAGTTGGTGGAATGGAAAAATGAGTAGTGAAAGCAGATGCAAATGGTATACTTGAGGTTGGTTGAGATGTAGTATGCACCAATGGTTGAGTGGGGATGGGATGAGTGTTCTGTGGAATGGGAACTGGCACCTAGGTCGAGGGGATATTTGGGTTCGCTGGTTCTACCTGAGGTAGTTGCCATCCAAACAATGGGTGAGTAGGATTTGTTATGTTGATAGGTGGTGGACGTCCAAACTCAAAGACACTAAGATTTTCTCGTAAGAAATTTTCCATGATGGTTTCCTTGTTACGATCTATAATGGCATTGATGATAGTAGCATGACCAGGTTGGTTCATGAAGGCCTCAATATCTATGGATGATCTCGGTTCTTCTGGGATTTGTGGTGGTGGATCTGATGGTGCCATGGATACCATAGAGTACGGCTGAGCTTGAGATGTGTTACCACTAAGACTAGGATCCATGTCTTTTTTTTGTGTGTGCCTACCAAAACGTGTGGTGGGTGGCATGAAAGGATGCTTCTCCTAAATGCAGCGAGGGATGATACTAAGGGTGTCCAAATGATATGGTGGTTATGCTTTCCTAAGATGTGAACGTGGGAAATGTGATAGTGATGTAAAAGGTGCGGCCCTAACCTTTGGCTGAAGGTGATGTGGGACACCAAAAATAACCTATTCCTAGCAAAGTGTTGTGTTTTGAGAATACTCAAGATGATGAGAGATGTGATGCAAAAAAGTTTCTAAATGGGTGAGGAAAAAATGCTAAGATTTTAACAATGCAGGTGGAGGATTCTTCTTCAATAGCCTAAGATGAGAAGAGATGGTTTGACTTCAAATGCTTAGATGGGATAGTGCAATTCCTAGATAAGAGACTAAACCTACAAGTGTGTAAGTGTGTGTGGAAAAAGGAAGGACCTAATCAGAATGAGTAACAGTAGAGTTGTCAATAAGGCTCGTATTAACACCATGTCGAAGGGTTAGGTTTTGGATTTTTTAGTCCCATTCTGTTTGCAATGCTACTTCAGCTCTGTCTTTCTCAATTTGATCCAATTTGGCAATCCTGGGGTTGGGGGTATGCTTCTTATGTTCTGCTTCGATTTCCTTGTAGGCTAGTATTTGAGGAAGCTTAGCCTTCTTAAACTTAGTCTTAGGATGGCTTGACATGAGATATTTCCAAGGGTTAAGATCACAACTGTAGGTTTTCCTGGAGGCAGTGACTACACTAAGTATGCCCTAGTCTAGGATTGACCACATTTGGCAAACATTCATTCAACAAGTAAAATATCAAGCAATAGATAAGAACAACCAGATAGAAGTTTTGATTCCCAGAATATGATACTTGTGCCAAGGAGTGTGTATGTTCTACAAATGTTTCAATCAGTCACTTCAAACACATTAACACCCTAGATGGTTGTCTACAAGGTTGACAATTGGCTTAGCTACGGAGTCCTCGATATACCCAAGGTACGTGAGGCCCAAATCCGTAGATGAGACCAAAAAGATGTCACACAGCTAAGAGGAGCGGTAACCCACTTCTCCTCTTTCACTTCTCAAGGGTATAAAGTTCCTTGAGGCTTAGCCCGAGTGACAGAATCCTAATCCCAAGAAAGGTGTGTTTTGATTCACCTCCCAATTCTTATACTCTGCCGGAACACTGGAGTTGAGGTCATCCCAAGGGTTGATGAAATCCCCAAGCAGGCCTCCTAAAAAAAGAAACAAGGTTTTGGATCCTAGTCTTATGCACCCAAGATAGCCTCGAAAGACGACAAGGGGAGAGAAGATTTGGATGACCTTGGGCTAAAAAATATGATTGTTCTTTTCCACTGACACTTAAGTTGTCTATTCTAGACCTTGCAAACACACATGTTTAGGATGTAAATGTTCAATTCCAACTTGAAGCGTCAACAAAAGTAAAATTGATCGAAGAATGCAAGCAAGAAGAAGAGTTAGGGGCAACAAGAAATAAACCCACACGCCCGGAGGCCCTCCACGTCAAGTATCGATTGATTTTCTTTAAGGCATTCAAGAGTTGGTGTGAGTTTCTTTTAAGCCTAAAACAAAGATGTGTGTGAAGCTCGATTTCTAGTGTGTGCCCGGAGGCCCTTCACGTCAACTGATTTTTGTTCAATTTTAGAGCCCAAGCTTGAAGTGTGATCAACCTAACCTAGATCTTTGGTCATTCAAGAAATTTTGTAAGTTAAGGCGAATCCTTAAAAAGCTAATTAAGTAGGATTAGTTTGGAACAATTAACACCTTTTTTCAAGTGGACCCATCCCCATATATGCCGCTGAGATTGCAACTAGTGGTTAGAATGATGGGCGGTTAGAAAAGTGGTGAGTCCAAATGAGGACCACTTAATTTGATTTTTGTTGATTTGTTTTAACTTAACAAATTCTGTAAATGTTCAAAAATCAAATTTTCCTAAATTGCATGCAAAAGAGAGATTTGTTTTGTTCATTTTAAAGCACCAAGACAAAGTGTTTGATTTGTGGGGTTGTTATGCATACAAGTCTATTTTTCCCAATTTGCAAAGAGAAATGACAATGACTTTGACCTGGCCAATGAAAATTGACAGCGCTTCTGCGAAGAGAATGCAAAAAATGCATTCCTGCTAAGGTACCCGCGTTCTCATAGGAAAATTCATGATCTCGCAGGCAGACTAGCGATCTCACAGGAGTATTCTTGATCCCACAAAATAGTGCTTGATCCCGTAGACCCTCTGTTCGTGGGGATGACAATCCCACAAAGATCCTAGGCTGCGGGGATGATAGAACAAATTGTTAAAAAGAAAAACTAAAACATGAGCCAAAAACCCGAGAGCTCTTTTTGACAGAGCGATCCCATAGGTTTATGCCCTTACAACGTTCCCTCAAGCGAAAATGATGATCCCGCTGAGAAATTTTTTATTACAATCCCATGAAGATTTAAGAAAGGAAATGGCACTATGGGAATGATGATCTCACTATTTCTAAGGTGCATTCCCATAGGAGTATTAATCAGTGAGTTCCTTGTTTAGTTTTATTGGCCTGTGCGAGTTGGTTGGAACAGGTTGGCTGGCTTTCCTGCTGATCTGTCAACAATCCCAGGGCTGTGGGATAGCGTCCCCGCTGGATAGTAGCCTCATTCCTACGGTCGTGGGTTCACGTTCCTGCGCCTGCAGGGATGCAAAAATTAAAAGATTTTTGATGTTTGCTGGGTGAAAACTGAGGACAGGGTTAGGAGCACATTTTTGAGCTGTTCAATATGATCTTGCAAGCAAAATCATCAAAGCAAACACAAAAATGTTATTGTCATTAAGGTTAGTTTTGGGGTTTGTTTCAAAAAAAATAAAAATGATAAAACAAGGATTAAAATGACCCGTAGCGGGGTCCCACCGGGCATTCCAAAATGTATCACCTAGATTAGTAGAGTAACATGAACACTAATGTATAAAAGCATTCTCAATACTAAAAATGAGTAAACACTTATGATAGGACCGATTTGTTATCACCAAAAATGGAGGCAAACCAAGAATGGAAAGCTCCAAATGGTATAACAAATGATGCTATGAATTTGTCCTTGGTTTTAAGGTATGTGTGCTCACAAGTATAGTTCAAGCTTCAAATGGATGGATGGGGTGAGTGAGATAAGGTTGCAACTATGGAGTCATGGAGTGATTTTTCCATTATAATGGTATTTTGGTAGTGTTTGTGCTCTCAAAATAGCATTATAACTTTGTAATGGAGGCTGATTGATTTTGTGAAGGGAGGAGGTTCAATTTATAGGCTAAGGGCTTGAGGGATGGATGGCTAAGATGCAAGGAGAGATGAAAGCTTATGGAAGGCTAAGATGCACTCAATGGGAGCACATGGATTGTGTTTGTTTAGCACCAATTAGGGAGTGACACATGTCACAGGGTCATTGGGTGGAGGAAAGGGCAAGGATGAGTCAGAAAAGGAGGCTCAAGGCCTTAAATGGCCTTCATAATGGCTTGTAAGAGCTTTTAAGGGCATGTAAGAGCATTGAAGGCTTTGTGTTTGGATATTTTGGAGGGAGTTGAGATTGTTGACTTTGCTTGGCTTAAGAAAGTATTAAGCTCACTTAGGAAATGTGACAAGGTTAGGGGGGGATTAGGCTTGGTTAGGATTAGATTAGGGATGTTAGAGATGTGCAAGTGGATGGCATTCATGAGGGTGGGTGAGTTAGTGGCTAAGCTAGGTTGGTATGGGTGGATGGGGTGGATTAGGCCAAATGGAGGATTAGGGATAAGTTAGGGGTTATTAGATTTGAGATTTTTATTTATCAAATAGATTTATTTAATAAATGGGGATTTGCAATTAGATAGGGGAATAGGATTTAATTGGTAAATAATAGGTTATTTGATTTATCAATTAGGACTATAGATGATTAATTAAATTAATTAGCTAGGGGATGGCAAAGGATTAATTAAATAAGAATTTAATTAATGATGCCTTTAGAGATAACTAAATAGGATTACTGAAGTGGTGTAATCAGATTTAGGTGTCTACAAAAGGAAGCATTGACAGAAGAATGGAAACTATCGTCTCCTCGGTGGGTTTCCAACCCATGAAGATAGCTTTCTAATTTTTTAAGAAAATCAAGTCAATGATTAGGTTTGACCCTCGCATTAGATTTAAAGTATGTCAAAATGAATTTGGAATGGATTGAATCATTAAGAAAGAAGAAAAATATCAAGAATCTCATTTAGGAAATTTTTCTCAACGGGGTACCCCAATGGTAACTTTCTAAAACTTAAAGGAAAATGGAAAAGTAAGTAGTGGGCATAAAAAAAGTTACTGTTGAGATCAAAAAAATAGTGAAAAGACCCCTAGATGTCCATTGAACTCTTGCATTTACTATCCCATGGGCATTTCCTTAAATTCATTTGTGTGGCACAAATTTTGAAGATCAATAGATGAATTGAAGCTCTCATACAAAGATGCATAAGAAGTTAAATAAGTTATTGATTTTTCTTAGATCTTTCATTCTATCAATACTCATAACTTTTGAAAAACCTATAACTATTGCATTTGCTATCTTATTCAATTTTCAAAATCTTGTTCATAAACTCATGGCAACCAAGTTCATGGGTTTTGACAGGTTAACTAAGATCAAGTCCCAATTGCAGAGCTTCACGGATACTTCCCTTCACTTCTTTGACATGGCATACATCTAGAGAAGAGTAAGATCTAAAAGAATCAATCTCATTACTGAGAAGCTCCATGGATGCGGTCTAGTTGAGGTTGCCAATTTTTTGATTGCAGTCCAATCCCCTGAGTTGATTTATAAATGCATTCATCACTACAACCCAAAATCTAGACAAACTATACTACCTAATGACACGTTGCTAACTCTATTGATAGGAAAACAATGGTGATTTTCTTGTATGTGCTGGAGTGAGAGGATTTCTCCAATTTAGGCTTTGGTGGAGCTAAATCAATATTCTCAGTAAAGAACATGATCTGGAGGAAAGAAATCACGAGGACATGGTTCCAAAAACCATTGAGTGATAAGAGAAAAGTTCCCAAAACCTTGTTCGGGACCAACCTGAAGCCAAAAATTATTGATATTTTGGTTCTCTTGCATAGGTTGAAAGGTGAGGTAGAAGCCTTAAATTTCATCAAGCAGTATTTCTTTTTAGTTCAAGTAGTTTTCATGGATACCCAATACATTGATTGGGCACAAGAGGTAAGTGAAATTCTGTCCAATACTCTCCAGGTAGCCAAGTTCTATAATACATTCTACATGTCTTCCTTCTTGATTTGCATGTTGGCCTCATTGCAATTATGACCTGACCTCCCAAGATTGGAGAATTTCCCTGATGATGTTAAATCTTATGAATTTTATCCATTTCTACAATTATAGAATAGTTTTTTGGATTATGTTAAGGTGAATGATGCATTTACCATTAGAATTTGCAAAGAGCTATAGGGATTCTTGAAAAGGACATTCAGTCTAGAAGCCATGGCTACTATTAGTCAGTTTGGATGTTATTTTATTCAGTTCTCATCATTTTATTATTTATGTCTTGCAACATTTGAAGGATTTCCCTTAAAGCTAATAAGGTATCCAAGCGACATGATCATGTTGATCAAGATCATTTGAAAAGCCCTTCAAGTGAATATATTGAGCAAGAGCCTAAAGAAGAAAGGATATGAATTCCCCATGAAAGTTGGAGCATTTAGTTGCGATACCCAATTTGATGCCAAAAACATGATGAAAGTGTTCAAGAAGAAATATAAGTTGGATATGCATGAATTCCTAAGGCCCATGTTCAACCTGAATGGATATGCCAAAGATTTCTTGCACATAGGGAGCATGGTAAAGGACACCACTACCATTGAGGACTATTGGGCTGATTGCAAAGATGAGTTTGAGAATCATGATCAAGCCTTCACTAGATTGACAATTGACCAAGTGAAGATGTATATGATTAATATTAATGTAGAAGTTGTTGAAGATGATGGTGAAAAAATGTATAGAAATACTTAATTGACCAATCTAAGGAATATTCCCATAAGTTCAAAATCTTATGAAGATACTATGGAAGACATAGATATGATGATAGCTAAACTCTATAAGAGAACTAGAAAATAGATTGAGTAGACCAAAACACAACAAAGCAGGAGCAAAGGCATGATTGCTCGAGCATCCCTAAATGTAGCGACAACCTCATCTTCTTGAAGTGGTGCATCAAGTGCAATCTTTCCCATCACTCAGGGTTGGGACAACCAATTGATGGAGGTGATGAACCTCCTGACAAGAATATCCCTCTTCATAAAACTTTTCAAGATGGTTCAATATCGATGATCGGTATGGAAATAGAGGCTGAGAAGAAGAAAGCAGAAGAATTGAAGGACAATGCAGTCATGGTCTAATTTCATCTATAAATGTTGCATTGCTCCTACCAACTAGCCCCCAAATACAATTGCTGGACCTTATAGATGGTGGAAGTACCAAGATTGAATTTACTAAGTTTTACAAAGCTACAAAGAAGACTACAAATATGGAGAAGGGTCTTTAAACTTCAAAACTTATTTCCCAAGTTCCAAAGAACCCTTTCTCTTTAGCTACGAAGACATTAACTCCAGTCAAGAGGAAATTTTTTAGTGTAGACATGCTCAAAACTGCATCTAAGGTGATCAGTGTAGAATCATGACTAGAAAAAACCTTGGATAGAAAGAGGTAGAGGAAAGAAGAGGGATTCCCCAAAAAAGAAAATTTATCTCTAGCTATCCATTTTGGATCAACATTGACTAAAGTTAAGAAACAAAAGACCCTATCAATTCTTGGTTAGGACCCTGATATAGGACACTTAACTATGGAGGTTGCTAAGACAACCAAGGAAGGAAGACTTGAAGACGTGAATACAAAAGACTTTACATTGCAATTTTTAAACCTCAAAGAAGTTAGACATGACACCAAAATGGGCATATGGAAATTAGAAAGTGATGTGATAGAAGCACAACTCAAAAGTCTCAAACTGGCTAAAGTCAAAATGAAGGCAAAGATTCATGAGCTTAATTGCTTCATTAGGAAAATAATCACTTCACTAGTAAGCATCTCAGGAGTGTTAACCACTAATGACACTTTAGCTATAGACATTTAAGCTATCATCTTTTAGCTACAAGAAGACAAGCACTTTAGGAAAACAAGTAGAGATTGGAATGAAAAACTCAAGTCTAAGGGACTTGCAATCATAGAGAAAATTAGTAATGCAACACTAAGGCTTGAAACAAAGAAAGATAATATCCCAGATAACTGAGCTACCTTGTCACTAGAAAAATCAAAGAGTGAGGATTGAATTTCCTTATTAAAAATGATCATCCACATGAAGGCTAAGGAAGAAGTAGAGGCAAATATTTTGCCTAAGAGAGATGAGCCCTTATTTCAATGGCTATAGAGTATGCAATTCAAATCTAAAATGATTCTAGAGGCAGAAGAAGGATTAAAGGAAACATAGATTAAAGTTAAATAGGATCAGGAAAAAGACTATGAATTACTAAGAGGTCTACATACGGACTCCCAAGCTAGTGGACAAGGGAAAGGGATATTTGGAGTTGCTTTCATGCAAAAGAATTTCTCTAATTATATAGATAAGTTAACAAATAAATCTTTTGATCATCAGAACATAGTGTCCAAGCTCCAAAAGCTTGGCGAGTGTGTATACATGGTTGTGGAGGAAATGCAAGAGTGATTGAATGTGATCAAAGATCTAGCCAGAGAGCATTCCAAGTGGCTCTTAAGATACACTAACATTCATTTTCATAGACATGACAAGTTGATCCCAATCATTGTTGTCACCAAAGCCTATAAGGAAAAGTTGGAAAAGGGAAAGAAGGCAAAGTGATTCTTATCGCGCCCTTTCATATTGTGATGCAAAGATTGTAACTAACAATTGGCTCCTTGCCATTTGTCAATTTTGAGGAGATGAACCAATTTGAGTATTAATTTGTAACGGTCATCTTGGAATCCTATATGTACCTAATTGAAAGATTAATTAAAGGTCGGCTAATTTTTGGCATGAAATACTTCATGATGCAGAGACAAATTGAATGTATTTTATGTTGATTATTTATTATTCCATTATTTCATGATAGCTTAGGATATCTCTTTTAGTTGAATTGAGTTAAGGAATAAATAGATTTTTGTTCCCTTGTTAATTACAACAAGCTATAGATTATAGTAGTGTTATTGAAAGTTTAAAGAGATTCTTTTTTTGTGTTATTCTTTAAGGTAGTCTATTCTTTATAGGAGTTAGAAGCTTTCAGTTAAACAATTAGTCTCTTCTTTATAGGAGTTAGAAGCTTTCAATTAAAAAATTTATTCATAGATAGAATCCATTACCACATTTTCAAATTTTGGGAATTCATAAAATGTGTGAGTTCACATATTTGGTTAGTTTTAAGACCCAAATCTCTGCTTGAGTTAGTTCCTGTTTAGGCCTAACTTGGTTTACCTCTCCTATTCTATGGTCAAGAACAAATCCCATTTAGATTTAGGAATAAACAAGATTCATTGTAAACCACAAATCCAAGGGATCTGCATCTAAGAATTTAGAGGGAACTCAATCACTTAGCCATGATTTCCTAACTATTGTAACTAGATATTGTTCACAAATATTAGGCATTCAAAGAGTAGAATAAAAGAACAATCTATTTACCAACACTCAACTAATTGATCAATTCTTTCTTGTGAGCTCATCATTCTTTCATTGGTTTCTCTTTCTGCTCTAAGATCACTCATGAGTCTTTCATTTTCTGTCCTTAGATTGATGACTTCTTGACTTGTATTATTCAACTAATTTGTCTTGTCTGTCTAATGTAGTGAAAGCTAGTGGATTTCATTATCTTTTTCATCTAACCTAGTGTTGAGTAGTCTTTTGTCTTATTTTGTCATATTTTTATCATTTTTAGCTTGGTCCTTTTGTTCTATGAATTCACATGTTCTAACTGAATGAATCTCCTATTCTCTTTTCAATTTTCTATCTTCTTCTTGAAGAAAAAGGTTCCTTCCAAGTATATCTTCTATATATGTGTCTACTTCATCTAAACTTGTCTCTCTGCAAATATCTTCAATTCTTTCTTCCATGTATAGGTTGTCATTCATTTGTGCTACCAATTCTTTTATTCTTTTCAAGGATTGAGAGAGTTGATTCTTTAGTTTCTTGATTTGTTCCATGGTCGCATGTAGATCCAAAATTTTCATTTTTAATGGCTTTCTCTAGATTGTATACTTCTATTTTCTCTTATCTTTTCTCTAAAGTTGCTAAACTTCTAATAAGAGAACCTTGCTTTGATACCAATTGTTAGAAATGGAATGCAAGCTAAGTAACTAAGAGGGGTGGGGAGTGAATCAGAAACCACTTAAACTTCTTTTACTTAATCCACTTTGTTAAATTATTTAATCTACTTTCATGTATGAAACATAAAGCAATAAAGTAACAACACCATAACACAATATTTGGTAACCTAGAAACCCTCCAAGTAGAAGGTAAAACTAGGGTGGGGATGACACCCACAATACTTCACTACTACAGTAATAAAATCAGCCTATTAAGGCTTACAATTGATCACTTTTGGCGATCTTACTCAGTTAAGAATAATAAGGACTATTAGGTCCACCTTGTGAAAGGATTTATACAATACAATCAAGTATGTACTTTGTTAAGAGTTTCTGCAAAGGACTGTTAGGTCCATCCTATTAAGGGATTTAGGATTGATGCACCTATTAGGATGAACCAGTGGATTGATCTTTGATATGCAATTTTGATTGCTAATGAAGATCCTTTGAAGTAAACTGATCCCTAACTATGATAGATGAGTCTCTATCTTTCTTGTGCTACTTGTTACTGATCACTTGATAGACACTACTAACTTGGTTTACACTACTATATCATCTTGATTATTATCTTGGATCAAGAATACTCTAGTGGCTTGGTTTACACTGGAGCCTGGTAGAAACTGTCTACTTGGTTAACACTACAACTTGGTTAACACTGCTTACATTGTTAACTTGATTTATTCAATAGCTTGGTTAACACTATTGTCTAGTAGCTCATTCACTACTAACTTCCTATAACGACTAAGTGTTTTGGCACTAATTGACAATATATCTTGCCATGAGATTAACAAGATTACACATATTTCAATGTCACTTGTTTCTCTTATACTTTCTCCCTTGAGTAATGATATTTGATAGATATATACTTGGTTTTTGAATGCATTAAAGGATTCTTGGATATGTTTATTGCACTAGTATTATTGCAATAGATAGTGACAAGCTTGATAATTTCTTCTTGTATAACTTCCAATAGTTTTTTGATCCAAAAAATATTTGAAAAATTAATTGCAGTAGCAACATACTCAATTTCAACAATAAATTGTGATATGCAACCTTGTTTCTTACTTAACCATGTAATCGGTCTTTCTCCTAAGAAGAAAGCTCCACCTCTTTTACTTTTACTTTTCTTATCATCAATATTTCTAGCCCAGTCTGCATCAATGTAGATTCTAAGTTCAAAATCACCATCTTGTTTATACCACAATCCAAATTCTTCAGTACCTTTAGATATCTAAATATCCACTTTACAAAAGTCATATGTGTTTCCTTAGAATTAGAGGAAAACCTTACAACAATTCCAACTTCATGTGCAATATTGGGTATATTATGCACAACATACTAAAACTTTCTAATTATTGATCTATATTGTGTCTCATTCACTCCAGCTATAGTATCCTACTTAGATAGTTTACATCCAGTCACCATAGGTGTATCGACTAATCTTAACTCATCCATACCAAAAGTCTTCAAAATATCCTTAACATACTTAGACTGGGTCATGTAAATACCATATTTTGTTTGATGAACTTTTAATCCAATGAAAAAATTAATCTCACCAAACATAAACATTTGAAACTCCTTGCTCATTTGATCAACAAATGATTTGCACAAAAAATCATTGCCACAAAATATAATAACATCCACAAATATTTCAGCAATTAATATCATGTTTTCAGCTTCACTTTTTAAATACATATTACTATTTTTATTTGTTCTCACAAATTCAATCTTAATCAAGTATGTATGCAATCTCTCATACTATGCTCTCAGTGCTTGTTTTAGTCCATATAAATATTTTCTCAATTTACAAACCAAGTGCTTCTGATCAGGTTCAAAAAATCCTTCTGGTTGTTCTATATAAACTTCTTCCTCAAGTATTTCATTCAATAATGCTGACATAACATCACCACTTTTACTTTTACTTTTCCTATCATCAATATTTCTAGCCTAGTCTGCATCAATGTAGACTCTAAGTTCAAAATCACCATCTTGTTTATACCACAATCCAAATTCTTCAGTACCTTTAGATATCTAAATATCCACTTTACAAAAGTCATATGTGTTTCCTTAGAATGAGAGGAAAACCTTACAACAATTCCAACATCCAGTCACCATAGGTGTATCGACTAATCTTAACTCATCCATACCAAAAGTCTTCGAAATATCCTTAACATACTTAGATTGGGTCATATAAATACCATATTTTGTTTGATGAACTTGTAATCCAATGAAAAAATTAATCTCACCAAACATAAACATTTGAAACTCCTTGCTCATGTGATCAACAAATGATTTGCACAAAAAATCATTGCCACAAAATATAATAACATCCACAAATATTTCAGCAATTAATATCACGTTTTCAGCTTCACTTTTTAAATACATATTACTATTTTTACTTGTTCTCACAAATTCAATCTTAATCAAGTATGTATGCAATCTCTCATACTATGCTCTCAATGCTTGTTTTAGTCCATACAAATATTTTCTCAATTTACAAACCAAGTGCTTCTGATCAGGTTCAAAAAATCCTTCTGGTTGTTCTATATAAACTTCTTCCTCAAGTATTTCATTCAAGAATGCTAACATAACATCCATTTGATATACCTTGAACTTCTTATAAGTTGCACATGCCAACAGTGTTTTGACTCCTTCCAATCTTGCTATAAATGCAAAGGTCTCACCATAATCAATTCATTCTTCTTGGGCATGACCTTTACAAACTAGTCTAGCCTTGTTCCTTACAACTTCATTATTTTTTATTTAGTTTGTTTATGAAAATCCACTTAGTTCCAATAACATTCTTTTCTATAGGTCTTGGTACTAATGTCCATGTGCTACATTTTCTCAATCTGCTTAATCTCTCCATTTATAGCATTTGTCCAATCTTCATTGTTGAGTATAGATTTCACAGTTCTTTTTTCAAACTCAACAATTAAACAAGTGTTGTCCTTCAACTTACTTCTTGTCATGACTCCAACACTTTTACCTCCAATGGTTGTTTAGGTGAATGATTCCTTCTTACATAATTTTCTAGCAAAGGTTTCGTTATTTAATATTTAGCATTATCTTCACTCAATTAGGGCTCAACATCCTCCTCAGGTTGTACTATTTGTGACTCAAGTAATGTAGGTTGATGCTTGGTAGATCTACTATTGCTCGGGCATTACACTAGAAGTATCTTCATATACAAAGACAATTTTTTGTAATCATTAGGTTCCCTTTTTCTTTCCTCATCATTGTTTTCTACAAAATCATCAATTATTACATTTGCACTTTCAATCATTGTGTTAATGGCCCCATTCAAACATTTATAGGATTTCCTCTTAGAAGAATAACCAAGGAAAATATCTTCATCACTTTTAGAATTGAATTTTTCATTCCTTGCATCTTTATGAATGTAACATCTACTTCCAAATATCTTGAAATAACTCATATTAGGTGTATGAGCATACCATAATTCATAAGGTATCTTGCTTGTTCCTTTCTTCAATTGAACTTAGTTGAGAGTATAGAATTTAGTGTTAATGGATTCTCTCCAAAATGTTTGAGAAATTCCCTTTTCAATCAACAATGTCCTTACATAGTCAACAATTAATCCATTCCTTATTTTAGTAATTTCATTCTATTGTGGAGTCCCTAGTTCTAATAACTATCTCTTAATTCCATGCTCAACACAAAAGTTAGTGAATTCAACAAACATAAAATACCACCTTTATCATATCTCAAGAATTTTTACTATCTACTAGTTAATTTTTCAACTCTAACTTTACTATTTAAACATACCAAAAGTATGTGACTTTAACTTCATAAACATGATAGTCATCATCCTAGAATAATCATTAACAAATAGTATGAAATATCAGTCACCATAATAACTGTCTACTCTCATTGGTTTACATAAATTTGTATGCACTAACTCTAGAATGCCATTAGAAGTATGTGTCTTGCTTGAAAATATTGATTTGGTCATCTTACCAAGTTGACATTGTTTGTACACAACATTCTCAAGTTTATGTGAATTCAATAAGCCTCTAAATATTTTCTTTCTACTAACTTTGATCATATTATTAACATTCATATGACATAGCCTCTTATACCACAATGAAACATCTTCAACTTTTTCAAACAAACATATATCAGTTGTAGGATCTAGGTAGAACATATTACCTCTTATTTGTTCTATAGTGCTAATTAGATTTCCATCATCATCATAGATCTTGAGTTTTTTTGTTTTGAATCTCTAGTTGGTGACCTATATTATTCAATTGGGAAATACTTAATAGATTATATTCTAGTCCCTACACCCAACATGCCCCATCACATCTAATTTTATCATAAAGCATCAATGATTCTCTACCTTTTACTAGACATGAAACATCATTCCCTAGCTTAACATTTCCACCATCATATTCTTCAAGATGATCAAACTTACTGATGTCTCTAGTCATGTGATGTGAACATCCACTATTAATGATCCAAGTATCATTCTTACTAGCATGTGAAATAAGATATTTTTCATCCTTGTACCTTTCCTAATTAGGGTCTTCTTTCAAAATAACATACACCACTTAAACTCTTTTGTCATCATCAATAGCTGACTTGGTGTGCTCTTCTTCTTTAATATAGCATGATTTCATCCCTTTGTCCTTGTAGGCTTTGTTCTTTTTGTATTTGTGATCCTACTTATCATTTATGTCTTTCTTATCATTCTTGTACTTGTTAGGACATCTTACAACAAAGTGACCAACTTCATTACATTTGAAACATATTAGAGGTAATTTACCATTACCTCTTTGTAACCTCCTTACAAGAACTGCTTCAATCTCAAACACATCATCTTCTAATTCTAACTCACTTTCATCCTTACTACTATTTTTTTCTTAGAACTCCCAATGATTAGATAACTCTTGAAAGCATTCCCTATTGCAGGCACACTATTATGAAAACTACTTAATTCAAATGTAGTCAAATGAACAACTAAACCATGAAGTGTAAGATCATTATGAGGGATAGTTTTGACAACCTAAATTATAGATACTTTTATAGCATAAAAAGATAAGATATTTCTAAAAATTTTACTTACAACTTTAGTATCACTAATGAATCCTCTAGGAGCTTTAATAGCACTCACAACTTCCTTGATTTGGTTCACATATTGCACAACATTTTCATCTTCTCTCATTCTAATTTCATCATATTTGTCTCTCAAATTTTCTTCTCTTACTCTCAATACATTCTCATCTCCACCATGTACAAGTGCCAACTTGTCCCACATTTCTTTAGTAGTATTACAATTCTTGACATCATCATACTCAACATTATTCATGGAAGATGCAATCTACATCATCAGACTATTATTTTCTCTCTTCTGACTCATCACTTCTACAGTCATAGGAGGGGTTGGAGAAACATATTGATGTTATAGCCAATGTGTAGCATTGTCTCCAATTCTAGATAAATGTAGCTTCATCCTATTTTTCCATGAAGAAAATATCTCCTTGTTAACCTTTGGTACCTCTCTCTTATACATACTTAGATCTTTAGTTGAAATCCCTTTAAACTTCTTCCTTCAAGCACTTACCTCTTGTTGGCACTAAAAATTGTGTGGTCAATTTTGAGAACCATTCAAAAATCAAGCCCTTAAATACTTTTAAATGAGATTGTACTTGGTTGTTAGTCTGAGGCCTAAGAGGTTTTTAATGTTTCAAACACCTTTCATTTAGTGCGTCTATGTGTTCTATGAAGTTAAACTGGCATTTCGAACCATTCTGCGAAGTCCCATTTTGAGCTAGTGTCAAAATTTGCAATTCTGCCCAAGTGTCAAATAGTGATTAGAGGCCCAGTTTGCATCTAAATATTTTTTACCTAGGAACGTGTCATGACTAGCCACTTTGGGGATGTTTAGTATGCATAACAAAGAACCTATGTTTCAATTTTCAAGTCATTTCAAATCCATTTGACTAGGTTTTGCACCCTGCAAAGTTGGTCATTTATTGTTTTGTACATTTAACTAGTTGTTCACAATTCTGGGAAGCCCTGTTCGACCAATCATATCTTTGACCCAGTTGACCCAAATGAAAAAATTATTTTTGTATTGTGTTCTAGGGGTCAGACACTTCATATGTTCCAATTTTGAGATCATGTCGAATCCATTTGATCAGTTTGCTAACATGATCAAAAACCCAGTTTACATTGTTTTGTTACGGCTAAGGTATCCAGATTTATCCGTACCCCTATTCAGCATGTTATAACTTTGATCCTATGATTGGTAAGCCTAAGTGAATTGTACCATTGTGTTGTGTCCTAAAAATCCTTGAAGTATGCCAATTCTTAAGTCATGACGAATCCTTCTACATACTTTCACATGTCCGTACATTTGCTAAAAATTACTTTTTGACACATTTCTTAGTTAAAATTTCCAAGTGCCTATTTTCGGAAATTCACCAAATGTGCCCTGTGATTCTTCATGAGCTCAAAACATGGAAATATATTCTCTCCATGGCAAAGAACTTATATCCTAGTTTTCAAAACCCCAAGTGATCAATAACCCAGTTTATAATGCCGAACCTGAGCCTAGTTTATGTTTTTTAACATTGTTTGCTTGTAGGATAATTGAAATATGAATGTTTGGCAATTAAAATCTTTTGACTGGGAATTCATCATGGGTTGAAAATCTGTAGTATGATAAAGCATATAGGATTGAATAGTCATGCCGATTTTCGTGGCCTAGTTACTTGATTTAGTCAGTTTTTAAGCCCAGCTGGCAAGCCTCCAGGCACAAATTCACAATTTTTAGAATTGATTTAAAAGGCGAGGATTGGTAGTGATATTCAGTACAAGAGAGCTTATGCTAAAAACAGATGACCATGTTCATAAAATGCATTGAAGGTTGAAAATCCACAGGAGAATTTCCAAATTGGGGCCAAGTTTTATCAATGGATCCAAGATTTCTAATATACCAAATAGTAAACTTACTAAGTTTTAAACCTCAAGATTAGTTTTATCAATGAAGATACATTATGCATAATACCCATACATGATAAAATAAGAGATATATATATATATATATAATGGTCATATGACAATATAATAAAACCTTTTCAAGTGACATTATATCCATATTAAAAGATATATTAGGAATGATGTTTGGTATAATTGTCGGGTCTTTTGCCTAAGTCAAAAAATAATAGTAATAATACTTCTAATTATAATTTTTTGATGTGTAAATTGCTGTTGAAACTTGTGAGGAACTTTTCATGCCAGACTCCCCTCATATTGGTCTTCAATTGAATGGCTTTGAAGCATTCACCAATAGAGAAAGCTGAATATACGTCTAGAGTTGATTCAAAGTGCAACTTCTAAAACTGGAGACATTGGCAAATTTCATCCTGATGGCTGCCTTGAGATTATTGACTGGAAAAGGGACATAGTTAAACTACAACATGGAGAATACGTATCCTTGGGCAAAGTGGAGGCAATTCTGTCCACAAGTAATTATATGGACAATATCATGGTTCATGCTGATCCATTCCACAGTTATTGTGTGGCTTTGATCACTCCATCTTCCCAAGCTCTAAAAAGGAGGAGTCACACCTTGAAAGAACAATAAATCCACAGCTACAAAGAACACAACAACTCACAAAGAAGCCTCACACATTAGAGAGGACAAATGGCACTAAAACAAAGTCATCTCCAATCAATAAAATGATAAGGGAGACACAACAGATTTAAATGGGCGAGCAAAACGTTAGGATCAACTCGTTGTTTAAAAGAAGCGAATGTAACAGTTAACGTCAGTGGCATGTATATGAAGCAGCTCACGCAGTAGTAGGGAAGGGTAGAAGTGTTTGAAAAGAACCAACACATGCACATGAGAAAAGCCAGTGAGTGTTTATCCCACATTGCCCGTGGGTAAGAGTTTTAAAGTCTTTAAATAATATCTTGTGTGCTATGTATAACAAATTGAGAAAGAGGCTTTTGGAAGCCATGATGCACATGGGTCCCAGACAGCTATGTGGTGATGTCAGCAGGGTCCAAAGCATAATTTTGAATGGGCATGCAAATAAAATCCGATGACGTCAGCAGAATGAAGGCGATTAGAAAAGTCAAAAATCTAGTGCCTAGCTACTTCACTAGTCAAAAAATTTCAAAAAATTCGACTAGCGAGTTGCCCGAAAATCTCCAAAATCCAACGAAAGTCTAATAAGCCCGTAGGACTAGCATAGTGTTGTAAGAAAATGATTGAAGGACAAGTGGCAGCCAAGCAGTGACTAAAATGCTGACATGGAACTTGGTGCATGAGATTGCGACACTTGGTGAATCGAGCGACCCTCGCTATCTCGCCAAGTGAAAGATGCACGAGAGTTAACATGGCGAGATAGCAACGTTGACGTGGCGGGTTGAAATGGATTGGTGATGTGGTGCCTAGCTGTATAGTCTTCAACCAATCAGAAGATGACACATGTCAAGCTCAGTCAAACCTAGTTTGACTTGGGTAGAAAATGAGAGGAATTTGAGAAATTTTAAATTTTAATTTTTCCCTCATTTGAAGTCTAAACTCACGTGCATCTCTTTTAAATAAAATTTGAAACTTTAGTATAGTTTTAACTTTTTTAAAAGTTCAATTTTTTACAAAATGCCATGGAAGCCATGAACAGAGGCCTGATTTTCAAAGGGCCATATCTGGGGCAATTTTTAACCAAATTGTGCACTCCAATATACCGTTGGAACTGGGAGAACCTGAACTTTCCAAATCTAGCATTTGTTTTTGCATAGGTGCTTCCTAGTTCAAGTTATAGGACAATTTGTGAAATTAGAGGCATTGGTGACAGAATAGGCTGAGTTCTTCAGTGACGATTAAGATTGGTTAGAGGACGGTTTTAAAGGTCTGTTGCAATTTGAAAGTGAAGAAAATCAACTTGAGGTTGTTTTCTTGTCTTCTCAAGGCATTTTCAACTGATTTGTTACTTTTACCTTGAATTCACTTTTACATCAGGATCAGTTACATGCTTTTCATCATCAGATTTCTAAGATATTTCTACCTGGTAGAGGCCAAATGATGAGGATTATATATGATATGCAGTTGTAGAGAGAAGGGGGAGAGAGGTTTTTTCATCTTCTTGAAGTGGAATTCTGAAGGGGCACTTGTCGACTGCAAATTCAATCCGAGAATTTCCCTCTTCATATTTATTCTTTCTTCTCCTCTAAAAAAAAAGAGGTTGTTGGTTGGTTTTCTATTTCTAGTTCTTGGAGCTCTGCTCAGGCTGTGAAAGCCACACACCCAACATTTCTCTCTTGTATTAAACAACATTTGAGTTTTATGCAAATAGTTCATGTCTATTAGGTGATTTATGAAGTATTCTGTACATCTTTCATGTATTTGATTTTAAGGAAAGTAAATAAAGAGCGGCAATGGTTTCAAATTCAGTCTAAATCTTGTCTCCTATTTGTGGATCTGTAATCTTTTCTAGTTTATGATTAAAGATCATAGATTAGGTTGTATCTCATTTAGTGATGTATGTGATTGAAATACCTTGCTTATGGAACCGAGAGCCATATAACCGCTTGGTGTTTATCACAGGGTTTACTGATTTCATGATGGGATATTCTGAGTATGAGATTCATTTTGATGCAGATGTCAGTTCACAAAGTGAAGGATAGATCAGGGATATTGATGTAGAGATATGTCTGAGATTTCCAGGAGATGTATGGTTATAATTAATTTAATTGCCCAATAGATAAGGCACTGATCACAGATAGGATCATTAAATTTTGTTGCTCATACCTGGGTCTTGTTGTCATCAATCTATTAAATCATTTTCATTTTATGTTGAAAGGTATTCAAAGTATAACCTACACTTAGCTTTCCAGTTTCATGAGTCATGTCCTTAGCTATTTCATGCTTGTGATCTCTTGGTTAAGCATAGAAGAATTAGGGGTTTTTATCTGCATTAAATGGATTCAAGGATATGTTTTGCACTGGTACGGTATCAATTGAATCTCAGGTCTACCCGCCTAGGTTTTGCAGAGCCTGAAGAAGAAGAAGGGTCATGCCTTATAGTTGGCCCTGTGTCTGAAATGATATGTTGATAATGGGAGTTAGCTGCCCCTAGATATGTCATATTCTCATGGGGATAATTGGAAATGGGTAAAATTTTCAAACACCAACACCTCTAACATGTGGAAACCCTATAAAGGGAAAAATTACCTAGGACCGATAACCCAAATAATTTCATTCTTTTGAAGTGAGCTTTGTTAGGGGCCAACCTTGTTAAAAGTTCATGCATATTTTTAGTGTGACTTGGTTAGAGGATTTTAACCAAAGATCATCTAGACCTTATCTCTTCTTGATATTTCTAAACAGTGGCCTGCTCTAAAGGACTTACAAACATCGCTAATGGATGCTACCATATAGGATTTCAAAGACTTTTTAGATCCACTATTAGGTTTAACAATACCTTTCTTGTTCATATCTTTGCTTCTCTTTGTCATCTTTCTTCTGATAACATTTTGGCTAATTCACACACACACACACACACACACACACACAAACACTTTCACTTAGCACTTCATTTGCTTGATATTTTCACTTTTGTTCTGCTTGATTCATCTCCTATCTTCTATGTCTTCTTCAATATGCCTAATCACCAACAATGAACAATAATAAACAACCAAAAACAATCTTGTTCATCTCCTTAAATAGAAATTTTTTCCTTTCCAGAATCTTCCAAATTTTGTCACTTAACCAAGATCATAGAACTCAAATTAAATGTATCTAAATACTTGGCATACACATCTTCTCCTTGAAATTTGTGCTCAACTTCATTCTATTAAATCTCCTTCATCAGATCTTCATTACATTTTTGTAGCCATATATCTAATAACTACCTTTGACTTTATCCTTTGAACTTCTCAAATATTCTTAATTTTCATCAAATGTCAGCCTCAAATTAATCTTTTCTTTTGTTATTTTCTTGGTGAAAACTACAACTTTACTTGGTCAATACATCACTTGTTGAAACTAAAATTACTTGGTTAACACTAGAATTTAACTCTTCCTTATGAGGCACTCAGTGACAAATGTAGTAGCTTGGTTTATATTGCATTCCTTCATTCACCATGCAAATTGTCTTGCATATACATGATCTTCATTACTCAATCACAATATTATATGATTGTAAATCAATGAAATCAATATTATACTTTCAAGGGCTAGCTCATTCAAGTGCCCATTGAATATCATACTTATTATCATACTTTCTTCAAATCCTCTTAATCAATAAAATGATATGTCACTCTACTAAGTTAGCATAATGTCTTACCAACTAAGGCTTGACATCAATGACAATATAACAATTGATATGACTCTTTCACATACATTAGCAACATTATCAATTGGGGCTAACATGATGGGTCCTACAAATCTCATGGATCTAGAGAAGACATATTGTTGGTTATCCCTCAAAGTGATCACATCCCTAAATCCTTGAAGTTACAATTCTAGACCACTAAAAAAAATTAGAATATGAGGCTCTTATCACAAGACTTAGAAAAAGGATAGAATGGAAAGTCATAGAACTATAGGTTTTTGGTGATTCCCAACTCATCATCAAATAAGTCCTTGATGAGTATGAAACAAAAGATGACAATAGTGGATAAGATGAAAGAACACTTCACCAAGATCAAGTTCACATAAGTACCATGACTTCAGAAAAAGGCAACAAATGCAATAGCTAATATTGACTCACTCCTAGATATTTCCTATGAAGCTCACAATTATATGAATTCTTAGTCAAGTAGTTACCTACGCTTGCTTATAAGAACGATGAGTCCATGATGATATGCATTCTAGTTGGCCCCCAATTCTAATGGTATCATGAAATTCATGCTTACCTTAAATATGGTATCATATCTCCCCACATCACATAAACCTAATGCCAAAACCTTATTTGTAGATCTTCCCACTAAATTGTTGTAGAAAAAAACCTATATCACCAAGGTTATCATGATACCCTTTTTAGATGTTTAGATTCAAATAAGGATGCAATATCTCTCCTCAATTTGTTTGTTCATAGCTTGAAGTTCTCTTCTTCTTCCTCATCTGCCTATGTGCTTGCAAGTTATGAGCTTGTGTGCCTTTGGATCACATGCTTCATTGGTTTTCTAAGGCTATTTATACAAGACTATAGGTGTCCATTCTAGCATTATAGGGACCCCTGACCTACTCGGCATTCTACCATGTTGATACCATGAGTAGACTTGGTTGATGGTTTGGTTGTGATGTCGCATGCCAATTTGGACCTTCTCCCATGTGCCCTTCTGATTCCAATTCATGTTCATTGTTTTGTCATGAGCCCCTATGCCCTTCCAATTTTAGGTCATGTCCATCCACTACAAGTCATGAGTCCATCCACTATAGGTCGTCGATCCACACTTTGCCAAAAAAATTTGTGATTGGTCTCCTTTATCATGAGTCAAGTTCTATTGTGCCCTCTTTATGATTGGACTCCTCTACCATGAGCTAAGTTCTAAGCCAATTTTTTCATTATCGTGATTTGATCGGGAGTAGTTGTTGTTGTTCTAACCCCATTCCTCAATTACTCCTTCCATGTCTTTTGTCAGAGACTACCACAAGGAAATTTTCAAGAATTGGTTTGGTGCGAATGACTTCAAAAAGGTTCCAACTATTTAATGGATTGTGCATGACATAGCTATCTATAAACTGTTTAACAAAATGCCCAATCTATGGTAATGTTGTGAGCTTCTAGGGGCACCTTCTTTTATAAGCTATGACACCCTTATCTAATTCAATTACACTCCAGCAACTTGCTGATTGCTTGGCTACAATGGAGTCTACTGGTGTTTTCCTACAAAGTGTTGTTATTTGGTCAACTTCACTCTATTTTAAAATTGCAGAACAATTGGCTTTATTGGAATATGAGAACCACACTCTACGAGATACTATGCAATTTCTAGTTGCTGAAAATACAGCCCTCAAAGCTAATCTAGAATTTTCTACCATGTAGCTTAGGGAGTTAGACACTATAAAGGAGAAACAATTAGAGATCGTTGATAAGAATTCTTCACTATTAATAGAGACCAAATTAAAGTTGAAGTCTTGGGCTTCTTTATGTAGTTCTGTGGTTGAGGTTTCCATTTTAGGCATTGATAAATTAGTTCAAGGGAAGATGGATGATAAGCAGTTAGGTAGACCCATGAACTAAACTTAGGAGTCCTTGGTCTCTCCTCCATTGATGATCCCTCAACTACTTTCCTCAAGGATCAACTAGACATTTCAGACATCACTCTTGATAGGTGTTTATTAGGCCTTGATAGTATTCTCTTCATCTGGTTCCTCTCCCTCTCTAATAGGTTGCGGGCTCCTAGGGAAAAGAAAAAGTTATTCTCTCTTTCCCCTAAGATCTACCTAGATGAGGACCTCACCCAATCATAGGTAGCAAAACTCAAGCAAGCTCGTGCCCTCGATGTGGCAATACAACAAGAGGGTAAATATGTGGTCATTAGATATCTTAAAGTAGTAATCCACAATACCTTTTCTATAGGTTGGGTTCTGAGGGAATCCTCTCAGGCCAAATGATTGGCTCAGTGGTAGTTGAGCACATACTGTTTGTGTCTCAACTGCTAGAATGGTAATGATATCCTCTAGTCTAAGCCTGGCTTACTTAATAATGCTATTGGTTTTGCCAACCTTCGTTTTATTATGGAGACACATGAGAGCCCCATGTGTCCTCTTCCCAGTATTTCTAGCTATTAGTGGCTGTCCTCTTTTAGAGATGAACTCAGGTGTTTTGGTAGGGTTAGAGGTTTTTTTGGGTTGCTTGTCTTATTTGGGACCACCTTTTCAATAAAATTTCCTTGGTTCACTCTAACAACTATGCTAGATTCATGTGGTTTCACATTGATTGAGGAACCTTGCTTTATAGAGATACCTATATCACTGTCTTTTACTTCCCACTAGCATCTTCATACTATGCAGTTCATAGCACTGAGGGTGGGGACCCTTATGAGGACCTTCTTGAGCACATTACCAGATTCTCTATTATGTGGGACATCATTATTTTGAGACTTTAATGTGCACACTAGATACCTATTGTGTGCTAAAATGTTGTCACACTTCTATGAATCATTACATGTAAGAAAACTCAAGAATGAGCCCTCACAAATCGATCCATAGCTCTCTACTCATAGAGTGCAAGGGTTTGCAATGGAGGCCCTCAGTTTGACCTATTTTTGTGCCCATGCAAGTACACCATGAGATGAGAGATTCAAAGAGGAAAAGAAAGAATGCTAGCCTCCATGATCTTCAAATATGCATGAAAATAAGATCTAATCTATGAAAGCAAAACCTAATCTATAAATGCAAGATCTAAGCTAAAAGCCCATGAGGGGTGCAAGAAAGAAAAAGACAAGAAAATAGAAGTTCTCCACAAAAAGCTTTTGTATTCAAACTCCTTCAAAAATTGGTCTTCAAACCTGCAGCATAATGATAGCATAATCATGGGTCTCTAATATGAGGAGAGGGCTCTCCCTTATAAAGGAAATTATGGAGGTGAGAGGCTTCTCACAACCAATATGGGATAATAGAGCTTGATCCATGTGAGACAAAATTCCACCAATGAGAAAAGAGGAGTGGTTGAGAAGAAAGTGGTGATCCATGTGAGACAAGATTCCACCAATTAGAAAAGAGGAGTGGTTGAGGAGAAAGTAGAAAGATAAATCCCACTTAAATCACATTTTTAAGTGTAGAGAAATTAAATAAAAAGAATTTATTTTATTTTCTTTTTTCATCAAAAGAGATATTTAAGTGGGATTTCTATTTAATTAAAAGGGAGCAAGTTCTTTTTAATTAAATAGAAGATATTTAATTAAATTAAAAGAGAGGTTTTTCTCTTAATTAATTAAATGTGGATGAACTGTTTAATTAAAAGAGAGGTTTTCTTTTAATTAAATGGGGACTTTATTTTATTTAATTAAAAGAGAAGATTTTCTTTTAATTAAATAAGACTTGGAATAAAATGATCAATCTTAGAAATGAAATAAATCGAATTTGATCAAGGAAATTGATTTGAATTGATTTAATAAAATATTAGAAACCATTGATTCAAAAAATTTGATAAATTGATAAATTGAATAATGGGGGCCCATAGTCTAGGCGACCATTTTTGGGTGCATACATTTGCCCCTCTTTGACTAATGTGTGATCGATTCGGGAACACATTTAGTCAAAGAAAGAAATTGAAGTGTGAGGTCAATTTGGGATCACAAAACAACCTAGATGTGTGGTCGACTCGGGAACACATCAGGACAAAGAATACAAATAAATTTTAACTTGAAAAAGTCAAGGATAAAATTGATAAAATTGAATTAAGGATTGAAATTGATAATTACTGCCCCCTCGTGATCGAAATCAAAATGAGATAGAGGAGAAACAACAAATTGATAAATTTGATCAAATCGAACAAAAGATAATGTTCTTGATGTAAGATGAAAGATATAAGAATGATAGAACCAAGGTAGATCATCAAGCATGAAATATTATGCCCCAAAGGTGATATAAAAGAAAAGAAGTGGGGAAAAAGAAAATGGAAGATAGAAGTTTGAAAGATATGGAAAGAAATAGAAATAAGAAAAGAAAATGCTCCAAAAATCAATCAACTATTTAAGATAGAAATTTCGATTGAGATCATGAAAGAAAATAAGGAAATGAAGATCAAAATGTGACCACAATTAATTAAATGTCCACAATAAAGATGAAAGGAGAACCCTCTCAAACTCATAATGCAGCCTAAAAATGCAAACTAAAATGAAGTCTAATAATGCAAGCTACATAAAATGCAATGGTGTACTTGCAAAAGAGCAACTGTAACATAGGATTTTGTGTTCATCATTCATTAGAGAATGTAAAAGAACTCATTTTCATCATTGGGCGATTATTAACAGACATCGAAAAATCACACAATCATCACTAGTTACAAATGCAACTATGAAGATATGAATGCGATTTATATTGGATTGTAATGTGGAAAGATTCTAACATAAGCATCAAAGACATAAAGGTCAAGATGACTTCAATGTTAGCTTACCCAATTTAATATAGAAAAACTATGCTCGCATCAAGGCATAGATGCCAAGATGACTATAAGAATTGTTGTGCAAAAACAATCAAGGATGATGTCTCAAATCTCCTAAGTATTTCAAGGGGACAACAAAAGACACTCTAGAGTTCAAGACCACACCCACAAGCAAGAAAAATAAAAATAAAAACATGTCCCATGCCCCAAGTCCTCTAGCGATGCATCCCAGAGAGACTTATCAGACAAGGACACTCAACAAAAATCAATAACAGTCAGCACACAAAGAAAAGATCATGACATAAGTCAAGCATTAAGTGTTGCGTTTAAAAATTTAAGTGTGTTAACTGATACTGAGTTCTGAGGACAAGGATCAAATGCTTGCAGGAAGGTAAGATCACATGATGATACTGGGTAAGACCAAACCAATAAGTGTTGAAAAACACTCGATGTCAATGGGTGTTGAAAAACACCATTTGCGAGGTGTCCTAAAGACTCACACATCTAAGAAACCAAAGCTAACATAGTTATGCCCCCTAGACAAAGACCAATTCCAAACCAAGGTAACAAGGACAAGGCATGTGGAGAAAGGCTAAGTGTCGAGGACATGTGCTAAGAAACAGGGGTGCAAAGGCCTCAAGTAGCGCCCGTTTCCAAGTTTTCACCACTTGGATTTTTTTTAATTTTTTTTTTAAATTTTTTTTTTTTTTTCAGGACTTTTTATAATTTTTTTTTTTTTTGTATTTTTGCTACCAAGACGCCTATTTCCAAGTTTTCACCACAACACTTTTTCTATTTTTTTGAATTTTTTATTTTTTTTGTATTTTTGGAATATATAATTTTTTTGAAGATACATCAAAGTGCCTTTTGCTAGGTTGTCACTAAGATGATCATTTTTTCAGGACATTTTTCAATTTTTAGAATTTTTTACAATATATCATTTTTTTAGATTTTTTAAAATATATCAATTTTTTTTTGGATTATTTTCAGGATCAATAAATATGTACAAAGATACCCCTAGATAGAATGTGTATTAAACTCTTAAGCAAGATCACATCGTGCAGTCCCAATGTTTAACAAGGTGGAGGACATGATGAAGCAATAAGCTAATGGATATTATGGATAAGCAAGGAGTGTATGAAGCAAGTGAAAGTGATCTTCAAAGGTTGACTCCTCAAGAGTACCCAAGCTAGGAAAAAATCATCATGTAAAGAACATTTGGACAAGAAATGAAAGGCCAGCATAGGATAATTCAAGAAGGCATAATGTAAAAGTGGGAAAGATGTAACCCAAAGGAGTAGATATGTCAAGAGGCTTCATACCACCGTATTTTACTCTTCTTTATTAGATCAAGACCAAAAGGGTAAATGGGAAAAGGATAGCGAAACACTAGAATGAATGGAGGAAAATAGATATGAAGGCTAAACATGAAAGGAATGAAAACAAGATCATCATAAGCTAGCTCACAAGATAGCCAAATGTTTGTGTATAGGTCAACATTGTCAAGATCAAAGAGAGAAGACGAAATGGATGAAAGATGTAGAAGAACTACGCATGATGCCTAATTGTCAGGTTTTCATCATGGTACTTATCCAAGGTGCCACAAGGGAGTGGTTTTCACCATAGGATGAATTTATTTCTCTTTACTTTTGCTACCAAGGTGCCTAATTACCAGGTTTTCAACAAGGCACATTTTCAAATTTTTCATTTTTTTTCTTTCTTTTTTTTTTCAATCTTTTTCAAATTTTTTTTTTGGAAGAAGTCAAGATTTTGAGATAATGCTCTTTGAATGTTTAAACCATGATATACAAAGGAATTCAAATGATATGCTCAAAGATGCTAATAGGGAAAGGAAGATGGGAGACAAAAATGGAGGATATGGCTTTATGTGAAGTGAGTGAGATTGAAAAATGGAAATGAAGGCAAGATCAATGTCAACACACACCTTGAAGGGTGGCGAAAGGATGGAGAAAATGTGAATGAAGGAATATGTGAAGGAATATGGTGAGTGGATAGAAAAGGTTGCAGTTTAGGCACATGGAATAGAAGAATGCTTTTGGAAGAAGATGAAGCGGAATTCTTTGAAAGCTTGAATGTCAACTTCAATTGTTGTTCAACATTAGACTTTCTCAAGAAAGACTTTGGAAACCATATAGCCGTAGGCCTCTTTTCATTTATTTTTGATGATGTAGAGATAATATCTTCAATGATGGATTTTGGAACCCATACTTGTCTTATAATTTTTTTCTTAGATATCTCTTTTGACTTTATGCCCCCATGTCGATTAGATGAGACATGGTGGTCTACCTTTTTATATGGCTTCCTGAATTGCTTCTTTTTATTGTATTGAACATTCAAGTTACTTCCAAAAGAATTAGGACTTGTGGAATAAGAAGGATGATATAACTAGTTTAGGTGAGTGGGTGGATGAAAAGGATTCAAGGATATGCATCTACGTTGATCTTGAGGAAAGATAGGAGAGGGAGGGACATAAGGACTCAAAATGGATGAAGAACTAGGAGAATTGGGAGGGGAAAGTGAAGGGACATAAGGACCCAAGATGGAAGGAAAATGTGAAGGATTTAGTATTGGTGGGGGAGATCCAAGGATGGATGCGAAAGATGCAAAAGGATAATCAATAAGTTCATTAACATCTATATGACAATTAAGGACATCAACATCTTTAGAGTGGGCATCAGGATTTTCAATAGGAACATAAACATCTTTAATAGGAGCAACTTTGTTGATAGGAGAACTTATAGCTTGAGAAGACTTAGGAAGAGTAGAAAGTGGAAGGGAACATGGAGTGGTAGAACAAGAAGATGGAAGACTTTGATCTTGACAAGGATCTTTGGATAACATAAGCATAGAATTGTTCTCTTGATTTTCAATAGGCTCAACATTGGAAGTAATAGCATCATTTTTAATAACCTTAATGGAAGTATCATCTTTGGAAGGAGAAAGTGTACTAAGGCCATTTTTATTGTCAATAAGCTCAGTGGTGCAAATAGTATCTTGATCTTGCTTAGGAGAAGACTTAAGACATGGTGGAATGAATGAGAAAGGGTGTAAGGGATCAAAAGAACCATGAAATGTATCAGAAACATTGTGAAAAAGATTGGATGACATTGAAGGTTCTTGATCTTGATCTTTTTTTATATTCTTTTCTTTATCATTTTTAGAGTCCTCTTGACATGAAGCCAGTGCTAAGGAGAAGGAAGCATGTTGGTATTGTATGGAAGACTTTGGAATAGATGATGAAGGACTAGCTGAGGTAGGCATTATAGTGCATGAAGGCTTAGGCTCTTTAGGTTTAGCATTGTCAAAGGTATTTGTAGCCAAGTGAAGGTTAGCTTGAGTTTCTTTAAGAGGTAGCCCTTGAGGATAACTATAGGGAACTGCATGAAAAGCATTAGGATCTTTGTTGGATGAATGATTGGTAGAAGATTTGAGAGTCTTAGAATCTTTAGGGAATGTATGGATAGTGGAGGAAGTAGAAGATGGAAGGGGAGCATCAGAAGACAAAGTTTCAACATTAACATGATCTTTCTCAAGAGTGTAATCTTTATTTTCAGCATGAGGGTTCTTAGAAGAGGAACTCTTATCCCATTGATGTTGTATTTCAGCACAAAAAAATGCTTTCTCTTCATCAAAAAATGCAGATTTATCATTTAGGTATTGTTCACAAAATTTATCAATGTTGTTTTCAAGATTTGATTCATGTGAATTACCATCAATATCTTTTCGTGACTCATCCCCTTTAAGCACAAGCGTAGGACTAGGAGGACTTTTAGGAACTGTTGGAATGTAATAATCATCACCATCATAATCATTGTCACTAGAAGAATTATAGATAGGCATATCACAAGACTTTTAATGTTGTTCATTATCATATGTCTTAATAAGAGGAATAAGACTCTTGGTAGAAGTAGAAGAAGAATGATATCGTGAAAAAGAGGTAGGTGAAGACCTAGATAGATGATATCTAGAAGAGTCATGGTAAGATTTAGAAGATGAAGTGTGTGAATGATATTTAGAAGAATTATCGTAAGACTTAGAAGATGAAGAATATGAAGGATATTTAGAAGAATCATGATAAGACTTGGAAGATAAGGAATTCGAACAATATTTAGAAGAATCATGATAAGACTTGGAGGATGAAGAATCTATATGATATTTAGAAGAATCATGATAAGACTTGGAAGATGGAAAATCTGTATGATATTTAGAAGAATCATGATAAGACTTGGAGGATGAAGAATATGTATGATATTTAGAAGAATCATGATAAGACTTGGAAGATGGAAAATATTTGGAAGAAGGATATTGTGATTTAATCTTGCACATGATCCTAGAAAAAGTGTCCGAATTATCCATTTTTTTAATCATTTTTGTTGCAACGTTAACATCCATGCATCTATTGGAGTGACAACACTTTTCAAATTCAAGAAGGAGGTGGATTTCATCTGAGCTCAAATGAGGATCCCTAAAAAGATATCCAAGATCCATGGTTCTATAAGAAGAAGAATCAAGTATGGAAGAAGAGAAAGAATGAATAGAAGAAGGTAGACTATATAATAATAGGAGGAAAAGAATCAAGAAGACATGAAGAAGAGGAATAATGGAAATGAGAGACTAGAAAGACATGGAAGATGAAGAAGAAAGAAGACCAAGAGTCATTTTGAGAAATTTGATACCATTTGAGATCATTTGAATGTTGAGCAACATGTAATAGCACTTGTAATCAACATGAAAGAAAAGGTACTAGTTGATAGGATAACCCTAAGAAACATTGGTACCAAACTAGGATAGTGAAAGCTCTCACTTGTCCAAAATAGATGTGATAAGATAGAATTTTGCAATAGGCATAAATCAACACTGCCACAGAGGTGCTCACAACTTTGGGTGAATACCCTAGCACATATGGACCAGGAGGATGATTTACCCAAATTATAAATAATTAAAATTGAACTTTGATGAAAGTGAATGGACAAGAGATTACTAAGACTCTCCAAGTGTAATATCAAAGGATCCAAGTGTATATCTTTCTCAATAAGGACAGTTTCTAACTTACCAACTCCAAACAAGGTCTCTTATGAAATCAATGACTACTAATTCAAGAGGTCAAAGCACAATAACCTAAGGTGCAAAAAAAGCTTCTAACAATGGGTTAAGTAGCCTAATCCAAATAGGATCAACCTAGGGAGACTTGAAATAATGGGACAACAAAGTTATTTGATCATGAAGTCTCAACTCAGGAACCCATATTTATTTTAAAATATCAAGTAAGCACATCAATAGGTTTTCATCATTGAATAGGCACATAAGACAACAATCAAGGAGTTCAAGCAAGTAATCTTCAAACAATGAGCAAGGGCAAAAGCAACCTTGCGCATGAGCAATCAAGTGACTTAGTTTATGCTAATCCCTAGGAGAGCTAATTGTGTATGTTCTCAAAGAGTTTCACAATCATTGCATACATCCCTAGAAAATAAAAGTTGGCCTCTCTAAGTTTTTTAGTAATGGTTTGACTCTGCAACTTTTATGATTCACAGGGGTGACCTCCAATCTCGGCGCACCGAGGTTTTGACACAATCTAAGAACTTAATCTTCAAGAGCTGCTAGGGAGATTTGACAACTCACAATGAACCATACCCCATGGAGATTTCTTCCATGAGGACATTTATATAGCGATTGTTGCAACCATGGCAGAAGTGGCTATTACCGCTTGAGGTTCCATCCGCAATTTTCCCTGTATAGGGATTTTCTGATATGGTTAACCCTCTTTAAAGGTGACCGACTCACAATAGTGGACCACAAGGGGACTTAGCTTTCAGATCCAAGGTTTTGACACCTTTTCACTTTTAGCCCAATCAAAGCAAGCAGATTAATTCGACACGCTAACTAAGATTATCTCAAGATCTATGATATCAACCCCTAGTGATCTATCAACCTCTCTGGAGAAAGGATGCCTCAATCAACAAGTTGAAGATCCATCTATCTAAGAGATTCTCAAAGTATCCTCCCCACCTACAAGGAATCTGTCTTTGAGAGGAGTTTCACTAGGAACTCACTCCCTCAAGATCCACGAATATTATTCATGGGGCCTAATTACTATGTGTGTACAGATGTTAATTCCCCAAAAGCAAATCTATCCAAGAATAATAAAAAAGCACAAGGTGGTACACTTAACGCTTTAACTAATGCAAGGTGAGTCCAAAGATGTGGAACACTTAACCCCTCACACAAGCCAAAACGAGTCCACAACTCAAAGATTAGTGAGTTCTAGAAAGCACAAGAGGTTTTCCAAGTGGAGCACTTAAAGCTTCTATCCTGTAGACCCCTCCCTTTTAATGTGGCACTGATCTTGCAACCACGGGGTGGAATGAGGGGCCGACGGATTCAGCGAGTCCAATAACCCAATATAGCTATCTAAATCTATCACTAATAATCAAGCTTGCTAAATAAAAATCAATGGATATTACAACCTAGTATCAATCATTCATGTGTTTTAAAAATTAAAGCATAAGCAAAACACACAAGCTAGACACATGAGAGGTTCATTTTAAGGTTCCAAATCAAAGTGTTATCAGCCAAAGAAGAATACCTGAAGTCCTCGCAATGCGCTTAGTAGATCTTACCTATTTTTAACAACTTTAGCACATTTTTCCAATGAAATCACAACTTGCTGCTATGTTGTTCCAAAAAAATTAGAAAACACAGAAAAACCCAAAACAGTGAGCAGTTAGCAGAAAAAACCAGCAAAACATGAAAATCCCTGCAAAAAAAATACGAATAACCTAGTCAACATGATTAGACCTTTTTTTTGCTATCATTTCGAACCCAAAAATAGAAATGAAAAGAAGAGACCCCTGCTAAAAACTATAGATCTTTCCAAAAATGTAAGAAATTCAAAAAAATCTCTTCATTTGTGCCCTAGGGACCCAATTTTTCAAAATAGGCCAGATTCATCAAATCGAGTTTTTGATCCTTAATACGGCCTCAAAATTCAAAATACAAAGAAAGAACACCCCTTAGAATTCAAAAATATTTTTGAAAATGTAAACTTTTCAGAAAAATATGCTGATTAGCGATCAGAAATGGCTTTTTATGAAAAATAAATAGAAATTCATAACTCACGCAAATCATGTCAAAATTCTCTGAAAATCATACTATGACATGTTGGGCACATACCCAAGCCACAAAAAAAACCAAAATCTAAGTGGTTTAAAAGATATGATTGAATCTTTAAACCAACTAGATTTTTTGCCTGCAAACCAATCTATATATGGGTTGGCCTTAAAACCAAAGTGAAAAATTTACAAGAGCACTTTATTAGATCCAATATGCTGCTGTAAAAAATCAGAGATGAAAAATAAAAGCAAATGGAGCTAAAAACTTGATTCAAGCCCCACGGTGGGCGCCAAAAATGTGTGCTAAAATGTTATCACACTTCTATGAATCATTACATGTAAGAAAAATCAAGAATGAGCCCTCACAAATCGATCCATAGCTCTCTACTCATAGAGTGCAAGGGTTTGCAATGGAGGCCCTCAGTTTGACCTATTTTTGTGCCCATGCAAGTACACCATGAGATGAGAGATTCAAAGAGGAAAAGCAAGAGTGCTAGCCTCCATGATCTTCAAATATGCATGAAAATAAGATCTAATCTATGAAAGGAAAACCTAATCTATAAATGCAATATCTAAGCTAAAAGCCTATGAGGGGTGCAAGAAAGAAAAAGACAAGAAAATAGAAGTTCTCCACAAAAAGCTTTTGTATTCAAACTCCTTCAAAAATTGGTCTTCAAACCTGCAGCATAACGATAGCATAATCATGGGTCTCTAACATGAGGAGAGGGCTCTCCCTTATAAAGGAAATTATGGAGGTGAGAGGCTTCTCACAACCAATATGGGATAATAGAGCTTGATCCATGTGAGACAAAATTTCACCAATGAGAAAAGAGGAGTGGTTGAGAAGAAAGTGGTGATCCATGTGAGACAAGATTCCACCAATTAGAAAAGAAGAGTGGTTGAGGAGAAAGTGGAAAGATAAATCCCACTTAGATCACATTTTTAAATGTAGAGAAATTAAATAAAAAGAATTTATTTTATTTCCTTTTTTCATCAAAAGAGATATTTAAGTGGGATTTTTATTTAATTAAAAGGGAGCAAGTTCTTTTTAATTAAATAGAAGATATTTAATTAAATTAAAAGAGAGGTTTTTCTCTTAATTAATTAAATGTGGATGAACTATTTAATTAAAAGAGAGGTTTTCTTTTAATTAAATGGGGATTTTATTTTATTTAATTAAAAGATAAGATTTTATTTTAATTAAATAAGACTTGGAATAAAATGATCAATCTTAGAAATGAAATAAATCGAATTTGATCAAGGAAATTGATTTGAATTGATTTAATAAAATATTAGAAACCATTGATTCAGAAAATTTGATAAATTGATAAATTGAATAATGGGGGCCCATAGTCTAGGCGACCATTTTTGGGTGCATACACCTATAACCTCCTCTCCATGATCATAGGTCTAATCCCATGTGCAGGACTACTTCTAATCCTAGTTCTATGGATCTACTTCAGCTCTTTGAGGATTGCCAGGGACCCTTCACCAGGTATGGTTGTAATTTGTTATGCCTTTGTTAGTCTTCTGACTTAGTGATCCTGAATGGGTTCTCTTATTTTACTAGATCCAAACCCTTCACTCATTGGCCACATGGTGGTGGTGCTAGTGTTATTGACTATGTTCTCTCTACTGCCTCCTTCATACCTCTCATTTTCTGCTTTATGATATCTCACCTTCCTTTGACTTACCATGCCCTCCTTAACATCACCATTTGGGGACCCCTGACACCTTCTCCTCCTTTCTTATCTACTTTTTCTTGTCCCTTTCTTCGCTCTCCCCATGCTCACACTCTATTTCACTTCTCTGATGGTGATGCAAAGCTCTTCATCCATCACCTCAGATGACTTCTCCCCTGGGACCCCTTCCCCAACTCCAAGATGTCACCTCCATGTTCCACTTACTTGTGTTCACCTTGTGGGAGTCTATCCTTCTCTCCATTCCTCACTGCACCTCCTCGCTCACCCCTCATCCTACTCACAAGTCTTACCCCATGAACCAGTGGTTTGATGAGGACTAAAAATCCTTTCATTGCATGCTTCACTCTACTCCACCCACTACTTCTTCCTCCTCTTCCTCTCAATTGAGGCTCGACTACTGCCACTTTCTTCACCATAAGAAATGAAAGTTCACTTTATTGCAGTGTAAGTCTCTTTGTGCCATGTCCTTCCAGTCCCAAAAGCTCTTTTGGCACACCATGTTTCCTTGCCACCCACCTCCACCCCTCCCTCTACTTTGGACCTTCACTCCCTTGCCTCTCACACCTCTACAGTTTATGATATTCCTAGCCAGCCCCCTCTCCATCTCATCCTCCCCCCACCCATTGTCACCTCTTCTCCTTCTCCCACATTAGTGAGGTAGTTAGAGTTATGAATAGTAGCATAACTCTAGATGAGGAAGGATTTCAAGTTAAATTCTTCAAGTTGGGTGTCTTTGTCCTAGGTCCCTTTCTTACAATGCTCTTTAATCGAGTGGTTTGTGTCAGCTTCCCTGACTCTTGGTCATGACATAATTTCTATCTAATCCATAAATATTGGCTAGCCTCTGACCTCAAAAACTACAGGACCATCATGGTTGGGCATACCTTTGCAAAACTCTATATGACTGTGCTGAAAAATATCTTGTCCAGTGAGCTCGATCAACGTCATTTTTAAGCTAGAGTTTAGGCTGGGTTTCATTTAGATTTTCAGACCATTAATCACATTTTAACTTTATGAGCCATCATTGAGGAGGCTCACCATTGCTCAGTGAAATTTTATTGTTTTTAATTGACTTTTGCAAAGATTTTGACTCTGTTCCTCGGGTGGCTCTCTTTCAGCATCTTAGGGACATCAAGATCTTAGAGATTCTTCTTACAGCTATTATGAGGTTATACAATTACATTAAGGGAAGATTTAGGACTCCATAGGGCTTCTCTAATCCTATCCAGACCACTATCAGGGCAAAATAGGGTTATCCTCTCTCCCCCACTCTCTTTGGCATCTACGTCGATGAACTTGAGGTTTTTATTTGTGATTGCTCACTCCCTAGTGATGGTTGTTATTTACATCAAGTATTGATCTCTATTCTCCTATTTTTTGATGATGTAATTCTCCTAGCATCTTCTTCTAATGGTCTTCAACTGCTACTTGATGGCTTGGCATCTTTTTGTGACTCATGTGAGCTAGTTGTAAATCTAGGAAAGACTTGAGTTATGGTCTTCAATTGTTTGAGGACATCCCATCTCCATTTTTACTTCCAGGGTACCAAGATCAAGATTGCATCTTCATATACTTACTTGGGGGTTAAGTTTTATGGACCTCGATTTAGCCTTAGACCAACCATGCAGCCTAGAGTCAACAAGGGCCTCTGCTCCCTTGCTATTCTTGAGCAACATTGCTTTTGACACCACTACCATGACACCACGACTAAGATCTCTCTTCTTGACTCCCTAGTCAAGCCGACTGTCCTCTATGGTTCTACTATTTGGGCCCCCTCCCTCTTGGAGTCTGACTAGGCCGAGCTATTGAGAGAGTCCAAACTCTTTTCCTTCGACTCATTATCATATGTCACTAGTTCACACCACACAACATCATTCTAGCTAAGTTTAGTGCTCACCTTTTTAGATTAGGTACCATCTTTGATTTAGTTTGGTTTCTTCACCAGCTCTAGAGCTTCACTAATTCTTTTGACGATCGTCACATATATTCCTACTTGGCTTATTGTTCCTCTATGGAGGTTGTGAGTTCAGACTCTAGTCAAAGGTCTTGTTGTTGGTACACCTAGGTATTTGCTCTCTTGGGCTTGATTGGTATTAGTTTGGATCATCTTCCCCCCTTCCAATTTTCTCTAGATGATCTAACCCATCTTTTTCCACCTTAGTAGGAGTTGAATGAGCATGTTAGACTTGAAATCTATAGATAGTATGTTATCACAACCTGGAGGAATCCCCTAGGTGGGCTCCATCCGTGTATACATTTCTATTATGAGCACTTTCTTGAGATCCAAGACATGATCATCTTACATCCCTGGTACCTCACTCATTGTTGGACTCATGCTCTTCACATCTCCTTTAGATCTTTTAGGGTGGGTTCTCACTGGCTACATATTCAGACTAATCACCAGATTGGTAGGGAGGAAAGGATCTATTACCTTTGTCACCTCGGGGAGGTCGAGATCGAATCTCAGTTGAATTTTTGTTGTCCCTTTTACTATGAGGTTCGAGGGAGATTCTATTATTTTTTCAGATAGTGTCGATCTCTTCCCTCATATATTAACAAGCATTGTCTTGCACTCTATCTTCAAGAGACCATGCAGCTTTGCAAGCACACTATATAGCTCCAGCTTTACTCGATATTTACCCCTACACAATTCATCACATCTTTCTTCAATCCTACAGTTCCTACCTAAGGATAGAAGTGACCTCTTTGCACTATCTCGATTCACGCCAGATTTGTGAGACCCCACAGAGATTACACTCAGCAATGTCCCTCTAGTAGACCTCAGAGGTGAACTTCAAGAGTACCTAATTGCCCTAATGTCCACCTTTCCATCTTGGACTAATTCTAGCCTATGATGAGTTCTTAGCTTTTGTTATTCCCTTTTCTTAGTTATTTTGTTGTTTTTCTTTCACATTCTTTCTGTGGACACTATTTGGTGTTTGCACTATTGGTGTTTTCCCTTTGTACTGTTTCTAGTCCCTTAGACCCTCATTGGTCTCTTGTTGGACATTAATAAATTTATCTTATCTTATCTTTATCTTATCTTATCTTATCTTATCTAAAGGAGGTACACTTTGTACTTTGAGGTACCCACATCAATGATAGGGTCCTAGCTAGGCAAATCTTAAGAGAGGGTTATTATTGGTCCATGCTAGAGCATAATGCCTATAAATTTGTCAAGAGTTTTTTTCCCTATTAACAACATGCCAATTTGATCCATGCTCTAACAAAAGATCTATAACCCATTGTACCACTATGGCCCTTCGCATGTTCGAGATTCTACATTGTTAGGGTGATAACGCCCTCATCTTCTGATAGACATAAGTTGATCATTACAACCACATTTTTTTAACAAAATAAGTAGAAGAAGTCTCACTTGTCCATGCCACTAGAGTTTAAGTTGCCAAATTTATCCTCTACCATATTGTTTGTCACTTTGGTGATCCTACCACTATCTTCACAAACCACAAAAACAATTTCCAAAATCTTAATATGGAGGAGTTATACTCCTATCTACACATCTACCACTTCTTCTCTATCAAATACTTATACAAGGTAACAATTAGGAGGAGGCAACCAACAAAATGCTCCACAAAATTCTCAAAAAATGCTGTCAATGATTATAGATGTGATTGGAATTTGCAAATCAACCCTTCCCTTTAGGTATACCACACCTAATTCCATACATCCTGAGGCATAAACCCATACTCCCTAGTCTATGATGTCAAAGTGGTCCCACCAATAGAGGTTGAACTCCCATCCTTGCAAATTTCATTGCAAGGTGAAACATTTGATTTTGATTACAGAGTAGCTAAACTTAGAGCTCGATCTACTTGATGAAAGACAATAACAAGCCTATGACCACCTAGTAGTATATCAAAATAGACTCAAGAGAAACATTAACAAAAAGATTCACCCCCACCAATTTGAAGTAGGTGACATGGCACTGAAAGAGAACATGATGTTTCAACTAGATAGAGAAAAGAAGGGTAAATTTAAAGCTACATGGATATGTACTTATGTTGTCACAACATATTTTGCCTTAGGAACATATCATTTATCCACTTTAGATGGTGAGATTCTAAATTATCCCACCAATATCATTCAACTCAAGAAGTTATATGCTTGAGCCTCTCAGAGTACCCTGCTAGTCCTAAAAAAAGTACAAAAAGGAAAAATATCCAAAAGGAAAAAAAAATCTAAAAAGGAAAAATGATAAAAAGAGAAAAGAACAAGAACACACATCCAAAGGAGAAAAATTGGCAATTCAAGTGCCTAAGATAGATGCATTGGTGTAAACCTAGAAATAGGTGCCAAGTGTACTTGGATCTAGCCATTATCTCTCACATCTCATCCCCAATCCCCATAATGTCCCACCATTCACTTACCCATATCCCCAAGGTGTTCTAGCATCATATGACTGAAACACCTATACCAATTAATTTTCTTGCAAAATAATCAAACATTTTACTATATCGTGACACATTTTCTATTGTGTGATTCATGTGTGATACCGGAGAAATCCTTGTGTGTTTATTCTGAGTCAGTCCTATGCAATGATGATGATAAGGCCTTGATGTTCTTAGTCACCTTAGCAAGTCCTCAACATTTCTATATCAAATTAAGTGATCAACTACATACTAGTTCTCTTTACAGAGAACCCCACACTCAAGCTTCAAATGGATCCCATCTCATCCTCCATTAAAAAAAACACAAAAAAAGTTCGTTTAACCTAAATCCAAGAAGACCCAACAACAACCCATCAGCCTAACATCCTAGCTCTATTAATCCTACAATCCTAATACTATTGAATCCTACCTAAAAATCTAGCAAATCCTACAAGTTTCCAATTTTCATTCGTCCACCTGCTCTTATACTACAAGTTCAATTTAAAAGCCAAATCCCCTTGTGCATCCCCCATTTACTCCCTACTATCTAACAAATATGTCTAAGTTGTGCAAGTAATTTATCCACACCTAGGTGAAATAATTGGCCAGTGATATGTTGCATTACACCCTATGTCCATCATGACATTTCAAATTCACTTCATATAGCTCATCTTTATTTTGACACATCCTCATTACATGTTCATCTTCATTCATTACATAACCATTTGCATTTAGTTACAAAATGCTTGACTTTCTACATAATCATTGCATTACATTCATTTCATAAGGTTGTCATTTTTACATGCATTTCATTTAACATTCATTAAAACCATTTAGTCACATTAACATTAGTATTCTCATATCATATAAATTTAGTTAAATTTCATTTATATTTAGGTACAATCATTCTTGCATTTTCATTACATTGTTTTTATTTCATTAGCCTTAAATCCATTACCATTTTTGTTTCATTTCATTTGCATTTAGATTCATTTGAATTCCACTTTATGCATTATCATTTAGGTGAATTGATTATCACATTATCCAAATCCATTATCATTTTAAGTTGCATTTCACTCTCATTTATGGTCATTTTAATTCCACTTTGTTGAATTATCACTTACATTGTATTTCAATATATAATCTCAGTACCATTACATTAAACATTCATTTCATTCCCAATAAAATTATTTAGGTACATTCAATCTTGTATATTTATTACATTGTTTTCATTTCATTAGCCTTAATTCCATTACCATTTTAAATTTCATTTCATTTTCATTAATTTCACTTAGTTGCATTATCATTTTTTTTACATTACCATATGATTTCCATACTTTCATCTTCATTACAGTAATTTTCATTTCATTCCATTTATATTCTTTAGGTACATTATCATTCTACTATATATATATATATATATATATATATATATATATATATAGATATATATATATATATATATATCATTTTACTTCCAATTTAAAATAATCTCATTACATTTTACATTTCATTACATATAGACATAAGCCATCTGCATCTCATCCATATCAAAGATACAAATATGCATATCCATCATACATTAATTAAAACACATTCTGTATCATAGAAGTAATGCCACACATAGGTCCATTCATACACATACACATCACATCAACCTGCATATACCACATATAAAAGCACAATCCATCATAGAAAAACTTTAAAATAAATTTTAATAAAAAATAGTTTTTCATCACTTTTGCTAATATTTTTATTTCTAGGAAATTTTTTTCTTAAGAGTAAATGTTTGTTGTTGTTAGTGCCTAATTTTCATTCAAATCATATTTAAGAGAAAATTCAGTGAAAAGATCAATATACCACTCATTAATTTGTCATGCTTTCATTATCTTGTAACTAATTCTTTAATCATAACAAAATGACAATAAATAAACTTTTCATCTAACATGTACCGAAGATTGTCCCTTATTAGTACAAGTTTCTATACTAAAATAAAAGTCATATTTTCCAATTGAACTTTTTAACGATTAATAATATATAATATAAACTTTTTTATTTATTTCAACTTATGTTTTATTATACATAATCATATAAATAATTAAAAAATCAATGAATTTTGCTCAAGAACTATACAATAGAATCTTAATAGTAATATTATAATTTAAATTCCCTCCAAACAAATATCTACTATTTATCAACAAGGGCTCTCTTAAGCTTGAGTTGCTGCCTTGTGTAGTGAGAGAGGAGTAAAGAGTGAAAGAAGCAAGAAACATTGAAAGTGGATATGCAAATTTGTAAAAGCATGTTGGTAGAGATAGTTATGGTCATCCTAAAGGCTTTAGTTTTGTTGTAACCAAATAAATTATAATTCTATAGTATGGTTGTAACTAAATAAATTATAATTCTATAATTCAAAGCTTAATTAAATCAAATAAGTAGAAATAAGAAAAATCACCTATATACAACATGAGACTCTAAACTATAAAGATTACAATCAATACAATATTCATAGAGGAATATGAAACATTTTCTTTATATGTGGATGAGAAGAGTAATAATATCATGTTTGTACAAAAGTTACTAAGATTTTACATTCTACCACTAAATAGTGACTTGCAAGCCAAATATAGTGAAAAGAACAAACAATGAATTTGACAATTAGTTCAAAAAGTTTTCAAAAGGCAAGGAAAATTTTGTTGATATTATTTGGGCATCTTTGAAGAGTTAGTGAGTAATTCTCTAAAAAAATGTTTTCAATTGCTTTAAGACATTAGAAAACTCACATAAATTGGATAAAACCATCCTAGAATTCCAAAAAAATTGTATTTTACAACTTAGTAGCCTTTCTCTCAAAGCATTAGGTTTTAGTACTTAAATAAAATCCTTAAAACATTACGGTTCTAGCTATTTTGAAAGCTTCATTTATTTAAAAACTTGTGGATTTATGAAGAAATGATATCAAAGTACTGTTGATGTCAGTTTTGTACCACTACATAACATATAGCCATTGAATACTTGATATGGAATATCAAACACTCAATCCCTCTCTTGAAAAGTAAATACTCATGAAGACATGAGAAAACTCCAATGTTCCTTGCACCTGTAGATACTAACTCAATTATATTAATGTGATTTGCTAGTTAATCATGTTAGTAGCCTTATGTTGTTCATTCAAGGATTGTCGAACTCTCATTGTGATGGTGATGATGATGGATTTGTAATGTATACTAGCATCAAATGATATTGATGGTGATGATGATGGAGGATATGTCTGCCAATGATGCTTCTCTTTCTCTAACTTTCTTCTTAAATGAACTCCAACTACTAAACTACTCATTGCTTTACTCCTACTTCTATGAATGGAAAGATTAGCAAATGGATGGAGATCAAATCTGATGAAAGCTTACCAGTGGCTCTATCTCCATAGATGCAATGATTCAAGGAAAAAAACATTAGATTACCATGCAAGGCTTCTTAACAACCTGCTAGTATGCTAGTGGCCTAGTTTATAGATCCCTATCAAACATCCATTAATATCACCATACAACTATCCATCTACTCTTACTCTTACCAAATTTCTTGAAATAAAATATACTTTAACAATTTCAATGAAATTTAAGTCTAACTATTGGAAGTAGAAACCATGAATAACACCAAGTGTTCTTATTACCATGCAAGTGACAACAATGATAAGAGAAGCAATTTTGGTATTATCTTAAGCAATAATTTTCTTCAACCCTTTACAAATGAGAGAAAATGGCCTTATATGGGGGCCAAAATTACAAGCAACAATAGAGATTAAGAGGCAAAATCGATGATCCAGATTGAATCCTTGAAACCCCAATTAGGGTTGCCACCCCATCAACCAATGAGAAGACACCACCTCATCAATGGACCAATGAAAAAAAAGGAAAAGTGGCAACCAATGAGAAGACACCAAAATGGTAGCCAATCAGAATCAGACACCTATCCTACCCAAAAGAAAGGAGAAATTGCCACTTGGGCTTACATCAAATGATCTTCTAATATAATTCTACCCTTTTCTTTCATCTTCTTAGCCAAAGCAATGAAATTGGCTAGCTTGTCATTAACTTCCTTCATGGAAGGGCAAGGTGTGTGTTTCATTTTGAGCTTAGCTGAACTCATCATGTTGCTCGCTACTTGCAGTGTCTTCTCATGATCCTTCTCATATTCTTTTGCATATCCAATAAAGGCATTGAGGGAGGCAAGGGTGCCCAAATGATTCTGTTTGATGGAAAACTTCCCCAACTCATCTAATCTCAATCCAAATTCTATCTCATTGACGTTCTCCTCTTTGATATCTTCAAGATCAAGTGCAACCCCAACATCACTCATCATGGTTAAAATGGAAGTGTTAACACCTAGGCTGTGTTGTGCAATCTCATTATGTATCCCTTCAAGTATCCTTAATATGATGGTCAAGGAAACAACCCTTGAGACTCTACCATATTCATTCCTCCTCTTTCCACCAACTTGGCTCTCTCCAAATATCTCTTTGGTAGCTTGATAAATGCTTGTAGCCTGGGAATGGCTAAATCCTTGATTGGAAGGAAATCCTTCCACTCATCTTCAAATGTTCTAAACTTGTCTCTAATAGCCACTAATGCCCTGAATGTCAAGATAAAGGAAGGAAAGAAATTTCACCCATCTTGAATTATATCACTGGTCCACTATTTGACTTCATGTAGCTGAGTTGATATCTCTTCTATATTGCACCTATTGTCTTGTGGAAGGGCTGCCTAATGCAACTGTTGGATAGGTTGGCAATCTCTCCAATACTTGTTTTCGGCCTCCAACTTTACAATCCTCTTGTTCTCCTTCCACAACCTTTCTCTAATTGAAACCATGCCTTCCTAGATCTCCTCACATTCCATGTCATCCATGATTCTTCCCAAGTTATGCTTTACTATCTCATATTCCTGGGCTACAATTCATCCACTACCTTTTTAACCTTTGGTATAGCAATCTGAACCTTTTGGTGACCCTCATCATCACTCTTGATTACCTTTGCCACCATTTTTGCAATTTCTCTTTATTTCTCACTATCTTCCTTTTCCACTAACCCTTGAATATCTTTCACTGTTCAGATAGTCACCATCTTGCCTCTTGGCGTAAGCATTTTCCTTTACCATAGTGGTGCAATGCATCACCCCAAATTTGGATTCAGTTTGATTAGCAAAGCATCACCAATAGCCTCAAGTGCCGAGCTTATTTCCTCAATATTAATTGGCCTATCCTCTTCTTTACTATTGAATGTCTTATCATATCCATGCTAGTTCTCTAGGAGAGGAGAGTATTCGGTACTATCACTATAACTACTTGATTCTAAATCAGAGCTCACCTCTACCGAGACCCTTTCTCCACTTGTATTAACCTCTTGGTTCCTAGCCTCAATTATGCTTTCCCTTGATGGTGTTACATTCCATCTCTTTGCTAGAGGTTCCTAATTTTCTTTAATTTTCTCAATCTCCAAACTTCTCTTCTTACTCTTAGCTACTCTTTGTTGTTGGCTACAACCTTCACCTTTCCATTCGAATGACTCCACTAGACCTTCTTCCTCCAGCTTCATCTTCTCATAATTAACTTTGTAATTGCCTTAACTTCTTATTTTACCATGTTTCAATGTGTAGATCAACTATCCTTGTAATTGCCTCTAAAGAAGGATCTTGATGATCATCCCAATCCATTGGACTCAATTCTATTCCATCCACTGTATTATAATCCTCTATTAGCACATTTTCATCCTCTTCCAGTGATCGAGAATATCAAGGCTTCCTCATTTGATTTCCCTCATCATGCCCACTGATAATATTGAGAAAGCTAGCTTCTTCACATGAAAGTCATCCTATGCATTGGCCCAAAAATCTTCTATAGTAGGAATATGTTTGAATGTGTTTTTTTGAGATGCCTTGATAAGACCATTAGGATTGAATCCTTTTCTTACTCTATACCATCCTAGATGATATCACTTTAACTCTTTCTTCACAGCTACAAAGGTGACAGGATTGGGACAAGTATCATTGTCGTTTCCAAATGAGAAGGTAATCCCCATCTCACCTTTAAGTTTCATCATGTTTTCATAATGCTCAAGTTGCCTAGCCAACTCCATCAAAACTATCTTGTCGGGTGGGTACCTTGGAAGTCTCTTGGGTCAAACTGTACTTCCTGCCACTCTAATATATGTGACTTGTAGAAATTGGATGAACCAAACTCCCATACTTCTTAACTTTTACTTCTGCTTCTATTGAGAGCCTCCTAGCAGGTGTCCCTTGTCATATCCTTATTGTCTTCATGGAAAATTCATCATAAAACATCTTATAATCTTTGGTGTTGTGCAAATGAAGCTATGGATAACACTCATGCACAAACATTACCCCAACCCATTGTCAATCACTCTTAAGGCCTTAAGTCCAAGATTTTCATATAGTCTCGTAATTAAATAAAAAAGATAGGATCCCATATAGAATTGTTTTTGATTTTGCACTATACTAAGTTTCAATTCTAGATTTTCACTTATGATACTAGCCCAAACAATTTTTTTCTTTCAATTTTCAATTTCATCAATAAAGTAGTACATCTAGTTCTCGAATTGCATACCTTGAGCCACACCCATGATTCAGCTAAGAAGCACAATAAGATCACCATACTCTGATTTGAAATCTAACCTAGTGAGCCTTGATAACTTGGTAACTCCCTTCTTGCCTTCGTGTAACCAATTCTGCTTTAGATGAATGAAGTAGGCCTCCTGGTTATCTTGAAAGAACTTGGTTGTTTGATCCATCATTACCAATGTCATGCCTCTATGCTGGGAAATATTGAATACTTCTTCGACCACTTGTCTACTGATATTAGTCAACACTCTCTTCCCTTCATCAAAAATGATGGACTTGGTAACAATATCAAACCAAGATGCACACTCCATTACCAATTTTGGACAAGACAAGGTAGAAGGGAAAGCTGCCTTATGTACAATTCTGCTCTTGTAGATCCTCTTTACCATGGGGGATTTTCCTTCCTTCAATGTATTCTTCAATGGTTCCATGTTCACTATACCAATATTGCTATCACTTATTCACCTCACTTTCGAGAAGAAGGTGATCTTAGGCATCATGTCTTCTTTGTATTTTTTGGTATTCATTCCCTATGGGTTCTTGCTTGCACTAACATCCACAATCCTAAATACTTATTTCTACCCCTTCGTTCTAAATGATATGGATTACAGTTATCAATCTCCAACCTTCTTTCTATTGATGAAATCTAGCTTATTTCTACCTCTTCAAGTCCTATCTCTACACTTATCAATCTCCAAACTTCAATCTTAGGGTGGGACTACACTTATTTCTACCTCTTCGTTATCTAAGAATGGACTACACTGATATCTCCCAACTTCAAACCTAGGGGTGGTCTAGTTTATTTTTGCCTCTCCAAGTGTCCTATCATGAAATCTACACTTATATCTCCCAACTTTAGCCCATCAATGGAATGATGAAGTGGTGGATGATGAGTGCAAGAAGAAAATAAGGGAAACGAACCAAGCAAAAACAAGGAATAGAATCTGCCTTTAAAACCAATCTTCACCTTTAAAAATGAATAGAATTTTACCTTGAATTTTCCTTTACCAATAATCAGGCCCTCTTCAAGTTTGGATTAGATCTTAGAAATTTCAATCCTCCTTGCAAAATATGATGCCCTAGCAAAAATGAGATTTTGACTTCCTTGAAATTGCTCGCACTTGCCAAAAACTAGACCTTAAATAACGTTGTCCTTTCACTAAATAAAATTGCCAAATTCTGGAAGGAGAAATCACTGCCAAAGATGGAGAAATTAGAATTCAAAAAAAATCACACAAGCTGGAAAAGAATAAGATCTGCTCCAAAAATCATCCTAGGGCGGAAATTCACCCAAGCAAGGAGGAGAAAAATGCCACCAAGAAATGAAGAATCTGCGCTAAAAGTTAGCCAAGCTGAAATTTTCTTCCCTTTGAAGAAAATTCCACACCCAAGGAGGAGGATGAAAAAAAGAATGAGGAAATAAGAGGGGGAAGCCCCTCTTATACAAAATTTTTTGCCTCTCCAAGTGGGCCGACCTGGTTGGAGGGAAAATAAAATTAACTTAGTCCCTTAATTAATGGCCTAGATTTAAATGCAACATTAAAATTACTTAGCCCTATAATGAAATTGGCTCATTTAATTTCTAATTTTGATCTAAAACAAGGTAAGCCTAGGAGATGTCAAAATTTTCATTTAACAATGCTTTGGCAATTATAATATCATTAAAATCAAATTTAGCAAGCCAAAATCAATTTTCAATTTCAAATTACCAATTTCCTTTAACATTTCTAAAATCATCCAGGCATAATTTCAACCAAATTATGAGACTTTGCAATTTAAATCAATTTCAATTTCACTATCAAAAAATTTCTTTTCACCAAAACTGTTAAGTATCAGAATTTGCACCCAGTACTGAATTGAAAAAGTTTAGTAATCTTGACTTAACATGAAAATCACTTCACTTTGTGGGACATGCAAATGAAATGAGACCTCTAGATTCTAGGCTGGCTCCTATTGGATATTCAGTGATATTTCCAAGATCCTAATCTAAACTTCACAGAAAAGGGAAGAAATTGCTGAAAATGAACCTAAACCTACAACCTAAACTAGGAGATGGTGATATGGAAAACTTAAACACACTTAACAGAAAAGGATCAGACAGCTATTTGGAGTACATGCAAAAAACACATCTTTTTGTAAAGACTTGCATAAATAATTTGTAATAAGGTTTTGAAAACACAAACTACAACCTGCAGGTAGACTTACTTTCCTACCCTCAGGTGTTGAAATGAGACAAACTAATAAGGAACAATAAAAGCTCACAAATTACTTCATCAAATCATTTTGATACAAACATAGAACTACAGGAAGAAATAAGGCTTAACAGGGTAAGTGCACAAAGTTGTGGTGCCAAAAGGGGGGTTTAAGTGGACACCTTTTTCCTGAAATCTACAAATTTTGAACTTCAACAAGAATTTAAAGATAGTTACGCTCAAAATTTTAAGATATGAAAAAAACAAAAGTTGTAGTCCTTTGAATCTAGTTTCTAAACTACTAATTTTTTTTCAAAATGGTTTAGTTTTAGGTTCTCAAAAAAGGGGGCCACAAAAAGTGGTACTGTTTATTCCAAAAAAACATAACACAGTACAAAGTGGGGCCCCCCTAAAATTTTAACTTTTTATTGGAAATTCTTTAATCGCTCTGGTCAAAAGTTACTTAACACTATGTAGTTTATCCCAAATTTTTTGGGTGATTTTATAATGTGTATTTTTTTAAAATAAATTTTTTAACTAGACACATCCCAAAAATGTGAAATATCTGTGTGCTCCCCCTAGAAATAATTGAAAACTGATCTAAAATCAAAACTTTTTTTTTTTCAAAGTGTGTAGAATGGAGTCTAGTTTCTAAAAAACTAAGTTGTTGCAAAATTCAATGAACGAGCTAAAATCTATAGCCCAATTAGTACATGGTGGTTTTTGACAAAAAATGAACATACATTAAAAAGAAATTATAGATGAAAGGTTTGAAATAATTCAAATTAAAAATAAATTATATGGTTAGATAGTTAACACAGAGACCTATAATGCTATGTAACCTGATCTTATTGATACCCAACCACGAGGAATCTTGAAGGGGAGCACACAAGAAAAAAAATCATTTTTGGTATGTTTGCTGGAAAACATGTCTCAGACCTGTTCATAAACTCCAAACCTTTGGGTTGGATCTCCAAGGAAAAACCAAGCCTTAGGCTTGGGTTTAAATAAGCTTTCAATAGAGCGTGCACCCTATAGCGCACACATGCTATAGTGCACACGCGCTATCTCAAACATAATTTCTCAGTAGCACATGTGCGCTATAGTATGCACACACTATTAAGACCTAAATTGCATAAGAGAACTAGGTTGGGGGGGGGGGATAAGGGAATTGCCATGTATGTGTGAGAGAGAGATAGAGAGAAAGTAGGGAATGGGAGAGGGGAGAGAGAAAGTGAGGAAGAGTAGGGGTGGTAAAGAGAGTATAGGATGGGAGAGAGAGTAGGGGTGGCAGAGAGAGAGGAAGTGTGAGAGAGAGTAGGGGTGGAAAAGAGAGAGTGCGAGATAGGGGAAAGAGATTGAAAGTAGGGGATGGGAGAGAGAGGAAGTGTGAGAGAGAGTATAGGTTGGGAGAGAGAGATTAAGAGTAGGGGATGGGGAGAGAGAGAGTAGGCGATGGGAGATGGAGTGGGAGAGGAAGAGTGAGAGAGAGGAGGATGGGAGTGCATGTGTGTGAAAGAGAGAGAGTATGGAATGGGAGACGAGGAAGACAAAGTAGCTCAAGAGAGAGTAGGGGATGGAAGAGAGAGTAGGCAATAGGAGAGGGATTGGGAGAGGGAGAGAAAGGGGGGATAGAAATGTGTGTAAGAGAGAAAGAGAGAGAGAAAGAGAGAGAGAGAGAGAGAGAGAGAGTAGGGGATGGAAGAGATTGTGAGTGTGAGAGAGTAGGGGATGGGAGAGGAGAGAGAGAGCAAGGGATGGGGGAGAGAAAGTAGGCACTGGGAGAGGGAGAGAGAGAGGGGGAATGGGAGTGTGTGTGTAAGAGAGATAGAGTAGGGAATGGGAGAGAGTGTGAGAGTGAGTAGGTGGTGGTAGAGAGAGCTCGTACAAGATGGGAGAGAGAGAGAGAGTAGAGAGGGAGAGAGAGAGATAGCAGGTAGTAGGAGAGGGAGAGGGAGACAGAGAGAGATAGGGGGAATGTGAATGTGTGTAAGAGAGACAAAGTAGGGGATGGGAGAGGAGAGAGAGAGTAGGTGGTATGAGAGGGAGAGGGAGAGAGATAGGGGGATAAGAGTGTGTGTGAGAGATCTAAAGAGTCAGGGATGGGAGAGGAGAGAGGGTGAGAGAGTAGGTGGTAGGAGAGGGCGAGTGCGAGAGAGAGTAAAGGATGGGAGAGGGGAGAGAGAGTAGGAACGGTAGAGAGTAGGGAGGATGGGGAGTAGGGAGGATGGGGAGTGATGTGATTTCACATAGTGCATACGCACTATCTGAAATCACCTAAAAATGGCAAAAAACCAACCTTGGGGCCCATTTCATCCATTTTTTTCTTTTGGTCTATTATGCACTCTGTTATTCCAACAAAAATCACGGGTTTCAACATAGCAAACACCACTTCAACACTTTTGGAAGTTAGCAAACACCAAATTCAATCATTCGATATGTGATTTGAAGACTTTTTGAATATTCCTTGTATAGAAAAGGTTAGTGCAATCCATTTTAAATATTGTTTGTCAATATATAGATACAAATTTGATTATAATTTGACATGTGATTTAATATATAATGAATTCATTGAAAATTGTATGTTTGAATGAAATGTTATTTTGGAATGGTTAGAAATTTGACAAGTCGTTTGATACATATTGTGTATTCATTCAAATAATTATAATTTTTATATGTAATTAAATAATATGTAATTTACACATTTTAAGTAATTCGGATGTTTGAATAATTTGACATGTAGAAATCATCATCATGCCAAGGAAGAAACCAAAGATTAAAACAATTGAAGATAGGGAGAGAGATTTGGAAATTAAAAGAGATAAAATGAAATTACTACGTGAACAAAGAAAATTACAAAGCAATAATGAAGAATTGACTTTCGAAGAGGATCAAGAACCACCAGTACAAAGAAACAAAGAGGAATAATTAGAAAGACAAAGAGAATGAATGAGATTGTTATGCTCAAGAAGACAATTGAATTGTGAAGCTACACCATCCTCCAGTGTTGGAGTCATATCGTTCGCTACACCATCTTCCAATGTTGAAGACATATCATCCTCTCATGTAGAAGAGACATTGATTTTTAGATCCAACGATATACACACTCCATCATGTCATGTTGAAAGCACAACATCAACACATCAAGTAGGTGATATTCCATCTTTTACATCTTATTGTCAAGGCACATCATCTTTGGTTGAAGGTACGCAATACACTCAACCTTATATTGATGTTCAAAATGTTGAGAGAATTGAAGAGATTAGAACACCTTCTAGAATTCGTTTTAGAAGACCAAAATATTTAATTGATATTGATACTAACATTTTGAAATCAATGCCTGACAAGATTAGCAAGTGTACTTGTCAAATAAAAGTTAATAGTATGTTGAGATTATTTTTTGAAGAATTAAATATTATAGGTCAATGCCAATTATTTGTTGAAATGATGAGAAATTTGAAATTTAGGCCTATCATGAATATTCTTGGGCTAAGAACGATGGACGATTCAAATGAAAGAAATATTGTAAAGAATTTAATGAGTGCTTATGACAAAGTGGGTTCTAAATCATGCACCAAAGATAGTAATATCACAAGATAAGTACTCACATCGACAATAGTAAGTAGCCAAATGAAGAAAGCTTGACTCATGAGAAAGACAAGAAAAACATTAAAATTTGGTAGAGGTACCCTGAGGAGAGCCATGCTAAGGCGTGAGAGATTAGAAGATCCAACAAAAAATGAGTTATGGACATTTAGTGGTAGACTACCACGAAAGGATAAAGAAATTAGTGAAGCCTTGAAATCATTGATCGAAGATTTTTGGAAAAATAATACACGTGTTTCTCCTAATCAAAGAGATGTTGTAAGCAGGAGGATTGGTAGCCGAAATCGTGAGCCACATGTGAAACATTTTTTGGACTCAACTCAGACACATTTTTTTGCAAAATTTATTGGTATGTATCCTCAAATTTGAATAAGTCAAAATTTGTTTTTAGATGGGTAAACCTTTTTATGTGAAGATAAATCACACACACACACATCTTGTTGTTGTAGGATACATATTGAATTTTCTAACCATTTTGATGTTTTATGGCATATATGCGTAGTTTTGCATTCTCAGTTTGTTTTGCAGGATTGTGACATAAAAGAGCCACCAAGATCTTCAAGGGAATTCATATCCAACATTTTATGTGAAATAGGGGACGGCTAATAATTTTACAAGACATCATGCTTGGATGGTACGTGCTTATTTTGTGGTTCTTTGCAACTTTTATCAACTTGTCAACATATGGATAGTACGCATGCAATTGGAAATGAAATAGTAGATTACAAAAAATTCAAGACAGTGACATATGCTTTAAAAGATGGGAAACATGGTAAAAGATGTGATCTAGTCATTGAAAAGATTCCAGTGTATGAGTTCATAAAGATTTTTTGTGAAAAGATTATTTACAAGTATGCAAGGCATACCCATAGAGTTCGATGGTTGGATTTGCAATTCAAGTTGTGCAAGGATACATTTCCATTGGATACCATTGTTTCGATTGTAGATTTTGCAGAGAACTACACACTACAACCACAAAATGAGGTGCAAGAAAAGTATTATACATCTCAATAGGTTTCCATATTTGTTCACATAACATTCATGCATTCACCTACAAGTAGAGAGGATGATAGGAAGATTTTGAGGGAGTACCATTTTTACATCAACGATGATCGATCACATTCTACAGAGTTCGTACATGGTTGTTTTCAACTATTTTATGGAGATTTGGTTAATAGGGGCATATCATATCATTAGCACATTATTTGGTCAGACAATTGTGCATCTCAATTCAAGAATGCACGGATGTTCTATTGGTTGAGCAAGATGCATAGGTTGTGTAGAATTCAATATATGTGGAATTTCACAGAGGCTGGTCATGGTAAGGGAGAGCATGATGGTGCAAGCGCATGCATTAAAAGAGCCTTAGCTCATGAAGAACTAAAGTACAAAGATGGAGCAAAATGATAGATGCAAAATCCATCGTCCAATGGTGTAACGCTACAATGGGTCCAGGTAAGCAAGGTGAGTCTATAGTTCATAGATTTTTTTGGTTGATAGATAATACTGACATTGCACTATATCAGGATTGTTGCACACTAACAAGATCTAGTGAGTTACACTCTTTTAGAAGCTCTGATGCAGGTTCATGGAGTATCCACACACGAAAAATGGCATGCTATTGTCCATCATGTGCAAAGGAAAATTGGGATGACTGTGAGTCAACTGAATGGGTGGACAAATGGGATATACGGGTGTTGGATCCAATTTACACCTATCATCCCCCACAAGCACTGGAAATGGTAGAGATGGATTCGTCTATTGACTTTGACCACTTGTCAGATCTAGTGCAACCTGATAATATATACATATACATATATATATACATATACATACATACATACATACATACATACATACATACATACATACATACATACATACATACATACATACATACATACATACATACATACATACATACATATATATATATATATATATATATATATATATATATATATATATATCTTTGTAATTTCAATATGTAACTTTATAACTTTTACCCAAGTATTTTCTGACTTAATGAAAACATTTTGTACATTTGTCACTACATGCCATGTTTTTGCTGTTATTGCACCTAAAGACATTGAAGAAGGGATAGATTATTATTTGTGTCACTGTGTTGAAGCCAAACAAAAATTGGATCACTCGGTTATAGATGGTGAAGGTTTAGAGTACCATGTGGGTGCAATGATTGTAACAGGCACATGACTTAGACGATATCCTATGAAGAATCCTAACTTGTGGTTATTCGAGGATTGGAAAATAGAGAGGAAGATTCTTCATTATTCAAACCTTGTTGTCGCATCAAATGTCCACTTGATAAAATATGGTGGAAAACCACATAATAAGATTCTTCGGAAAGTTCGTGAGTCAGACCATGAGGCAATACTTGAGACATTAAAATGTCGAGCAGATCCAATTGGCTTATTAGATTGAATAGGGAGAGAGGGAGAGAGATAAAAAGTGATCAATTGGATCCAAATACAATGTTACAACCTCTTCCCCAAGACTATCACATGACTAAGGTGGACCGTATTGTTATGATGTGTAAGTGATGAGATTTAGTTTTTATTTGTTTAGAATCTAGATACATTATTTGAATTTATATTAGATTCTTTAATAGGACCCATTTTTTTAATCTTATCTTAGATTTTTTATTGTGCTAATTCTTCATTTGTAGGTCACCAAAGAAGAGGGCTAATCAAGTTGATGCACAAGTGATAAAGGGTGAGATGCCAAAATCATTTGCGAAATGGTATTATCAATTCACATCCTCAATATTTATTAGTATTCTTTGTTCAAGTACCATTGTATGCTAATCATCTTATGCCTGGAATTGCAGAGGATCACAATCATCAAAAAGTAAGAAGGAAAATAGGTCTCGATCTGATGATAATGGGGTAGTGATAGATATAGTTCTCTCTAAGGATTCCAATTTGTTGGACTTTGACTCATTATTATCATAAAGTTGGAATGTTGGAAAGGGTTAATAGTTGATTATGAATATTCATCCCATGTGTGTTAATCTTAGTGGATTAATCTTATCTTAGATTTTTTATTGTGCTAATTCTTCATTTGCAGGTCACCAAAGAAGAGGGCTAATAAAGTTGACGCACAAGTGATAAAGGGTGAGATGCCAAAATCATCTGCAAAATGGTATTATCAATTCACATCCTCAATATTTATTAGTCACATCCTCAATATTTATTAGTGTGCTTTGTTCAAGTACCATTGTATGCTAATCATCTTATGCCTGGAATTGCAGAGGATCACAATCATCAAAAAGTAAGAAGGAAAATAGGTTGTTCAAGTGACATATTCAATGAGGTTGTTTGTACAACGTAATGATTGAGTTGAAGTGATTTATGAAGTAATGGTTGTTTGTACACTATAGTTTCTAGAATAGACTTCCTAGAATAAATTTTTTACTATGCTTTGAATGACAAATAGAAATTTCAATCTGCATATAATATGATCCTCTAGTTTTGTTATAGCACGTGCATACATTATCCCTCAATATCAAACATGGAAGGCTATTAGCTACTGTATTTAGAATTGCGCTGGCAATTCATACACATGTTAATAATAACTTATTTCCAAACCCAATTGAATTCAAACTGCAACATGGTTAAATTATGTCAATACTAACGTTTGTAGCATTAATTGGTCACATTCCTAATATTGACACACAACTGAATTGGGACCAACAATTCCTCACAGGTTTACACCAGCAAACATATTTTAATGGAGATGTATATTAGAAGATTCAACACAATGGTGATGCATTTGGGTCATAGCTTTCATGAAGAGTTTGACATAGTTTAAAATAGTTATAAGTACATACTTCTGGGAAGTCACATTCTAATGACTTGAAACAGATTTACAATGCTTAGAACTTCCATTTGTTTAAAGTAGAGCACAATCATATAGAACTGGATTCCAATCAATTCCTACATATGTCATTCAATTTAGGATAGTCACCTCATAGTCATTTATCTTTTAAGAAAATCATCACTACTTACATGTGATGCTCTATATGACCTATTGTGTGGTGACTATTCCAAATATAAATTGTTCACCATTTCATATGAAACTAAACTATCATTGGAACCTAGATGAATTCTTGTCATTCACAACTTATCTTGACTCTTATATTGTGCTCTAAAAATTAATAGCTTTGGTTTCACTTTTTTTGTTTTCCCCTTATAAAAATCAACATTTATCCTTTAGTCTCTAAAATTAGTTAAACATAAGGATCTGAACCTCTATGTGCTCTAACTTCTTGACCCTCTTCTTAATCTTCCTTTCACCTTGATCATTTAATTGACACTTAATTGATGTGTTCCCTACCCTTCCTGTAAACATCCATGTTCCTCTACCTAAACAAAATCTTCCTCCAACTCTATAGCCTCCTCTTTGATAAGAAAAAAAAGTTCATTACCCTTGTCATTTCTTCCTTGTCCTATTCCTATATTATTGGTTTTTCTTCCCCTTCCTCTGTTTGCATTTCCTCTACCACCTTCTTGTCTCTCTTTCTTCCTATTGACCATATCTTATGCACTTATAGCCAATTGGAAACTATCTCTAAGAATCTTAGGAAAAATCAAGGTAATCCCATTTTGCAAGTTTTATATGAGCCCATTAAGATACCTTGCAACATTTTCATCTTTATGCTCTAATCCACCTCTTATGCTCAACTTGTGAAATTCCTCGATGTAGGTCATCAAACCCATCTCATTTTCTTTTAAGTTATTCCTTATCCTCTATTTTTGGATTGTATTATTTGATGGAAGAGGCACATCCTTCACCATTTGGTCATGTTTGTTCCACCCTTACAAAACCTCTTTTCCATTACACTACTCCACCATGTCAATGTTGTCCCTCTTAGCTATTTTTTGTATAGCTTTGCCTTATTTTACTTCACTTATATCTCCATAATTATAATAGTTCTCTTGGGAATCTATCAACCCCAAAACCTCTTCACTATCTATCTTGCCATGATAGATATGGAAATCAATTATTGTCTTTCTTCTACCACATTGAAATATCTTCAACAACCTTATCATCCATCTTTCTTCAAGATCTAAGTCCCCTCCATCCTCTCCATGAGGATTCTCAAGTGCTTAAGCATCACTTTCTTGTTCTTCATGCACATCCCTCATAGGAATCCTTTCCAAAGCTTCCAAGATTTCTAAGATGGTTGCATTTTACTTCCTTACTTGTCTTAGTTCTCTTTACCTTATTGCATCTTAGTCTCTTTGTTTCCTCAACTCTCTATCCATTATTTTAGTAGCTTATATCAGCTCTTGTATCTCCTTCTATATTTTTTTTTTGGAGGCATCTTCTCAATATAACAATCTACAACATAAGTAACTAATTTTGCACCACTCAATAGATCTACTAGATTTTATACCAATGATTTGAGGAGTCAAACTAGATCCCCAAGAAGTAACCAACATTCAGAAAATGACTTGTTTCAAGAATAGATTCAAACCATTAAACTAAATACCTACCCTTCTCCACAAGGGTCCCTCCAAATGTTCAAATTGGGTTAAAAAATTTATTGGCTTGTCCCAACTCTTTCTAAGGTCTTCAAATATCTCAATTAGGTTGTTCCAATAGTCTAAATGCATATCTTTAATAGGTTTATTCAAAACCCCTTACTTGGACATTATCTAGGCTTGATCTTAGTATCGCTATGAATCAGGTAATTCCTTATTTTCACCAATTTTTCCCAAACCCCATACAAGTAAATTATAGTTACAAATACTACTATTGGAGTATGACAACATGTAGCAATCTCATTTGTAGTGCCTTTGGACCAACTATTTGATCCAACACTATGGATTCAACAAAATAGGCCTAATTACCCTTCACTTACAAATAAACTCTCAATATTTCTAACCCAAGGCCCTATATGGGCTATGTTAATATTCTATCACAATCTAAATCAACATATTTTCACACCCATCTACCTAGCCATGGGCATTTGATAGGCTAACTACCAAACCCTCAATCTTATGCCCTCAAAACTAGGGCTTTCTCAAAGTGCCTTCTCCAACCACTTCCAAATTCAAACAAAGGTTACTTCACCTTACATGACATATTATAAAGGAAAATATCACCTACAAACCAACAATTTCCATTTTGAAGAAAGAAAGCATTTCCCCTTTATCTCTAGTCATCTTAGTTTCTTGCACCAAAATCACATCCTATTTATGCTACCAAACCACATTCCAAAAAATATCCTTCTTATGAGGAGCATTCAATCCTCTAATATTCTATGATATGATATTCCTTTCTAAATTTTGTTACAATTCTCCTAGATGGTGAATTGTCTCCCATTTACTATATCAACTTTACTTGCCTATTCTCTTATTTCTTTATTATTCTTCCTACCCAAACAATAATTCTTACCTTCCACATTAGGTTTGTACTTTATCTTAGTAACCATGTTAAAAAGGGGCTAGTAGTCAAGAACTTCTTCCTACTATTGACTTCTACCCATTGGCTTTGAGCTTTGTTGGTGCAGGAGCACCTAGGAAATATGTCAAGTTTCCTAAATCATTTTTGGCTTGTAGTGGTCTTGGTCAGACCACATGAATAAGGGCTATGTGATAAAGCCCCAAGTGTGTGATTTGTGTTTTTAAATAGGTTTTTGTTGTGTTTGAGTTCCCAAGTTGCTTCTATGTTGGAAAAATTGCTTAAATTGCTTGTTAGAGCCTAGAATGGTCAAACATTGACCAGGACCCCTGGAGGATGGGAAAGATGGAAAAAATGTTAAAAGTTGTAATTACATGGAAATAGGTTCATTTAACCATGTTTGAGTTCATGGAGCCATTAAATGCACAATAGTGCAAAAGTTGCACTTGGCAACTTTGCAAGTTTGCAAAGTTGCTTGACAACATTAACAAAAAGTGCTAAATCTTTATAAGGGCTTCAAGAATCAGTTGGAAACCTATGAGATATATTGATTCACATGGGTAAGAGGTATTTAAGACCAATCCAAGTCATTTTGAGGGTTTGCACATGCTTTTGAACGAATTTTGGCATTGGACTAAAGAGCAAACTAAGCATTTTGATGACAGTTTTCTGATTTCACCCTTCATCCACACCTTTAATGGATTGATAGGGTTGCTATTTTCATGTGGTTTGATAGTGTATGGAATGTAGATGCTTTGGTAAAGATTAGGAGTTTTTTTGATCAGTTTCTTTACTAGTTTGAAAAATCTTTTTAAAGTTGCCAGTTCGTTGGTTTGTACAAAGCAATCAGCAAAGAAACCTCTATAACTTGAATTCCAATGGTGGAACCATGATGACATTTTGGAATCAAGTAATAGACTGTATAAACAATGTAAATATGTATTTTGGTCTTGTTTTGTAGAGGTTTGCTTTTTTTTCCAAGAGGTCCTAGGCAAGTTTGCATACCCAGCTAGGCAATGAAATTAGCAAATAAATGTTTGAAAGGAGCATAGAATATAGCCAAGAATGCACTCTTGGAAGCCAATTGTAAAGAATAGTGCAATGAGAGCACTAGGGAGACCCCATGGTGAAATAGAGTTTTGAGTTGATTGGTGAGGATTAGTGTAATAAGGGAATAGAGAGAAGATTCCCTTGGAATAGGGTATAGGAGAAATACCCTAAGAGGCTAGGAGAAAGCCTGGAGTGAGTTCTAGTAGTTGAGGCTAGAACCTTGTTCAAGATCATTTGTCCTCAACCTCCAAACTATTTCCAATACCAAACTGAAACTGATTTTCTAGAACAATCAAAACTGACAACACCAAAAGGCTAGATTACCATGCACCATGCACCTAATACATACCAACTATTATAAAGACTCAAAACTGGCTATTTCAGTCTACCAACTAGGCCTAGTTTAAGGCCATTTACAAAGTGTTGAGATAATGGGTGTTGCACACATTGCATAATATTGTTTTTTTATTATTTTATTTTATTATGTAATGTTGTGCCTAGATGGACGTGCAACATGTAAAGATTCCCATGGAATATTCTTGATGAGTTGTATTGTAACATTGTGAAAATATTTCATGTAATTATTTAATATTGGGGAAAAGAATTAAATGCCCAATATTAAATGTGGGGTCAGTGGGTTAGGTAGCACATGGTTTTAGCACATGGTTTATGTAATACCACTTGGTGGTTTTGTGGGACTTGCTACTATATAAGCAGCCACAAGGGTAGTTGTTGTAGAGAGAGTAAGAGTGAGAAAGGCAAGAGTTGAGCAAGGCTTGACAGGTTAGCCAAGGGAGCATTTGTGAAGGTTGGAAGCATGGCATGGGATGTGTGGATTCATGCTTGTTCACATAGTTTGCTCGGTTGTGGCTATGGCCATGAAGGCTTCCATGGTTGTATGGCAATGGTATTTTTTGCTGAATAATATATGATGATGGATGCTTTTGGAGGCTGGGTTTTTCCCTCAATGAGGGTTTCCCAGGGTATATCTTGTGTCACATTTTATGGGTATGTTGTCTATTCTCTTGCATGTGGATTTTAATTCTGTTTTTATTTCAGATCTATTATGGGTTATGTGGAAACGGTTATATTTTTTATTGCCAAGTTTCCTTACAAGTGGTATCAGAGCCTGGTTTTGGCCTGGTTATGGGTTCAAATCTCCCCGGTGCCTTCCTGACTCGCGTAAGCACCTGGTATGTGCGTCGAGGGGGAGATTGTTGGATGATGTGACACGCTCCACTTCCCATAGGTGGTTAATTATGTGGTGTTCCATATTCACTAACAATCATGGCTTTTGGTGCAATGGCAAATGGGCCCTACACAAAGCAACTCACAATCCCTTGACTTTTGGAACTCCGATGACCCAAAACAGTCTTAAGAGATGACTCAAATGCAAGGATTCTTTTATTTTTTTGGTCTCATGATCAACTTTACAATGGTTTTTACATAACCCTCCTTTCTAGCCCCTTTACCTTAGGGCTTTCTATAAATCTTACTTTGCAACATCTCTAGAATCTCAAAATGGTTCAAACACCTTCACTTTGGTTATAGTAGATGACTTCCAATGTAAAATGAAACTCTTGTTTAGAGAAAACACTAAATCCACCTTTGGAGCAATCAATTTCGATTACCCAAACTTGTCTCCCACATGTGTGAATGAGGTTTTAAACTCATTTAGACTCTCAAAACCAAATGAAACCTCCCTTTGGACCCTTTACATGACTTGATTAAGCCCATTTTGGCTTATATTGCCAATGTTGGCAATTTTACAAAATATTGCACTTTTAGTGCCTTTTACACATTTTAGAGGCTTCGATAGCCTTATTACATTATTTAATACCTTTATATGTCTTTTCTATCCACCCCTAACCTAGGATCAATCCTGATGCAGAGGATAGGGTGATGGACCCAAGTAACAACCCAAAATGAGCAAATTTGTAGCAATGTGCCAAGTGACCCTTCTAGGTCCTAATGGGAAATCCTACAAACAGTCAACTCTAAGATGTTTTTAGGCTTTAATAGGTTTGTTCTACCCTATCTAGCATGTTCCCATCAACATCTTTTAGTTTTCGTACCCTCCAAGACAAAATGCATAATTCACCCAAATGTTGTCAATGCAAAAATTGCAAAGTTAACTTTTGCAACAATTTAGCAACTTCTAGGAAATAACCATAAAACTATCTATATTCCTATATTCCTTTGAGGTTTTACTGTTTCCGAACCTTTTCTAAGTCATAGAATTGGAATCAAGTGAAAAATGTTAAAATTGCACTTTTTGTGCAAAGTTGCATTGTTGAAAGTTGTAAAAGTTGTTCAAATTTGCAACTTAGTGGAAAAAAGGTCGTGGAATCAAACTGTCTGCTCTGTTAGCTCTAGGTGGCCAGGTAAACCCTATCCTCAACCTTTTCATGTCCCCTTCAGTGCTTGAACATTCTCGGGCATGCCGAACCGGAATGTCCCCAAGGGTCACTAAATCCCACAGGGTTGCGATCTTTGACAGGGCATATCTCAGAGCTCATGTGAGGTATGGATACAATTCTAGTTCCTACAAGACCATGTTGTAGAGACCTACAATAACCTCTCTCGCTTTTTGGAGATCACATTCTATTTTTATTTTACAATGCCATCTTGGGTGATGCTAAAACTTGCAGTGTTGGCTAGTACAAAGTTGCCAACTGCCAAATATCTCTCACCTTTCATCATGGGATCGAACTCTACTCCATTAGCTTTGGGTGGCTAGGTAGACCCTATCCTCAACCTCATCATGTCCCCTTCAGCGCTCGAACATTCTCAGGCACGCCGAACCAGAATGTCCCCAAGGGTCACTAAATCCCATAGGGCTGCGATCTTTGACGGGGCATATCTCGAAGCTCATGTGAGGTTTGGATGTGATTCTAGTTCCTATAGGACCATGTTGTAGAGACCTACAATAACTTCTCTCTCTTTTTGGAGATCACATTTCGTTTTCATTTTACAACGCCATCTCGAGTGATGCTGAAACTTGCAGTGTTGGCTAGTACAAAGTTGTCAACTGCCAAATCTCTCTCACCTTTCATCGTGGGATCAAATTTTCTACTTTGTTAGCTTCGGGTGGCTAGGTAAACCCTATCCTTAACCTCATCATGTCCCCTTCAGCGCTTGAACATTCTCGAGCATGCCGAACCGGAATGTCCCCAAGGGTCACTAAATCCCACAGGGCTGCGATCTTTGATAGGGCATATCTCAGAGCTCATGGGAGGTATGGATGTGATTCTAGTTCCTACAGGACCATGTTGTAGAGACCTACAATAACCTCTCTCACTTTTTGGAGATCACATTTTGTTTTCATTTTACAACGCCATCTCGGGTGATGCTGAAACTTGCAGTGTTGGCTAGTACAAAGTTGCCAACTGCCAAATCTCTCTCACTTTCATCGTGGGATCAAACTGTCTACTCTGCTAGCTCTGGGTGGCTGGGTAAACCCTATCCTCAACCTCATCATGTCCCCTTCAGCACTCAAACATTCTCGGGCATGCCAAACCGGAATGTCCCCAAGGGTCACTAAATCCCACAGGGCTGTGATCTTTGATAGGGCATATATTGGAGCTCATGTGAGGTATGGATGTGATTCTAGTTCCTAAAGGACCGTGTTATAGAGGCCTATAATAACCTCTCTCACTTTTTGGAGATCACATTTCATTTTCATTTTACAACGCCATCTTGGGTGATGCTGAAACTTGCAGTGTTGGCTAGTACAAAGTTGCCAACTGCCAAATCTCTCTCACCTTTCATCGTGGGATCTAACTATCTACTTTTTTAGCTTCAGGTGGTCGGGTAAATCCTATCCTCAGCCTCGTCATGTCCCCTTTAGCACTCAAACATTCTTGGGCATGCCGAACCGGAATGTCCCCAAGGGTCACTAAATCCCATAGGGCTGTGATCTTTGACGGGGGTCAGAGCTCGTGTGAGGTATGGATGCGATTCTAGTTCCTATAGGACTGTGTTGCAGAGACCTACAATAAATTATCTTTGTTTTTGGAGATCACATTCTATTTTCATTTTACAACGCCATCTCGGGTGATGCTGAAATTTGTAGTGTTGGCTAATACAAAGTTGCCAACTGCCAAATCTCTCTCACCTTTCATCGTGGGATCGAATTGTCTGCTCCATTAGCTTCGGGTGGCCAGGTAAACCCTATCTTCAACCTATTAAACAAATATTTGTAGACCACTATTAAGTCTATCTCTCTAATGACTTGTCGAATGTCTTTTGTTGCATGAAAATGATCACCAATTGAACCATTGATAATTACAAAAAATCTTGCACCCTCTAAAAAAGACATATTCCATTTACATCATTTCTTAATGAAACCAAATTTTATCATAACTTTGTGCAAGAAATCCCTTTGAAGCCTATCATAAGCTTTCATCATAGTCAGGTTAATGACACATGAGGGAAGGGAGTTTTTTTTAATGGAATGCAACACTTCATGAAAAAATAATGCACCATCCATAGTTTCTCTTCCAAAAATAAACCCCCTTCTATTTAGAAACAATCAAAGGGGGAATATACCTTCAATTTTCTCATCTCGAGATAGAATGCCATTGAAATCCCCAGGCACAATAAATTTATCATCTTCAATGCTGGAAATAGCCTAAGAATAGGAATCCAAAAGTTCTGTCTTATCATCACATGTAGAAGTAGGGCCATATATATTGAGCACTGTGAATGACATACCAAAATTAGTAACAACTACTTGCCACTAGTTAGGAAAAGACTGAATATATAGCAGTGCAAGATTTATGGTTCCAAAGAATACATGAACCACTCGAAGCACGTGCAACATGAACATGAAATGAGTTCCACTTAGTCAACTTTGCAATAATAGAAGAATATGATTATTGAGACAATTTTATTTTTTGAAGCAAAATTACATCAGCACCACCCGCATCAAGTTAGATTAGAGAGCAGATCTTTTGTCTGACATTTTACAAAAGGTTCCTCATTCTTCTAAGGAGTGCCTTTTGCACTCCTTTTCCTTTTGCTATCTATCAAATTTTTATCCAGAGTAGCTTGAATACTAAGGTCAATTTTCTCCTTAATCTTTAAAGCATTAGGTTTGCTTTGTTGTCTCTTACAAGTAGACACTTGAATTGAATCAGGCATGGGAGTTTGATGTGAAGAATAGCTTTGCACAGGATCAAAATTCTTCTTAGAGTCCTTATTCGCAAAATATGACTTACTAATAGGCACCTTATGCACAACCAAGTCAGAATTAGTTAAATCCTTATAGAAATTATCAACTATTATAGGACTATAATGAATAAAAGGAAACATTATTGGGGTTACATGGATTAGTAACTATCACTATTCCCTTAAATAATAATGAACACTATTGTATACGCATAGCCAAAACTAAACAAAATTGTTGTTTCAAATGTTGTTATAAGGACACTAGCTAAATAGCCTAATATTTGCACAACAAAAAGTGGGTAAAGTAAGACAAACCTTTAATTGATGAGAAAAATAAGAAATCTAAGGAGGAGATGGCTTTAGTGCAACCAATTATATCACCAAGTACAAGATCAATCACATTACAAGACAAGAAAAAGATGAAAAAGAGTAGAAGAGATCAGGTAATATTAGATGAAGCTATCATACTTTCAATCTATGATCATACAAAATTGGATTTTGATGCTATGATAAATTATGGAGAATTGTGAAGGGGAAAGATGCAAAAGAGGAAGATAGGAAGTGAAGTACAAATAAGTATTATAAGATGTAAAGGACATCTTATTACAAATTATTCTAGATGCACCAGCCAATGACAAACCTCCAATGATTGATCAATTAAGTTTACTTGTAAAATAGGTAAATGCACCTGATGTTGATGTTAATGAATTAGAAGAGAAAAGAATAGAGAAGAAGATTATGGAGAAACTAAATGAGTCCATTACTGCTCAACAAGTTGAACTTGGTGGTATTACAACCGAGCTAGAAAATATTCTTAAGGAGATAATCCACCTACTCCAATAGTTATGTGATGTACTACATTTGGCACAATATATTTTAAAGAAAGTTGAAAAATATTGATGTGGATTTAAAGAATAGTGTTTCTAAGTTAATTGAGGTACCTTAGTTAATCCAAGTTGATTTAAGTAAAGACATGGACAAGATGAGAAGACAAAGTCTTGAATTTCAAGCACTCTTGATACCTTACCTGGAACTCATACAAAAGAATGTTAATAAGGTTAGATAACTTATTCTTACTCCTAAAATGTCTATTATTTAACATGTGAATGAACTTTGAATGGAGATACATCCACAAAACTTGGCATTGGATGGCCACTTGGTAAATATTAAGTCTATCTCTCTAATATTTGTAGACCACTATTTTGTTGGATAGAGTAATTTCAAACTACTGATTTCTTTAATGGAGTTCCTAATAAATCTCAAGGTTCTCATTTAGGTGACAAATTTCCAAGAGGTCCACAAATATTGCCTGATAAAGTCTATTGCCAATCAATATTGTATCAAAAATTCAAACTAATTAGGTATTGAATTAAACTTGATAAACAAATAATAGAGAAGGAAAACTTTAAACATGAACAAGATCATAAATCATATGACGATGACATATTGCAAATGATTAACTTATGCTTAAACAATGATAAAGTTTATTGTTAATCAATATTCTATCAAAGTTTTGAATAGATTAGGTATTGAATTTAATTTCATACATGCACATATCTAATTTAATGTCATACACGAACATATCTAATTTAATGTCATACATGAACAAACATGAACAAACATATCATATCATATTTTGTACATATGAATAAACATATCATATATTAACCAATAATGTCATAAGTCGAATAATGTCATACATCAAATATAGAATGTCATATACATCAAATGTGTATCGAATATGTCCACTGATGCCTATATATATACATGTCTAGATCAACTACATCTTTTCCTTCCCATGAAGGGAAGGAAACAAGTCTCTCAACATCCTTGGCCGTCGTGTGGAGGGAGACGATGGAGATGACAGGGCCCTCCTGACACGATCACTCAACCTCTTGTTGAGGCTTTTCTCCAGGTCCAACTGATAAAAAAAGAGTAGATGTGAATCAATATTTATTATACGTTGAAATCAAATATATGTACACACAAAATCAATTATTTTCTTATCGCCAACAAATAGTCACTTTGTAAGTTCACCTCAAATGCTCGTCGACGATCAGGCGTAATGAGACCCTACAACAATTCAATAAATATAATCACTTATAAATATACATATCACCAACAAAAGTATTGTACCCAAGTAAATATCACCAAAGTAATCTTACACCCACCAATTCCAACCCAAGTTTTGATTGTGGGTCCAAGATATTTAGAGCATGTGAAATTTGATCTAACAAATTATTTTTGGGTTTAGAGAGAAAATACATGTCATAAATGGTAAGATAAGGTCCAATAAATGAAAAGAATTATTTGATTGAAGTTGAAATAGAGAAGCACACTTATAGATAAGGGTAACCTTGAGTTTTTAAAGAAAATGAATCAATATAGGACTTAAATAATAATTTGAAGGTCCAATGAGTGTTAGGAGAGTGTGAAATCAATGTAGGAACCCATAATGTACATTAAAATGGGGCTAAAATTAATACCAAATAAGTGTTCTTACTTTTTCAAATGATACATGTAGTCCCCACTTTATTGGAAGCATGTGTCCACCTCATGCACACAATAAAGTAGAAGAAAAAAAGAGAAAGAGGTAAAGATTTTGGGAAAACTACAAGGAGATTAAATATCACCAAGCTAAAGGACAAAAGCTCCCAAACCATGAATATTAACTATTACATTCATTTGCAAGGATACATAAAAGAACAACAAAATCCTAAAGCTTACTAAGATTCCAAGTCAACTAGTTGAAGAGACCTCACTCAAGAAAATGTCTCAATCTGAACCATCATGTTGAAAAAGCTATAGCAAAAGCTCAAGTGGTCACTTGAGAAAAGAAAGAGCAAAAATAAAAGATAAGAAAATACTCAATGATTTATCCCACTAGCATAGCTATAAGAGTATGAAAAGAAGAGAGAAGGGCCATGAATCCAAAAGTCTAGTAAGTTATCTTATCCAAGTTTATTTTGTATGAGAGGAGGAGGATGAGAATGAAAGAATGTAGAATTTTGTTATTCTAGTTCCATTCATCCCAAAGAAATAGTTAAGGAGAGTTGATGGTGTTGATTCCAAAAACTATAGTTTCTTTGAATCCTAAGGATATGCCTAGTTCTATTATCAAGTTCAACATTTGACTTTGGCCTATGAATAATATTAATTTAAAACACAAATTCTCCTACACTTATGACTCTACTAGACCAAGGTGAGTATATCTAATCACCAATTATATCTTTAAACTTGACTAATATTTATAGAAAACATATAACTTCCATCTTGTTGGTCCTACTCCTAGTTGCAATCAACTTGGAATACAACTAATCTTCTATTCCTATCTTTACTTTTAATTTCATTATCTCCTACTCTTAGTCCTCATACCTTTATTTGATTTTCCTACTTCTTCTCTACTTCTAACTTCAATATGTGCTCCTAGTTCTTCTTTATCTAATTCTTTCACTGCCACTTCTACCTTCACTCCTAGTTTTTGAATTAAAAGTAACCAAAACTAGGGGGTTGACCCTTTAACAACAAACTAACCTACTATCAACAGATAACCATTAAACAAAACTACCCCTTACCAATTAGTAAAACAAAAACAAGGTTTCGATCCATAATTAAAAGAGTATTAGTAGGCCTAACATACATACTGCTTGTGTAAAAACCATAAAAGCTATAGTAATATATAAACAAAGGTTAACATTATAAATTTTGATATTAACTATTATAAAAAACAACTAAAATGAAGAAAATTCTTTCATACCTCCGTTAGTGGCTGTGAGCTAGCCATAGCTGCAGCCACTCCACTATCAACAGACTGTCGCAGATGAGGAGGTGTGTCCGACATCATGAGCTGCATGTCATACAATACACATTACATCTAACATGAAACATAAAATAAATATAATCAAATGAATTAAATTAACATGAAACAACTGTACCTGTGTGAAGCTCGTATGATGTCTATGCTCTGAGTCTATGGTAAAGGTTGAGGGTCCTGTGGAGAACTGATGCACATGCATAATTTTTTTTGTCAATCCTTAATATGATTACGTAATAAATATATGTATTAATTAAAATGATTAAATTGATACATACCTCAGGACTCATGGAAGGAACAAAAAATGGGCCTGGAGGATCGCTGCTAGGCCTAGCAACACTCTGACCCTAAATTTTGAACAATGTCAATAGATGCTAATTAATTAATCATTCACTATACATATGAAATGTGATCAAATTAGTAAATTATAATTCTAATTTACCTGTGTGTCAATGCCAAATGTGTCGTTCAGGAACTAATCGGTGACAAGCCCATCATCTGCACCATCTCTAGCATGAGTGCCAAATGTGCATAGGGATCCGCATGAAGTGCACATGTGACCACGACGCACAGAAGGCTCCCCCTCAACTAATGGGCTTGTGGAATGGATGAGGGTCTGCGTCAAAGCATTAATGGTGCCTAGAGTGCTGGCCTCTACATTTTCCTTCACAATTGAAGGAATAGTCACATTCTCGCGTTGTGGCTTGACCACAAGTGTCCTAACTACATTAGGGTCATGACGTGCTCCCGGCCTCTCAAATGATGACCCCTCACCTCTACCCTGGGAGTCTAATATATCAAAATAATTGGGGATCTCCCCAAGGACAAACTCACAATATAATTTCTTCAAAAAATACATGGGGACCTTGTGATTGTTGCAAGGAGGGGCATCAAAAACCATCCACCATCTATCCCAAAAATTATTTCTAATAGCATCGTGTATGCAGCAATGGATGGGGAATCATTTAGTACCCTCTCTAACAATATTTTGCTCACCAAATTTTCTAAATAATGCACATATACTACCTTTTGGTATTTCTTTTTTTTTTTAACATCTTCATATGACAATTTATTTGCATAAAATCTTTTTGTTCATCCCTCTTAACCTACCAAATATCTAACTGACCACTAACTGAGGCTATCTGGGTGTTAATGGATTCGAGGGATGATGCCAATTGAGCCCTCATTGGATTGGTTTGTCTGGATTCTTTCAACCGAGCAATGAGTCTTTCTAATTCAATTTTGCCTCTCACTATTTCATTTATTATATTTTCTTGTGTGCCTAACAGAGGTCTTCCAATTGGTTCGGGTTGTGGAATTTGTTGTTCTTCTTGAGGAGGGTTTTGGTTTTGAAATTCTGGAGGGTTTTGTCGTTCTTGTGGATTTTTCGGTTGATTATGGACATTTCCTAATAAAAAATCAATTGAAATCCAAATAAATAAACAAATCTACATGAAATTAGTAAAAACCCTACAAAACAATATAAAAAACCTACAAAACAATATGAAAAACATATCAAACAATGCAAAGTTAGGTTTGTATCACTTACGACGTCATCATAGGTGCGCTTGTGGTATTGGATTTCGATGACGAGGAGGCATTTTGGCAAATGGTGGTGAAAATGCTAAGTTTTCAACTCATGTACGCGCTGCTCGCTGTAGGAGTAGAACAAAATACTGATGAAAATGATGGGTTGCGGGTCTGTAGCCCATCATATACACTTTTTTTGTTTTGGTAATAGCATGCACGCACTATAGTGTGTGCACGCTATAGCGCGTACACACTATTTAAAATAGGAAAAAAAAACTACTTGTCACCTTTTTGGCACCACAAGTCGGTGCATATGCCCAACAAGTGATACCAAAATAACATGAGCACAATTCTGTCACCTGTATTGAATTTCCCAAGATGAATTACAAATTCTGCAAAAAAGAATAAGGACTCAAAACAGAAGTCACATCCACTTCTTTGCATAATCAGAACTCCTGAAAATGAGTTGCAAAACTCATTAAGTACAAACCCAACACTTCATCTTCATTACAAACAAATGAAAAGGATTAAAAATCCCACTTGCAAACCTGCGGACTTCAAAAACTTTATGAAGATGAAAAAGGGCATCATGATGTTTCAATACCCTAAAGATTTCATTTTCAATATGGCAATTGGAAGTTTTGGAATATTTGTTGAAGGGAGAAGCAAGGCTTTCTTGTAGCTGACATGAAAAAACTTACTGGTTTTGAAGGTCGAAGCCACCATTGTTGAAGGATTTGGAGGTTTTAGAATCTTGAAGCCGCCATGAAAGGTATTCTGAAACATTTTTTCAATTGTTGTTTTGAAATTATGGGATTCTATGCTGGAGCTGGAGGGTATTACTTACTGTATATTTTTTGTTTCTTTTCATCATGATACTCTTGCTGAATTGAGAAGTTCAAGCCACCATGAGATTATTTTGTTGATCTTTCTTCGAATATGCTGGTTGTTTTTTCCTTTTGGCTACTATTATGATGAAGCCACCATTGAAAATACTCTTTTGTTACTGCAAGGGATCTACATATTTCAGTTTGTTGTTTTTATTTGGATTTTTTGCTTTGTTGGCTTTATTGAAGAGTAAGAACTAGGCTCTTTGAACTTCTCGTACACACTTTTGAACTGTTTGATTTTATCTTTAATGTCATGAAGCCAGAACACTAAGAGGAAAACTAATTGCCCTTCAAGTTGTTTGATACCCATTTGACTTGTCTTGGTAACAAGGAAGTCTATTTCTTTTTGAAGCAATATTGCTCTACTAACAGGTATATGTAAGTTCCTTTAAGTGTAGGAATTCTATTCTTGAAACTTCCATTGACATTGCATCTAAGCTATTCTTTGTTATACCCATCCAGGTAGAAAATGTTTTATGCTCTTTTTCACCTTTTACATCACTAATGATCATAGCATAATCAATCTCATGATCAAAGGATTTAATCAGTGGATAAAGCATTTTTATAGAATACTTGAGCTTCATGAACATTTACTGTTATCAAAAGTGAAAACATGATGCTTGCCAGCCAACTCTCTTGCCAATGAACTCACAACTTTTCTCACATGTAGTACCTGCATATCCTTATAATTGGCTTGAAGATCATCAAGTATTGTTTCCAGCACTTGGAGCTCTCTTCTTTTTGATAGGTATGGCAGAAATAACAACTATGCTCGTGCCTTCATCAAGACTAGTAGAGGGATGAAATGGCCTTCTGTTCACATCCACAAAAACCCATTTGCCATTGAATAAATTGAATGATTCTTGTTGCAACTTTTGTGATATTGAAGTCTCCACTCAGATTCAATAAATAGAATACATTGCAAGGGTTAAAGAATGGTAGTTTAGTTAGTTGCTGTTGTAATTCTAGAGACTTTGGGCCTTTCCTGGTTGATATCTTATGCTTTATAGTAGTTTTATGTTTTATGTGAGGCTTAGGAAGCACTTCTTTGAAATTATTTATCCATAGATCCTCTGTTTTCATTTAGCATCACGAAGCTCTCTAACATCCCCCTCAACATTTGCAGCAATTTTTTTTTTACTAGTAGTGCACCTTCTTATTTTGTTTTCTTTGGAATTTATTTGTAAGGGGTTTTACATGTTCACTTCCAACGAATTAAACACCAATAAAATATTGCACTTCTCCCTTTTGATCACGCATAAGCTGCAGATGGAAAATATTTCTAGAATTTCTTCCCATTCTTTGTATAGTTTATTAGCTGCATAGTAACTTCCATTTGATTATCAATAGTTGCTCTTATTTCTTACATAGATTGATCAAGCTATAAGGTACATTTGCATCACTACTTTCTGTATCAGATTCAGGAGCTTTCCATTTTGTACATCTCAATCTACTTTGTGAAATCATGGGAAGAAAAGTCTGAAACAACTTCAAATGCATTCCCCTGTGTTCTCCCAGTATTAGAAACTATAGCCCTTCTTGCTTAGATTTTCATTAAAAAGACCCTTTTTTTTTTTTGCCATTTTGGCCTTCATCTTTGTTTTTCAAAACCTACCTTTCAAGTATTTCTACCAAGTTAGTTTTTGTTTCCATATACATTTACCTTCCTTTGTTACTCACTATCACTGCTGTTTCATGATATTTGAAAGATTATTTTGTAAGGTTCGAGCATGGGCTCATGACACTTAGAATATACTTTACTTTTTTTTATATGTATTCAGAATAGGAAATATATAGCATGTGTGGGTACATAGTTGGTAATTAGTCATTGCTTAAATCTTTTTGAGATCTAACTCCATTTTATTTTCTCATGCACGAGAACGGAGACTAGAATCTACTAGATTGAGGGCTGGACCAGAAGCAGCATCGAAGATCATATAACCAGACAAATGGTGAAAAGGTAATGACTGGTTATCTCTGACTCTATCTTCCTATGTTTTATTTTTCTTTTTCTCAATATGTATGAAAGATAGTAGTTAGAATCACAGCTTGTGTGAGATATTTCATTTCCAGCATCTTTATCATTCTATGTAACTCTGAAGATTGTACATATCAGTTGTATATTTGAGAAATGAAAAAGAGTCCCCAAAAATTAAAAGATTATTATGTTTTAATAACAAAAGATTAGCATTGATTACCGTGGAATCTCCAATTTTTTTTAAAAGTCTACACAAGGTTTAAAGATAAATATGTACAACCACTATTAAAAATTTTCCCATCGAATTCAAGAGGCACAATTTCAACAACACAAGTTGAAAAATTGTGGCAAAATCAGACTTTGCCTCGGAGAAAAGATCAAATCTTCACATCGTGCTCTCTCTCTCTCCTCTCTCTATATATATGGTACTGTGACTTGACAAGTTTTTCTTCTCTAAAAAAATAAAAAATGAAGAGAAACCAATCCACAGCCGAGATCGTGATTTGCTGCAACCCACCGGAATTTCAAAACGTTTGCAGAATTTTTAAGGAAGAGAAATCAAAGATCATTTTTTGTGAAGATCATGAGAATCGGCAGATCAGGGTACGTGATGTTCCAAGCTGTGACAATTGGCAAATGATGGTGATGGCGCACATGCTGTTGAATGTAAATGTTAGTTTTAGAACCGTTCGATTCATAATTTGCTCCAGGTGAAGGATCGTGTTTAGATGTCCAGAAAATAAGCAGAGCAGGCGAAAATTTCCCCTGCAGCTGATCATTTTCGTGCACAGGTCCGTCCTGGGAATCCCCTGGGCTTGAGCCGTGACTCAAACCCCCGACCTGTAGGAGGTCGGTTGTTCTGGCAGAAATGAACATCAATTTGCTGTTTTCCTCAAATCCCACACATTGGATCTCTCACTAGATTCACGAATTGTGCTGAGCGCTTGTTCTTCTGAATCTGTAGTGTCTATTGCTGCAACTTTCAAGATCCTTGTTTCGAACCCTACCCTCAAAATTGAAACTAATCCCCACTCTGAATCTATATATAATGATGGAGCGATGCCCCCAGGAAAGGATTCGACCCATCATCCATTTCGAACCAACTCACATTGAAACAAATATTAAGCATTCAAAATATAAACATATCATAATTTTCTATCATGTACTAAACAAAGAGCTGTAGAAATTTTTCTTAAAAATCAGTTCCAAAACCAGACAGGAATTGTGACCTTACCAAATCACATTACAATGCACCAGAGACTATAAAAAGTAATCTGCAATAGAGAGAACAGTAGGGTTCGAAGTAAATTCTGGAGCACCTAAGTTTCTGCTATAATTTCTAGTAGAAATGCAGCACAGACTAGCATGCATGGATGCAAAATGTGGAACCACATGCCAGCCATGGGCCCTAGGTACGTGGAGTGTTCATAATTTTCACCAAATTTTTAATTACAAATAAAAAAGAGGAGTGGAAAAAGTAGTCCTAGCCAATCATAAAATAAATAAAAATAATTGCAAAATTCTGTTTTAATAACAATATTTCAAAATATTTCAAATGACTATAGGTTATGAAATTAAGGCATTCAAAGCATGATTAATAGAGGGAAAGCCATGCTGCAAATAGGTGGGACGAAAAAGATGGAACAAACTAAATAGAACTCATCTTCATTAATGAAACTATGTTCTTCACTCACCATTCTACTAAAAATATAAGTATTTGGTAGACTCAGTTGTTCGCTAGAGTACAATATATTATCTTATTTGTTCTGATAACCAAACTTTTAATATAATATTTGTTGTGAATGAATAAACAGTAAGCAAGCTACCATCTCATGGAAAATCCAAAGATGGCAAATAAAAATAACATACAGATTCCAATAATAGCAAACCGAAGCATTAGATAAGTAAATTGTAGCATCCCCACATTGAATGAGTTGCTACAATGATTGCTTACTTGATTCTGCAAAATCTCAAATGGGCCAAAATCTTTCTTTATTACTTTGGAGAGCTTATGGAACTCTCCATATAATTCATCATTGATTCTTTCACTCTGAATAATATTCATTTTCCTAAGAAGACCAATATTTTTTCTCTAGTGATAGTGATTATGTAGCTCATTAATTGATGGGGACACAACCCAAGCACAGAATGGTGTGAAAATATGTTAGTACACTTAGTGCAGAGAAACAGACTCTAAAACATGCCCTATGGGCTTACAATAGCATAAATTTGGAGATAAATTCTTCTCCTAGTACCTTCTCTCAAACTCCACTCTGAACTGTCTTTTACAATACCAGAAATGTTCTTAAATAGACTCCAAAAGGTTAAGGATTAGGAATACATTCTAGAAAGTGCTAGTTGGCATCCACCGACCAAATAGAAGGCTCCAGAAGCCGCTTTAGAAGTCGGTGCAAAATTAGAAGAATTCGAAAATGGTAACCGAACTTTCGGAAGACATAATTTTTGAACCGTAGCTCCGATTGACGAACCGTTTACATTTTCGAAAAGCTCTCGAAGCGCTCTATAGCCCTATGGACGAGCTTTTCTCGTGTCCCATTTTTCGGTCCTATTCGAGGTCATTTAATGCCCCTAACCTGACTTTGAAGCATTCTTAAGAGGTCTCCAAAAATTGAAAAACTACAATAACTTTCAAACTGTGGGGCCTTTTGACCTGATTCTTTTTCTAGAATGCTCTAAATTACAATTACATTCATCCGGCCAATTTACACCTTCTAGTTCACCAAAATGATGGCTTAATTACATACTCCTATTTTTTCGGCATTTACATGTATCCCAAGGTGCTCAAATAATCTATTCTAGAACACTAATAGTGGAATTATGAGAGTTGGAACCTTTATTTCACCAAAATGGGTATCCAGAAATGAAAACACATGAAACAAAAACTAAGTCTAAGTACATTTTTTTTGGGTGACACAGGATTGCCCTTATACCTCTGGATGCTCCTGCATCAGACACCCAGGGTAGATTGAAAAGTGACCCTGTCACTTTATGAATGGTAGAGGAAATCCCAAATGGGAAATCTCAGCTGCTGATATCCAAGTTGAGTCCTCTATCGGCTGTCCTTTCCACTTGACTAGATACTCTTCATACTACCTATTTCTGGTACTCCTACCCACACGACTATCCAGAATCTCCTCTATCTCCTCCTTCTTAGAAGTAGGAATTGGACATGGCTACATCAGCTCCTCATCTGCACCATCATTATGATACTTTGTTAAGTCTGCAATGTTGAAAATAGGAGAAATGTGAATTCCATATGGCAACTCCACTTCATATGCATTTCCTGAGTCATGTTTCTTCAAAATTTTGCAGGAGCCAAATTTCTTCATCTTCAGCTTCTTGTAAGTACCAGCTGGAAATCTTTTTTTTTTAAAGTGTACCATGACTAGATCCCCTACTTGGAATTCCTTATGTCTTCTCCTTTGATCAGCCCTAGCTTTATACTGTTGGTTCATCTTGGTAATGTGTGTCTGGACCTTTTCATGTAGACACTTGATATGTTTAGCAAATTCTTCAGCTTCAGCACTTGTCCTCTCCCCTTGCTCTATCTTTCGCAATTCTGGCGCAGTCCTTGGGCTACTTCCATAGACAATTTGGAATGGTGATTTACCAGTACTCCTGTCTATAGAGTTATTGTAAGCAAGCTTTGCTTGTGGTAGAATCAAATCCCACCCCTTGGGCTTATCCCCAACTAAACATCTCAGCAAATTGCCCAGACTTCTATTTACCACTTCAGTCTGTCCATCAGTCTGCGGGTGATTTGTAGAACTGAACTTCAAGTCTGTTCTCAACTTTTTCCACAATGTTCTCCAGAAATACCCCACAAATTTAGTATCTCTATCAGAAACTATACTCCTTGGGAGACCATGTAGTCTTATCACTTCTCTGAAAAACAAGTCTGCAATATGGACAACATCATGTGTTTTGTGGCATGGAATGAAATGTGCCATTTTGGAGAACCTATCAACCACCACAAATACTGAGTCATTACCCCTTTGTGTACTCAGCAATCCAAGAACAAAATCCATACTTATGTCCTCCCATGGCTTTGATGGAACAGGCAATGGCTGATATAGTCCAGTATTGTGACTAAATCCCTTGGCCACTTAACAAATCTGACAAATTTGTACAAACTTCTTCACATCCTGTGAAATCTGAGGCCAAAAATAATGTTCTCTAAGAATGGAAATGGTCTTATCTTGACCAAAATATCCTGCCATCCCTCCACTGTGTTTCTCCTTAATCAGATTTTCCCTCATGGAACTCCTTGGAATGCACAATTGACTGCCCTTGAACAACATACCATCCTGAATCAAATAGTCCAGTCACTTGGTTCTATCTACAGCAACAAGCTTTTTACAAGCTTTTCATGCTTCAGCAAAATCAGGATCCTTAGGGTACAGATTCTTGAGTTCATCAAACCCAACTACTTCAACCTACATTAATGTAAGCAACAACTGTCTCCTACTTAATGCATCTGCAACCCTGTTAGATTTTCCACTTCTATGCTTCAACACAAATGTATAGCTCTGCAAGAACTCTACCCACTTCATATGCCTCTGATTCAACTTACCTTGGCTATTTAGGTACTGTAATGTCTGATGATCAGTATACAAAACAAATTCCTTTGGCAATAAATAATGCCTCCATTTCTTTAAAGCCTGAACTATTGCATAGAACTCTCGATCATAAACAAAATACTTCTTTTTTGCATCATTTAGATTTTCACTAAAATATGCAATAGGCTTACCTTCTTGGCTTAATACAACTTTAATAACACTGCCACTAGCATCACAATCCACCTGGAACATCTTTCTAAAATCTGGAAGTTCCAACATAGGTTGTTCTGTCACCTTCTTCTTCAGCAATTCAAAACTTCTCGCAGCTGTCGTAGTCCATTTGAACTCTTTTCTATCCCCTCTTATTGTGTCAGTTAGGGGTGCACAAATGCCACTGAAATTCTTAATGAACTTCCTGTAAAAACTAACCAGACCATGAAATGATCTTACCTCAGTAGCAGACCTTGGAGTAGGCCATTCCAAGATGGCTTTTACCTTCTCTGGATCCATTTTGAGACCTTCAGGTGATATAACAAACCCCAAGTAGACTAACTCCCTTTTGGCAAAGATACACTTCTTCAGATTAATTAACAACTTCTCTTCCCTTAACCTTTCAAGGACACTACGAATATGCAATAAATGTTCTTCCAAAGTCTTGCTGAAAATTAAAATATCATCCAAATAAACAATAACAAATTTTTCCAAGAACTTCTTAAGTACCTCATTCATAAGCCGCATGAAGGTGCTTGGGGCATTTGTCAATCCAAAGGGCATGACTAACCACTCATAAAGACCCTCCTTGGTCTTGAAGGCAGTTTTCCACTCATCTCCTTCTCGTATCCATATCTAATGATGGCCACTCTTGAGATCTATCTTTGTGAAGTACTGAGCTCCACTCAAACAGTCCATAAGATCATCCATTCTTGGCAAAGGAAACTGATACTTGATGGTTATCCTATTTATAGCTCAAGAGTCTATATACACATCCTCCACTCTCCATCCTTCTTTGGTGCCAGTACTGCAGGTACTGCACATGGACTCAGGCTCTCCCGAATCAAGCCCTTCCTCAATAGCTCCTGAACCTGTCTATTTAGCTCCTCAGTTTCAGTAGGAGTCATCCTGTGAGCAGCCTTGTTAGGCAGACTAGCTCCTGGGATTAAATCTATCTGATGACTGATTTTCCTTACCGGTGGCAATCCTTCTGGAACATTATCAGAGATGATATCTCCAAACTCACGGGAGCAGTTGAAACCCTTGTTCCTCTGGTTCCTGCTAGTACCCACATCTTCATTTTTCTTTTGGGTTTCATTTCGGCCTCCAGATGACCTACCACTACCCCTTCCTCCTTGACCGCGCCCTCTTTGTCTCCCTTCAAACCTTTTATTCAGCTTCTCTTTAACTCGTAGGGCAAACTGGTATGCCTCTTCAACACTGGTCATTCTTACCAGACTTAATTCCTCCTAGATGCAAGGTCACAACCCACTGATATAACGAGCAACCTTCTCCTTATTTTCTTCTGCATGCCTCACTCTAATCAGAAGTCGATAAAACTCCTCTATATATTCCTGGACTAATTTTCCTACTTGTTTTAACCCATGCATCTTCTTAAACAAATCAAGCTCCTAGTCAACATGAATGAACTGCATCTTTAGTTTGTCCACCATGCGATCCCACCTTGTGATCTTCTCCTTTCCTCTTCTATTTCTTTCCAATTGAACCACTTGCCACCAGATTTTGGCATGGTCTTTCAGTTTGGCCTTGGAAAACTTAACCCTATCTGGATCCCTCATATCCTCATACTCAAAGTACTCTTCCAGTTCATTGATCCAGTCGATCAACTCATCTGGTTTCAGATTTCTTAAAAATACACCCACATCAATTGTAGGTCTTTTCCCAAACTTGGTAATGGCCCTAAAAAGCCTTTCCTCTGCCTGATTCAGAACTTCCTCGTCAAATTCCCCTTCTAGTCCAATTTCCTCTTCTTCATTGTCGTCCTCACTTTCATCACCTGCAGTAACAGTTGTTCCTCTACGGAGCTCCTCTTGCAACGCTTGTACCTATCTTTGGAGGGCTCTAACCTCCTCAGGATTAATAACTCCGGCCCTTCCACCACGCTCTCTTCGTGGAGGCATCTTCTTAACTCAAACCCACAACCACACAGTCCTGGTGCAAACTGCCTCACAGTCGCCGCTCTGTCTACACACTTAGGAAAACCAGCTCTGATACCACTTGATGGGGACACAACCCAGGCACAGAATGGACTCAACAGGAAAGGGAAAATTTTATTAACTGTGAAAATATGCTAGTACACTTAGTGCAGAGAAACAGACTCTAAAACATGCCCTATGGGCTTACAATAGCATAAATCTAGAGATAAATTCTTCTCCCAGTACCTTCTCTCAAACTCCACTCCGAACTGCCTTTTACAATGCCAGAAATGTTCTTAAATAGACCCCAAAGGGTTAAGGATTAGGAATACATTCTAGAAAGTGCTAGTTGGCATCCATCGACCAAATAGAAGGCTCTAGAAGCTGCGTTAGAAGTCGGTGCAAAATTAAAAGAATCCAAAAACGGTAACCGAACTTTCGGAAGGCATAGCTTTTGAATCGTAGCTCCGATTGACGAACCGTTTACATTTTCAAAAAGCTCTCGAAGCGCTCTATAGCCATATGGACGAGCTCTGCTCGTCCCCCATTTTTTGGCTTTATTCAAGGTCATTTAATACTCCTAACCTGACTTTGAAGCATTCTTAGGAGGTCTCCAAAAAATGAAAAACTGCAATAACTTTCAAATTGTGGGGCCTTTTGACTTGATTCTTTTTCTGGAATGCTCTAAATTACAATTACATTCATCTGGCCAATTTACACCTTCTAGTTCACCAAAATGATGGCTCAATTACATACTCCCATTTTTTTCGGCTTTTACACGTATCCCAAGATGCTCAAATACTCTATCCTAGAACATTGAAACTGTGAGAGTTGGAACCTTTATTTGACCCAAATGGGTATCCAGAAATGAAAACACATGAAACAGAAACTAAGTCTAAGTACATTTTTTTGGGTGACACAAGATTTCCCTTATACCTCTGGATGCTCCTACATCATTAATGATATTGAGACACTCAATTTAGAAAATTGGTATAGAGACAATATTATTAAAGCTATCAAGTTCCACCAAATTGATCTCGTATCTTAAAAAAGGTAGATTTGAGGAAGGAAAACCACTGCTGATCAAAACCATCCCTTTCTGAACTTGATTTTGTCATCTTTGTTAAGTTTGAATCTGATAAAATATTCATGTATGATATCTACATCGCTACTGAAAACTGCAAACATAAAGCTGATAGAGTCACTCACCATATCTAAATCAATATCCATACTTGTATCACTTGGAATGTTATTATTAGGTTGTAAGAAAACCTCAATGATTTTCTTTAAAAGATTCAACAAGTGACACGGTTCTTCTTTAATGCTTACTTCAACTACTTTTTGAAGAAATTTAATTCAGAAGGCTCCAAAGAGAATGGAATAATTGTAAATTGGAGGTGCATACACAACATCTTCGCTAACCTGAAAATTGCTTCCTCAGATGTTTCAAACTCAAGTTTGAGTATCATTGAGGCTTTCTTACAACCTAATAATAACATTCTACGTGATGAAAGTATGCATATAGATTTATATATGATAAGTGACTCTATCAGCTTTATGTTTGTAGTTTTGAACAGGGATGAAGATATTGTACAAGAATATCTTATCAAATTCAAACCTAGAAAAGATGGCAAAATGAAGTTTAGAAAGGGATGGTTTGGATCAACAATGTTTTTCCTTCCTCAAATCTACCTTTTAAAAGATACGAAATCACTTTAGTGGAACTCGATTGCTTTAATAATACCATCTCTACACCAATTTTCTAAATCGAGTGTCTTAATATGCACACCAGCAAATCCTCCAAATTCTAAAGAGTTGCAGATTTTAGCCTTTTCGTGGTGATGCCTAATGCTTAAGCTTTTTCTCACAAATTTGAGTTGAGCTAGAATGCATTCCATTGTGGTAAACTCCAAATCCCACTTTCTCAGGAATATACGCTTCTGGTTGTAGTTCCCTTAACTCTTGACGAACCTTGAATATGGTTCACACCAACGGTGATGCAATTCCAGGCTCCCTCTCATGTTGTCGAGGTGTGGCAGTGAATGGATCTTCTAGAAACTCTCTCTCTCTAATATGCCCTAGAGTGGCCCTTTGTTGAATGGTATAAATTTTTACTATTGGTTAGTGAGCCATAAATGTTTGGAAAAATCTACTTCTTGATAAACCCTAAAGAATTGTACGAGTTTCTCATTAAATTGGGAAAAAGAATGAAAAAATTCAATTGATGAACTGATAATTTCCCAATGTGTAGTGCCTACCCTCGTTCACATCTTTTTTAGACTCATTGTTGCTATTATTATCAGACTTTGATGGACTAGTATTATGTTGATGGCTTAGTAGGTATTGTTTTGACACTATCAGACATTATGTTATGGATTCAGTTGTTATATGATGAGATTATTTAGACTTTACATTTCATGTATGTATGATGATCATTATATTGTTTTTTAGTTATTGTTGATGATTAGTTAGATGGTTATTATTTCATGTGTTTTATTATGGATACTTACCCCATACTTGCATGTGTATGGTGTGCATGTTTTCTTATTGTATGGCATTTCTGATGTGGTTAAGGAAGGGAGTCGTAGTCACCTGCTTAGTCGAGATCTACACGATGCACCACTTCCTGCCATTGCCTTTTTAGCTTAGCACTATATATATTGTATGTACATGCATGGTTTTTCTGTAGGTTGCAGGTACCGGGTATCGACTTCCCTGAATTGCCAGGATGAGCGTACCCTATTATACTATCTCAATGATAAGAGAAGGGAGATAAGTTCTCAAGTCCAAATCCCAAACCCTAAAACCATTTGTCCTATTGAGTTGGGACAAGTATCAGAGTTGAGCACCCACTGAATGTGTCGGATGACATATTTCATGATTTTTAATCCGTTAGACTGGTTTTGTATGAATTGACCTATGATGGATTTTCATATTTTGTTATGAAGGTCTATGGTGAATTTTCTATTAATTAAATCTTAACAAATAGATTTAATTAATAAAATTAATTATTTGAGAACATTAAATATCATGATTTTGATATTTTGATTATAATTAATTCAAGGAGAATTAATTGAGAGAAAAGAATTAAATAAAAAGAAAATTAGAAAATTAAAATAAATAATAATTATAAAATACTAATAAAATTAATAAACAAATAATAATAATAAAAGTTATAAAAATTAAAATAAAAGTTATTAAATTAAAATGGGAGTTATAAATATTTAAATGGAAATTATTTAAAAATAATTTGAATTATAAGCTTGCTTGGAAATTAATGCAGTTCTCCATTTTTCATGTGTCAACAACACGGGGGTTAGTGCATCAATTGAGCACATGGTGTCTACAACCCTAGGGCTTATCAAAAAGGTTGGAAAAAGGCCCATGCTTAGTTGGTGACATCTTTTAGCTGGTTCTAGAAGCATTCTAGGGTTTTCTTTGGATCCCTTGGCGGGGCATTACATTTGGTATCAGAGCGCGAGTTTCTACATTGGGAGCTCTAGTAATTTGGAACAACTAGAACTTGAAACTAGGTGAACTGAAAAGAAAAACTAAACTTGAACTGTTACTTTTATGTTTTTCATACTTCAACACTTAGTTGTCAAAATTGAAATTTTACTTAGACCTAAACATAGAACTGAACTTAGTCTATTGTAACATGTGTCTCTTGATTGTAATAGTACTCTGTACTGTTGCAGGATGGTATCTGGGACTAGGTCTTTTGTTAGAGGCTGAGGTAGGGGCCATGGAAGAGGCCGTGGTCGTGGTAGAACCGTCAGTGCCTATGAGGGATCGGTTCATATAGAGAGCAGGGAAGTGCACTCTAATAGGCAGCAGGAAGAGAGCCGTAGGGAGGACCAAGCTGAGTTTGAAGAGGTTGGTCTGAGACAATTGATACAGACTATACTAGAACGTCTACCTCTTGTTCAAGAACAACCTAAAGTACATCAGACAAAACAAGAGCATAGACCCAGGTCTAGAAGTCCTCGGAAGGATCGTCAGAGGTCCATTGTGTCCACTCAGATGAAGGATCTTTCAAGATCCAAGGTTAAGCCTTTCAATGGGCAAGGTTCTGGTTATGTGGCTGAGCAGTGGCTTATTTCTCTCGATAGGATTTTTGCTATGCAGGACTTTAACAGCAATGTTAAGGCAAGATTTGCGATCACCAATTTGGAGAACCCTGGGGCCACTTGGTGGACAATTGAGGAGAAGAAGCTAGGGATCGATATGAGCAGTGTCACTTGGGAACTATTTTTGGAGAGTTTCCGTGAACGATTCCTACCAGAGGAATGGAAATAGAAAAGGGCAGATGAATTTCATAATCTCAAGCAGTACACTATGTCAGTGACCGAGTATGAGCGTAAGTTTTATGAGCTCATGTCTTTTTCAGGGTTCAGTGAAAATTCAGCTCAGTTGACACAACACTTTATTTGGGGTTTGAACAATCGTATTATTGGGGGTGTCAAAGTATTTGAGCCAAAAACCCTCAAGGATGCGGTGCATCGAGCAATTCTTGTTGAGCAAAGCGTCAACCTTGGTCAAGGTGGTTTTGTAGGGGCGCCAGCAGTGTCGGGATCTAAAGGCAACTTCAATTCAGGTGGTAACAAGAAACCTTTCTTTTCTAAGGGAAAACAGTTTCAGCAACAGTCTCAACAGACGCAACAACAAAGGGATCAAATTCTCAGGCTCAAGGTGGTGGAAAAGGTTCTAACTTTAAGAACAATCGCAATACTCAACGCAGTAAACAAAATCAGCCCAATCAGCCAGCTCAGAGTAGTCAGTCGTTTGTCAGTAGGAACAGCTGACAGCAATCAAATGTACCACCTATGGGTAGAGGATCTGGCAGGAATACATAATGTTTTTCATGTGGACAGATTGGTCATTATGTAGCTCAGTGTCCACAACGAGCACCTCAGTTTTCAGGACCTAGGCCTACAGCTTCAGAGCCTATAGTTGGTGATGCAGGTAGAGCTCATAGAGTATTTGCAGCAGTTGATCACCATTAGGCGGATCATCAGGGTACAGTGGTTGAGACCACAGTTGCTATTCGAGGTATATCTCTTTCAGTATTATTTGATTCAGGAGCTACAGACTCATTTATTTCACCATCTATAGTTTCTAAGTGTAAGCTGGATGCAGTGAAGCAAGATCATGGTTGGCAAGTGGAACTAGCCTCAGGTATCAAAGTCTCCACGAACTCTGTAGTTCATAAATGTGGGCTTAGCTTAGGAAGCTTTATATCTGTAGTGGATCTTCGAGTCATACCCCTTGGTTCCTATGATGTGGTTTTGGGCATGGATTGGCTTGGAACTCATAAAGCCAGTATAGATTGCAGGAAGAAGATTATTATGTGCCAAGATGACCAAGGGAATGATATGAAGATAGTTGGGATACCAAGGCCTATATCTCTGCGGATGATTTCTGCTATGCAAATGAAGCAAAGTTTCTGTAAGGGATGTCAAATATTTGTTGTTATGTAAATGATCTTGATGAGGAAGATCCTGTGAGGAAGACTTTAGATCACCCGATTTAGCAAGAGTACGCAGATGTTTTTCCAAGTGAGATTCCAGGCATGCCTCCAAAGAGGGATATCAACTTTAGCATTGATCTAGTTCCTGGAGTGGAGCCTATCTCTAAAGATCCTTATTGCATAACTACACAGGAACTGGGAGAGCTACATCTTCAGTTAGAGGAACTTCTGGCCAAAGGGAGCATTCGACCTAGTGTATCACCATGGGGAGCTCCAGTGCTCTTTGTGAAGAAGAAAGACGGTTCCTTGCACCTTTGTATCGACTACAGACAGTTGAACAAGGTGACTATTAAGAACAAGTATCCTTTGCCTAGGATTGATGACTTATTCGACCAGATCAAGGGGGCTACAGTTTTCTCCAAGATTGACCTTAAGTGAGGATACCACAAACTTCGCATTAAGGAAGCTGATATTCACAAGACCGCTTTTCGAACTCGCTATGGACATTATGAGTTCACAGTAGTACCTTTTGGGTTGACTAACGCTCCATCAGTGTTCATGAGTTTGATGAATGGTGTATTTTGATCATATCTTGAAAGGTTCGTACTTGTGTTTTTTGATGATATATTGATATACTCTAAGAATCAGAAGGAGCATGAGGAACACCTGCGGTTGGTATTGCAGTGTTTGAGAGATAACCAGCTTTATGCTAATGCAGCCAAGTGTGAATTCTTCAAATCGAAGATTCCATATTTAGGGCATGTCATCTCAGGTGATGGTATTTCAGTGGATCCTGCAAAGATTTAGGCGATAATAGATTGGCCGACACCGACTAACGTGTCAGAGATTCGTAGTTTCATGGGCCTAGCAGGATACTATCGCAGATTTGTCCAAAACTTCTCTAGGATAGCACATCCTATCACTTCTCTTCAGAGGAAAGGAAAGAAGTTTGTGTGGACAGAGAAATATGAGGAAGCATTTTAGTAGCTCAAAGAACTTTTGACTAGTGCACCGATTTTAGCAGTACCTGATCCAGAGGGAGATTTCATGGTGTGTACAGATGCTTCTCTTGAAGGGATTGGGGCAGTGTTGATGCAAAATGGACGGGTGATAGCATATGAATCACGCAAGCTCAAGGATCATGAGTTAAATTATCCTACGCATGATCTTGAGTTAGCAGCAGTAGTTCATGCTTTGACAAGATGGAGACATTTCTTGTTAGGGCATAGATTTGAGTTACACAGCGATCATCGCAGTCCTCAGTATATTTTTACCCACCTAATTTGAATGCTTGCCAGAGACGATGGATGGAGTTTCTATGCGAGTATGATTTTGAGGTTAAGTACATTCAAGGTAAGGAGAATGTGGTGGAAGATGCTTTGAGTCGCAGGAGACATGTGATATCATCTATGACTCTTAGTGTCGATTTGAGGAGTCAAATTCTTCAAGCACTTCCTACGGATTCATGGTATCAGGAAGTGTGTAGAGAGATAGATTCAGGAAGACCCTTGGAAGGAAAGTTTGCATGTTATGTTCGAGAATCAGATGGTCTTCTGAGACATTTGGGGAGGATTTATGTGCCATTACTGGATGAGCTTCGCACCTTGATTCTAGCAGAAGCCCATCGTACACCATACTCAGCACATCCAGGTGTCAAGAAGATGCATGCTGATTTGAGACGTTTGTTCTTTTGGTCTAGGATGAAGCGAGATATTGTTGATTTTGTGGCTAGGTGTCTTGAGTGTCAGAGAGTCAAGGCAGAACATCAGCACCCGGCTGGACTTTTGCAGCCAAATCTCATTCCTTCTTGGAAGTGGGATATCATTTCCATGGATTTCATTGTAGGATTACCTATGACCGTTCATCGTCATGATGCTATCATGGTCACCATTGATTGGTTGACTAAGGTGGCACATTTTTCACCTATCAGGTCTTCCTACACAGCAGCTTTTGTAGCTAATGTCTTCATGCGTGACATTGTGAGATTACATGGTATTCTTAGAAAGATCATTTCTGACAGGGATCCTGTATTCACATCTGCATTCTGGACATCGTTGCAGCATGAGCTTGGAGCGTAGTTAAACTTCAGTTTGACATATCATCCAAAGACTGATGGTCAGACAGAGAGGGTGAATCAGGTTTTGGAGGATATGTTATGGATGTATGTGATGGATAGGCAGACATATTGGGAGGACTATCTCTATCTAGTAGAGTTTGCTTACAACAATGGGTATCACAGTTCTATTGGCATGGCACCTTTTCAGGCGTTATATGGTCATCCTTGTCGTACACCATTGAGTTGGGACAACCTTGAGGATCGCATTCTGTTGGGTCCTGAGATGCTTCGTGATATGGAGCAATAGGTAGTGCGAATCCGCGAGCATTTGACTATGGCACAGGATAGACAGAAGAAGTATGCGGATGCTCATAGGACTGATAAGCAGTTTGCAGTGGGAGATAAGGTTTTCTTGAGAGTGTGACCGCGAAAGAGTCCTATCCGTTACGGAAAGGGTTCTAAGCTAGCACCTTGTTTTGTGGGACCATTTGAGATTCTAGAGAGGATTGGCCCGGTTGCTTACCGCCTTGCTCTACCACCCATCCTAGCTCGCATTCATGATGTTTTCCATGTTTCAGTGCTTAGACAGTATATTCCTGATATTGTGCATGTTCTTGATTGGAATGCATTGCAGGTAGAGGACGGGCAGCTGGTTCGTATTCTGGAGCAGCGGGAGATGACTCTCAGGGGTCGAACCATCGAGCAGGTAAGGGTCCAATGGGACCCTACTGATGATTCTTCAGCTACTTGGGAGGATGCAGCTAGATTACGGGAGTTATATCCCTACTTGTTTGTAGGCTTCCAGGAGTAAGCCTAATCCAAGGGGGGGTGGATGTAGTGCCTACCCTCGTTCACATCTTTTCTAGACTCATTGTTGCTATTATTATCAGACTTTGATGGACTAGTATTATGTTGATGGATTAGTAGGTATTGTTTTGACACTATCAGACATTATGTTATGGATTCAGTTGTTATATGATGAGATTATTTAGACTTTACATTTCATGTATGTATGATGATCATTATATTGTTTTTTAGTTATTGTTGATGATTAGTTAGATGGTTATTATTTCATGTGTTTTATTATGGATACTTACCCCATACTTGCATGTGTATGGTGTGCGTGTTTTCTTATTGTATGGCATTTCTGATGTGGTTAAGGAAGGGAGTCATAATCACCTGCTTAGTCAGGATCTACACGATGCACCACTTCCTGCCATTGCCTTTTTAGCTTAGCACTATATATATTGTATGTACATGCATGATTTTTCTGTAGGTTGCAGGTACCGGGTATCGACTTCCCTGAATTGCCAGGATGAGCGTACCCTATTATACTATCTCAATGATAAGAGAAGGGAGATAAGTTCTCAAGTCCAAATCCCAAACCCTAAAACCATTTGTCCTATTGAGTTGGGACAAGTATCAGAGTTGAGCACCCACTGAATGTGTCGGATGACATATTTCGTGATTTTTAATCCGTTAGACTGGTTTTGTATGAATTGACCTATGATGGATTTTCATATTTTGTTATGAAGGTCTATGGTGAATTTTCTATTAATTAAATCTTAACAAATAGATTTAATTAATAAAATTAATTATTTGAGAAGATTAAATATCATGATTTTGATATTTTGATTATAATTAATTCAAGGAGAATTAATTGAGAGAAAAGAATTAAATAAAAAGAAAATTAGAAAATTAAAATAAATAATAATTATAAAATACTAATAAAATTAATAAACAAATAATAATAATAAAAGTTATAAAATTAAAATGGGAGTTATAAATATTTAAATGGAAATTATTTAAAAATAATTGGAATTATAAGCTTGCTTGGAAATTAATGCAGTTCTCCATTTTTCATGTGTCAACAACACGGGGGTTAGTGCATCAATTGAGCACATGGTGTCTACAACCCTAGGGCTTATCAAAAAGGTTGGAAAAAGGCCCATGCTTAGTTGGTGACATCTTTCAGCTGGTTCTAGAAGCATTCTAGGGTTTTCCTGAGAGTTCTTTATATTCGGGCATTCCTTAGAATCTTGGACACAGCGTGGATAGTGTGGATAGCGTGGAGAACAATTGAAGCATTGGAGAATTCAAAAATTCTGAAGAAGGGGAGCTTGCTCAGCGGGTTATCTAAGGAAGAGCGAGTTAGCATCAGAATCCGGGTGTTTTCACTTATGCTACTTCTGCATCCTGTTTTCCCCTGTCTTCTTTGTGTCTTCCATATGTCTTCATTATGCATTTTGGGCAATTAAAATTTATTTGAGGAATCTATATGCTTAGATCTAAAATGACACGGGCTAGGGTTACAATTCATGGACAAACTCATTAGAATTAGTTATTAGAAAATTTTGAAGAAAACAAGTTTCATAGAGAAACTTTGAAAATGAAAGCTTGTATTCATAAATTATCATTTTTACATATATACTGTGATTCTGTATATATATATATATATATATATATATATATATATATATATATATATATATATATATATATATATATATATACATACATATGTATATAATATATATATATATATATTCATATGTGATAAAAGTTGAATATCATTAACATTTTTGGAAGAAACGTTAAACATTATTTACAAACCAAATCGCACCGCGCAGCGGAAGCGTTTTTAAAAAAACATTTAAATGATATAAAAAAAATTCGGCAGAGCCGTATCACCCTGCGGGTACGCAGAGGGCCTGCCATCGTAGGGACTGCTATGACAGGGGTACTCTGTACGCGCTGTCGGGCAGACTTACGATAACAGGTACCTTGTACCGCGCAACATCAAAGATTTGTTTAAGCATTTCAATTTTTTATAAAACATTTCATGAAATCGGTTATCAATATTTTGATTTTTATATATATTTTGATTTTTATTATTATTATATATATATATATATATATATATATATATATATATATATATATATATATATAAGTATATATGTATATATGTAATTTTTAACAAGTAATTATCATATCAATAATAGATGTGAGTTAGAAGAGATTTTAATAATTAATTTAATTAAACATTAGTTTTAATTAAGATTAATTATTAGCATATACATAATCAAAGTTTTGATTATTGGAAATGTTATTTTCTCAAATGAAGTTTTTATAAATAAAATATTATTGGAGCAATTAGAAAATTGAATCTAATGGAGGAACTTTTATCTATCAAGTAAATACAGGGGTTAGGTAAAACGTGAAATTTCTCCACTTGAAATTAAATTTAGGAAAACGTAAACTGAGACATTTGAAAACTAAATTTGAAACTTCGCAAAACCAAAATATGTGTTTACATTGTGTATTACTTATGTTAATGTTTTGGGTTTTAGGTTGACTAGTGTTGACCAGTTATAGGACGTCTACCAGAGGCTTGGGGGTTATGTGATTGTGATGTCATGATGATGTTTTATTTCTCGATCTTTATAAACCCAACCATGAATATGTGATAGAATGCTCTATGTATTGGTTGTGAATACTGATTGTTATAGTTGAGATTCTTATGTTTGAGACCCTTGACTTAACCATTATTTTTGGTCATCGATCAGTTATCCTTGGATATATTCTAGTCGCCATGATGGGGCTAATATGTGGATTTATTCTTGATGATGTCATGTGGTGACATGTATGACTCAACCATTTTGGAGTCTTTGATCAGTATGTTTTGAGATATTCTTGGTTGCTTGTTGAGAACCAATGGATATGATGATCTATTTTGAGATATATTCTGGTTATTAAGAACCAATGGATACTTTGATTATCAGTGATACTTCAGTTGCCAATAGAGAGTTTTTGTAGTCATGATTTTCTATGGATATTGCTCATGGAGATTTGATGCTTTTATGCATATTTGATGATTTTATCATGGATATTTGATGATTCTTATTATGGATATTTGATGATTTTATGAACTTTCTTTATGATTATGATACCATGAGCATTAGGGTAGGATATCTGCATGTAGTGTCGGGAAGTGGCTTGCAATGGGGGCCGGGGCCCTAAGAGGCTGCCAGGGTAACTCATTGTAAGTTGGATTAATAAGTGATAACATTCACACTTAATACTAACTTAATGAACCTAAAAAGATAAGAGTTTTGGTTGTCGCCCATGTCTTGAGTGCTTGTATAGGCTAGGATGGGAGTAGAGAGAACGCATGGTTGCGACCTTGCATTTCATAGTATGCCTTATCAGTATGAAAGGATACTAGTGGCCGCATGAGATCTGTATGGACCCGTGGAGTTTAGCTAACTGCCAGGGTAACTTGTACGAGATAAATGCGATGACACTTTTTCGCTTGCATAGTAGGTTCCTATATGTCATTGTGTGCCTCTGGAAAATAGATGTCTGTTTTGGTGATTGGAACCTTTGAGTTAGTATACTTTTAGGATTCCTAGACTTTAGAGACTTGTGCTATGTGGTTTTGATAGCCTGTTTGGGACTTGGGATTATCTCCTCAGCACGGTGGGAGTGGACCACTTAGGTACCACGCGGTCGGGTGGTAGTGTATTTTCCATTCTTATCATTTGAGATTCATTGAGACATCGTGGCTGATGTGTCCTTCATGATGGTGGATATGTATCCTTTCATTGATGATTAGCATATGTTAGATGATGTTATCTTATGCTTATATCTGCATGTTAGATTACTTTCTACATTTGATGTTGTATTTATTAGGAGTGACATTCCTACTATGTTAATACCGATGATCTCTTCGGTGATTTGGGATGTTACGCACGGAGGGATGACTAGGGCCCACGATGGTCTAATGATGCTATTAATAGTTGGGAGGAACCGTGCACGTAGTTTATTTATTTGATCTTTATGATGGATGTAAATGACTTTTATGATGATGTATCATGAGTAGCATGTGATTATCTTTACTTGATGTATCATGGATTAGAATAGGATGATGTACCTTATTCTACATATGTATATTCTTTTAAGCCTTCATACCCTGTGACATGTACAGTGGATGAATGAGCAGTTGGATATGTAATAATTGAGCATTGGACTTATCATTATTATTTCATGTGGATGTTGCAATCATGTATGTAATTCACGTTAAGGGATCTTAAAGAATGTAACTTGTTGTGCATATCATGTTTACTCTTTAGATGGACCTTGCTGTTGCTTCCGTTAATGTGAATAAGTTTTATGTGGTATTTACTTTCAAAAAAAAAAATGTTACCAAACTTAGTGAAATTCTAGGTTAATTCTTTGGATCCCTTGGCGGGGCATTACACAATGGACTAGAATTGTTAATGAATAGAGAGATACCAAGAAATCAGAAAAAAAAAATCAAGTAGGCGGAAATTAATGTGTTAAAATATCTAATGGAAAGAGATCAATATAAAAGATTTTGAAACCCACTAGAACTCATAAACCATTAAAACTTCACGCAATGGTATTTAAATAACTACTAACAACATGTATATAGACCAAATAATTCACAGCTATAATCACCATATATCATCATGTAAAGTAGACTAATATACTAATATACATAAATAATAATATTTTATTGACTGGTCTAGTAGAATTATTTAGAAATATAAAAATTGCATAAGCTATATCAGCTAAAATTACATGTTTCCAAATGCTTCTCTCTGTATAAAGGACCTCTATAAAAAGAATATATGTAATGGTATTGAATTGAAGTGGATTTCAGAATTTAATATAGAAAAGGGTACATTATTTCAGTGCTTCTATGTATTTGATTTATAATTCATCCACCCCATCACATTGGTATCAGAGCTCAGGTAATGCAGGGGAAGAATATCAGAGCTGAGATTCGAGATTCGAGATTCAAGTTTTGTGTAGCAGCCACTATAGTGAAAGAAAGAGATTGTGTGAATGTACCATTAAAACCATCAACGAAGAGATCGTTCAAGAGAGAATAGTTCGAAAGGTTTGTAAGCTGCATGGAACCACCGGAAGACGAAAGCAAGAGTTTACAAGAGACGGTGCCTGTCCAGTCATTAGCTGCAGGAATTACGGATCAAAAGACAAAAAGGAAAGTATGAAAGGTGATGTCAGATTTTCAAATAAAATCTGATTGTCTATGAGCGGCTTCTGATAGACACATACCTGTCAGAAGTCTTCAGTACTTTTGAGCAGTGAGTCAATGTTGCACAGAGATATTTTGTGCAGACTTTATGTTCTCTATCCCCATCTGACTCCTGACGTGCAGTTGCATTCAATTATGTAAGAGAGGTTAAAACTTGGTTGTGTGAGGGAAATTGGATTTTGCTGTGGGCAGAAAAGATAAAAGGAAGACTCTTTTATTCTAAGGGCCGGTTTGGTCCCTATAATACAACTAGAATAGGAATTGAGAATTAGAATATAAATTGTTTTTTTTTGTTTGGTGCGTGAAATAGGGATAGAGAATACGTATTCCTATTTCAGTCTCAAAATGAGCTTTTGTCCACTCCAAAAAATACTTGTAATTGGCTTTTGTCCATTCCATTTCTAGTCCAACTTATCCAAAATTGATAATCTGTTGGGTCCGTGGTTGGAAACTCCCGCTTGTGATTTTTTTTCGTTGACCAAAAACTCCTGTCGTTTTGGTGTTTATGCGGGTTTTCATCTGCGTTTGTTCATCTTCAAAGGTGTTTAGCTGGGTTTTATCTGCATTTGTCTTCATCTTCAAAGGCTCTTCCTCCTACTCTGTGATTCAGCTCTGTCAAAGGTGCGTAAAACATTTTCATCAGTATTGTTTTTATGTTTGTGAATCTTGCGTGGATTGTGTTTTATGGACTACAATCTTGCATTTTATAGACTGCATTTTATGTATTTGCATTTTATGGACTATCGTCCGTGTTTGCTATCTAATTTAAGTTCTGCAACTTCGTTAGCATGAATTTAGGTTTCACCCCTTTGTCTTTCCTTGAAGGGTAACTGTATTTGACTTATTTAGAGTTTATAGTTTCTATAAATACTCTCGCAAATGTGCTATTATCTCTGCACTAATAGTGCTTGTATGCCATTGTTTCCTTTCCAGAAACCATTTCCAGTGTCTTGGGTGACATCTTCTCCACCTCCTTGGAAACCATTTCCTGGGTCTCGGGACGAGTTCAAAACAAGTTCTACATTGGCTGCTAATAATTTCACTTTGGTTTGTTTTCTCGTGTTTACTTATTTGATAGGCTCTGATGTCTGTCATGCATTCAGAAAACAAGCCAATTGGCTGCCTGGTAAGGCTTTTGCTCTCTCTGGCATTACAGTATAGATAATTGTTTGGTGGACCAGTTTAAGCAATATTCAAACTCATTATGTGAGACAGGTTCATGGTTTGATTTCAAATCATGAACTTGTTGTTAGCGGAGGAGTGGTTGTGTGTGTTTCTATAGGCTATTTGATGCCTGGAATGGCAGCTCCAAGTGTCAGAGTCTTTGGAGCTTTAGCAATTACTATATGTGCCCAAATAGTCTCCAAATTGTTCCTTCTATACAAACCAACTAATACAAAATCTCCTAGTACAATACAAGAGTTGAAGAAGTACTACTCGCAAGACAACCAGATCCAAAATTGTAGATCTAGTTTTATTTATTTGTATCATAGTGCTTGGTTTAATATTATGTTGCACTATTTTAGCCAGTCAAACCATTCATGACCTTTTGAGACAAAGGGTTTTTGCCATTGCTGAAGAGTGTATTTGAAGAGTGTAAGAATTTGCCTAAGGGAAAAATTCACCCAAGAACTAAGAACTCAAACACAAGCACAATTGTAGACCAAAAATGGAGAGAGTATGATCAGAATAACAATGTATTCAATAACTTGATCATAATAGTACACTAGGAGTGCCTGAATATAAAGGCCTTAGGAGAGCTTCTAGAATGCCTAGAAGTTAGCATCACAATGTGTTATACAACCAAGCACATGTCCACCAGATATGGATTATCCTCCATTAAGCACGAAACTAAGTGCGGTGAGGGTGGGACACACAAAAACAATGTTGTAGACACCATGTGCTCAAATAGAGTTGCATACTCTTGTGTTGTCAACATGACAACTCAAAAGGTGTGCAAACTCCTAAGTGTCTCACAAATAAAAATAATAAAATAATGCAAAATAATAAATAAAGCATTAACCTAAGTAAACTTAAGTAAGTGTAATAAGTGAATACTTACTTACACCAACAAAGGGACACTTTTGTATATTAACAACAATCTATAGCTGTAAGTAATAGAGTCTTCTCATGTCACGAGGTGTAGGAAAAACTCTACAGATGATGATGATGTGCTTCTTGCAGCTACCTTTTTGCAGGAGGAATAATTATTAAATTCTCTGCAGTTATGTGTATCTGCACATCACTTCAAATTATCCTTCTGCAATGGTAATAAATACCCAAGATACATTCATAGATAGATGAGTTTTTAAAGTGCAAGAGTTTGAGTTTGGTAAAATAGGCCTTAAGCCTAAAACTGAGGTCTCAGTGTGTAATATATGGCTTCTTGTCCAACCCATGACCCCGAATCTAGCCTCATCACCAAGCATGTAGACCTAAGTTTAATAACTATGGCCTTAATTTCAATGCACAGACCTAACTTTAGTGAGAAAATAGCCTTCAATAAGCTAGCTTCCATAATCTCAAGCATGTGGTCTCAAATCTGGGCATATAGCCAATAGGCAAGGCCTTATATATGTCTTAAAAAATGAGCATTCAAAACATATTAACCTATTCAAATCTTTCAAAGTACAATATTTCTCAAAGAAATAGAATAATGAAACACATCATTATGGAGACAATCTTAATGTAAAAGACAACATTCTAATACATAAGAACAATAATTCCATTCAAGAAATTAACTCTATTAATATGTCCAATAGAAAGTGTAACAATATTTAAGTGATGAATTCCTCTTAATTGAGTTTATGTTTAAACAAAGTACAACATGCTATTCTAGTTTACGGTAAGGAAAAACATAGCTTAAATAGAGAAAAAATAAAGCAGACTTCTTATTAATTCTAAAAATAAACTTAATCAGACATATTCATCTTAAATGTAAGCATTGATATTACATTTTCCAACTGTGATTCTAATTCAATTCATCAAAGTCTAACTTGCAATACCCTAACACAGTGACCCCAAACTCAAATTTTAATCATCTTGGTAAATGCACAACTTAGGTAAAATATATTGATTAAATTGGAGTGGTCATCGACTGCCAACAAAATCTTGTTAGAATTCTTTAGAATAACTGAGAGGAGGGGGGTGAATTAGTTATCCAAGGTCCAAATGCCCTAATAATACTTTTTCACTACTTTTAATGAATCCACACACTTTTCATCCATCCAAACTTAAATCAACCATATTAGCAAGTTATAGTAAATCAACATGCAGAGATAAAACATGCAAGATCAACACATGACAAAGTGATTTACGTGGAAACCCAATTTGGGAAAAACCACCAGTAACATGCTACTTGATTTTCACTCTTCTAAAGTGATGCCCTGTTAAAAGCCTGCCCTATTAAAGGCTTACAACACACTGTTAAATGTGACCTTGTTAGAGGATTTCACCAAACTGTTAGGAATGGGCCTGATCAAAGGACTTTAGAACATTCACTTGGAATGTCACCCTATTAAAGGATTTACCTCATCGCTATTAAACCAACCTAAGTCCATAGGATTTAAACTATCTGTTACAATTACTAGAGAGTAACGATAATGGATTGTTGATCTGACACAACTTACAACATACTTTGCAGATTTTAGATCTCACTTCAGTTCTATCCTTTTTCTTGGCTTTAATCACTTCAGCTTTGACAGCTTGTCTTCCTCTCAAATTTTGTTTCCTTGAGTCTTTTTACTCGTCATGCCAATGCAATCATCCTTGTGGTCGTCTATCCAAATAGAGTTTCTGTGCTTTTTTCTCCTTAGCACCTTCTTCAGCACTTCATGCTTTTATGCTCGAAAACCTTTTCCTCTCTTTGCTTCATGACCTTATGACTCCTTAAATAGAAATCTGATTTTCCTTTGCCGCTTGATTCTTCCTTTCCAACCTTAGGGTTTCAAATGGATTAGGTAAGATACAATGTATCTACCCCATATCTTGCTCTTATCTAGAAACTTCGTCTAGATTCCAGTTGTAATCTCCAAAAATGTTCTACATGGTGTTCTGTGCCACCAACTCATCATTCTTATCTTCTATTAATTCACAGACTTCTAGATAACAACCTTGTCGGCTTAGATCTGGCGAATCTTTGATTTTCAAAATAATGCAGCAACTCGGTATTGTTGGTTTATTGATGCTCGACACTATTGGTTTTCTGATGCTCGGCATCTATTTCTACTCGACACTTGATTCTGCTCGGCACTTGATTTTACTCGGCATCTAAAGTTCACTCGGCATCTAAAGTTCACTCAGCATTTGAAGTTTAACTTGCGTGGCTTCAACTAGGAATCTGTTCGACACCTACTAGCTTGCTCGACTCCCTCTCTCTAATGAACTTTAGTAAGGCTTTATAGATGTCTTAGCTAAAACCTTACATCTTTGATATGTTTCGGTGTGCCCATTCTCTATGTCTTAGAGTATGTCATCAATACACTTTTTCATCAATGGCTTAGCTAATCCTTCTACTTCATTCCAACATCATAACTTCAACCTTCCCCTAGGTGTTCTAGTTACATCTTATTGATTGCCTCCTCAATGTCAATCAACCACTTGATAGTATTTGGATCAGTAAAGCAATTGTCATTCCTACAAGTAGCAAGTTTGACATCAATGACAAAACAATGATCGAGAACATTCTTTACTAGTTCCATATGATCATTCCAACAATTTTCCTCATGATCTTTTCAATCATTTCCAACAATCTCCCTATTTGGCATTGATGGCAAAACCAAACTGATCAATTGATCAACTTAGTTACCACCAAGATTGTATATGTTGTCTGCTACTTTTCTTGGCTGCTGCATCTTTACTACTAATCTCATATATCTCCCTCTTTCATATATATCTCCCTCTTGCTTTGTATTGATCAGGTTTTTGCATATTTCTCCCTCTTTGACATAAATGCCAAGGATGTAGCATCTTTATCATGCAAAATATAAGCTTTGCGTCTCATGTTTTCTTCCTCGGTCACCATGCTTGTGACTGATTTAGAGTTTCTGCTCCTGCTGTCATCCTCTGCATCATTCTATTGATATTTCAATGATTTGTTCCTATTAATACAGGGCAGCATCCTTATTGCTTTAAACTACTTGAGTTAGGGGTATTACCCCCAACTTGCCTCTAAGATATTCATAAGTATCCTTGGGCAATGGTTTAGTGAAGATATTTGTAGTTTGTTCCTTTGTGTGAATGTATTCCAACTTCACTTGTTTGTCTTCTACCAATTCTCTGACATAGTGATACTTGATTGCAATGTGCTTGGTTTTTGCATGCATTACTGAATTTTTGGATATGTTTATAGCACTTGTATTATCACAGTACAATATCACAGGTTTTGTTACCTCTTCTTTCATTCCTCTCAATAGATGTGTGAGCCACACAATGTTTGTACAATTGACTGCTGTTGCCACATATTCTAATTCTGCAGTGGATTGGGATGTGCATGTTTGTTTCTTGCTAGTCCAGGTAACTAGCCTTTTTTCTAAAAATAATGCACCTCCACTTGTACTTTTTCTGTCATCAATGTTGCCTCCCCAATCTACATCTATATATGCATTGAGCTCAAACTTTCCATTCTTTTTGTAGTATAGACCAAAGTTATCAGTTTCTTTAAGATACCTCATTATTCTTTTTACTGCTATGAGATGATTTTCTTTGGGATTAGCAGAGAATCTAGCCACTATTCCAATTGCTAATGCTATGTCTGGTCTGCTATGTACAACATATTGTAGTTTTCCAATCATGGATCTGTACATTGTTTGATTGACTTCAGCTGATTCATCATTTTTGGATAGCTTATTTTCTGTTGCCATTGGTGTGCTGACTGGTTTGGACTCCTCCAATCCAAACGTTTTGAGTATTTCTTTGATATAATTTGATTGTGTCACAAATATACCATGTTTTAGTTGATGTACTAGCAATCCAACAAAAAAATTGATTTCTCTAAACATAGACATCTAAAATTCATGTTTCATTTTGTTAGCAAAGCCTTTGCAAAGCACTTCCTTTCCACCAAACACTATGTCATCCACAAAGATTTTAGATACAATAATATCCTTACCTTCTTCTGATTTGATGTACATGTTGCTATTATCATTAGTTCTTTCAAATCCTATTTGCACTAGATACTTGTGAAGTCTCTCATACCATGCTCTAGGTGCTTGTTTCAGACCATAGAGTGCTTTATGTAATTTAAAAACCATATCCTTGTTGTTCTCATCAAAAAATCCTTTTGGTTGTTCAATGTAGACTTCTTCTTCTAGTATACCATTTAAAAAAGTAAACTTTACATCCATCTGATAGACTTTAAAATCTTTATATGCAGCATATGCAAGTAGAGTTCTTACTCCTTCCATTCTAGCAATAGGGGCAAATGTTTCCCCATAGTCTAGTCCTTCTTCTTAAGCATAACCCTTGCATACTAGTCTAGCTTTGTTTCTAGTAATCTCAACATTCTCATCTAGCTTGTTTCTAAATATCCACTTGGTGCCAATCACATTCTTGTCAACTGGTTAGGGAACCAAACTCCAGGTTTTGTTCTTCTTTATTTGATCAATCTCTTCTTCCATAGCTTTATACTAGTCATCATCTTGTAATGCACCATATACTGTCTTAGGTTCAAATTTGCTAATCTGACATGATTTATGTCTTAATCTGTTCCTTGTCATTGGTCTTGCATCTTTGTCACCAATTATCTGTTCAATAGGGTGATGTCTTTTTACATATTTGGATAATCTTGGTTCTGTCCTTGTTTCCATGTTTGATCTTTCTAATTCAGGGTCACTATGTACTGAGTTGTTAGGTTCTTCTTCATCTATTTCATGTGTACTGTCTTCAAAATTAGATTGTGCATTTCCTTTATTCTACAACTCAGCTTCTAAATGTAACTCAACATTCACTGGTTGTGACTCGGCTGAAACTGAAATTTGTTACTGAGTTTCAATTTGATTGACATCATCCTCATCAACAGGCATTCCTTCATAAGAATACACAAAGGTTCTATATTCGTCCGTTTTCTTTGGTTCTTCAGCTTGGACTTCTGTATGTTCATCAAAGTTTACATTTGCACTTTCCACAATTTTGTTGGTGTTAGTATTCAAACACTTGTATGCCTTACTTCTAGTGGAATAACCAAGAAATATGCTTTCATCACTTTTTGCATCAAATTTTTCATTTCTAGCATCTTTAAGGATAAAGCATTTGCACCAAATACTTTGAAATGTTTTACATTGGGTGAGTGACCATACCATAATTCAAAAGGTGTTAAATTTGTACCTTTCTTGACTTGTACTCGGTTCAGTGTATGAACAACTACACTTACAGCTTCTCTCCAGTATTTTAGAGCAACAGTCTTTTCCATCATTAATGTTCTAGCACAATCAATCACAGATCTATTTCTTCTTTCAACAATTCCATTCTGTGGGGGAGTTCTAGGAGCTGACGTTTGTCTTTTGATTCCTTTGTCATTACAAAATATCTCAAATTCATTTCATGTGAATTCACCACCTCTGTCTGATCTTAGGCATTTCAAGCTCTTTCCTATTTCCTTTTCAACTCTAGCCACATATCACTTAAACATTTGAAAAGCATCAGATTTTTGTTTTAAGAACATAACAGTCATCATCTTGGAATAGTCATCAATAAACAACATTATGTACTTATCTCCTTTATGGCTTTGTACTTCCATTGGACCACATAAGTCAGTATGAACTAACTCAAGTACTTCTTTAGATGTATAGTTTTTTCTTTTGAAACTTGACTTTGTCAGCTTTCCTAGCTGACATTATTTGCACATGATATTAACAGGCTTCTTCAATTTTGGTAAACCTCCAACTTTCTTCATTTTACTAGTATTGACTAGATTGTCAAAGTTGACATGACATAGTCTTCTATGCCATAACCATTCATCATCAAATTTTGCAACAAAATATGAAACATCATCCATATCAAGGTAAAATAGATTACTCCTTGTTTGATCTCCTTTTCCTATCAGTTTACCATCAGTATCATAGATTTTTGCAGTTTTATTTCCAAATTCTACTTTGCATCCTATATTGCCTAACTGTGAGACACTCAACAAATTGTAGGTTTATCCTTCAACATAGTATGCTTTATCACATGAAATTTGTTCTGTCAGCTTAATGGAGCCTTTTCCTTTTATTTGACATGGAGCATCATTACCAAATCTAACACTATTTTCATCATACTGAGTAAAGTTAACAAACTTACTTTTGTCTCCTGTTATGTGATGTGAGCATCCACTGTCTATGATCCACTTGTCATTTTTGTTCATACATGTTACCAATGTTGTAGGCTCTTCTTCATCAAATTGGTCCTTCATGGCTACATAAACAACTTCATCATCATTATCATCAGAATTTTCTTCAACAATATAACACTTCTTGCTTTTGTCTTTGTAATCTCTCGTCATCTTCTCTTCTATGTTTGTACTTGTTGCCTTCCTTGTAATCCTTTTTCTGTGTACACCTTGCAGCAATATGTCTTACTTCATTATAATTGAAACAAATGATAGGCATCTTACCTTTGAATTTTCCTTTACCTCTGTGAAATCTTCTAGCTAGTAAAGCTTCCAATTGTTCCACATCTTCCTCATCAGTGCTACTATCACTGGATACATATTTCATCTTTCTTCCTTTCTTTGATTTCATCTATTCAGCATCTTTTAGTGATAGCTTGGCCTTGAAAGCAGATTCAACATTCTCAGGTCTGTAGTTGTCAAAGTTAGATAGCTCAAATGCAGTGAGTCTACCTACTATACCTTCAAAACTTAGATTGTTTCCTGGTACACATCTTAGTTCTTGTATTGCTGATACTTTAATAGCATAGATAGGGAGCAAGGTTCTTAAGAACTTACTATTAATAGTATCTTCATCCAATTGACCACTCAAGCATCTTATTGCACTTCCCACTTCTTTTATTCTTGCGCCATACTGAGCAACATTCTCATTTTCCTCCATTTTCATATCATCAAACTTTCCTCTGAGGCTTTCTCTTTTTGCTCTTTATACATTCTGATCTCCTCCATAGATGTCTGATAAGGCTTTCCACATTTTAAATGCAGTGTCACATCCTTTGATATCATCAAATTCAGCATAGTTGAGTGCAGAGGCAATTTCCAACATTGTCTGATTGTGTTCCTGTTTGGTTTTCATATCTTCTGCAGTAAGAGTACCAGTTGGATCAACAAGTTTAGTAATAATTGAATTTTGGGCATAATCTCCTATGGATCCAAGATTTAGCTTCATCAAACTTTGCCATGCAAAAAAATTGTCTTTGTTGAGCTTGAGAACTTCTCTCTTAGGCATTTTGATCTTTTCTGCTTATAGTCCCTTTTAAACTGAATCAGCAGTTTGGCTCTGATACCAATTGTTAGAATTTTTTAGAATAACTGAGGGGGGGAGGGGGGGGGGGGGGGGGTGTGGGGTGTGAATCGGTTATCCAAGGTCCAAATGCCCTAATAATACTTTTTCACTACTTTTAATGAATCCACACACTTTTCATCCATCCAAACTTAAATCAACCATATTAGCAAGTTACAGTAAATCAACATGCAGAGATAAAACATGCAAGATCAACACGTGACATAGTGATTTACGTGGAAACCCAAATTAGGAAAAACCACCAGTAACATGCTACTTGATTTTCACTCTTCTAAAGTGATGCCCTGTTAAAAGCCTGCCCTGTTAAAGGCTTACAAAACACTATTAAATGCGACATTGTTAGAGGATTTCACCAAACTATTAGGAATGGGCCTGATCAAAGGACTTTAGAACATTCACTTGGAATGTCACCCTGTTAAAGGATTTACCTCATGGTTATTAAACCAACCTAAGTAAATAGGATTTAAACTATCTGTTACAGTTGCTAGAGAGTAATGATAATAGATTGTTGATTTGATACAACTGACAACATACTTTGCAGATTTCATATCTCACTTCAGTTCTATCCTTTTGCTTGGCTTTAATCACTTCAGCTCTGATAGCTTGTCTTCCTCTCAAGCTTCGTCTTCTTGAGTCTTTTTACTCGTCATGCCAATGCAATCATCCTTGTGGTCGTCTATCCAAACAGAGTTTCTGTGCTTTTTTCTCCTTAGCACCTTCTTCAACACTTCATGCTTTTATGCTCAACAACCTTTTCCTCTCTTTGCTTCATGACCTTATGACTCCTTAAATAGAAATCTAATTTTCCTTTGCCGCTTGATTCTCCTTTTCCAACTTTAGGGTTTCAAATGGATTAGGTAAGATACAATGTATCTACCCCATATCTTGCTCTTATCTAGAAACTTCATCTAGACTCCAGTTGTAATCTCCAAAAATGTTCTACATGGTGTTCTGTGCCACCAGCTCATCATTCTTATCTTCTATTTAATTCACAGACTTCTAGATAACAACCTTGTCGGCTTAGATCTAGCAAATCTTCAATTTTCAAAATAATGCACCAACTCAGCATTGTTGGTTTACTGATGCTCAACACTATTGGTTTTCTGATGCTCGACATCTATTTCTACTCGACACTTGATTCTCCTCGGCACTTGATTTTACTTGGCATCTGAAGTTCACTCAACATCTGAAGTTTAACTTACTCAGCTTCAGCTAGGAATCTGTTCGGCACCTATTAGCTTGCTCAGCTCCCTCTCTCTAATGAACTTTAGTCAGGCTTTATAGATGTCTTAGCTAAAACCTTACATCTTTGATATATTTTGGTGTGCCCATTCTCTATGTCTTAGGGTATGTCATCAATACACTTTTTCATCAATGGCTTAGTTGATCCTTCTACTTCATTCCAACATCATAACTTCAACCTTCCCCTAGGTGTTCTAGTTACATCTTATTGATTGCCTCCTCAATGTCAATCAACCACTTGATAGTATTTGGATCAGTAAAGCAATTGTCATTCTTGCAAGTAGCAAGTTTGACATCAATGACAAAACAATGATTGAGAACATTCTTTACTAGTTCCATATGATCATTCCAACAATTTTCCTCATGATCTTTTCAATCATTTCCAACAAATCTAACTATAAATAATTTCATACTCTATAATTTCACATTCTCTTGTTGCTGATCTTACTTCTTACATTTCAAGAACAAGAGAATGTGAAATTATAAAGTATGAAATTATTTATAGTTAGATTTTGTTGGCAGCTGATGGCCGTAAATGTGTGGGCTCAATCTTCATGAAACAGACCCAAATCTGGGTTTAATTTCCAGCTTGGAGCCTTATATTCAAACGTGTAAGCCTTTAAATTCAAACATGAGTCCCAATTTCGAGTGTGTGGGCCTAAATCAGGCCTCAATTCAAATGTTAGGCCTTAAATTCAAACATATGATCCCTGTGTCCAATAAATCTGGCCCTAAGTCCTAATGTGCAAACCTAAATAAGGACCTAGTCTCTAGAACAACCTTTCCACTAAATCAACTTTTCAATGTTGATGATGAACCCCCACTAAATGTAGCTGCCTTCCTCAGACTCTCAGACAGAATTAAGAATTAAAACACATAAATGAGGCCCATAATGAAACAATCCCTACATTAAGAAGTTAGTAAATGTGCCCAATATGATGCGATCTCATGAAGCTTCTAGTCCTAGAAAATCAATGAAACCAGCATTGAGATTTCTGAACCGATTCTCCTCCTCTACTTCCTCTTCAAAAGCCAAAGGTCTAAGAGGTGTCATGAAGTGGTAGCTATTCTCTATGGTGGTTGATGAGTTATCAACATTGGGAGCCTCCAATGCAATTAGCTCAGAGCTGCTTGAATTTGAACACCCATACTATAAATCCTGATGCTTCTGATTATTCTTATTGTTATTGTTGCTAGTATCCCATCAGATCATTAAGTGATTTGAAGTAACTTGCTTTGAACAATCGTCCTTCATTTTGCAAAACAAACTTGTTGAATTCAGGATCCATAGACACCACCGTTGGCCTTTCAAATAAATTGCATGTAACCATCTCACCATGTCTGTAATTACAATCAAAATCAAATATGGTACATAAATACTTGTAACAAATATTTTAATAAAGTCAGATCTTGAAATTATTATGATTCAACTGTGTAGTTTTCAATCAATTTTATTGGACTATATTTTATAAGTAGTAGTTCATAATAATTGTTTTCTCATGAAAAATATAGGCACAATTAAAACTTATTGCATCTAAGTGAAACATGAGTTAGCATAATATAGGGATGAGTGGTCTTTCAACTTTCTTATATTTATATCAAAATTCATTAACTATGTAGTTTTCAATTCAATTGTATAGTTTTCAATTAATTTTATTGGACTATATTTTATAAGTAGTAGTTCATAATAACTATTTTCTCATGAAAAATATAGGCACAATTAAAACTTATTGCATCTAAGTGAAATATGAGTTAGCATAATATAAGGATGAGTGGTCTTTCAACTTTCTTATATTTATATCAAGATTCATTAACTATGTAGTTTTCAACCTATGTTTCATGAGTGGAGGTTCACAAGAAACCATCTCCCATGACAAATAGTTATACATATAGCTCTTATTGCATCTAGGTGATGCTCACATAGGAGAAGCATTGGGTCTCTCTATAAATGTTACCCTTCTCGATAGTACTCCAACCCAAGGGCACTTAATGATCAATAGGTGATCTTTTAGGAAGGTCTAATATCTTACAAAGTTTTTGAGTTAGACTCATTGATCCACGCTTCATTAGTAGTGATTCACAAGAAGCCATCTCTCCTTACAAACGATACAAATAAAACTTTGTGTATCTAGGTGATGCTAACATGGGTGAGACATTGGATCTTCTTGGGATGTCACCCATCCTGTACTACTCCAACTCAACTTCACTTACACAATCTCCTAAAAGGACTTCATCTATACTATCACCTAAATACAATAAGAACTAAGTGCTTCTGAACACCCATACAGTATCCCTTGGTGATAGTGACTTGCTTCTTCCACACTATTCCTTTACATGATTTATATTCTTATATACTCACTATAAACATCTAATAACTATTTAGGCAATTTAAGCTTGGATTCTATAAATATATATATATATATAGAGAGAGAGTCCACGACATCTCCTTTTACTCTAGCCCTTCCATGGCTTCTACACATGCTTATCCTGTTTAACTTTTTCATATCATACTTAACAAACCCAATTAAAATAAAACCTCCTTTTACAACAGGATGTACATATATGGGTAACAAGAAACTAAGATTTGACAATGTTGTAGTGGATCATGTTCATGTTTTCTTTTGTAGCTAAATAAAGGACCGACATGAAATAGTTAAACATAAGATTGTATAAGAGAATTTAATAAAGAATGGGAATGTCAAGGCCAGTAATGGAACCTCTGTTCATACAAATGTTGTGGGCTATAATGCACAACAAAAAGTGTAAGGCAACAATTAGTTGGCATGGTGATTTTTAAAGACATTCTCTTGCACCACATGAATTGGATTTTTTGTTATTATTAAAATCCAATATTGTTATGAGCACATGTATATCTGATATGTTCTCTAACATGTTTTGGTAAAATGAAGTCCATGACAATGGATAAATAGTAATGAGGTTTATTTGAAAGATGAATTATAAAGATTGCTACTCTGATAGAAAATGTTAGGAAAAAAGGAAAAGTATGGACATTGCAACTCTTGATATCAAACTCAGAGAAGAGATTATATCTATTTATGTCAAAGGTAGCTTGTAAAAAATGTTTACAAACAAATTATAAAATGTTTTCAACTAGTTTTTCTTGATGATGTCCATGCTCTCTCTCTCTCTCTCCCTCTCTGGAACTGATAGGTGTATTTACCTTTTTAGAAGTTAGAACTGTTGTAGTTGCTCTATTATTTTTTTTGGAGCTACTGCTCTATTCTTGCTACTGGGTTTTAACTATAATATGTCCTCATGCAACAACTTCTCTATTTTAATCCTTTTTGGATTTTTGTTCAAGAACTGACTCCAATATAAATGCTAGTAGTTAGGCCTCAACTTGTTTTTGAGGTAAGTCTATTTCTTTTAATTGAGTTAATGAAGTAATAGATGGACCAATTCTTATCTGTAGCCCGTAGATGAACCAACTCTCATTGCAGTTGTTTCAGCTCTGGTGTGTCCTAATGAAATTTCTACCATTTGATGGGTTTTTTGTGAAATAGAGGCCCTATTCATCCTAGTGTCTGCTTTGTTGAATGTAGGATGCTGAAGCTAAAAAAATTGAAGGCACTCTTCTTGAAACATTCAGGAAACATTCAGCTAGGTCTAGTTACATACCACTTCTTGTTAGGAGCACATGTAGACATATGAAGTGGGGTGTTCACTATATTCCCACGTCTTTATGACAATGGGAAATATTCTCCTCATAGAATTTTAATCTAGAATACTTGTTATGTTCTTTATACTTGTTATATATATCTATGGATCTATGCATCTATGTGTCTATGTACCTTTATACAACATTCTGGTAGTTTTAAGTATTGGTGTTTATATATTGTTTATATAGCTCTTAACAATAATATGATTCATGTGACCTAATAGATTGATGTGTTTCCATTGTAGGTCATTCGATGGATCTTATTGGTGTTATAGAAGTCCAAGGAGCCATAGTTAGGAAGATCAAGGTTATGTGCACACTCACTATTTTGCTTGCTAGTCTTGCAGTGTTAATAGTAGCATCTTCCCAAGAGGCTAGAAGAGATAGGAATAAGCAAAGAAGAGTTGCATGTCCTTTTTATAAGCACCTTATCCATTCTACTAACACAGATTGCCACAACCAAATCCGCATGAGTAGAGTAGCCTTCTTTCACTTGGCCAAAATTCTAAGACAAAAAGGGAGCATTCAAGATACAACAAACATATCACTGGAAGAATAGCTAGTGATGTTCCTCCACACCCTTGGCCACAATCTAAGGAATCAAAAGATTGGCCATAACTTTAGTCACTTAAGAGAGACAGTGAGTCGACACTTCCACAAGGTCTTAAAGGCTATAATAGATCTTCATGATGATTATATTTTACCCCCTGTTGTAACCACTCCTACATAAATTGCTGGGAAGGACTGTATTGATCCATATTTCAAGGTAACTATGTTATTGGCATGTATTTCATTACTAGAGACTACATATAATAATTTGTATTTGATAGTAATATTGATTTTTATAGGATTGTATTGGTGCAATTGATGGAACTCATATGTCAGTTACTGTTGATGTGGACATGCAAGCAAAATTTTGTGATAGAAAGGGTAATTTGTCACAAAATGTTTTGGGCGTATGTTCGTTTGACCACAAGGTTGGGAAGGGTCTGCTGCAGATAGTCAGGTGTTTTCTTCGGCTCTATCTAGAGCAGATCCACTTGTGGTTCCCCCTGGTATATTAATTCATATTTAATATGATTATATTCTAATTAAACTAAATCACAACTTTAATGCTCTATTTTGAGTATATCTTTGATTCTATTTGTGTAGGAAAATTCTATTTAGTTGATGTTAGGTACCCAAATGTACTAGGATTTCTTGCTCCTTATCGGTGTACACGTTACAACCTAAAAGAGTTTTGCAGAGCAAACCCAATCAACAATCCCCAAGAGTTATTCAACCACCAACACTCCTCTCTTAGGAATGTGATAGAGCAAACATTTGGTATTTTGAAGCAATGTTTTCCTATCCTGAAACATGCAACATCCTATAGTATATTTACCCAAAAAAAGATTGTTTTCGCATGTGGCATACTACACAACTTCATTATGATGGAAGATGGTCTTCCATTTGAGGTGAAAGTTGAAGAGGATGATGATTGTGTTGGGATAAATGTGCCAATTCTTGAGACTTATGGGATGAATCAATGAGATAGAGATGACTGGGGGAGATTTAGAGATAAAATAGCGTAAAAGATGTGGGAAGATTACAACTCTCAAACTTAGTTGTACCACAAAGTATGAACATTTATTTGCACTTTGTAGTGAATAGGAATTTCATTTTGTATTTTCAAGGATCATTTTACACTTCACTATTTGAGACTATCTGCTATATGCATTATTTCAGGAGATGTGTCAAGAAAGGATATATTGATATGGTTGGGGGACATTTTAAAAGTTGTCCTTTACATTTTACTGGCCATTCAATCTTATTTTCCTTGATTATTTTCAAAGTTTAGGGCTTTTGTGATCTCAAAATAACACAACAAACAAAACATGTAATCATCAGAAGAATAGCTTGGAAACACTAATACTATGTTTTTTAATTATGTACAATTAGTTCCAAATTAAGAAACATATAACTAACTTGACTATAATGTTATACAGATATAATAATGTTAGAAGTCCATTAACCCGTAATCAACTAAATGGCTCTGCATAAGAAATCATCATCCCAGATACTTGAGATAGTCTGAAGTTTTAATTTATACCCTATGCAAGTTACACATTCTGCGAATATATAGTTGCAGGTGAGGGCCTTCATGTTGTTTGGCCACTCTCAAAATCATATTATCTTCTACAATCTCATTATAATATACCATCAAATGTCTTAACTCAGTTTTGGCTATTTTCGATATAAAATGAATCAAATGTAAATATACAAACTCGTACAATGTATTTGTTTGGTTTTTTACATGTTAACAGCATGGTAGAAGTGGTATGCAAGAATCAGAACACTAAATATAATGTAACAATCAATCCATCATAATATATAAATTTTGATTTCCATATGAAAAATAACTGCAGTCATCTAACACATACAAAGTGATGTAACTATATATAAATTGATGTGAAGTATTGTTGTGACTAGTAAAGGCTGATCATTTTCATGATAGAATCTCTCTATCTTTAGTAATCTTGTGATCTTTCATCATAAGTGATATTTACTCTCTATCATGGATGAAATCAAATCCTCCATCAACTGATTCACATCTGATAACTTTGTTGAACCTTCAAATTGTTCCAGATCTTAGTGTACCATCATCTCCTATAATTTTAGTGTGATCAATTAATTATAAGTGTGACTCTTTCTAAATATTTCTAAGTGGGATTGGCAACATCTTTATATAGGGTATTAGGCTAGGCTTATTTATCTATTATCTGATAAGACAATTTAGTATAATATAGCATGTTCCAAAATATCATCTAAGTGGGATTGACATCACCTTTGTATAGGGTATTAGGCTAGGCTTATACATTTATTATTTGATAAGAAAATTATTTTCAGAATTAGTCTTCCATATTTATGAGAGAGACAGTCTCCTTCAATCTTCTGATGAAAATTTGTGTTTTTTTGCTTTTGTAGAGATTTGTAGCATAGAGCATCAACCTGATAGGAGATGTCATTATAAGTAGATCTAAAAATAAAATTAAAGCAATAGCTTTTTAGATAGGTATTTTAACAAGAACCAATGATGATCATAGGTTTTCCATACATAAACACAAGAAGCCTCACTGGGCTTATCTAAATAGTTAAAGTATGCTGGAATCGAGTCCTATGGTTTTGAAGTCTTTAATTTATCAATGGTTTCATCATCTATGACACTTTCACCATTATAATTTTGTATCTTTTAATAGATAGAAGTATTGTTAGATCTATACAAGAATGAGAAATACATTCTCATGGCAACCCAAGCTTCTTGTCCATGCAAAGGACTTTTTGTTACCATGAGAATGTATTTCTTATTCTTGTACAGATCTAACAATGCTTCCGGCAGTTAAAAGATATAGACTTACAATGTGAAAGCATCATTGATGATGAAACCACTGATAAAGATGCTACCAATCCCACTTAGAAATATTTAGAAATAATTTCGACAAACTTATCATGTTAAGATCTTATGTTGATGATGTTTCAAGAAACAATCATTTGCCTAGTTGTTCATGACTATGATTTGAATCACAACATAGCTGAGTAAATTACTAATATGGTTTAATAGTAAAAAACACAACCATAACCCAAAAAATTCTAGAAAACATTAAACACATTAAATTTTCCCTTTACATTGTCATGGATGCATCATTATTGAACTATTAGCCACTTTTATGCATTATCTCTTTGTGAACTGCTCTTTAATGAATAAATATTGCTGTCCAACCGTAGAATTTGGCTTTTTTCATAATGGAATTGATTTTTATTAAAACCATCTACTATTTATCATGTTGCTTCTATGGATGTGACTGTTGTTTGTTAAATGGATATGCCTTATAACTCAGAAAAATCAACATATTCCATATGTTTTTGTTGCTCCTATAAATGTTATTGCTATTCATGCAACTATGATATCTTCATGACAACTTACACTATGATATCTTTATGACATGCTAATGATTTTTTTAAAGTTTTGTAGCTACCCATCGATAGCTGAAAATATCATTTACCAATCTCTTAACAAGCATGGATGACGAGGTATGTGTGAGTATAGTTGCTACTTTGGCTAAAAATGCCAAAGTGGTGTTGTCAAAAGAGATGGAATGCAAATTGATAGATTTGCTCCTTGAGCAAATTCAATTAGGAAGAAAAGGTGAAGGGGGCTTCAAGAAAGAAGCATGGACTGCAATACAAAGGAAGTTCAATGAAGAAATGAAAACGAATCTTGGAAAGGATAACTTTAAGAATAAGTAGAAAACATGGAAACAAGGTTATAGAATGATGAAAGAGCTACGAAACATGAGCGATTTCGCATGGAATGAGAGTACTCAATGTGTGGATGTAGATGATAGCATATGGGAAGAGTTGCTGAAGGTAATCTTCTCACAATATCTTTATTTAAGTAAAGTATTCTAATTATCAATTGAAATGAAAGTCATCTAATTCCTAAATTTTTCCATCATGTAGAGAAAAGATTTCAAAATGCAAGAGTCTACAAGAGGCAACCCTTCACCCATTTCAATGACTTAGAAGTCATTTTTGGCAATGTCATAGCTGATGGAAATGGAGCAGCAACAGGTCCAGAGGCTCGGGATGGACATCTCTTTGAAGAGGCTGTTGATCTTGACGATGATGGAGGCTTCAATACGCACATGGATGATACTCCTCAATTTGATGAAGAAATCCATCATTCAAACAATTCCATAACATTTTTTAGACAAAATCCATCTCTGCCATCAGCAAGAAAGTCAAAGAGGTAGAAGCCAAGCATGGCTTCCTCTTTGGAGATCATATGTGAAAGTATCCAGAATATTGATTGGGGCATGACTAAGTCTGATAATGTCAATGTTGATAAGAGGGAAGTCAAGTATGATATATCAAGTGCATTTGCTACCCTCAAGGCCATGCCTGGTGTTAGTAGGGGGACTTTGATTGTTGCATATGACTTCTTTTCTTCAGAACCTACAAAACCCTGGGCATTCCTAGAGATGACTGTAGAGGAGAGGGAAGAATACATTAGATATAAGTTTGGAGGAGTTTTTTGATAAATTACAATCTTTATGAACATATTGTTATTTTTTTGACTATGTCAGAACATACAATCTTTGTCACACTTGGATGGATATAAAATATTTTCAACTCTTTTGGTTCTAGTATTTCTTGAAATTGATGAACAATGCATTTTGTTTACCTTCATTTTGTTGAACATAATTATTTATACTTCCAATGAGTAAATTTTGTATGTACTGCTATATGCACTACTGTATGGACTGCTGTTTGGTGCAAAACATGCTACAAGATAGATGGTTTTTTTCTACTTGTGCAAGAATATATGAACAATATTTATAGTTATAATTATGTACTTTTGTATGCACTGCTATATGGACTGTTGTTTGGTGCAAATCATGCTACAAGATAGAGGTTTTTTTCTACTTGAGCAAGAATATATGAACAATATTTATAGTTATAATGAATTATGTTTTTTGGATTACTTGCAATAGTTGTATTCTGCTAATTGTAATGTGTTGTTGTATGCACTACTATATGTAGATGATAAATCATGATGTTTTTGTATGCATTTTTGTATGTATAGAATAAATCATGATGTTGTTGTACGCATTGCCATATTTAGCTAGTACTTGTTATTTCATTGTATCATTTATTTTCTCTCATTATATTTGTTAATTATTTTTATAGGGCCCATGGCTTCGAATACTTTGCCATTGTGTGACTGTGGTGTTGGCACTATAGTAATGAGGACCTCACACACAAACCATAATCCTAGGCATAAATTTTTTTGTTGTCCAAATAGTCGAAAGGTTGTTAATATTTTTTTAACATGTATTTTTTGTGTACTAAGTTGTTGTGGCAAGCTCTTATGTATTTTTGGAATGCAGGGGGATAATGGCTGCAAATTCTTTTAGTGGGTCAAGGATGACCCATCTACGTCAACTGCATCTAACTATATAGAAGATGAAAGGAATGGTTGCAAGTTGTGCAACATTCGAGATACTGCTGCCAAGGAGATTGCTTCCATGGAAAAATTTGAACTCATGTTTCAATGATATATTATTTTTGTTCTAATTGTTATAATCATAGTATTGGTTATTGGTGGTTTGGGACCAAATTTGTAAATATTGTTAAAAGACAGATATTTGATATGTAATTGGAGATGTAAAGTGTATTATGACTATGTATACCTGATGGTGGACAAATTAATGATCATATGTCATTTTTGTTGTTTTCAACTTAATTATGATTGTGGATACTATTTTATTTGTGATTTTATATATATGGGTGATGTTATCTATTTATTTAAAAAATAGTTGAAATAATTTAAATTCTCAACGAATAAAACAAAAATAAATATACATTCTTTGATACTATTTTATTTGTGATTATATATATGGGTGATGTTATCTATTCATTTAAAAAATTGTTGAAATAATTTGAATTCTCAACAAATTAAAAAAAAATATATATACATTCTTTGAAAAAATAATGAAGACAATATTAAAACTAAAACAAATAAACTTAGAGGAAAAAAATATAAACTTAACCCCATTCCAATTCTGATTTTGTACAACCAAACAAGGGATTAACATATACTCAAACAAATTCTATGTGAAACAAATAGGACAGGAATACAAATTTTCCGTTCCCATTCCCCATTCCTATACCCATTCTTATTTTCAATTCTAATACTCAATTCCTATGCCTGCAACCAAACGTGCCCTAATCTAGTTGTGTCATCCCCTATTTGATTTGTTAACACAAATACATAAATTGTAGGAAAAAATAACTTATTTTAGTATTATTTTACTCTTATTCATATACATGTCAAATATCTACTCACTACTACATACTACCAAACCAAAAATAATACAGGGACTTGAATACTAGTTTTCAGAGGCAAGTGAAATAGGGTGAAGTTGACTTCTAGAATATGTTTCTCTATCTTAACTTATAAGGAATCTTAAATAAAATATTTCATTTTTAGAACAAGGAAAGGAATTGAGTACCTAGAATACAATGACTACATGCTAATGAAGAAGTGAACAACAAGTAAATCTAGAGTTACCTCACACCCCACCTTTTCTATCTTCCTCTAAAATTTATATATACAATGGGAATTCATACGTGCAAGTAACAAGACCATAGATTGAATAATCATGTCACTATTTAAGATAGCTATAAAAAGAAAGTTAAGCATATCATTGAGTAAATTGAAATAATTATGAAGTGATCATTCTTGGTAAGTTGGACAAAAGAACCGATGCTATACAAATTTTTATGTAGAATATACAAAAGAAAATGCAACGATAGACTATAGTGAATTCAAAATTATTATAAAAAATATTCATTAGGCATTTAAGTAAGAAAAATAACTTAGGTTTTCTTTCTTCTAATTCTTTAATGAGAATAGATTCATTAATACCATGAGAATCTATAGCCATGACTAGCTTATCTATATCCACGAATAGCTTAATTTTCATTATGTAAATCCTAAACCTAAACCATGAAAAACCTAAACTAGACACTCATATCAAACAATGCCACTCAAAAAGTGATCCATGAGCACTCTCCAATTATCACAAAATATTATTACATGTAATATGAATGGTAACTACTAATCCATTTTTTCTTGTATGGGCATAATAGAACCATGTCTTAGTTAAATTGTTTCTTCTTACATTCAGTGTAAATAGGAATAATAGCTATAACATAGTTTCTCAATGCATTAGTCAACACCCAATAGTTTCTTGATATCTTCCTACAAACATAAGGTTACATATATTAGCCATTGTTCCTATAAGATTTGTCATCAAACAAATAAAACTAGTTTGAAAAGATTGTAAGTGCAATTTTCATAGAACAAATTGATAAAATAACAAAATATGATTTTCAAGTACCTCAATATTCAATGAAGATGTTGTGGGTGCATATCTATCAACTACATTTCTATCCTTGTCAACAAAAAACTTAGTGAAGTTCCATTTTATGCTATCACCAAAAAATCCACCATTGATTGATTTCAAGAACTTGTAAATAGGGGTTGCATTACTACCATTGACCTCAACCTACATCATCAAAGTGCAATACAAATACAAAAAATAAAATGTAATAACTTTGTTTAATAGTTAAATGAAACTTGAAAAAAAAATCAATTATTTTACAATAACATTTACCCTAAAATATCTAGTAAATATATCTACTAAGCAATCAAAGTATAGGTAATATGCTAACCTTGCCAAAAATGGGAAACTTTTCTATAAAGCGAGTACATGCCACCTCTACAATCTCCTCATTATCACCTAGTTCCTATCCACCAAACTGGTTGCAAGGGAAGGCTAGGATTTCTACTCCTATAGTTATCCATATTAATATTTATCAATTTCTTGACTCATATTATATAAAAACACACCCCACTTGAGAAAATTAGAGACTAGAACCACTAGCAATGAGAATTTAGTTTAGGTTCTATAAGTTCTCAATTAAGCCCCCTTACTTTAATAGTCTATCTTACATATTTTGTCCCCCATCTCCCCATTTTATGTATCATGGTCTTAGATAAGGAAATTTGGTAGGATGCTAAAACTTCTTGATTCTCAACTTGAAGAAGTCAAAGAGCTTAATTTCTAATAACTACAAGTGAACTATTTCCTTGAGCTTTCTCACACCATCTAATGAAATAAAAATTGCACTAATTCAATATAAGACATTAGTTATCACAATTAGAAATCCTATAAATCTTAGGAAAAACACCAAATTTAGCTTGGCCACAAACAAGGGCATGTTAGGTTTAAAGTCTAGCTTGCCCATGTTCTCTAACAAAAAGACTCAAGTAGTTTGATTAAGACCACATAGCCACATTACCATATATTTTATGTTTCTTTTATCCACAACCTTTCAAACAATTTCTTGGGTTTGTGTTAAATTTGAAATTTGATGAAGAGCCAAATTATGAAAATATGATTTTACTTTTTGATAGAATCATTGGTCCAAAACCTGTGGTCAAAACAATAAATACACATGGTGCTCTAAAGGTATGATTATTTCTATAGGAATATCAAACTTTGGAATGTATGTAGGATCCTTTTTAATGCGATTTTACTTTTGGTGAAGGTTGTCTACTAGGATGATAAAAAGAGAGGGAGGTTAACTATGGAGGAATATGGTGATGAGAAACCAAAGAATATACTATGGATAGAAGCTTGAGAGTAATGGACATTCACATTAATAAAAATAGAAACTCTACAACACTCTATAGTTATGTCCCCTAGATGTTTCTACCACGAATATCTTGAGTTATTTGTGACACATTGAAGAGGTGTATAAAAGGATTTTAAGGTTGATCTAGAGCACCTTGGAGATGAAAAAAGTCACAATGGTAGGTTTTCCCATATTTACAGTCTGATTTCATAGTGAGTAGTTCACCCCTATGAATAGCACTAATAAAAGTGGCGAACATGGACAATTTGAACATGCCAATAAAATTGGAAATTTTTGTGGATTGCCATTACTACTTCCAAATGTAAATATTCTTTATTTCTCTATTCTATAAATTAATACATCTATTTAGAAAGCTTGGTTATTTTTTATGGGGTTGGCACTCTTGTTTACCTTCATTGAAACAAAATTTGTGTTGGTTAAGCCATTATAGGAAAATAGCTTGAAGAGTTGTAAAGGTTAGATTTAAACTAGCTTTATTTCATATTAGTTGTACTTGATTGGTTATAGTGGATTTTGGAGAGTATTTGGGTATCCGACAAGATATTTTCCCCTTTTAGGTTTTCGTAGACCAAATCTTGTATCACTATCATTGTTGAGAGTTTTTCTTTTCTTTTTATGATTTTGTTCTTGTACTGCATTTATTTTTAATATTCACTCTAAGGATGCATAAGTTTAGTTATATCTTCCATGATTCTATAGTAGTATATAGATTAGTGTAGTTTTAGAGAAGTATATGGATTAGTATCCAGAGTAGGTTCATACTTCCATTACTCTATAGTCATCTAGATTTACTGATTTATTTTTTTAAATTTCTACTTTAATTTGATGTCTAGAAATATTTGATTATGTTCCTTTCCAATTATCGTTCCACTTTTCTCGATTATTATAAATTCTATTTATAATTTCAAAAGATCTTTAAGAAATGACAACATATCGAATAACATTTTGAACATTTATGTTGATCAATGGGATCCAAATACTAGATGGCTTGTAGTGATTTATTATCTAGATCTCATTATCTTTAGAATTATAATGTTTGTTTCTTACTAGATGATATTTTACCTTGAACATTATGATTATATTTATTTTGTATAATATGATCTAGTGCTTTACATGTTTAACATTTTCAACTGATTCCTCAAATTTTGGTGTCTTTGTAGGATGAATATGTCTTGTTATGGTACTTTGGTAATGCAAAAAAACATGTCAAAATGATTCAAATATCCAAGATTGTTCTAGGACAATGCACTATAAGATCTCTCTTTCTTCACATTTATTGTCCATTACAAGATAAAACCATTTTTTCCTACACACTTAATGTTTCATTACTAAAATCTACTACATAAAAGAGGAAAGATGATAACAATGAATTTTATTAAAAGAATAGTGTGACCATTTGTTCAACCAATAAAAGGGGGTATAAGTAAGACAATTTAGACCCTTTGTAGAAGGGTATTCACCTACAAATGCTAAAAAATAGAAACTAGATCTAATAACATATATATACCTAAGAAAATTTTATATCTCAAATATTAATGACATTCAATGAGATCAAATAGATTATTATGTTTTTAAAGAAATCTAGAGTTCAGTTGAGCTTAATCCCAAGCTCGGTTGATTTTGTTATTTGAACCTAAGTTGGTCAAAATTTTGACCAACTTGGGGAACCCTAAGTTGGTTGAAATTTTAACCAACTCGGGCATAAAAACCAAAAAAAAAGTATTGAACAAGTCCCTTGAGGAGTTGGTCAAAAATTTAGATCAAAATTTGACCTCTAATGTACTAGTGCATGATGCTTCCCCATATGGATATTATGTAGAAGAGAATTGAACATGTAAAGATGCTAGTCAAAGACACTAAAGTTTTAGTGATAGAACATACGATGGAGTTATCGGCCAAGCTTTAGATAGATCTACACATCTTAAAGGTATTGTAAGATAAATAGGATAAGACCATGTCTTTATTAAAGGCACATCATGATTTCCTCTCATTTTAGTATAACCTTGTAAATTTTGGTAGTTGTAACAAAAATAAGGGGGAAATATGTATATAAAGGAGGAAATATGTACAACATAATAATTTTATAAAAGATATGTAAAAAGAAGATAATTTTGAAAATAAAGACATATAGTTATAATTGAGTTGCAGAGTTTTCAGTTCAAACCAAGTTGTAGAATATAACACATACAAAGGGGGAGTTTGAGTAAAGAATTTTGATTGTAGACTTCATCCATGAAAATTATTTCTATCAGTAATGCCAAAGTGGGAGGTTGTTGACCCTATAGTAAGACATATTGTCAATTAGTACCAAAACACTTATTCATCATGGGAAGCTAGTATAGCCCAAGCTACCAGATAGAAGAGTATCAACTGAGCTCATGTATAAACCAAGATAACAATTTCAATTGAGATTTAGCATAAACCAAGTTAGTTTAGTATTAAAATTTCACAATGAAAATTGAGAAAGTAGAGCAGTGTGATTCGAGCCAACTAATTTTACCAAGTGATCAATACAAAATGAGCATCTAGTATCCACTAAGTGCTAGAGTTAGCTGAGTTGATAGTATTGCCTGAGTGTTTGTGTATCACCCAAGTAAGCTATTGGAATTGAGTATCAACATCAAGTCGACTTGATAATTATTTTAAAACTATTTGAATTTCTATTATAGCCAACCTAATGCAAAGTTAGTTGGATCGATATTTAAGGATGACACTTTGTCTCATCCAAAGAGATATCATGGAGTTACATTTATTATCATAAGAAAATATGGATAATGGAAGAGAAGATTGATTAGGAGGCTATTAAGCAGTAAAAAGGAAAAGCATATGTTTATTTAAATATGTTAATATATTGAAAGATGAATCTATTGTTGGAAATATAGAATAAGTAACTAAGAGGGGGGGTGAATCAATTACCACAAAAATATTTTAGATCCCTTGGATGTTAACAATAAAACTAATTGGTGTTGTTATTCAGTAAACACATAGAAAATGATGTAACTTGGTAAAAGTAGAGTGTGGTTTACTTTTTACTGATCTTAAAGATTCACAGTGATTAATCATAAAAGAAATAAATTGAACACATGAGACACTAGGATTTAATGTGGAAACCTAATATGAGAAAAATCACTAATGTAACTAGTTACTATTTTTCACTCTTCTGAAGTGAGCCCTGTTAGGAGCCAACCAGATTAAAGGTTACAAAACACACTGTTAGGTGTGACCTTTTTAGAGGATTTAATCATCCTATTAGGAGTGGCCTTGTAAGAGGTCTTAAAAAAATTCAATGGAACTCTCACCTTGTTAGAGGATTTACAACTAGTTGTCAAACCAACTCTATTAAGAGATTTTGGATCACTGCTACAATGGTAAGAAAGTAACAATGAAATGACCTAATTGAGATGTAAATAAATTGCTAATTACGGATCTCTATTCTACTTCATACTAGATCCTTCTTGGTCGAATATTACTTTGTTGCTCCACAAGGATATCTGACCATCCTTCAAGTTTGCTCACACGCGTTCCTTCTCAATCAATCAATACACTTGCATACTCACACACATTAGAATCTCAACTTGACCTTTCATTTATACCATCTAGATTATCAAGTCGGCTTAATTAAAAATTACAATGACCAATAATCATTACCATAGTCAGTTGGAATCAATACTAAAAATTATTAAACTTCATATCCCAAATCAACAAAATCCTTCATTGGTCAACCCTACTCGGTAAACACTGGTCTTGACATGATTCCCTGTGTTAACCAATAGAAGCTTGGTTAACACTGCAAACTTGCAAAAACCTCTTGGCAACTGAGTGAGATCAGTGAACATTGATTCTGACCAACTTTCCTTCATTAACCATGAGAACTTGTTTAACACTACTTTTTGCCATAATTTCCTTCAACGCTCAAGTGAGCTCAGGAGATACTATCTTCACAGAGAAATCTCTAGAAATGCTCGGTAGACAAGAAAAATTGTCTTCCTAACCAAGTGAGATCAGTAAGCACAAACTGACAATTGATATAACATTTGTGTAACATCAAAGACAAGACACAATTAGACAATTGTATCCAACAATCTCCCTCTTTGGCATTGATGGAAACACAACATGTCATAGCACAATGAAATTTGAAAACAAGACTTTCTATGATAGAAAGTTTCTCCCTCTTAGATTTCAGAACACAAGCTTCTCTTTTATGCAGTAATCTCCCTCTATGAAGGAATTACATAGCTTCTTCTCAAAACAAATTTCAGAAAGATATGACAGTAAACTCTCCCTCTTTGACAACACATACCTTGAGTACTAATTCATATGCAATATTCTCTTGACTATGCTACATCAACTAATAGATCTTCAACTAGGTTCCTATTGATGCATCGATAAAACTTTATTTAGTGAGCTTCATATAGGGGAATGACCCCTCACTTACCTCTTAGATACAAGAATTCATCCTTACCTCTTAAATACAAGAATGCATCCTTAGGTAATGGCTTGGTAAATATGTCTGCAATTTGTTCTTTTGTATGGACATATTCCAATCTAATTTCTTTATCCTGCACCAATTCTCTGACAAAATGATATTTTATAGCAATATGCTTGGTTTTGGAATGCATCATTGGATTCTTTGATATGTTAATTGCACTTGTAGTATCACAAAACATGACAACTGGTTCTTTGATCTCAACCTTCATGCCTTCCAACAACTATTTAAACTAAACAATAGTAGAACAATTCACTATAGCTACAACATATTCTGTTTCTTCTGTGGATTGGGATGTGCAATTTTTCTTTTTACTTGTCTGAGATACCAACCTTTTGCCAAGAAAGAATGCTCCACCACTTGTGCTTTTTTTGTCATCAATATTTCCTATCCAATCAACATTAGTAAATACTTTTGGGTCCAGGTTTCCTCCAAGTTTATACCATAAACCATAGTCTTCAGTACCTTTCAAATATCTCAAGATTCTTTTGATTGCCATCATATGATTTTGTCTAGGTTTTTCCAAGAATCTTACCACTATACCAATTGCAAGAGCAATATCAGGCCTTGTATGAACTATATACTATAATTTTCCAATCATTGATCTATATAAGGTCTGATCTACCTCTTTTGAATCATCATCTTTGGTAAGCTTTATTCTAGTACACACAAGGGTTCCAACTAGTTTTGAATCTTCCATACCAAACTTTTTGAGTATCTCCTTGATATACTTAGACTGAGTAATGTAGATACCATTCATGCTTTGCTATATCTGAAGTCCAAAAAAGAACTTAATCTCACCAAACATAGATATTTCAAATTCATTTTTCATTTGCTCTAAAAATTCTTTGCATAGATAATCATTCCCTGTAAATAAAGTATCATCCATGAATATTTCTGCCAATATAATCTTATTATCTAGTCCTTCCTTGATATACAAACTACTATTATCACTAGTTCTCTGGAAACCAATTTGTATAAGGTAGTTATGTAATCTTTCATACCATGCTCTAGGGGCTTGTTTCAGACCATACAAAGCTTTGTGTAATTTGCAGACCATGTCCCTTTTGTCTGGATCAACAAATCCTTCTAGTTGTTCAATGTAGACTTCTTCATCAAGAATACCATTGAGAAATGTAGATTTAACATCCATCTAATATACCTTAAATCCTTTATGTGCTACATATGCAAGTAAGGTCTTGACATCTTCTAATCTTGCAACAAGAGAAAAAGTTTCACCATAATTAATGCCTTCTTCTTGAGACTAGCCTTTACATACCAATCTAGCTTTTTTTTTTAATACTTTACCATCTTCATTCAATTTATTCCTGAATACACATTTTATTCCAATCACATTTTTATCTTTAGGCCTAGGTACAAGAGTCTAAGTTTTTTTCTTTTCTATTTTCTCTATCTCTTCATTCATAGCCTCAATCCAACTTTCATTTTCCAATGCATCTTTAGCATTTCTAGGTTCAAAATCAGCAAGTAAACATGTACCTTTTAGCTTACTTCTTTTCATAGTACATTTTGATTTATCTCCAATAATCTAATCTAGTGCATGATGCCTTCTGACATACATGGCCAATACAAGTTCTTTACCTTTTGAATGAATTGCATTGTCATCCTCTTGAACTTCAACTTCTAGCTCTGGTTGCTCAAACTCAATAGGCATTGGCTTAGTAGCTTCAGCATGTGACTTGGGAACTTGTGACTCAGTTTGAACTTCTTGCCATTCGGTGATTGAGGAAGACTCGAGAGTAGAAATATCCTTATTGATAGATGTGTCTGGCAATGTATCAAGTTCAATGTAAACAAATCTCCTGTAATCTTCTGGTTCCTTTTTCCTTTCTTCTTTAGTCCTTTCTGCAAACTCATCAATTCTCACATGTGCACTTTTTATGATTTTATGAGTAGAAAAATTCAAACATCTCTATGCCTTACTCTTGCAAGAATACCCTAAGAATATAACTTCATCACCTTTCACATCAATTTTTTCTTTTCTAGATTCTTTCAAGATATAACATTTACTTATAAATACTTTCAAGTATTTTACATTGGGTTTATAGCTATACCATAATTCATAGGGAGTTTTATGTGAGTCCTTCTTCAACTGCACTCGGTTTAAGGTATGAATTGCAATGTTGATAGCTTCCTTCCAATATTTGATAGCAATTTTCTTTTCAATCATTAGAGTCCTTGTTTACAATTCATGATAGATCTATTTCTCCTTTCAGCTATTTCATTTGCTTGGGAGTTCCAGGGGCTAATACCTATCTTTTGAATCCTCATTCAATGCAAAAGTTATTGAATTCATTGGAGATGAATTCACCACCTCTATCTGATTTTAAGCATTTCAATATTTTCCCTATTTTTTCTCTACTCTTGCTAGATACCATTTCAATTTCTCAAATGATTCTAACTTCTCTCTTAAATACATAATAGTCATCATTCTAGGGTAGTCATCAACAAAAAGAATAAAGAATTTTTCTCCACTATAGCTTTTTATTCTAATAGCTCCACACAAATTAGTATGCACAATTTCCAAGATGTCTTTAGATTGATAGTTTTTTCTTTTAAAACTAGTCTTTCCCATTTTTCCAATCTGACAATTCTTGCATAAACCAACATCTAGTTTCTTCAAACTAGGAATGCCTCTTACTTTCCTGAATTTGCTTATTTTCACCATGTTATCAAAATTTACATGACATAAACTTCTGTGCCATAACCAAATTTTTTCAACTTGAGCAATAAAACATGAGCAATCATTGAGATCAAGATAAAATAGGTTACCTTTTGTTTATTTTCCTGATCCAATCAGTTTTCCTTTGTCATCTAGCAGTCTTGCCTTGCCATGCATGAATTCTACCTTGAATTCAATTTTGATTAGTTGTGCCACACTCAGTAGATTATGTTTTCATCCTTCAACCCAATAGGGATTATCACATACGAGTTCTTTCATTAATGAGATTTAGCCTCTCCCTTTTATGCAACAAGGTTCATTGTTTCCAAACCTTACACTACCACCATCATAGTCTTCAAAGTGTTCAAACTTTTTTTTGTCACCAGTTATATGATGTGAACATCCACTATCTATGATCCATGTATCATTTTTTCTCACATGAGAGATAAGTGCCATCTTATCTTCTTCATCATCAAATTCATCTTTTACAATAATGTAAACTATTTCATCTTCACTATTATATAAATCCTTAGCCATAAAACAAGTCTTCTTACCTTTGTCCTTGAATGATTTGTGATTTTTGAAATCCTTCTCGCCATTGCACTTGTGACTTTTCTTCTCATACTTTCTTTCATTGTTTGGGCACTTGGCAGCAATATGACCAATTTTTTCACATGAAAAATAGATTAGGGGAACTTTACCTTTGTATTTTTCTCTACCTCTAGAATATTTTTTTGCAAATAGAGCTTCAACAACTTCAAGATCACTGTTAGAACTTTCCTCTAATTCTTCTTCACTTTCTGACTGAATGTCCTTTATTTTATTTCCTTTCTTCTTAAGTGAAAGCTTAGCCTCAAATGCAGATTCAATATTCTTGGAAGCTGGAACATAGTTGTCAAAGTTATCTAGCTCAAAAGTTGTCAATCTTCCTACTAATGTATCGAAAGTTATCTTATGATTTGTTTCTCAATTTCTTTCTTGAATGGAAGATACTCTAATTTCATAGATAAGAAGCAATGTTATGAGAACTTTACTTATAATATATTCTTCTTTGATATCTCCTCCAGAGGCTTTAATTGCACTGACATTGGTTTTGATTCTTTCCACATATTTGGCAATATTTTCATCTTCTCTCATTCTCATCTGATCAAATTTTCCTCTAAGGCTTTTTGTTTTGGCTCTCCTCACATTTTTATCACCACCATATATGTCCTTTAGCTTATTGGATATTTCAAAAGTGGTTTTCCAATCCTTGATATCGTCAAATTCCTCATAGCTAAGACTAGACACAATATCTATCATTATGACGTTATGGTTCTTTTTCTCAGTAATATCTCCAACATATAATGTTCCAGTAGGAGTTGTGTATTCTTCATCAAGGTATTTCAATCTTGAATCACCAATGGAAGCCACATGAAGTCTCATGAGCCCTTGCCATGCTGAAAAGGTCTTTCTTAAGCTTTGGAATTTCTCTCTTGTAAGACATCTTGATGTTTAGCTTAGGTCCTTGAAACCTTTCCTGAAAGCACCAAAAGCTCTCATACCAATTGTTGGAAATATAGAAGAAGTAACTAAGAGGGGAGGGGGGGGGGGGGGGGGGGGGGTTGAATTAGTTACCACAAAAATATTTTAGATCCCTTGGATGTTAACAATAAAACTAATTGTTATGCTATTCAGTAAACACACAAAAAATGTTGTAACTCGGTAAAAGAAGAGTGTGATTTACTTTTTACTGATCTTAAACATTCATAGTGATTAATCATAAAAGAAATAACTTGAACACATGAGACACCAAGATTTAACATGGAACCCAATATGGAAAAAAGCACCAATGTAACTAGTTACTATTTTTCACTTTTATGAAGTGAGCCCTTTTAGGAGTCAACCTGGTTAAAGGTTACAAAAAAAACTATTAGGTGTGACCTTGTTAGAGGATTTAATCACCCTGTTAGGAGTGGCCTTGAAAGAGGTCTTAAAATAATTCAATGGGACTATCACCTTGTTAGAGGATTTACGACTGGCTATTAAACCAACTCTGTTAAGAGATTTTGGATAACAATGAAATGACCTGATTGAGATGCAACTAAATTGTTGATTACAAATCTTTGTTCTGCTTCATACTAGATCCTTCCTAATCAAATATTACTTTGCTACTCCACAAGGATATCTAACCATCCTTCAAGTTTTCTCACACACTTTCCTTCTCAATCAATCGATACACTTTTATACTTACACACATTAGAATCTCAACTTGACCTTTCATTTATACCATCTAGATTATCAAGTTGGCTTAATTACAAATTACAATGACCAATAATCATTACCATAGTTAGTTGGAATCAATACTGGAAATAATTAAACTTCATATCCCAAATCAACAAAATCCTTCATTGGCTGACCCTGTTTGGTGAACACTGGTCCTGACATGATTCCCTATGTTAACCAACAGAAGCTTGGTTAACACTGTGAACTTGCAAAAACCTCTTGGAAATCGAGTGAGCTCGGTGAACACTGATTCTGACCAACTTTCCTTTGTTAACCATGAGAACTCAATTAATACTGTTTTCTACCATAATGTCCTTTGACACCTGAGTGAGCTTGATAGACACTATCTTTGTAGAGTAATCTCCAAAAATGCTTAGTAGACAAGAAAAACTATCTTTCTGACCAAGTGAGCTTGGTAAGAATAGACTGACAACTAATATGACATTTGTGTAACATCAAAAATAACACACAATTAGTCAATTGTATCCAACATCTATAAGAAGTTAATTTGGTAGAATATTAAAGATTGCTACAATTATTAAAACTTGTGGAGGAGAGAAATCAAAAGATGAGTTGTATGGAAAATATTGAAAACCTTGAAACCTACATATAAATAAACAATATAGATGATTAAACAAGTTATTCCTTACGTGATTAATTTTATAAGAGAGACTCTCCTTGGAAGATTATAGTCAATTGAGACAAGGATGAAACAAAGTGGAGAATTTCCTAAACCAGAAACTACTTTCAACATACAAAGAGACAAACCTATATTGATAAGAGAAGTACAAGTACAAGTGGAGATTATGCCAATAGAAATTGAACAAGAGAAGTTAAAGATGATAAGATTGAGGAAGGATTTTTCCTACTTATGAAGAGAGAGACTATAGGTAATAAAATGTTTAAGTGTTGGACATGTAATGAACTTGGCCATTATTCTTCTAAATGTCCAGAGAGAGTAAAGACATTTAAGCATAGAAAGCCTTACAAATCAAGAGTACCTAAGAATTTCTTTTATGTTAATGAAGATGATGAACTTGATTTCAAAATGGTATACTTCTTGACTAAAAGTAATGATGAGGATGACAAAACATGATTTGTCTCTTTAAGGAAGAAAGCCCTAAAAAAGAAGTATTGAGTTGTCATTTTGCACGATGCTTAATGACAAGAATCCTTTTGAACTCCTTTCTAGAAAAGCTAATCTAGGATCAACCCCAAGGTTCCAGGTGATCTTGCGACCTGCTGGAATTAGCTAAATTGAAGATAAATGTGTTTGTTCATGAGGAGGCATTTGCTGGTTCCATCCAATTTTGGATAAGATGTTTAATTTGTTTTTTGGAAAAGTAACCAAAAAAGGGATATATTTTTGGTATTTTCTATTTTATGGTGGATGTAATTTATCAATCCAACTATATGAATTCCTATTTTAGCCAATTGTTAGCAAAGAAAATAACAAAGATAAGGTAATGAGAGATTAAAGAAAATAACTTGAAAGGGAAATTCCTAATGGATATAAACTATGGCAATGACATGTGTGCGAGTTAAATCATTGAAAATATTAGGCAAGAAACCAATAAAAAAAGGGGCAGTGCTTCGTCAATTCCACTAATGCAATCGTTGATGGGAACTCAATAATAACCAAGATATGTTTCACTTCTCATCAAATTACAATGTCATGAAAAGTACACTCATGTGATACAAGAAGCTATGAAGGAACAATAGGTGATCTTTTCTCCAACTCAGTATGTCAGAAAAATTCATTAACACAAGGAAAATACCATAATTAAAAGGTCACACAATCATAAAAATGCAATAAAACCATTGGCTCCATAATTATTCATGAACAAGAATTCACAAAAATAACACACTTTTAAAATGATAACTACACTCAGAATGAGAGCACCAATAGCATATATTACTACATCAAAACAATGGCTTGGAGTAGATATTACATCCATGTATTTATAAGAAATCATCTCTTTTTTTGTTGAGAGTGGGAGCTTCTAAAATGCAAACACATGCTAAAAACTAAGTAAAAAAATCTAATTATATACAAAATGACTCTCTAAATGGTGCTAAGTAGGTCTCCACCCTTATTTATATCAATTAAGGTCTCCACCTTATTTATATCAATTAATGGATGCATGAGCATTTACACAACTTTAAGAAAAGAAAGAAGAAGTAGATAAGAAGAAGGAAGCTACAAGAGGATCTAAGAGTCACTGGAAGCTCTAAAAATGGAAGCTCAAGACCATCTTTGGGTATTTCTAGGAGTTGAATTATCATTAAAATGTATTTCTAGTGCATGGAATGCTCTAAATTAGGAGCTGGCAGTTAACTCACTACTACATTTGGACCCAAATTACTATGGCTACCCATTTCCCAAGTGATAATACCAAGAATTATCTCCTGTTAGATGGGCATCATACTTTTGGAGTTGCAAATTGCAATGGCAAGCTCATTCATCACAATTACGATGACTTTTTGCATCATAATTTGGCAGAAGGCAAGGACAAGAGTTCATCATCACATTGTTGTAATTGTGATTGGCCACGATTGCAATTACAACATCTAATATTCTTAGTCCTCCATCACAATAGTGATGCCCTCATTGTACGATCAATAGTCATCCATCAAAAAGGCCAACACAAGTGAGATAGATTACAACAATAGTGTCATGGTTGTGATGACTAATCGTTATATTTATTTGTTGTAGTTATGACTAGTATGAGATGATAATGTTGCTAGTGTGATGGCCAACCATTAAAATTGTGATAGATTTCTGGAATATTTAAAAAAAAATCAATATGCAACCATTCCAAAACATCCACTTCATTCAATTTTAGGGTTCATGGTTACTAGAAGAGGAAGTGGAATTTGGCTTTATGAAACACAATTTTGTTTGTGAATTCCTACTATCATTGTCCTTTCATTAAAATTCCATGCACCTCATTTTTGAATGATTCTTTTATGCACAAACACATGACCTTCCAAATTTTCACTCTTCCATAAATATACATCCATTTATTTAAGGCATTATGCCCATGTGTTCTACCACATTTTACAGACAGAGATACAAGAGTAGCTACAACTAAATCATTTAACAAAATTGTTCAAGTAGTGTTTTGATGGATATCCATGTCCATCATCCATCCACATTAAACATTGGACCAACTTTTAGACTGAAACACAAGCTGAGAACATAGTTGGAAAGTTAAAACTTGAAGGTAACAAAATGAGATTTAAATTTGATTAATGCTGATTGCCATGCTTCTATATCATCTAATCATGGTACAATAGGTAGAACGTATATCTAGAATGTAATTTTTAAGGCTTCTCAAAAAAATTTATCCTAAGAAATTCTTGAAGGATTAATATTCTTAATCATACTATATAGAATTGGAAAACCCATGAGAGGGAAACTCAATGGGGAGATTGCTGGAATATAATTCATGATGTGTGGAACATAATTTATCTATGGTTGGAATGGAGATGGAACAATATTGTATGATATCAATGAGGTTACATTCATAGTTGGAGGGGCAATTAGGAAAGTGTATGGGTGTGGAGGGAGATTCATGTATTATATTGTAGGAGGAATAAATTCTTGCACCCATCGATTCAAATTGGCAATCATGGCTTCCTACAATTGTTGTGCCTCCAATATTGCTCAAAATATATCTTTGTAAGGGCAATGATAGAATGAAAAATTTGATTTTGAAAGTCATGGTAGGGATAGATGTTTCAAGGTGGCCATTTGGTAGTGGTCCACCTATTTTAATGTCAATTCCTTAATAAACTAATGTTGCACACAAAATGTATATTAACTCCATGCCTTCCTGCATGGAGAAATAATCATGACATTGGGCTTCATATCTACAATAATACAAAAAGGGGCCAAAGAGGAAATTTCATGACTTGCACTAAACAACGTACACATGTGATCAACATATTAAAATGTATTTCTAACAAAGAAGACATTACTTTTTTTTTCATCATTGCCTTTATAAAACATGAGGTGTAGGTCTGAACAACATACTAAAATGTATAGGAGACTTAGTGGTTTTTCATCATTCTCTTTGTAACAGATAAGTTTTAATTAACTTCTTAGCCATGGGTGTATCCTCAATATTTGAGTGAAATATTTCTAGTGTGACATGTTCTTCAAAAATTTTCCTTGTGGTATCATTCAATGTTTTTTATATATCATGTCTTAACACATGATGAGATATTGTGTTGTATTTACTTATCTACACATCTCCCAAGGGATTTACTATGCCTTTTTATTGCTTAACATTTCTTTTATAAGGTCCTTTCAATGTGGTGTAGCTTCATTCATGTAGCACAAATTTCCTCCTTTTGAAGTACACTCCATTTTCTCTCCTGTAGGTCTACCTAATATTGTAAACGTCCTCAATTGCACAAGTTCTACTTCAATTATTTTCTTCTAAATATAGCCAAGGTACTAAATATACTAACATATTGTGAGTATGATCTAAAAATAATGCATAATAACTCAAAACATTATGTAGAAAATTACGTGATTCAAGAACCCATTGTGATGGTTCTAGTTGCTTTCGTGATTAGATTTCCTCTTGTTGTTGTTGATGGTGTCACCAGAGCTCCTTTCCTTGGTCCTTGTGATGTCATGACCACCCTACTAATTGGTGTTTTCAATGGGGGATGTGTTTCTTTCGTTCTCACCTCATTCTTGGAGGTTCCTCTTTCTCATATAGTTTTGGTCGCAACTTCTATTGGTGTGGTTGTCCCTGTGGTTGCTAAGATTTAAACTCTTCAAGCATGTATATTCCATCTCTAAATTAGTATGTTGTGACAAGGCTCATTGAATAGAACATAGATAAAAATAATATTCAAAAAAGGTTAATTGAAATCAGATCACAAAAAAATCAAAATGCAGTACTCTTATTTCTCTATTTAGCCAATGGAGAAAGTGGTACCCCAAGAATTGAAAATGTCTAAATTATCATATGGAAAGGGCACAAGTAAAATGTTGTGCACCTTTTCTTCAAGATTATACATATGTTGTACTAAAGTTAAATATTTGATAAAAATCAATCATCTATTCTAAGATATTAAAAAGACATATTAATTATATAACACATAACTAAAGCTTCTTTACATCTCATACTATAGTTATTAATTTTAATAATAAAAAATCCATGGAAGACACCATGATACCAAAAATTTATAGTCTCTTAAGTAAAATAATTTTACGTTAATTCTTACCATAATCTATATGACAATTTAGTCCAAATCCTTTAAAAGCCTACAAAAATAAATGAATTTAATCTATAGAGAGAAGACATAAAGTCAAGCACCTACGTAAAAAGTATTTATCGAATGCAGGCCTTCCAATGACCATGTTCTTTCGTGCTTCTATATACAAGAATGGATGTCAACATGATAGGTTATATATACATACACACACACACAGATATATATATATATATATATATATATATATATATATATATATATATATATATATATATATATATATATATATATATATATATATATATATATATATATATATATATAGAGAGAGAGAGAGAGAGAGAGAGAGAGAGAGAGATTTTAACCTGATAGTTGTTTATATGTATAAATATGTTTCTTGACAAAACCCTGACAAGGCAATTTCATTGCATTGAATTTGATGTTGAAAATAAGTAGCAATAAATTGAGAATAACAGTCACAGAAGTTGATTTAGCAATGCCATCAACTAAATTAAGAATTTGAAAGGTTGAATTGTGATTGTTCTAGATTGTGTAGATATAAATTATGGGTAGTTATTGAATGATGTTATTTCTCAATTAGATTGTGTAACAATCTAGTTTGCATGAATATATTAGATTGCATTTAGTAATCTAGCATATGATAAGAATATTAATGATTTTTTCATGAACTAAAGTGTAACAACAATATTTATATACCCAACAAGAAGATTTTTTGTAATGGATCCAATGGATATATCAGTGTAGTTTTCCCCATTGAGAGTGAAAAAAGAATCAGGTTTAAGAAATAAGGATTATGTTGTGCAAAAGAAAGAGTCTTATAAGGGTGGATGGAGAATTATGCCCTTTATTGTGGGTAAGAAACTAGATTCTAACTTTTTGCTAATGTGTTGTTCTTTTGATTGTATTCAAATTGAAAAGATGTAAAATGAATTTCAAAACCCAAATTAGATTTATAGTCTTTTCTCAATACATAACCTGGGCATTTATAATTGAAGAGTGGTCATTGTGGTATTTTTATTTGGTAAGAAATGAGAGTTGTGTAAACCTTGCAACAGCTTGTGAATTGACTACCAGAAAAACATGAAATATCATAAAATATTAAAATGAAAAGGTAAACTTGGCATTTGAAAATAGTAACTCAAATATAAATGTTACCTACTTTCTCCATTAAGTGTTGCATGTCATATAGAACACATAGTGAAAATCCATTCTAAAGGGACTAATGTTTCCCACTGTCAAACAAAAGAAACATAGGTTCAACTACATGGCATATAGTGGTGGCCTCACTTGCTAATTTGGCCATGTTTTGAAGACAGATCTTTGACTAGACTTTAGGATCCTCTGCTTCCTCCCCGTAATATTATTCAACATATCACCACACTCGAAATAAATAATTAGAATATTTCATGAATAAATGTATACTTTAGAATGATCTATTATAATTTGTTTCCACTATTCAAATTCTTCTTCAGATCTCCCAATTTACAACAAAAGTTATCAAATTCAATCATACATGATTGCAAATAAATAGAAATAATAGAATACCTTAGAGAGGAATAATTTGAGGCAATCCCATAGAAATTCATTCTTTTGAATACTTCATAAATTGCAACTAAATTTCATAAATAAATGAGTTTGACTATGTCATCCTTCTGCATTGCCTGAAACCAAGAGATTCAAACAATTAGTTGTCATGCAATCATAGGTTAATGTTGATCCTAACTTGGTTTCAAGAATAGTTTAATATTGTCTACTAATCAGGGCCATCCATGTGAAGGTTGAAGCTCATTTCTTCCCCCCCCCCCCCCCCCCCCTCCACCAAATATCTGCACTCCCTATTAACATCTAAAATTTATTCATTATATTAATAAAATGTAACATTCATGAATTGTCACATGATAATGTTCATTAACACATTAGTTTCATTAGAACATTCACATTAACATTGAAACATAAGATTCATTGGAACATTCACATGAACTTTCAATAAAACATAAATAAAAAATATATAGTCATTATCAAATAAGTTACATAAATAAGTGACATAAGTTTACATGAATCATTTCTTTTTTTGTTTTTTGTTTTTTTGTCCATCCTTACATTGTTGTTGAGGCATATCCATGTCATCATTGATATGTTTTCTCACCTATGGATATGCACTCACTATCCTTTGCAAAGGTTGGTCCTCTAAAATAACAAATAAAAGGGTTAAATTTTAAAAAAATTGAGACTTTAAAGATTTTAAAGAACATTCTAGCACTCTTTACCTTGTCCAACCACATCATCTTTCCCATCAGCTTGGACCTCAACATGCTCATTAGGAACAACCTCTATATCCGCTGCAACTTCAATACAAGATGTTTTCCTAATCCCAACACATATTATAGTTAAATTTGTATTACTACACCAAATTAAATTTAAAATATTTACTTGTATTAATAATTCATAAATAAAAAATCAAATAGAAAATGTTTACATGTATATACATTGATATTATTCTTCATCCATCTCATCATTGGGACCGTCATCGTCGTCAACATTGCCACCACCACTATCTTGGTTGTCTTCATCGTCATCATTATCATTATCATCATCATCCTCATCATCATTGTGATTAGTAGAAGCATCATCATCGTGATTAGGAGCAACATAATTTGCATTAGGAGCATCATCAACTAACTCTTGATCATGATCCACTTCTTCCTCTTCCTCAGTATCTTCTTCTTCCATCACATTATAATTTATCGGCCTTCCCCTTGGATCATGTCTGACAATGAATGACCAACCTAGTTTATGTGAAACCTTTGAATAAAATACCATCTCACATTGCCTTGAAAGAATAAAAGGCTCATCCCAAAGTATCTCAAACAACCTTGTATTAGTGATTGGAAATCCATTCTCATGCTCAATAATAGTTCTATCAGGATCATTTTGATTGAGTCATAGTTTATACCATTTGACAAAAAAGAGAACTAATTTGAAGGAATTAAAGTCACAGTCAAGTATATCAAACAAAATTCCATAGTATTAATTTTGAAAATTTTGAGGATGTAAGTCATTTCTAGATGAAATATTGGTCACTTGGAAGACTGTACTCATCTCAGAATCACAAGTTCTCATCGTGTCATCTAAATCTTTGATGTGAAATTTATAACCATTGTAGAACATAGTCTTGTGGTGTTTCACCTACAATAATTTCAAACATGTATAAATTATTCCATCATGAGTATAAACATGTATAAACATCATTCAATCCATGTCATCATCCAATCTTTTGATTGTTTGCAATAAATAAATGTATTGCATCCCACTCTTTAGTAATTGTACAAAAGTAAATATATGACCTAGAGCATATTTATTTTGAAGATTAAGAATTAATTATCTACAATAACATCTCATAATTTATTACCTTTCACTTTCTTAAATCTACCTTTCCCCAGCAAGTACTCCCCTTCAAATTTTTTAATGGAGTCAAGATCCCAAATGCAATTTATATGGGTCTTGGCTGCAAGATTAGGAAGATATTGAGTAATTTACACCATCATCTAGTATGCCATATATCCCTCAATCATAGAACTCTCGAGACATGCTCTTTGTCAAACCAAACCCTTTAAAAATTTTAAGTGTCTCTCAATCATCCACATTGACCTACACTATACAGGTCCACACAATTCAATCTCCTCAACTTGGTGTATGAGGTATTGTTCTTGTGCATTGAGAAAAATTGAAGGTAAACACTTTTGCATTTCACACATTAGTAGAGGAATTATTTTATTCCAATAGTTTAGATCTTCTTTATGGATTTCTTTAGATGACAATCACCTACAAGGGATTCAAGATACAAAAACATATAACTACGAGACTTCACAATATATTACTTGTTTGATATATTGAACAAATATAATTTCTTAACTCATGTATTTTCCAAGATCATATCACTTGTTTGATATTATTGTCGAAGTTGTTTGAGAGTGATAGGGGTAGCACATACTGCAATAATTGTCAATTAATCATTTCATTCTTTTCTAACATAGTACAATAAAAATTGAATGTAGTTTCACAAATATATTGTAAATACAAAAGACTGTGACTTACCTTGATGAAGGTATGCCAATCATACATTTTCAGCCCTAGGCCAAATTCACTTTTCTTTGATATGAGATTACTTATATCTGCATAAAATCCTATACGAAATCAAATTTTTTGTATGACTTCTTTTGTAGTGCCTACCCTCGTTCACATCTTTTCTAGACTTATTGTTCCTATTATTATCAGACTTTGATGGACTAGTATTATGTTGATGGATTAGTGGTATTGTTTTGAGACTATCAGACATTATGTTATGGATTCAGTGGTTATATGATGTGATCATTTAGACTTTACATTTCATGCATACATGATGATCATTATATTGTTTTCAGTTATTAATGATGATTAGTTAGATGGTTTATTATCTCATGTGTTTTATTATGGATACTTACCCCATACTTGCATGTGTATGGTGTGCGTGTTTTCTTATTGTATGGCATTTCTGATGTGGTTAAGGAAGGGAGTCGTAGTCACCTGCTTAGTCAGGATCTACATGATGCACCATTTCCTGCCATTGCCTGTTTAGCTTAGCACTATATATGTATTGGATGTACATGCATGGTTTTTCTGCAGGTTGCAGGTACTGGGTATCGACCTCCCTGAATTGCCAGGATGAGCGTACCCTATTATACTATCTCAATGATAAGAGAAGGGAGATAAATTCTCAAGTCCAAATCCCAAACCCTAAAACCATTTGTCCTAGTGAGTTAGGACAAGTATCAGAGTTGAGTACCCACTGAATGTGTCAGATGACATAATTCGTGATTTTTAACCCTTTAGACTAATTTTGTATGATTTGTTCTATGATGGGTTTTCATATTTTATCTTAGAGGTCTATGGTGAATTTTCTATTAATTAAGTCTTAATAAATATATTTAATTAATAAATTAATTATTTGAGAAAATAAATAAAATATCATGATTTTTGATATTGTGATTATAAGTAATTAAATGAGAATTAATTGAGGAAAAAGAATTAAATAAAAGAAAATTAGTAAATTAAAATTAATAATAATTATAAAATAATAATAAAGTAATAAATAAAATAATAATAATAAAAGTTATAAAAATTAAAATGAAAGTTATAAAATTTAAATAAAAATTATTTAAAAAGTAAATTGGAGTTATAAGCTCGCATGGGAATTAACGCATTTTCTATTTCTCTTGTGTCAACAACACGGGGGTTAGTGCATCAATTAAGCACATGGTGTCTACAACTCTATGACTCATCAAAAAAGGTTGGAAAAAACCCATGCTTAGTTGGTGACACCTTCTAGCTATTTCTAGAAGCATTCTAGAGGTTTCTTGAGAGCTCTTTATATTCAGGCATCCCTAGAAGCTTAGACATAACGTTTGGAGTGCAATTGGAGCATTGGAGGATACGAGAGTTCTGAAGAAGGGAGCTTGCTCTGCGGGTTTTCTGAGGAAGAGCGATTTAGCATCAGAATCCGGGTAGATTCTTGTGATTTTACTTATGCTATTTTCACATCTTTCTTTCCTTGTCTTCTTCGTGTCTTCCATATGTCTTCTGAGGAATTTCATATTTTTATTGTATGCATTTTCAATTTGGGCATATAAATTTATTTGAGAATTTTATATGCATAGATCAAAAAGGAAAACGGGGCTAGGGTTAAAATTCATAGTCAAACCCATTAGAATTAATTATTGGAAATTTTGGAGATCAAAGGTCTATGGGGGAATTCTGAAAATTAGAGGTTTTTAATAAATTGTGTATATACATGTTTATATTGGTCAAATCTGCACACAGAAAACATTTATATATATATATGCTGTAAAACTTGATTAAAGTCTGCGAATGCATACATACAAATACACACACACACACACACATATATACCGAACAAGGGCATTTTATTATTTGCAGCGATGAAATTTTATTTCAATTTCGAATCGCATCAATGGGGAAACGTTTTATTAAAAACATTATAGAAAATATATATATATATAATATTGTGTTTCGAGCCACGCGGTATATATATATATATATATATATATATATATATATATATATATATATATATATATATATATATATATATATATATATATATATATATATATATAATATTGTGTTTCGAGCCACGCGGGCCGGCAGAGTACCTACCGTCGCAAGTACTACGACGACAGGGGTACTCTGTACCCGCTGTCGCCACAGTACTCTGCGACAGCAGAGTACCAAACACTTGGTACCGCATCATATCAAGTGGACAACTTCATTTATTTTTTTTTAAATTGCCGAATGTTAAATGTTTAATGTTATACGATTTCGGCCAGCGTTTGTATATTATAATTCGGCTTTGTTTTGTTAAAAGGAAAGAATGTTATGGAATTCGACTTTTATTGTATTAGATTTTCATATGTTATATGATATAAATCAAAATTAATATTAATCAATTTTATAAAATGCGATAATAATTATTTATATATTATATATGTATGTATATATATATATATATATATATATATATATATATATATATATATATATGTAATATGTAAATATGTAATTAATAAATTTGAATTATTATTGTTTGATAAAAGATTCAAGGGCTCATCTTTTATAATAAAGAATCATTTTATAATTTTATAATTTAAGATTTAATTAATAGTTTTAAATTATAAAATATATAAAGTATATGAAATTTAATTAAAAGGTTGGTGGGGAATGATTTCAATAAAATATTATAATTGGAAATCGGATTTTAGTTTTATAAAGGAAAACTTTTATCCATCCAAAAAAAATACATGGAAAAACGTACAAAATGTTCCTCTAATTCTTTCTCTAAACTTGGGAACGTAAATTGAGACTTTTGCAAACTTAGCAAAACCAAAACATGTGTTTACATTGTGCATTCTTTATGCCATTGTTTTGGGTTTTGGGTTGACTAGTGTTGACCAGTTATAGGACGTCTACTAGAGGTTTGGGGGTTTTGTGATTGTGATGTCATGATGATGTTTTAATCTCGATCTTTATAAACCCAACCATGGTTATGTGATGGAATGCTCTATGTATTGGATGTGAATACTGATTGTTATAGTTGAGATTTTTTTTTAATTTATGAGACTCTTGACCTAACCATTATTTTGGTCATCGATCAGTTATCCTTGGTTATTCTCTGGTCACCATGATGGGACTGAAATGTGGATTTATTCTTGATGATGTCATGTTGTGACATGTTTGACTCAACCATTTTTGGAGTCTTCGATCAGTATGATTGAGATATATTTTGGTTATTGAGAACCATTGGATATTTGATTATCAGTGATACTTCAGTTGCTAATAGAGAGTTGTTGTGTTCATGATTTTCTATGGATGTTTGCTCATGGAGATTTGATGCTTTTATGCATATTTGATGATTTTAATTATGGATTATCTTTTGTAATTTTAAGATTTATGAGTCCATGAGCATTAGGGTAAGATATCTGCATGTAGTGACGGGAAGTGGCTTGCAATGGGGGCCGGGGTCCTAAGAGGCTGCCAGGGTAACTCATTGTAAGTTGGATTAATAAGTGATAACATTCACACCTAATACTAACTGAATGAACCTAAAAAGATAAGTGTTTTGTTCTCGCCCATGCCTTGAGTGCTTGTACAGGCTAGGATGGGAGTAGTGAGACGCATGGTTGCGACCTTGCATTCCATAGTATGCCTTGTCAGTATGAGAGGATACTAGTGGCTGCATGAGATCAGTATGGACCAATGGAGTTTAGCTAACTACCAGGGTAACTTGTACGTGATAAATGCGATGACACTTTCCCGCTTGCATAGTAGGTTCCTGCATGTCATTGTGTGCCTCTGGGAAGTAGATGTCAAATTTTGTGTTTGGAACCTTTGAGTTAGTATACTTTTAGGATTCTTGGACTTATAGAGAGATGTGCTATGTGATTTTGATAGCCTGTTTGGGACTTGAGATTATCTCCTTAGCACAGTGGGAGTGGACCACTTTGGTACCACGTGGTCAGGTGGTAGTGTATTTTCCACTCTTATCATTTTGAGATTCATTGAGACATCGTGGTTGATGCATCCTTCATGATGGTGGATATGTATCCTTTTTCATTGATGATTAGCATATGTTAGATGATGTTATCTTATGCTTTTATTTGCATATGATGTATATATTAGGAGTGACATTCCTTCTATGTTAGTACCGATGATCTCTTCGGTGATTTGGGATGTTACGCACAGAGGGATGACTAGGATCCACGATGGTCTAATGATGCTATTGACAGTTGAGAGGAACTGTGCACTTAGTTTATTATGTTTGATCTTATGATGGATGTATATGTCTTCTATGATGATGTATCATTTGATTATCTCTACTTTGATGTATCATGGATTGGAATAGGATGATGTACCTTATTTCACATATGTATATTCTTTGAGCTTGTCATACCCTGTGACATGTACAGTGGATGATTGAGCATTTGGAAATGTAATGTTTAAACATTGGACTTATCATTATTATTTCATGTGGATGTTGTACTAGATGGATTCTTGTATGTAATTCAACGTTAAGGGATATTTAAAGAATGTAATCTGTTATGTATGCTATGTTTACTTTCAGATGGACATTGCTATTGCTTCCGTTATTGTGAATAAGTTATGTATTGTATTTACTTTCATTAAAAAAAAAAAAAATGTTTACCAAACTTAGTGAAACTCTAGGTTAATTCTTTGGATCCCTTGGCGGGGCGTTACATCTTTTATGGCATTACTTTGTTGCTCCATTAATAACCAAGGAAGGGCACTCTCATTAATCCAGTCTCCATTATTATTTGATTCAATGATATTTTTCATTGCATGATTGGAATCACAAATGTCACTATAAATTTTGGCAAGTTTTAAACTTTTTAATGCCTTCCCTCCAATATTTTCCACAATGTCTCTCTTACATTCTTTTGAATATGCATGGTATCAAACAAATGCAAAATTTGTAGATGCTCGTAGCAGGGCAACCTACTAAATTATTTGGATAACATTTTAGTCCCTATGGAAGGTGGTCAATATTGATGCCTTGAAGACCTTGAATTCTATTATATTCCAACTTCCATAGGTGAGGTGTCATTCTTCATGGCTTTGACGTAGTCTCTTCTTTCCCATTGAAAAGATGGTTTTTTTCACTCAATATTTTTTTTTTTTTGGAGGAAGTGCCTATTCTCATCAAACACCTAATTTCTTAAACTTTTGGAATGACAAGGACTACACATTGGACATGCAAATTTTCCTTTTATTTGAAGACCTAAAAGATAGTGATACAATTGTACAACTAGATTTCAACATAACATACCACATAAATGTGTCAACCCTAGGGTATCATGAATTGTCCACACAAGCATTGCATGAAATTGAATTTTTTTTTGTCCAATTGGTCTAGAGATATCATACATAGTGAAACCATTCCATAACACCAGCAACTCATTGACAAGAGGTGCAATATCTACATTCATAGCTTTCACTTGGTACTTACCTAGTTGAATGAACAATATCTGATAATTATTATGGTCATTTCACTCCAAGAATTATAATTACATCTAGGTAACAATAAAATAATAAAATTCTTAGAAAAATCATTGGCAACATAATGTGCTCCCTCTTTATTAACATCCATGGAGGAAGGTAATTGTTGATAACAAAAATAGGCCAAACCGAGTAAATAGATCTCATCTCTCCATATAGATTGATACTGTTAGTTGCTAGAGAAAGCTTGAGATTTTGAGGTTCTTCTTTAAAGTGTGTCCACTTTTTCTCTATGTACTTAAATTTTGAACCATCTATAGTAATTTGAATAATTTCATCTCAACTTCTATTGTGTGTATGGTAATCCATAAATTATGCCAAGCTGCTGCACCTGAATAATTGTTTAAGATGTGGAATAATGAGGATGTAACAAAGAACCGTGCAAGGCACCTTTTTTGTCACTTGATCATCTCAATATCTATTTGTTTGGCATTTGGGGCATTCTATTTCATTTTCACATTCTTTATGATAAATTACACGATCTTGAGGACAAGCAACTATTGATTGGTACTCCATTCCAATATGTTTCATAGTGGCACATAATTCTCAGTACCAGCGAGGGAGAACATTTGATGGTGGAAAAAAATATTATTCATTAGTTTTAACAATCTTAATGATACATATTTCACTTTTTATAGACTATGATGATGTGTATCATAAACCTTAGCATATGTGACATTGTTATGTTGGATAAACCATTCATAACCTTCAAATTCACCAACACCAATACAATAGAGATAAGAGTTGATTGGGATCTTTCATAAAGGGTCATGTTTTCTTTCTCAAATAGAGGTATATCATGGGTGACCTCAATGTCATCCTCATTGTCATCATCATCATCAGTAGAAGCAGCAACACTAGTGTCAAATATGTCATGAATCAATGCATTCGTACCATCATCTTCAAATGTGTTTTATGGCACATGATTGTCATCTTCCATGGGATCATGATCTTCTCCTTTAAAATTCACACATCCATGTTCCTCCATACTCACACCTCCATGCTCCTCCAATATGTGTTGGTCCATATCATGTACTACCCTAGGGAGATCGACCTATATAAAAATGATGATAATAAAATGTGGTTCATATGTATATTAATTGTGAAAACAATATAATAAACAACATCCAATGGATAATAATCAAACCCCCTCTTTAGTGTGACCATGCTCCCTACAATGTCTCTTAGCTATTTTGATTTTGATTCTTCTTGTCTCTAAGTCGTTACAATGCTTGCAAGGACAATAACATTTGTCATCACCTACTCTTTGAAAGTTAGACAATAATCTAGATATTGTTTTCCTATTTTTATCAAACTCCCTTGTATTATTTGACATGATCCTTCTTTATGGTAATAACTTATTCATGTACCCTTATTGATTTGGTTGTACTTAATGTTTATATTTGCACATATGGTTTTGAAAGAAATATTTGGTGTATTTATGCCTCTTCATTTTGATTTTGTTCAAGGGAATCCCATCAATACTAATAGAAAATAAGAATGCATTTTCTAAGAGTATATAATTGTTCAAAAAAATTAATGTTTTACAAGAAAATGCACCTACAGAACTGTTAGCTTAGAAGCAAGAACATGGTATTTGTAAGAATTTTCCTTAGGGAAAAATTCACCTAAGATCAAAGAACTCGAACACAAGCACAACTGTAGACCAAAAAAAGTATGATCAATATCAAAGCATGTCTTGATACGTCACTCTATGCATAAATACACTAGGAGTGCTTGTATATAAAGGCGTCTCAAGATGCATCTAGAATGGGTCTAGAAAGAACCAGGAGATAAGATAAGCATGACAACTAAGCACATATCTTATCCTTCATTATAGATGAGAGGATAAGAATGACAAGGTGTATCTCAAGTAGAGATTATGTAGACACCATATGCTCAATTAGATTGCTAACTCTTGTGTTGTAGATACCATGTGCATAAAATACGTGCGAACTCATGTGTTGTCAACTTGAAAACTCACAAGAGTATGCATTCTCCTAGGTGACTAATAAATAAATAATAAAAAGATGCATTAACCTAAATAAACTTAAGTAAGTGTAAATAGTGAATACTTATTTACACCAACACCCCCCCTTAAGTGCAACTTAGGGGAATGCACTTAAGCTCACAAAAACTAGGATGAAATGCATGATGGGTCTCGGCTACTAGTCCATGTTAGGTACCCATGTACATAATGAAAATACAATCTTTCATAAAGTTGAGAAAGAGTGAAAAATTCATGGGAAAAATCCTCCCCCAAAAAGAGAGATGAAAGGACAAGATGCATGAATGGATGGAGTAATCAAGACCCCCCCTAGTTATGACATACATCAAGTATATACAAGAGAGAAATGGGAGAAGGAAAAAACCCCTTAAGAGAAAAAAGACCTCCCATAAAAGAAAAGGAGGCAAGGTAGCTCCCCTCACTAAATGTAAGGTGCCGACCAGTGAGAAATGCTCCAATGTAGAAGCTAATCCATGACCATTGTATAATGTTCCTCCCCTTTGGAAGAAACAAAAACAAAGGTAAAAGTGTGATGCTTCCCCTGTGTGTGGAAAGAATCTCAATGATGAAAGGTGTCTTTGAAACCTACTCAACTGTCCCTATGTTGATATTGATAGTGGCTCCTTTCAATACTACTGAGAAGAAGTGTAGATCTAGCAAGGATTGATGTAGAACCTATTTCAAAGAACAATATATCTCCTCCAATGATAAAGAGACCTCCTACAACTGTTGTACATAAGTATCCACAATTACATTAGCTTGTAAAGATTGATCACGTAGAGAATGTACATGAGGGTTAGAGTGAGCCCTCACAACAACTGTAGAAGGATCATCTTCAGAAAAGAGAAGTGGTATATCATCAAAGAAGTCTCCCAAATCTGTTATGTATGACTCTACAAACAAACCTAAAATGTCTGCTAAGAAGTCATCATCTGAGGCTAGAACTAGAAGATAAAGTGTACCCTGTTGTGCTGAAGTACATGAATCATTCATTGTGGCAATGGATGAAGTATTTGCCTCAACAAAGAGAAGACAAATATCATTGATGATGTCTCCCACATCTTCAATGTGAGACTCCATGAACAAACTTGCAATGTCTTGAAGGAAGTTGTCACATGAAGCTGAAGTAGGAAGACATGAAGGTTCTTGCTACACTGAATCTATAGCATCTATGGCTAGAACTAGATTAGTAGAAGGAAAAGGAGTATCAAGAGGTGTGATCTCATATGGAGTTGAAGGTACCATAACTAGAGTGACTGGATGTAGAATATCCACTAGAGATGGTGGAACACATGGATCTCCATATGCTTCCCAAAGAGCCATCCAAAGATCATGAGGAAAACTTGTCATTCTAAGAGGAACAAAAGATTCCTTACTAATATTTTCATACAACAAGAAAAAAAGTTGCAAAATATGTGTCCAATTAAAATGTGGTGGTAATGAATAGAGATAAGGAAGCAATTCTTGATGGTCTCTTAGATAATCAAGTATCAAAGCACTCCATTGGTGATAGTTCCTTCTTGTCAACTGTGGTCTAACACCAAACTGACATGTGTGACAAGACTCCATGAGATCAATCAATGAACCCCCCAAAATGCAAAAGAGATCAATCAACCACCCCTAATGTATGATTTGGGCACTCTATAGTCATTTGCCAATTCAGGGCCTATTTCTGAAAGTAGCATTTCTATCCATAGAAGCCTATATCTGATTTCAAATCTGGAAAGTAGACAAAAAAATGCACTTTCAAAAAAAAACAAAACTTGATTTGGAGTCTAGATGAGCCCATACTAAGCATTTGAAGTGGCAAAAAATTGGGATTTGTGAGTTGCAGAAAAATTGAGGAACATAGATATCAAACCACCTACACCAATGTGTAGATCACAAAATTTAACCCCAAAAAAAAATTTATTTGTAAAAACAAGTCTGTATGAGGGAGGTATCGCTATTTGAAAATTGCCACTATTGTTATTTTTCCTGAATCACTGCCATGCCTCCAAAAATCAAATGACTCTATATTTCAGCTTAGATGTCCCATTTTGGTGAAACAAAAGTCAATTTAGGGGTTTTTTGAACTTCTGAATATGATGCAAATATCTAATTTGCACTAGCAAGCTTCAATTTTCACCTACAAAAAATCTCTCCTATGGCCCAATGGCCAAAAAATTTCCAAAAAAAAATGCAGATCCAAAAAAATAGTAAAGATACAGATGAAAAAAAATGCCAATATTAAAATTAAATGTATAAATCTGAAATGATCATACCAATTTTGCAAATTGGTCCTTCGGATATCGATTTGCAAAAAAATTGCCTCAATTTTGACTATGCATAGGGTAGGTGAAATGATAGTTAAAATTCATTGAATTGACACATCAGATGCAATGGCGAGGTTTCTTTGGCTATAGATGCTCCTAATGACTATGATACTTTGGATCTAAGTCGAGGTGCTAAAGCAAGAAAATGGTCTTGAATGGCTATGTGAAGAGAATTTCCCCAAGAGCTTTGATACCATGTAAGAATTTTCCTTAGGGAAAAATTCACCCAATATTGAAGAACTCGAACACAAGCACACCTATAGACAAAAAAGAGTGTGATCAATATCAAAGCATGCCCTGATACATCACTCTATGTGTAAATACACTAGGAGTGTCTATATATAAAGGCCTCTCAAGATGCATCTGGAATGGCTCTGTAAAGAACCAGGAGATAAAATAAGCATGACAACTAAGCACACATCTTATCCTTCATTGTAGATGAGAGGATAAGCATGACAAGGTCTATCTCAAGTAGAGATGATGTAGGCACCATGTGCTTAATTAGAGTGCTAACTCCTATGTTGTAGACACCATGTGCATAAAAGAGGTGCGAACTCCTGTGTTGTCAACATGACAACTCGCATACTCCTAGGTGACTAATAAATAAATAATAAAAAGATGTATTAACCTAAGTAAACTTAAGTAAGTGTAAATAATGAATACTTATTTACACCAGCTATATTGATATTAGATATACCTTGCTAACTCCTAATGGGTTGGGCTATTATTATTTGTCCCCATCACTTTCACTTTGATAGCCATGTTAGGGAGGTGATCTCACCTAGTTCATCCTAATGACTTTGAAGTCCTTAATCACAATCTTGTGTGCTCAAATTAATGTCCAAGACATTTGCACCTTAGGGCCCTATTTGATCATCATTAAAAATGGCCTCAATGTTGACTGCAAAATGTCTCTCAATATGTTTATAGGTTTAGATGTAATTTCATTGTGGTAGAGGCTTCTACAAGGGAGTGAGCCTCATGATTATGACATTTACATAGAAGCATAACTTGATTCTTCAACTCCTTTCACTCAACTCTTCACTGAAGTTATTCTTTAACATCCTTGGCTTTCATTATTGGCATCCATATCTTAGAAAATGAAGCCATGTGGTTTCAACCATATATAATTAATATTTTGTAAATAGAAAATTAATCATATTACTATTCCAATCCTTTATCTTAGAAAATAATATTGTATACAGAAAAATATACAGATGTAAGGAGAGGTATCTAATGAATATCAAGAGTTTCTATAGGAATAAGTCTTTATTAACCCCAAATGTCTGATGCCTAATGTGGAAATTAGTTCCTTATAAACCCCAGGTGTTTGATGTAGGATCACATTGGATCTTTGAGCAATCTTGTATCAACCAAAAATATTTCTAGTTTTTTGTATGAGTTTGTTGCCTGTGACATAGTCATTGCTACTATTGGTTTCATGTTGTGTGTGGTTACCATGATGATGGGGACCTATCCTTGATTCTCCTTCTAAGAGCACAAGCCTTGATTATTTGTATTTCTTTAGTTATGAACCGTTCTTTGTGGTCTTTTTTCCTACATTTTCCTTCTAACATGGAGTGTTGTTTTTTTGGTGTGGTTTCTTATATTTACATGACATGTTGCAAAGTTAGGATCTCACTCCTATGACACTTTTGGATCTTCCTACAGGTGCTCAATTCTTTATGTTTCATTTAGCATTGGTTTTGGTTTACTCTTTCTACGTTGGACCTATAATATAATTAAATGCTTGACAAGCCAACTTGTGGCTTAGCTGGCTATATAAGAAGCTTGGTTAGAGATAGAAAGTAGTAGAGGATGATATAAAATATATGGAGAAGAAGGGTAGGATGCAAATTTGGATTCTAACTTTATGAATTCCTTTCATATGGTCAAAACCTGGAAGGCCTCATAGTAGGGAATGTTGATAAACTTCTTTTAATTATTACATTGTTGTGGCTGCCAATTTCCTAGTCTTATATGGATCTTATTTCCATTGTTTCATGAGGTATTTATACTACTTCTATGTTTAACTCTAAAAAGTGCTTTTTTATGTTTAAATTTGAGATTTCAATTTCAATATACATTGCCCTTACATCATTTTCTAAATTTCCTAAATACATGTTCTAAAAAAAGTATAGTGTATAAAATTTTTATGATGTATTTTTTTCTCCCACCATATAGATCATTGCAATGAACATTGATGCAATGTCAAAGGTAACTCTTTATTTATCAAGATTAAAAATGAATTCTTTTCCTAGTTTTTGATAAACTACTCTAAGGACCAAAAAATGCATAGAAAACATCATTCCTTGATTATGATTTCTACTATACGCCCATCAAATACTATTTCATACATAGGTCCATGAAGCTTAATGATGATTTCCATACTTGGACCTAATTTAAATTGATCCTATATTATATTCATATATCTATTGTACGTGATACAAATATCTTGTCCAAAATAGAAATAAATGTGAAACAAAATCCAAAGAATTAAAAAGTTGAAAGTGACTAAGGATTAATTTGTTTAAAGTATATAAGATAGTCCAAACTAACTTTTAAATAAAGTAAAATCATTTCCTAGAAATATGGATGGTTATCTAAGAATCTTAATACACACAATACCTTCATATCTGTTGTAGGGCATAAAGATAAATAATTTCTATGAGAGAAGTATATTGAAGGACAAGAAGCATTCCATTTCTAGTGTATACTGAGGGTTTTCACCCTCACAATAGACGAAAAAAGGGGAAGGTTTCTAGTCTAGGATGCAAAAATCCCCATGTACTATCCAAATTGATCTATTAAGAATATTGATCTTTTTATCATTTGGTCAATATGGTCCATGATGAAGAAATGACAAAACTTAAAGAATAGATTCTATAAGCTAGAAACATAGAAAAACTGGCTCTCAATGAGAGAGAATACATTGAGATATAATAAGAAATGTCCAAGGGCAATCATTTCTAGGAAGATAATTATATTTTGGAGTACTAGTCTCAAACATACTACATCACTAAAAATAATTACCCTAACTATAATGCACAAGATTATGTTGTTTCTTCTAAATGAAGGAAAGATAATGCTTATCTTAGAAACTGAAGCCATGTGGTTTCAACCATATATAGTGAATATTTTGTAAATAGAAAATTAATCATATTACTATCCAAGTCCTTTATCTTAGAAAATACTATTATATATAGAAAAATCTATAGATGTAAGGAGAGGTATGCGATGAAAATCAAGAGTTTCTATAGGAACAAGTCATGAAGATAAGATTCCTAAACTAATATGAAGTTTTCTCTGTCAATAATAGTATTAATCCTTTTAATTAAGAATTTCAAATTAGAAATAATTATTTTCCAATCTAAATTAGAATAGAACCTACCAAAAAATATTATGTGTTAAAAAGCTATAATACACATGATCTGAATTATGTCCTTTATAATTTGTTTTATTATACCTAATCTGATGATAGTTCTATAGGAATTTGTAATCAACCTAGCTAATCAGCAACTAGACCAATTTAATTTGGTCATGGCTTGTTTCTTTCTTAAAATATCTGTTATGATATGTTTTTGTAAAATTTCTTTGAACTTTGCCTATTTTTTGTGGTTTGCATTATTTTTGTGCAGGATCTTGAGGTAAGTCACTTAGCATGGGTTGAGTGAGTTTTATTGTTTTATTATTTGGATTCTAGAATATGTATGTAGTTGGATCATTTTTGGTAAAGCTGATTTTTCATTTTATTGTACCTAATCTGATGACAGTTCTATAGGAATTTTTAATCAACCCATCTAATCAACAACTAGACCAATTTAACTAGGTTATGGCTTGTTTCTTTCTAAAAATATCTGCTATGATATGTTTTTGTAAAATTTCTTGCAAACTTTGCCCTTTTTTTGTGATTTTCATTATTTTTGTGTAGGATCTTGAGGTAAGCCACTTAGCACGGCTTGAGTGAGTTTTACTGTTCTATTATTTGGATTCTGGAATATGTATGTAGCTGGATCATTTTTTCTGTTGCAAGGTAATATGTAATAAGCACATTAAAAGAGATCTCTCTGACTATACAAATAGATACATATTTAGAAGGAAATTTATAAAGAAATACATGTTTACAAGGGAAATAATTTTTATATATGTGTGTACCTCTTCTTGCCCTTGAAGAAAATTGTAGAGCAAGGGCACATAGATCACAAGGGCACGACACAACAATGAAATTGTAGAGCAAGAGCACGACATGACAATGAAATCACAGAGCAAGGGCATGATACAATAATTAAATCGAAGAGAAAGGGCACAAAAATGAAATTTATAGTTTATGAGGGCACAGAAATCAAATGCATTGATCACAAGGACACGACAACATTCACAACTCGCCACCCTCATTTGGTGCTCTCCACCTCTTTCTTACATAGTTTACCACAATGAAAAAATTAGAAAATGATTTATGTCATATTTTATTTTTTTATTTATGCTCATGGGGGCGTCACAATTGTGACTCAAATGTTAGTATTGTGATGATATTAGGGAGAATTGTTAAAAAAATGAAAATCACCACAAATTGAACCGCCGTCATAAATTACTATTGTAATTTGACCCCAAATATTATAGTGATTGTTGGTGCACTATTACTTCTTCAAAATTGTTAGCACACCTTAGTGAATAGTTCACCTGCACACCTAGGCAACTTACACACTTTGCGCACCTACGCACCTCAGTGATAGGTTCCAAAAATCCAAAATTTTCCCAAATGTCAAAATCAAATTTCTAGGATCTAGATTTTTACCTTCCTTATCCCAAAGTGATGTTTGGATGTTTTCTCTTGAATTTCTCTATAATCTTCATTACTTGGGTGGCTTCTGAAAAATCCAAAGCTACATATTTATTTTTAAGTGTTTATCAATAATTACTAACCTCCTTATGATTTTCTATAAAATCCTTAAGTTTAGTGTCAAGTTCCAAAAATACGTCCTCTATCTTAAATGCTTGCCTAATATCTTCATCTAATGAAGCATCCTCACAAGTTCTTTAGAATTGTTGGACTATTGATTGCACTAAATTGAGTTTGGTTTTTGACTCATCTTCAAAAATGTCAAGGTAGGTAGAATTATAATACTTCTTTGTTTCCAAAATATGCTCTTGAGTTTGGTCTCTTAAACTCTGAATATCCTCATGTAGTCCATCCATGATTTTATTACCAATAGCTATCTTCTCAATCCAATCCTCAAGATTATCAAGCTCCTCTACTATATATACCTCCATGAGTGTACAATACCTTTGACCTTTTATTTGTGTCAAAATTTGTAGGTCTTTTTCCCAGCTATTTACCTCATCCATCAACCCAAAATCCTAGTTCACTATGGATGCCATTTTATCTGTGCTCGATTGAATGTAGTATAACATGTTCAAATTTCCCTATACTATTTGTACACCATTTTCCTCAAAATTGTCACACCATTGCTCACATGCTTCCAAAATTAAATCCATCTGTATGCTGAGATTTTGTCCAGGAATGACAAATCCTAAGATGGTAGTGGTGTTAGGCCCAGAGGTCCTTGAGGTAGAGGTGGTAATTGGTTCTAGTCCTCTCCTAGTGATTGACTTATAGGAGTATCTTGTATCTTTCCCCCACCATCTTAGTGCCCACCAATATGAAATCAAAATTTGAGAGGCCAAAGACATCTATCTCTTGATCCTCCATGTCTATGATACACTATTGTTGCTCATCCTCTAAAGTAGTAACCTAAATAGGTTCTTTTCGAATAGATAGTGGTGTTATAGTGGAGCTTCTTCTTCTTTCCTCTTCTATGGCCCTAGCCAAGTGAGTCCTTTGACTCAAGGGGACATATTCAATTTTCTCCCCTTCCTCTTCTTCTTCTTCTACTTTAGGAATGGTTTTAGGCACCCATGGGCCTATGGGGAGGAGTATTCTTTTTCTTCAATCTTCTCCTATATGTCCCTCCCATAGTGGGCTCAATCTTAGCCTTTTTAGGAACTGAGGGGGAGGCTTGTTCCTCTTGACCTACCAGTGGTACCATTTTTTCTTCCTCTTCTTATTCTACTTCATGTTCCTTTTCCAAGTGGAGGCACTTGCTTAGTCTCTTGGACCTGAGCTGTCAGTGTTAGGAATAAGGTGTCTCAACCTTGGATAATTCCTATTCTTATTATTTGTTTTGTAAAATGTATTTCTTGCAAATAATGTTGATGTGTCCACATCTTGAATTGTGTATAAGGAGATCATGACTAAAATGATTATGACGGATTCCTATGATACGTAAGAGCTATGTTAGGAAGATTCAATGATAGGTGAAGACATGTGGCAACTAAGATATTTTCTCAAAGAATGGTAAAACCCTAATATGGTTTACCTTTGGGAGTAGCCCTAAAGTGAAGCGCATGTTATAAGAATTTTTAGGGTTGCAAAGAGAAATGCTATAAAAAAGGTGTATTGTTGGTACTGCGAGTTGCTATTGGAGTCTTTTATTGTCAATGTTGAACTTGCATTGCAAGTGTATTGTAACCTTGTGTTGAAGATAATACAATGTTCAGGTTCTGAAGGGGTGGGGTTATTTTACCGAAAGGTTTTTCCCCACCAGAAAATCTTTGTGTTATGTGTTTCTTTCTTTGTCTATTTTTTGTATGCATGGTTGGCTGCAATATTGTTGTTTACATGATATTGAATTTGTAAGTGTAGAAGATTTTAACATGATTTGCATCATACTTTCCTTATGAGATTACTGTAGGAAGCTTTTTCCGCACCTGAGTTTCCTTACAGTCAGCTCATCTTGAGGCTTTGGGATTTTGTTGTGATTATTGAGGTGGATGGGCCTAAGATATTTTTTTGCTACCCTTTTCCCATCTTTTCCTTTTCACTCCTCTATCTACTTCAAAATACTCAACTTTCCACTCATGTTGATGAACCATTTTCTACCTCACTGGGGATTGAGCCGAGAAATTTGGTACTATAACCTCTATACCTTTTTCTGTGATAGGTCATGTTTTGGCTTGAAGAGGAACAATCAATGGAATTAAATTAATTTTGAAAGGCTTCTTGATCAATTCCCTAACTAGTTAGACTATATGGAAGGCTTTGTTGTTGATGTCTGTGTTCGCATCCCTAGTAAGTCATGATTGGCTTGTCATAGATTTTGTCCCAATTGTACAAAGGATCCAAGACATCTTTAGTGTTTTTCTCAATATTATTGAGTAGGATCTTCATTTTCAAGGCCTTTTCTACTAGATATAGAGTCATTCTACAATAATCCCTTATTCAAATATCATAATAATCTATTGCTTTCATCTAGTGATCCTCTACTACATCCTCATGTGCGAACTACTTCCCTGCCAGATGCATGACCATCTCTATGTTGTCAAAATATGGGTGAAGGGAGTTGTACTATTCTAAGGGATATTAATCTCATTCTAAATCAAAGGTCATGATGTCTTCCTTCTACTTGACCCTGAAAGAACCTATGGTAATTGGCCACACCCATATTTTCTTGTGTTGTTTCCTTTCTCTATCATATGAAGATGTGAGTTGCCTAAAAATCTCAAACAAAATGAGCCTATCCAAAGGATATCTTGGGAGTTTCATTGGGTTCACTTGTGTGCTTGCAACCTTGAGGTATGGGAATGTTTTGAATTGAATGTAGTATGTGTCGATCTCTGTGATCCTAGCTACTACCTCTATTGACATCCATTTAGCATAATCACCCTCTATGAATAAGATGATTGTGAATATAAAAATATCATTCACTATCCTATATTCTTTTCTTTGATCTTAAAGCATCTTTTTCACTAGCTGAGGATATACCACATAGGCCCCTGGATTAGCATCTTGCATGCTACCCTTTCTATAAAGTCTTGGGTAGTTAGTTGTTCTGGCCACCAATAAGTACACCAAATATGATGTCATGTAGAATTTGGGGTTGGCCTTAGCAGCTATCAGCTGCTCATCCAAGTTATTGGTCAACATTGTGGCCCAGTCAATTCATATCCATCTAGATATTGAGATGTCCTCCTACTAGTAGGATGGTATATCCCACATCATAATTCATGTATCCCTAGGTCATGTCTACTTTGTTGACTTTGCAAACCACTAGTGTTCTATAAATCAAAATTGATGCTTGGACTATCTCTTTGGCTTCCTTCTCATGATCCTAATACCATATTTTTTCTCCTTCATGAGATATGTGTACATATTGATTGACTCTAGGAAAGTGGAAAAAATTCTCAATGTTTCAAGGTCGGAGGTGCCGGACTATCTCACATGTGACACTCTTGACAACCTTCTCTTCACTGACATAGTTTTCAATGAGAGCCATGATGAGTTATGAAGATTGCAAGGAAGTAGGATGTGATGTTACATTGACTAATCCTAATTAGATAAGTTTTGAAACTATTTTGGATCTTTCTCTTGGCTTATTATAGATGGTGAGGAGTCATTCCAGTCAATGTGTACAAGCTCAGTGTCTCTAATTTTGGAGTGTCCATGTTGAAAGTTGGAATTCCTTAGTGTACCTTCATATTTAAACACTACAAGTTTGGGAGCAATATTTTCTACAAGTGAGGATGATGAAGATGCCATTATATCTGCACAAAAGAGAAAGACATTAGTATAGAGAGCTAAAATCCTAACCCAAAACAAACCCTAATTGACAAAAACCCTAGCCCAAAAAACAAATTTTTTTTTTTATAATAGTCAATTCCCTCCCCAACAAAGCATTGGAATGCACAATAGTGCACTCTTATAAGTGCACTATGTGTGCTAAATGGTCATTTTAAGACCATTTTAGTGTAGTTGTGCACCTGCACATGTGCACACATATGCAACTATGCACATGTGTAACTGCACACATGCGCTATGCACCTTGATGGGGTGTGCATGTGTGCACCTTGGGGAGGTGCAAAAATGTGAACCTTTCCTTAGGCTTAGTTCTTAGTTTTAGTTTCAAAAAGAAAAGGTGTGCACATGCATAACTTGCACCTTTTCTTGACTTAATTTGTTAAGTTAGGTTGTTTAAGTTCGTTTTTACATTTTTACATGAGTGAAAAAAGGTGCACACATGTGCACCTTGAGGAGGTGCACATTTGCACACCCTTTAGTTTCTAACACTTCATGTTTTTGTGCAAGGTTGAGCACACCTTGAAGGTTAAGGAGGTGAGGTTGAATACGGAGCATAAAGATAAGTGAGGGGAAGTAGAAGGGGTCCTAGTTATATATAGACCTAGACCCAAGATGCACACCCTCTGGAGGTGTACACATGTGAAAATGCACACCTCCAAAGGGAAATAAGTATGCTCTTGTACATTTAGTGCATCTGTGTACCTTGGTTAGGTGTGTGTGTGCACTAAGTACACTAGTGTGCACGCATGCACCTAACACTTAGAATTTTGACATTTTCTCCTTCTCTAACACCTTGAACTCATCTAGTCAAAGTATAAGGTTTGAACTAGACTAATGAAGAGTTCTAAAATGACCCAAGCCTTGGACTAGGGGTATGGGAGACAAAAAAAATTACTAGGGGGTCCCCATTTCTAGAAGGAATGTAGTGTGTGTTGTGAAATCACAAGAAGTTAGAGAAGAAAAAGCATTAGTTTCACAAGTTGAAAAGAAGAAGTTTGATTCAATTATAGATCATGGTTGTTTCCATCATATGACTAGAGATATGAATAATTTTTATGAATTTAATAGCTATTATGGAGGAGTAGTTAGAGTTGGAATTAATGCAACTTTTCATACAAAAGGAAAATGATCTATTACACTTAGAAAGACTAACACTGATGATGTTTACTTTATCGGTAGTTTGAAACATAATATTTTGAGTGTTGGAAAAGTTGTTGACAAGAAATATCAATTTTAGTTCATAGATAATACTTTAATTATCAAAGATAAAGATGGTAAGTTGATTATTATTAGTGCAAGGACAAGGACACTACTGATAATTGAATTGCATGTGTAGATTCAACACACACATCTTATTTCTACTTCTTCTCTAGTAATCTTGGTAAATAGGGCTCCCTCATATTTTTTCAAACCTTCGAGAGGGCTAAGATAGGGGAACCCTCTCTCGCCTATTTTTTTCATTATTATGGCCGAATGTATTGGAAGTTTGATTGAGAAGAACAAACAAGAAGGGAGACTTAGAGGGATTAAACCATCTACAAGGTGTACTTCTTTTTCTCATCAGTAGTTTGTGGATGATACTATTATGGGAGGGGAGGCATCTATTAAGGAGGAAAAAGTGATGAAGGATATTCTGGATATGTATATCAGAGGATCAAGACAGCTTATTAATTAGGAGAAAACTTCATTAATACTCCAAAAGATAGACAAAGGAAAATAGCGAGGATTCTTGGGCGTGGAGTGGGGAAGCTCCCTTCTAGTTATCTTGGTCTCCCTATGGGTACTAAGCCTCCTAATTCATTTTGGGATGGGATTCTTGATAGGTTCAACAAGAATCTAGTGGGGTGGAAAGGGGCTTCTCTTAGTTAAGTAGGCAAATGTCTTTTAGTTAATTCCACTCTTCAGAACCTCTCGATGTATGCCCTCAGTCTATTACTGGTTAAGTTTTCTCACAAAATGGAAAAGATCTAGAGATATTTTCTTTGGTCTAGCCTTGCGGGTTAGAAAATATATCCCCTTGTGGCTTGGGATAATGTCTATCTTCCTAAGAGCTATGGGGGGCTGGGAATTAGGAAATGAAAGCATCTTAATAAGGCTCTTCTAGTGAAATAGATTTGGTGCATCTTTAATATTATAGGGGAACATAGAGATATTTTTGTCAGTAAGTATGTCAGAAGACCTACTATATAGTTCTTGTGCAATAATGAAGACATCCCAAATGGGTTTGTCATATGGAATGGTATCCTTAAGGCAAGGGACCTGACCAAAGCTAAGATTAAGTGGGAAGTGGGTAATGGTGATGTTATTCTCTTCTGGCATGATAATTGTTTGATTCAAGCCCCCCCCCCTCCTTTATAATAATCCTATTTTTGAAAACTGGTCAAACATTTGTATTAGGCAATTTGGTTTGAAAGTTAGTGATTTTAGAATAGACTAGGGTTGGAGAGACTTGTCTTTCATTTCATATGACCTCAAGCTGATTATGATAATGTTGAATTCTATGATTCTTAATAACAAGAGGGATGAGTTAATATGAGGTGACAACCCAAATGGTTGTTACTCAGTTGTTTTAGGTTATAAATCTCTTTGGAGCTTGAATTAGAAGCCACCTTGGGCTAAAGCCTGGTTACTTGGTCTTAGCCCAAAGATTAATATTTTTTTCTAGCTAGCTTTACAAGACAAAATTCTTACCCAGGATAATTTAATTAAAAGAGGACATTTTATGCCTAATAGATGTATACTATGTAAACATCAAATGGAATTAGAAAATAATATGTTTATCCATTGTCTTTATTCAAGGGAGGTTTGGGATAACTTAACCAAGAATCTTGGGGTAAGTTGGTGCAAGCCAGGTAATGTTCTAGATTTCTTTTGTCAATGGAATATTATATTAAAAGGTACAAATATGCAAGATTTAAGTACCTGGTCTTTGCCTCATTTTTTTTGGGAATTCTGGAAGGAAGAAACAATAGAATCTTAAGACATAGAGAGGAACCTACTTTTGTTCTGGCAGAAAAGATTTATACAAATATAAAGGAAAATTACCAAATTAGAAAGGGGGGATACATTGAAAATGGTGGTAATAAGAAGGACAAGGACAAGGACATGAGGACTAAAAGATAGGAGGTGAAATGGTTGCTTCCCCCTGAGGGATGGCATAAAGAAAATTTTGATGGTGCGGTAAAAGGAAACCCTAGACCTTTGGGTTGTGAAGGTATCATTAGAAATAGCTATGGTAGAGGGGTGGCAGATTTTCCCCACCCTTTGGGGTATCAGACAAACCATTATGTAGAAGCCAATGTAGCATGGCACACTATGAAATTGGCTTTGGACATGGGAGTTAAAAATTTGTGGTTGGAGGGGAACTCAAATAACATCATAAGATGTACTATAGGGATCACCCAACCATAATGGTCCATAGCTAATAGCATTGAAGAGACCCACTCCTTTCTTGGCAATTTTGAAAGTGTCCACATCACCCATGAATACAGGGAGACAAATTTCATGGTAGACTAATTTGCCAATGAAGCAGTTAGGAAAAATTAGGTGATGATTTGGAATTCAGGCAAGAATATCTCAGAAGAAGTGAAGAGCCTTATTGAGCTAGAAAAAATCTAGGGAGGTATGGTGGATATCTAATTGTAATAATGGTTATTACTAAGAGTTTAGGTGTGATTATTTGTAATTATGGTGTTTACAAAAAATGTAGTTAGATGAGGTTATCAATGTCAAATTGACACATTTCGTGGTCAATTTTTTTCTCCTACTCTACCATTTTTTGGGTAAAGAAAGAAAAATTGATGATTATTAAAGAGGCAACAATCAGGTTTTTCAAAGGCTTGAGAAGGGTTTTTTAGAGGTCAAGGTTTATGAGTATAGTTTGTGTTGGAAATACATAAATGGTGGGGGAAAAAAGGACGAAGGATCCTATTGGTGAAGTAGAAAAATGGAAACAAAGGACTAAAGTCTAGGAAAAATTAGAGAAGGGTGGTATAGCCAACTATATTGCTCAACTTCATAGTTTTGACCCTGTGATCACTAACATTATGGTTAATTCTTGGTAGAATGGGAGGATTAAAGTAGATGGGGTTTCATTTTAGGTCACTAAGGAAGTCATTTCTCTTGTTATTGAAATTCCAGCAGAGGGTTTGAAGTTTTACAGAGATATGAAGGTGCCAGTGAATGTTGTGAAGGATCTTGCAAAGAATACTAAGGAGAGAAATGAACTGGTAAAGTGTGAAACTTACTACAAAATGGATTCTATCAAGAAGCTATGGAGGTATGTTTTACGGGCTATTATAGAGTATATTTCTTTGGACACTAGATTTGATAGAGTAAGAACACACTATTTTGTTTTACTCAACCACTTTCGCTATGGTGTCAAGATTTCTTTCCCTTTTTATTTATATACTTCAATGTGTAAGGGTATTTCTAGGCACAAGAAAAAACCCTTTGTGAATCCAGCCCTACATGAGGGGTTATTGCTTCTAATTTATGAGTTTTTTAAGCCTCAGACCATAAGAAAAACCCCCTATAGGGCGTGGATGCATCTATGGATACCAGTAGTTCTAGCTTTTCGTCTGATATAGAGGATGTCCAAAGTATTAGTTTGGAGCATGAAGAAAACATTTAATTTGGAAAGAAGGTCGAGTTAGAGAAGAAATCACCCTTGTCAATTAAAACCTTATGTAGGAAGATCCCTAGAGAACATGGGTCTAAAGCTTTAGGCAAAGGAGATGAAGAGTACAATGAGGAAGGGGAGGATATGAAAACTAATGAAGAGGATGATGAGGAGGTAGAAATTAAGAAAGAGGAGAAGGTGGCTAAAAAATAGAGGAGGTCAAAAGATAAGGATGTAGAGGGGATTTTGGATTCTGGGCCAAAGATATCTGCTATTCCTCTTTCCCCTATTCATCCTCAAGAATAGGAAAAGGAGAAAAAAGATGGGGAGGGAGAACAGGTGGTAATAAAGGATAGGTGCATGGCCTGGAGAAATTTTAATTTAAGAACTTCCAAAATTTGTATTGTCAGAGAGGCTATGAACCCCCAAATTCTAGGAGAAAAATAGGGTAAGCTTCAATTGGAGGATCTCATTGATCCAGCAATGGTGGCTATTACGAATAATGGAAGGGAAAATAGCACAAATTTTCTTAATAATGTTAGAAATAGCATGGTTGAAAATTATAGGTCAGTCAAATGGCTTTATCATGAATTGGAGGATTTCAAAGAAAAAATAGGCCAGTTGGAAAACAAAAGGAAGATGCCAGATTGTGGAAATTTGAATGAATGGGGGGCTCAACTCAGTTTGGTTGAGAAGAGAATCTAGAATTTGGAAAACTACAATCATAATCTAGCAAATCAAATGATATCCATTCTAAATTTTATCAATGATAATATCTCGTCCCTTACTAGAATGCTAAAAGCCTTCTGGATGAAAATGAGGAAAAGGACAAAGAAAGAGCTAGAATGGAAGAGGACATGATGATTGACATTACCCTCAGCAGCTTGGATCGAGATGGTCAGAATAAGTATGAGAAAATGGCTAAGGAGATTTACAAAGCCTATGAAGCAACATAAACGATGCAGGAGTTTGAGAGAAAGACAGAGGACTAACTTTGGTTTTTTCTTTTCCTATCTTTTGGACTATTAGTCTATTGTAGTTTTTTGGTTAGTTGGCTTTTTGTCTATTTGTTGAATTGGCCCTTTGGTTGGCTTTCATTCTTGGGCTAGGCTTTTAATGTTTATTATCAGCCTTTTGATATGTTTTAACTTTTGGGTTTCAAGATCCCTGTAAAACTTGTTTATCTAATCAAGAACACACACATCTTCAAAAATTTAGGTTAAAGAAGTAGAAGGAGTTCTAGTCCATGCCAATGTTGGATTATAAGGAGGGAATAAATCATCAAACATGCTATAAATAAATAAATAGAAATACTCCAATACACTATTTGAGAAAAACTTAGAAATTATTTTCAAATCTAAAAACTTTGATTTTTTGGGTCTCACACACCTTGGTATGTCCCCAAGGAGTGCAGATGTACATGTGTGCTAATGGGCCTAAATCATCAAAAATATTCAGAATAAGTAGCCAAGAGTTATTTAAGACCCCCATTTGACAAAAACCCACAAATTACTTTTAAATCCAGGAACTTTAATTTTTTGGGACTTGAGCACCTTGAGTAGGCCCCCAAGGTGTAGAGGTGCACAAGTGTACAATTTTACAAGTTTTGAAGATGCATAAGTCTAATGTCCCCAATTTTGCAAGTGAGCATGTGCATAGGTTTACAATTTTGAAGTTCTAGAGATGTGCACATCCAATGGTCCCCCAAGATCACACACAAACCCATGACTTTCAAGTTACAAGGAGTACTTAAGAAATCACACTTCACATATTTACACTACGAAATCAAAGATACTAAATGTTGCTAGACGTTATAAAAGAGAAGAAATGGATAATATCAATGACTAAATTGATAAGATATGTAATGCCCTACCAAGGGACCCAAAAGAAATGACCTAAATTTTTACTAAGTTTGCCAACATTTTTTTTAAAACAAGAAAGATAAACCATACACATCAAACATATAGTAGCGGAAGCAATAACATACAGTCATCTAAAAACATACATAACAAGTTACATTTCTTAAGGATCCCATGACATTGAATTACATATAAATCTAATTAAAACTAAGTCTAACAACTACCACATCCACATGAAAGAATAATAGAAAGTCCAAAGTCCATATTATACATTTGTTCTGAATGCCTCTTGGCAAATTAATTTGGAATGCTCAATCATCCACTATACATGTCACAGGGTATGAAAGGCTAAAAGAATATACATATGTAAAAATAGAAATAAGGATATATCATCCTCCTCAAAACCATGATACAAGTACAATAATATAAATGAAACCATCTACCATACATGATACATCCATCCATCATAAAAGATATAAACATCCAACATGAAATACAACTATCCATCATGAAACACAACTAACTAAGTGTGTGGTTCCTCCCAACCATCAATAACATCATTAGACCATCATGGGCCCTAGCCATCCCCCGTGCGTGAAATCCCAAGCCACCGATCAGATCATTGGTACTATCATAATAGGGATGTCACTATTAAAACATGCTACAACATATGCATAAGGAAATCTAACATACTAAAATAAAGCATAAGATGATCCTACAAAGTAGATAGCATCACCTATCACATGATAAACAAGCATCCCAAGAAGCTCTAGCCACGATGACTATAGATGGATCTCAATGATAAGAGTAAAAAGCACTACCACGAGACCACATGGAACCTAAATGGCCCACTCCCATTGTGCTGAGGAGATAGTCTCAAGTCCCAAACATGATAACAAATTGCATATCAAAATACTCTCTAAGTCCAAGCAATCCTAAAAGCATTCTAACTCAAGGGTTCTAATAAAGAATGACATCTAATCCCAGAGGCACACAAGACATGTAGGAAACCTACTATGTAAGCGAGCAAGTGTCATCGTATGAATCATGTAGGAGTTATCCTGGCAGTTTTTAGGGGACTCCAGGGACCCTAATGATCCCTATGTGGCCACTAGTATCCTCTCATACTAACAAGGCATACTACGAATGCAAGGTCACAACCAAGCATTCTCTCTACTCTCATCCTAGTCTATACTAGCACTTGAGGCATGAGCAAGAACATACAATTATCTTATTAGGTTCATTTTAATCCCCATTTAGTGTAATGTTTTCACTTATTAAAACAACTTACAATTAGCTATCCCCAGGACCACTTAGGGTCCCTAGCCCCCATTACAAGCCACTTTCTAACACAACAAGTAGATTACCTACCCTAGGCTCAATAAAATCACAAATCAAAGAATCATATAAAAATCACCTCAGCCCTATACAAGCGATTAGAAAGAATCAAAAGATAATCCACAGTAATCACATCAGTTCTCCATGAGCAATTGAAAAGCATAAAATTATAAATCACAATATCCATCAGTTCTCAACGAGCAACCAAAAAATATCCCAAGATAATATTGATTGAAGACTCCAAAATGGTCAAATTAAACCTGTCACAACATGACATCATCAAGAACAAATCAAACACTTCAGTCCCATCAAGGAGACTAGAAAGAAACCCAAGTATAACTGATTAAGGACTCATAAATGGTTAAGTCAAGTAAGTCATATATCCACCTCAGTGTCACACAAGATCTCTGGAAAGCAATAATGATTAGTAAATACAAACATGTCATAGAGCATACTTAATCACATTACGATGGTTGGGATGAAAAGATCGAGATCAAATTAGTATGACATCACAATCACATAACCCCTGAGCCTCTGGTAACATCCTAAAATGGGTCAAAACTAGGTCAACCCCAACACCCCAACATGTAAACAACACATAGAAAACATGAAAGTCTCTCAGTTGGTTTGATTTGAAAACACATAGTTTTAAGTTAAACAATAACGTTTAAGTTTCTAGTGTTTGTGTTCAAGTAAATAGTCTTATAGTTCACCTTACAATTAACCCACTCTTGCTCTTAAATAATACACAAAGTTACCCCTATTTGATATAGGTCAATTTTTTAAAATGATCTAAAGGCAAGTTAGTTATTTAATTTATTAAGATAAATGAGTAATTCCAATCTAACGATATTATTAAAAATAATATTAAAATAATCTACAATTTTTGTTTAACTATATTCATCATTAATTAAATTGATTAATGATTATTAAACTAAATACTTATATTAATAACTCAACAATTATCAGTTATTAATAAAATTATCAATAATTTTATTAATTAAAAAATTTCTATATTTTAAAAGCATTAATATTAAATGAATAAATAATAATAACACTTATTAAAACTCTTTATTCAACTATATTTAATAATATTAAGATCATGATTTTAAAATTATTAAATAATAATCAATTAAATTTATATTAAGCTTTTAATTAAACTATATTTAAACTAAATTAAATTTCATTTAAATTAAAATTTTTAACAAACTAAATTTTAAATAATTTGAAAACTAATTTTTATTAATTATGATGGAAACCTTTATATATATATAAAAAATAATAAAATGCAATTGTCATGCGATTGAAGTCGCAGGCTAGACGTATGCACGGCTACTGGTTGCAAACGACAACGAACAACAGCTGCTGGCTTAAATGCTACCACAAGTAAGGAAGGGGGTAGGGACCCACCCCTCCCCAATTAATATTTATTTAAAATAACATAAAATCATTAATTAAAACTTTAAACAAATCCCCCAATACTATTTTATTTTATTTTAAAATTTTATTTTTTAAATAAAATTTAACCAAATTAATCCCCCTTTAAAATATATAAGTTTTTTATATATTTATATATTTATTTAACAAAATAAGAACCCCTCCCCCACATTTATTTAATTTTTATTTTTTTTGATAACATTTATAATTTTACTCTGATATTAAAAATAAGTTGAACCATTTGAATTTTCAATCTAGAATTTTTATTTCCAAAATCAACCCTTTCCAAATTTAAATTTCTTAATTCCATTTTAATTCAAACCAAAAACCTGATTTAATTCTAATTTCTTTCAATTGTTGAACGAGGTTTTCTAAATGGTTTTTCAATCTGGATTTATAGATGTAATCGAATAGGAAAAGATTTAGAACAAAGGGTGGCAAGATTCATGCAACAAAATTTGAGAAGACAATCTCTACAAGCATGAAGATGATAGGATTATCCAAATAACTAAATTTTAACTGGGTGAACAAAACTCAAGAACCTACCTGGTTTTGATGCTAAGATCGCAACACCCAAAAGTTTTGCGAGAGAATTCACTCATATCCAAGAACTTTTCTCCGAAATTTTCCCCAAAAATTCCCTTCCAAAATTTGCTTCCAATTTTTGCTCCCAAAATTTGTGTCCAAATTTCTCCTCCAAAATCCTCCCCAAAAAATGAACCTTTCCATTTTGATAAAGAGTTCTCTCCTTAAATCGGGGCACTAATTGTGCATTCACCTGGGAGAACTCCTTGCTCACAACCCTTAACTCAATATTAACTTTTATTAATCTTTCTTTATCTTTTCTTACCTTTTTCATGCACGTTAAATGAATTATTAAATTACTTTATTTATTTTTTACTTGACTTCTTTTTAATTAATTTATTACTTTTCAATCTCATGCATGCATCATGCAACCATGAAACTTTTAAGAAATTAATTTCTTTTTTCACTTTTTACTTAATTTCTTATTTATTAATCTCATGTATAAAGTATGCAATCTTAAAACTTTTAATTAAATTAATATATTTTCCACTTTTTAAATTCATTTTTGAAACTTAATGATAAAATATTTACTAACTTAAATAATAATAATATTTAGTGTTTATTTAAAAATGAACTCTAAATATATTATTATTAAATTAAATAAATATTATCATGTTCTAAAATTATCCTTATAACTTTTATCTTCAAATTTAATTCTTTTTATTTAATTAATTCTCAATTAATTAAATATTAAAATGTCATAATAATTTTTCATTAAATTAAATTATTAATTTAATCTTTTAATTAGACTTAATTAATATAAAATTACCAAAGACTCATAAAAAAAATACAAAAACCCACCATAGCAAAACACATACAAAATCAAACTAAAGGGTTATAATCATGAATTAATGTCATTCGATGCATTCGAAGGGTACTCAACTCAGATACTTGTCCTAATTTTCAATTAGGATAAATGGCTTAAAAGTGTAAGATTTGGACTTAAGAATCTATCTGCCCTCTCTTACCATTGAGATAATGTGATAGGGTACACTCATCCTAGCAATTCAGGGAAGTCGATACCTAGTACCTATAACCTGCATAAAATCCACACATGTACAAACACAATATTCTAAGCTAAAATAAAAATGGTAGGAAGTGGTGCATCATGTAGATCTCGACTAGTAGGTGACTACGACTCCCTTCCTTAACCACATTAGAAATGCCATACATAAAGAAAACAAACACACACACCATACACATGCAGTATGGGGTAAGTATCCATAAGAAAACACATATGATAATAAACCATCTAACTATTCATCATTAATAGTTGAAAACATTGTAATAATCATCATGCATACATGAAATATAGAGTATCAAGTAATCTTATCATAAATCAACTGAATGTAAAACAATATCTGATAATCTAAAAGTAATGCTACTAACATTAAGCATAAGCTGGCCTAAAGAGTTCGCAATGAGAAAAGAAATGCAAACTAAGGGCAGGCACTACAATATACAAGCCAATAATAAGGTCATGTTATCTATGTATAAAGATATGTAGGATATGTAGGTCAGAATACACAACCAACTATTAGAAGTAGATAAGTACTGTAGTGGTGGCCAGCTTGGAGATTTTCGATGACAATTATGCTTAGTGGGAAAAGTTGTAAAATAATTATGAGCATCATTTGAAACACTATCCTCTGAGGAATATGTTAGACGCATTTTCAAAATCAAGGAGACATTAAGGGAGTTTGGTTCTAAATTAAATGATTTTGCAGAAGTAATGCAAGATGTTAACAAGTTTCATAGGGAAGTGAGGGAAAAGTGTGAATTTTTAGCCTTTTTCACTCCTCAAGAAATTATATTTTCTATCAAAAAGTTTAAAGAAGCACATCTAAACATCATTTTTGTCAAAGGCCAATAAGACTCAGATGCTAGAAATAGAAAATTAAAGGCTTAAATAAATTTTTCCAATTTTGGTCTTGTCACCTTTAAAAGTGTGTAGGTGCACGAATGTTTAAATGTTGAGATCTTTGAGATGCACAAGGCCTCAAGATCCCAAGTTGTGCAGGTGAAAAAGTGTACAAGTGCATTGATAGTTTTGGATCAATTGCAATGGCACCAACAATTAACTACTAGCTCCATTTTTTTAACATTTCATGTACCAAATATATGTTTTGGTGGTAGTTTAACTGGTAGAGACATACACTGAAGCCCAAGTTTGCATCTAAAGAACTACCAAAGACTCCTAGATCATTCCAACACCTCTCTCTTCTTATCTTTTTATTTTTTATAAGTTTCTAAGTCATGTAAAGGTCTATGCATCATGTAATAAATAAAAATAAGAGTACAGCTCTAGGTAGCACCTAGTTAGGAGTTTGTATGTACATAATTTTCTTAAAATTAATGATATTAGCATGTTTTTTGTAAGGGAAAAGCCCTACATCAAACAATTGCATTAAGAAAGGGTTTCCTATAAATACAAAGATGTAATATATATTCAAGGTCAATATTTTGTGGCAATAAAATATAATATTGGTGCTCTCATTCTATGTGTAATGCTTCTTGATAGAATGTGCATTTCTTTTTTGAATTTTATGTTCATGAATAATGATCGAGCCAATCGTTTTATTGTATTTTATTGCTTGTGAAATCAATTAATTTTGGTATATTTTAGTTTCTAACAATTTCATCTACTGTGAGGAATTGGAGAAACGGTCACCTTTGATTTCTTACATAATAATTTATTTCAAGTACACACACTTTCCATAGCCATACAATTTGACAAGTTGCAAAATATCCTACAATTTTTATTATTTCCCCTTAATAATTTGATTAGTGGAGTTGAGGATGCACTTCTCCTAATTTCATTGGTTTCTACTTGATATCATTTAAAAATTTAATTCAAAGACACATTGTGGCTATGACTTATGTTCCTTAGGAATTTTGTTTTATCAATTTAATTTAATTTCTCACTATCCTAACTCTATTATTTTCTTTCAACACATAGTTAGAATTTGCATTTTTTGAACTTTCATTCATCATTAAAATCAAAAAATATAAAAATAGATTAGTTTGTGATTTCATTTCTTTATTTTTTGCAGCTTTAAAAATACCAACAAAGGCCTCCTTGTGAGTATTTACATTTATCTTTAATTGAGGTACCTAGTGGGTTGAAAAATAACCATTTAGAACCTTTGATTTGGTTAATTTGATCAAAATTTCAAGAGAGAAATTTGTAAGGATTTATGTCATTGGTGTCATTCAAAATGATTGCTCAATAAAAGTGGTATTATAAGGATGGCCCGATTCTACGATTTTTGAAGTCTAAAGTTTCACAGTCACTAAGATGTATAGGTATGCATGTGCACAAATGAAAAGGTGCACTAGTGTGCTACCCCAAATTTTTTTGAACTAGAAAATTTTGATCCAATCTCTCCCTTTTAGAGAGTGTTGAGTTCTTCACCAAATAAAAGTGAGTTCTTGGAACTAAATCATTCAAGAAAGCATCATAATGACAAAGGGATATCAAAGCTCCATCCACTCATGTCATACATTCCATCATCATCAAATACCTCACACTCTACTACCTCTCTCCATACCATTTTGTTTAACCCTCACCAATAGCCAAGTCAGATACCACCATCATGCACCATGACTTTCTTCAATAGCTAAAGTTCACCATTGAACCTAATTAGTCCTAACTGGTCCATTACACACTTGCACAAAAATACTAAATATTTTTTCCATGGTTCATCTATGGAGAATTATGAATAGTGGAAAATCATATTAAATTGTTCAAGGAAATCTATAATTAGAACTAGATTAACATATGGATTTGCTATGTCACCTATTCCCTTACACTATGGGGGAAATAATATTCAATTTGTACCTCAATTCTCCATAGACATAAATCAAATATTGGAACTCTCCTAAGAGAAAGTTTCTGGGACAATTCAAGGTCTATATTGATCCACCTATTCTACATTATCAATTCATCTCAATTAAGAGGATCCCCATGAGTCTATTTCATAGTTTAATCATCGCTTATATAGGATGCATCAAAGAATGCAGTCTTCTTACATTTTACCCCATAAGGTTGTCATCCAAATCTATTTGAGAAATAATGGATTCATTTACTGCCATTTTGCAAAAGAGGCTATTACATTCATCAAGTACGTAGATTCCCATGATGGAGGGAACTTTTTGTCTTCCTTCACATTGAATAATGCATTAACCATACCACCATTTCTTGTAGGAGCACATACTACACCCAATCAAATACCACTATTGAATATGATACCTTTACTACAATAGGTTACTACTACTCCAATGCCAAAAATTATTCATTTAGTGTATGAGCACCGAAAGACTATATTCTTTAAGTAGAAAACTTCTCCACTTGCTAAACTCGAGAACAATATGGCTAGTGTGCTTAAGGCCATGAAGAAGGCAATATCTCTATTGGAATACTTTAGAATAAATGAGAGGGGGGGTGTGAATCAGTTATCCAAGGTCTAGATGTATAAATAAAACTTTTCACAACTTAGTGAACCCATAAAATATTCATATATACATGCATGCAACTTACTGAAATATTCAATCCCTAAAACTTGTATGTTACTGTCAAATCAACTTGCAAAAATGTAAAGCATGAAACACAACAGATTCATCAGCACACTTGAAACAATGATTTACATGGAAACCCAATTTGGGAAAAACTACCAATAACATGCTACTCCTTTACACTCTTCTAAAGTGATGCCTTATGAAAGGCCAACCTTGTTAAAGGTTACAATACACACTATTAAATGTGACCCAATTAAGGGATTTCAATCATCCTATTATATGTGAGCCTTGTTAGAGGACTTTAGGCCATTCACTTGGAATGCCGCTCAGTTAAAGGTTTTACAAATGACTATTAGGTCAACCTTAATCAAAAGGATTTACTTTAGAATGATACAATTGTTAAAGAGTAATAGTAGAGCTTTGTTCTAATACAAATTACAACTTATCTTGCAAATTTTAGATCTCTATTTAGTCCTCAATTCTACTTGGCTTTCATACTTTTTAGCTTTGACAACTTGTTCGCCCTTCAAGCATATATCTCCTTAAGCCTTCTTTCTTATCATGCCATTGTAGATTCTCCTCTTGGGTTACTTGATGAAGCAAAACCCTTAACTCCTCCTCCTTGGGTTCTCACTCATGACTCTATTGCTTCATGACCAGACATTCCTATAAATAAGAAATTAGGATTTTTTCCCTCTCATTTTCCATCGTCCAATTTAGGGTTTTGGATTTATTAGGTAGGATACAATGTATCTACCCCATATCTTGTCTCTTCTAGAAAATTCTCCTAGAATCCTTTTGAATTTTCCTAAAAAATGGTTTACATTAATCTCTATGCCACCAACTCATCAACCTTATCTTCCTTCTAGTTCACAAGTTTCAAGAAAACAAACTTGTCAACATAGATTTAGTGAATCTTCGATCTTTAACATAATGCAACAGCTCAACATTATCAATCTTCTGATGTTTGACACATACTGCATTGCTCAGCATCAACTGTAAAGTCACTCAACATCAACTAGAGTTTATTGATGCTCAACATCAACTAGACTTTATTCAACATCAACTATCTTGCTCGGCATCCACTAGAATTTTCTTATGATTGGATCCAATTGACTTTCTACTCGACTTCCACTAACTTTTCTTGGCACCTACTATCCACTTGGTTAAGCTTGGTAGACAAACTTTGTGCAACTTGTTCTTCTAAACTTTCTAAGTGTAGCCAACATTTGTAACCTTAAGTAGATTATCAATACATCATGTCATCATTGTCTTAACTAATCCTTGTACTTCATTACATAATCATAACTCAACCTTTCCTCTAGGTGCTTTTGTTACCTCTTATTGATCAAATCCTCTCCATCAATCAACTAAGTGATAGTACTTGAATCTTATAAGTAGTTGTCCTCCTAGAAAATAGTAGGTTTGACATCAGTGAAAAAACAATGATTGAAACACATAGTCTTCTTTAAAAATCTCTCTTAACAATGATCTTTTCAATCATATTTCAACAATCTCCCTCTTTGGCATTGATGGAAAACCATACTAATCAACCAAGTCAATCAAATAATGAACATTTTGTTCAACCAATCTAACTAGGTTAAATAGTAAGATAATACCAAAAAAAACTTGTATTGAAATTTCTCCCTCTATCAACAACTTCCATCTTCTTATTAGGTTACAAAACTCTTTCTTATAACTCCCTCTGAGTTCCTTCTATCTCTCTCTTACTAGGTAGAAAAGGATTTCTCCCTCATCATTTATAAGGAATATCTTCCTTATCAAACATGTGTTCTCGGTAACATCAATAGTTGTATGTGTCTACAATTATTTGATCTCCCTCTAAGATTAGTCTTGTTCAACTTCTTTGACAACAATCTCTTGCACTATCTCCCCCTTTATTTTGGAAGCTCTTGGTCTATAAATCTCTCCTTCTTGATCAATTTAATGTACTTTCTCCCTCTTTGAAAACAATGCCAAAGACATATACCAAAAAAAAATCATCTTAATGTTGGAAATATTATGAAAGACTAGGTTACTCAGAGGGGAGGGGTGAATCAGTAACTTTTAAAACTTTAATCCAATTAGTAATGAATCTATAATGGGAATTTTGATCTAACTACATGCATAAGAAACTTAAAGTATGAAAGCACACATAACACTTTAACACATATATTTGGTGACCCAGAAACCTTCCAAATAGAAGGTAAAACTAGGGTGGGGATGATACCCACAATATTTAGTACTATAGTATAAAGTTGGCCTCTTAAGGATTACATTGATCACTTCTGATGATCTACCCTATTAGGAGCAATAAGGACTTCTAGGTCTACCCTGTTAAAGGATTTACAAACATACAATGAAGTATGCACATGGTAAAGAGATTTAGATAAGATTGTTAGGTCTACCTTGTTAAAGGATTTGACTGATCCACCTATTAGGATGAAGTAGTAGTTGATCTTTGATCTGCAACTTGGTTTGTTGAATGAGATTCCTTTGTGTATAAATCACCTTGCTATGATAGATTTATCTTTCCTACTCCTTATACTGTTGTAGCCTTTTTAATTCGCTTCTTTTTGCTCTTCTCTAATTATATTCAATTACATTGCATTCCTTTGGTATGATGTTTGGATATGATAAAATAAATTTTGTATATATATATATATATCAATCCAATTACACAATTACAAAGTCAGCCACAATACCAATTTACACAAATATTACAAAGTTGGCTCAAGTGTAGACACTCGGGTTCTGAAGACTGACTCGATGAGGTTCTAATACTCAACATCCACTATCAATGCTCAACATTGTCATGCACTTAGTAGATGTAGAAGCTTGATCCATACTAATTTCTTAATCCAAGTAGTCTTGAACTCAATTTTCATTAGTGACTCAACGAGTACTATGAAACTCAATATATAAATCGAATTGCTTGATTCACTTTTCCTAGCTTGGTCAATGCTTCCACTATGAGCTCAGTATGTACTGAATCACTTGGTTAACAATGAGTAGCTTGATTAACACTGGACTCACATAATATCAACTGTGAACTCGATAAGCACTACACAACTTGGTTTGCACTAGTAAACTTGGCATACACTAACATGCTTGGTTTACATTGTTGATCTTCACAATAGTTGTAACTACTTAGCATAAACTTAAATTTGTCCAAAGGACTCAGTAGCAACTATAGAACTCAGTGACAACTGAAATGCTTGGTTAACACTGTTAACTACACAATAAGCTCAGTAGATACTTACAATCTCAATAAGTGTATGTCACTAATAAAAAACTTGACTGTTACATCAACAATTTCCCCCTTTGGCATTAGTGACAAAAACACTTACTAGTCAAAATTGAGTTCAAAAAGTTCTTGAATATCTTTATCCATCACCTTGTGATTCTAACTTAGTCAAGTATACTATTTTTGAGATTTTTTGAAATTGGTTTTGTAAGATATATTTTTGTACATGGTGAGACTCCTCCATAGTATAATATACAATATAACATACATCTAAAAATACCTTCTTTCTATATACAATATATACTTGTTGTACATTCTTCTTTATTCATATTTTTCTCATATCTTTCTCCCATTTTCTTTATTTTCTTTAAAACTTTTTACATCTTTCTATAGTACATTTTCTCCCCCATAACTTTCTACATCTTTACATCTTTCTCCCCTTTTTTGACATTAATGCCAAAGATTTATTCTATCTATTCACATAGTAATACCAAAATGACAAAAGAAGTCTAAATGTACCTTCAGTATGAGTGCCAAAGTCTTGTCCCAGTCCTCTTGCAAGACCTTTCATGAGTGTAATGCAATCTACACTTCTACTAACAACTCAATCATGTGGTTTGCAATAGATAAATTATTATAATGGATGAGTGTTTTAGAATGTGAAATGTGCTTTTGTAGTGCATCCGTGTTAGGGAGAATCATATTTTGGATTTCTACCAATGTAGATATGGTTCTTGCTTCTTATTTTAGTAATTTTCACTACATATCTATCATAAATCTGACCCTTTTGAAATGTGTAGATCTTGAACTTGGGTCAAGCTACAATTGTTGAGCACTTGCCTTGAGATCTTCATCTATCTTGGACAATTTGTCCTTTATTTCTTTTGTAAAATTTTAAACATCACATAACTTACCAAAAAGTAATGATACATTTGTACATGAAGTTTCCAAAGAACCCAAAATAGTAGATGATCCTACTTGGTAAATGGTAATTTGTTGAGCAATGTGCTTTAAAACTTTATTTTAAAAAAAAATCTATATTTTCTGTAACAATTTATCCTATCCATCTGAATCTTCATTGTATTTCTAGACTACCTCTAGCAACTGATGCAATTTTTTTTGAGGATTGTCAAATTCTATACTTAGGGGTTCTTCTAAAATATTCTTGGCATCCTCAATTATTTTGAATTCATTGTCTCTTTCTTCTTTAAGCCTCTACTACTTGGCTTTCTTTTGGAGGAGTTCACAAAAGGTCTACATCTGATCTAGATTGAGTTTGGAAATGTCCCAATTTGGAATCACAATTTCTTCATCAAGATCTATATCCTCCTCATTTTCTTTTCTTTTACTTAAAAATTATGTGCTCGATTGAGGCTTGGTCTCAACTATCCTTGCACTTATTTCTTGCTTACTAGGAATGGAAACAATAGTAGAAATAGTAGGACATGTCGCAAAAATTGATACTACACTCATTGAACTAGTGGTACAAATACATTTAGTATCTAAAATTAATGTATCAAAAAAAATTTCATACAAAACTAATGTATCCAACATGGTTGAATAAGGAGGAATTTGTAGCTCAATAGATGAAGTGGGGGTCACTTTAGTCAATGTTCTGTTGAGTTGGATTGGTGTAAGGATTGATTGGATGTTTGTGCTTTCTATGATGGTCACAATCAATCCTATTGAGGTTGTCTCTATGCTTGATGTTGTCAATATTTTTCTTGGAGAGTTAGGAAGTGAGGCTATAACCACTGCAACAATCTTAACTGGGTCAGTTTCCTCTATATCTTGAGTGTCTTGCTCAGTAACCTCTTGCTCCTATTCCTCTTTGTCTGCTACATTTCCAAGATGAATTACATCTTCATCATCTTTCTCTTCATCCTTTTCTTCCTCATCATCATCATCATTTATATCAACAGTAAAATCACTTGGTTTGTGAAGGAGATAGATATTTTTCCATGTATTTGTAGCATTCCTCATAATATGCTCAATATGTAGTGCCTCTCCCATTTGACTTTTGTAAGTCATCCTAATGGATGCACCCTTGCTGATCTTTTGTTGTGATGGATCATGATTGTGACCCTGAGTGGTCTACACCGTTGAGGTGTTTGGATTTATGTTTCTTTATCAGTTGCGTTGATTATGCTTTTGACTGATCTTCGAGATTATGATGTGACTTTTGGTTCACTGAGGTTTGTGCCAGTGGTTACCAGGATCGATGTGGTATCATGAGGTTGTTCCGTGATTACCCTGAGATGTGTGCAGAGATTGCACTATGTTCTTTTACCATGCTACACTGGACTAGGTTCTTGTAGCAGTGGTTAGTCATGTTTTTTACTGTGTTTGCTGATGTGTTTTAAATGCCTTTTTAATGCAGAGTAACCAATCATTATTAAATTCTTAAGTAATTAGAATGGATTGTTCTTGTTGGATTATTTGGTTATGTGCTGCGGACATTTACCTTGTTTTATTTTGATCTGAGAGATATCTGTTCTTATGTGATGTTTTACATTTGAGATGACTTGAGGGTCAAATGTTACTCTTTGATTCCAGTATCATAGATATTAGACTACTATGTTGTTCAGTTAATCATATTGCATGATGATGCCATTTTGAGGTGACAGTGTGTTTTATGATGTTATCTGATTATCTGGTATTTGGACATACCTCTGATTTTGCTATGTGATGAATTTAGTGCTATGGTTATTTACTTCATTCCTACGTTGTTATGCTTTATACGAACGTGAGTGATGTAAATAGATTATTTTAATATAATTAAATAAATGGTTAAATTAGGTGATTTAATGCATTTATTGCTTCGGCTATGTTATTATATGCAATTGCACTTGATCATGTTGTTTAGTGTACAGGATTTATATCCTTGGCAGTGGCACATGGAGTTAGTGATTCAGCCTTTCATATTTTACCAATGTCGTCCTTATATGGTCGATGTATCATTTATTAAAATGTTTAATTTAAACCTTTTGGTGATTATTAAATCCAAACTCATTTGCATAATGTGATTAGACCAGTAAGCGTGTTTGTGCATTTAGAGGTTCGCATTGTCGCAAAAGTTGTTTAAGGAGATTTATGTGTTTTTGGGTTTTCGAGTATTTTAATTGATTTATTTTTATTTCTGGCAGCTTTTCCATAAATGAATTCCTATTTATAGGAATAGCCTATTTTCGTTTGGGTCGATTCGGGGTTTATCTAGATTGGCTAGTTAAATGCCCTAATCGATTATTCACCCAAAAAGTGAATAAGTATCCAAAAGGAATTTAATTCCTCACATCTCACTTTTGAATTGGAAAGTTGGAGAGTAAAACCCAAAATTCTCTTCATGAGGATTTACTATTTTGTTTGTTGTGGGAGCTACGGGCGTGGGATCGTCACGAGGTTGGGCTTGTTGGATCCAGCTCGAGGAAACTTTGGATTGCTGTGATTTTCAACTACTTCTGCGGGATATTTATTTTATGGTTTAGATTCCTATTTTGCCCTTTTGGCTATGAGGTAGGGCTTTCCTGTTTTATTGTTTTTGCTCTGTTTCTACTTCTATTTTTGGTAGCCATTTTTTTGGAGGCTGAGAACTAGTGTTCCCCTCTGTTTCTGTATGTTAGTTCTACTCGATTGGGCGGGTATGAACATTTCCCTATTTTTCGAGATGAGGGTTTGGATTTTTGCACCGTTATGCTGGCTATTTTTGCATATGGTGTTCGATTCCATTTATTTTTGGATTTTTGGGTTTTTTGAACCCAAAGGCCAAATGGGTTTTAATTTTGAAGTTTTTCCAAAATTTGGGGTTTCTACCTCGTTTTGCATGCCGCCCTATTTTCTCGAGTTTTCTTGGCACAATGTGGGTCGTGGACCTTGATGATCCATTTGGATATCAGTCAAACCACTTTTGTACCTTTTATATTACATTAGGATGTGTGTTGCATCTGTACTCCCGACGTTGTGTTCGATTGAGTGATTTTATACTTGTTATGGTTTCGTTTAGACCTTTGCTTTTGTTTCGTGAATGCTAGGATTTGTGTAGAATCCATACTCTCAGATTGAGACCGGTTGAGTGAGTTCACGATGTTTGGTCTTGTTACATCATTGGGATTCGTGTAGAACCCATACTCTCAGATTGAGGCCGATTGAGTGATTTCATGATGTATGATTTTATTAGCTTTGGGGATTCGTGTAGAATCCATCCTTCCCGTGTTGCTTTTAGTTGGGTGTTTTGTTTGCATTGTGTTCTCATTCCTGTCCTTGTGTTATGATCTTCGTGATGGTGGTGCGCCACACACAAGTACGTGTGCATACATTTGTTGGGTGACTTGCGAGGCTCGATCTTCTGTGGATTTGCCGGAAGTTATGATCATTGGGGTTGGGATGGGAGTATGCATGCCCACGGGCACTTGTTGTAGGATGAGCATGGGTAGGGTAGGGTAGCATCTAGAGGGGGCTTCTATCTCGTAGCCCAATGATCATGGCATCATGGGTTGGCAGAGGAAGTTTTAAGCAAGTAATAACTAAATAAAATGTGTGATTGTTAATAAAACTTAAGATAAGTAAAATGTGTGAGCACGCAATTAAGTTCGTGGACACAATGTGTGAGCACCCGTTTAAGTTTGAGGACACACGATCCGAGCTTGGGCTTTTTGATGCCAAGTGACTCTCCAGTATGTCAGCCCCTACATAGTAGCCTATTGAGTGTTTGACCAGGACCTTTACTCCTTGCATTGTTTTAGGTTCTTGGTTTAGCCATCATATTGTCTGGCGTGAGTGTTAGCCTTGGATGTTGTGCTTTATGTGTGTTTGCGGTTGGATCATTATCTCCATCAGCACAGCGGGTGTGGACCTATGGGTGCCACATGGTTGGGAGGTGTAGCTACTTTCACCACTGCTAGGGATCAGTGTACAGAAATGATCGTTTGTCCTAGTGCGACTGTTGCTGGTTGTCTTCACTTGGTACTTCAGGTTCTAGAGTATGCTTTCTTTTGATTTATGCTTTCATTGGGATGCTTGTATATCATGTTCAGAAGATGTTATTTTATTTGATGCATTCCCTTATTATCATGTTTAGCATATGATTAGATGATGTGAATTGTTGTAATAGCATATCTGTTGCTTACTACTGTTTAGCATGTTATAGGTGATGTTATCTATTGTAGGATTATCTTATGCATTATCACTAGCATGTTAGATTTCCTTATGCTTTTAGTGTTGCATGTTTTAGTAGTGATGTCCCTATTACGACAGTACCGATGATCTAGTTGGTGGCTTGGGATGTTACGCGTGGGGGATGGATAGGATCCACGATGGTCTTATGATGCTATTGACGGTTGGGAGGAACCACGTACTTATTTTGGTTGTCTTGTTCCTGAGATGCATTTCTATACATTGCAATGTTGCTTTTGTTCTCTGTAATGCTTATTTTCAGTGTGTTCTTTGGTGCTGTATTTTAGATGGTTTGGTGTTCTTCATTCTGTGTTGTTCTTGCACTCGAGTGTTCATTCCTTGAGCCTTTGTGGATCCGGTACTCCCCGGTGTGGAGGTTCTTTTGTTGGTTTTTCCCTATTTTTGAGTTTTGGTTTTTTCAGTTTTTGGGTTTCTGTTGTAGTCCTTCGGGGATTAAAATATATCATTTGAAATTCAATTTTTGGGTTTCTGTTGTAGTCCTTCGGGGATAAAAATATATCGTTTAAGTATAAGTTGACGTATATTTAATTCCTTATACTTAAGATATATTTTAATATATGTGACAAATCATTTGAGATAGGTTTCAGACCTCTCAGAGATAAGTTATGGATTCTAGGAAATTTCAGGGCTTCAGAAATCCAGACTTAGCCAAATTTTAGGGCTTCAGGATTTCAGGCTTAGCCAAATTTCGAGATTTTGCATTTTACCCCAGCTTGGTTTTTTGTCGATGAGTGGTCATTTTAGGTGCCCTCATCTTGTGGTGGTGTTTGTTGGCTTTTGTTTGGGTGTGTCAGTTAGGTAGTGGCGTTCAGAGATTCGTTGGTTGCCAGGATTGTGTTGAAGTCTTCCGTCGCGATCTTTGTGGTCCCTGTATGATGTTGTCTTGTGCATTCATACTTGTAAAAAAAAAATATCTTGGCTTGATTTGAATCCTTGTTTCCAAGGATCTCCGGGCGGGGCATTACACAATATCCTTCATCAATACTAGAAAAGTGTTGATTTTCAAGGTTAGTTTTTCTTCATTCATCTTCATAGATTCCTTTACCTCCTTGTCAGTTAAGCTTGGCATAAGTTGCCTTAGGGTTTTCTCATAGATATCTTTAGCAGTTTTTTGGGAAAATTCCCATCTTGGCTTGATCTTGTCCATCAAAACACTCAAGATCTAAAGTGCAAGTTGATCAGGTGAGTATTTCCACTTACCCATTTTATCCATCACTAGATCTTCAATATTCTTCTACTCTTCTTCGGTCCTAATCTCATACTTTAGTGCCTTGAAGTTGGTTATGCTGGCTCCTAACTCCAAATCTTTCAATCTGTCTTGGAAGGTGGGTGGAGGTTTCTTGAATATTATGTCTCCTCCTTCCTTGTATGATTTCTTCTTTGAGGATCTTCTTGGTGAATACTGTAGTGAATGGCTTAGTAGGATTGGTAATGATTACCTTACCCTTTTTCTTTAATAACTCTTCCTCCTCTAATTTTTCCTCATCTTCTACTTCTTCATCCTCACTTTTTCCCTTGGTTAACAAAAGAGTAGAACTTGTTTAATTTGGAAATTCTTTTATTGCCTTTATTTACCACCTAAGGGAGCTTAATTTCCATTTCTATCCTAGCCTTGGCTTCATCATATGTCCCAAAATAGGTTTCCTTAGGATCAACTGGTTCATTTATTAGTGTCTCAATAATATCTTTTGTTTCACAATATTAACCTCATATCCAAGAGGTTTTACCCATGCAATTCTAGGCCTAACTGCCTGAATGTATACCTTATCACTATCTACCATAAAACATATATCATCCTTGTAATCTTCAACTAATTTCTTGGGGATTTAGAATTTATTATTCAATTTCTCCTTAAATGCATCAAAATAATTATCCATGATACTATTATAATTTTCTCTCATCTCAGCAATGTACTCATTAATCTGATAGAGTATTGGCACATCTTTTCTCCATACATTAGTGCCTTTTGAAGGAAAGAATTTATGAACATAAAAGAATAAACATGTGAAAAGTGAGCCAAGCTTACATGGGTTGTTCTAAAATTTTTGATGTTCTCCATATTCTTGTTGAATTGATTCAATAGAAACTTGACAAGGTCAAGAAATAAGTTGTTTTTAACTACCTTGTACACCAAGTCGACTGCCTCGCATGATACACTATTCATCCTACTCAAACTATAGATCTCGTGGGAAATGATATGGATGCCAAACTTCAATTCCATATCAATTATACTGCTTATCCCCATACCTCTTCCATCCCACTCGGCTATGGTTTTCTTCTCAAGTTTAGCCTGATCTAGGGTTTTGGTCATTTTGGCTTTTGCTAACATGGGGAGACTGGTGATTTTATGAATCATCTTCTTCTTGATCAAAATTGGTTTCTCCAACCATAACTATCCATTGTGCACTCAACTGAGAGTAAAACTAATCCATTTCACTTGGAATTCATGGGGCATGTGAGGAATATGGGTTAATCCTTTATCCTTGAGATGTTGAGGGTCGAGTTTCAAAATTCCACTCACACATAACCTTTCAAGGGTTTCGTCCATTTCTAGTGTACCAATATCTTGACTCATGCATTTAAAATGAGAACAATTGTCATTAATAAAAAATACCTTTGTGTTAGCTTAAAGAATAAATTTGACAACTGAGTGTTAATACACTTAACCAAGATCAAGAGTAAGTGTTGAGTGCAACAGGTGCCGAGTGATAACAAGTGCCAAGTGCAACAGGTGCCGAGTGATAACAAGTGCCGAGTGCAACAGATGCCAAGTGATAACAAGTGCCGAGTGCAACATGTGCTGAGTGATACAATTTTGTTCAAGTGCTGAGGTATCCAGAAAATAGCATGTGCCAAGTATCAGAAATACTTCAGGAGCCGAGTAACTCAGTATATCAGCATAAGAGTTTGGAATTGCACAAACTATGATGCAAATAATTTTTGCAGCCGACAGAAGGTAAATCTCAAAGGATTTAATGATAAGATTGAATCTTTTATTTTTCCTATGCAATTCACATGCAGCCAATAAAAAAAATGCTAGAGGCATGCAACCAATCAGCAAAGATAAGTATTAAGCGAGAAATTGAGATTCAATATGGATTGTAGATCCAAAACAAACCCTAAGTCTTTGAAGTCTTTATAAGGAAGACAAAATTTCACTGTAAGAGAGAGAGATGAGATATATTGAAGGACATACAAGGGTGCATAAGCAAATCTATTTTCAAAAGCAAGAGTTATCAGATCGCAAAGGATCAAGATCAGGAGAAGGCAGAAAAGGAGCCTATATTCAGTAATCAAGGATTGTAATCTATCAAGTTTATTGTATCTAATACTCTCTAGCAATTGTATTAGAATGAAAATCCTATGGTGATAGGTTAGCTTTACAGCTATTTTGTAAGAACCTTCTAATTAGGTGATTAAAATCCTTTAACCAGCTGACACTTCATGTTAAGTGTTTGAAAATCCTCTAACCAGGTCACTATTGACACAGTGTAAAGCCTTTAACAGGGCAGGCCTTTAACAGGGAAAACCATCAGAAGTGGTTGAACAATATTGCTGCGGTAATTTTTTTGGGTATCATCCCCACCCCAGTTTTACCTTCTTATTCTTGGAGGGTTTGTGGGTTACCAAATTCCTATGTTATGAGTTATTGATGCATGTGCTTTATTTCATATTTATTTGATGTATTTACATGCATGCAATTTACTTTCAGTTAAAAGTTTTATTGGCTAAAGTTTGATACTTATGATTCACCCCTCCTCTCATAAGTACTCTTTCCATATTTGAATATTCCAACAATTGGTATTAGAGCATTGTCCAAGTTCTCTTAAGGAAAGCCTAACAGCTTGGAGGAAAAGATCTAAAGATGGAAGCTTTCAAACTTGGAAAGATCATTGAAAATTAGGTGATAGATGTGCAACTTGCTTTGCATAGCTTGGAGGAATTCCGAAACAAGTTTAGAAACTCATTAAAAAATAGGAAGGATCTAGCCATAGCTGAAAATGATATACACTACAAGGAGATTGATACCACCAACATATTTTCTAGTGGAGACACTAAAGAGTTTGATGCAGCAATAGTAGAACTGATGGAGAAAAATAAAATTCAAGCAGATGAGATAAGAACTCTTAAGATGGAACATGAATCACAGGCTATAATGATATGTGAAATTACTAAACAAAAGAAAAGAACAGTTGATGATAAAGTCATGATGGAAAATGACAAAAGGAATCTTACAAACAGACTTGAAGAAAAATGTACTGAACTGACAAGGATCTCAAACATGCAGATGGATACACTTGCCCAAATGATGAATCTTCATCATGAACTCAATGTAAAGGATATTGAGATCTCTACCTTGAAGATGCAAAATGAACAAATGGAGAATGAATTGAAAAGAGAAAAAGAGGTAGTAGAGAATCTCAATAAATCAAGTGAAGCAATCAAGTATTTTCAACAGTTGCTAAAATCACCAAAATCTACCCATGATACATCAAGACTTGGATATAATAGCACTGAAGTTGGAGAATCATCAAAGAGTGATGAACAAAGAAGTGATAAAGGTAAGAATTCAAAACCCACTTGTCATTTCTGCAATAAGAAGGGACATACAGCTAATGTGTGCATGAGCGAAAGATTCAATCAATCAAACATACCCAAAAGTTTCTGTCACAAGTGCAACATGCAAGGACATACGACACAAAATTGCAAATCCAATGTCACAAGGACTCAAATATTTGATGGACATTGTTATAATTGCAAAAATTATGGACATAAGGCATTTGAATGTAGATCAAAACCTATGTGGACAGTAAATCAACTAGCAAAGACATCAAACCATGAATTTAGGGATTACAACACCAGGAACATCTATCACTATTGTCAAGAATATGGACATATCCCACAGAACTGCATAAGAACACATTTTAGAGGAAACTACAAAAGATGGTTGAGTCAAACCACATGTTTCAGTTGCTTAAAAACTGGTCATGTCAGCAGGAATTGCCCAACAAGGTCAAAGGCATCAAGTTCTGAGTTCAACAATGGAAAGGCAAAGATAGATGTTGGACATATCAGAAGTGAAATGAATAAGACATGGAGAAAGAAAGATGAGTCTATCACATCAAATACAAAGATCACTTCACCTAATAGGTCAAGTGATCACACTTCATCAAATTAAGTAAAGAATGAGTGTGAGGGATTGATAAACCAAGTAACATCATAAATCAGTCCCAAGACATATAAGAACTGCAAAAATGAAATCAGCATAAACAAAGATGCTAAGTCAAAATTGAGAACTTTTTGAAGATATGTCAAACTTTCCTTCAGGAGCCGAGTTGCTAACAACGACCGAGATTGATAGTTGATGTCGAGCTATGAAATATCAATAGGAGCCGAGTAAAGTAAAAAATAATGGGAGCCGAGTTATAACGAAACCTTTCAAGAGTCGAGTAGATAGTTGGCGGCGTACTGAGCATTTATTACTCTATTTTGAAGGGTACATAAATCCTATTTTTGATCATTTTCCCACCATTCGAACAAGAAGCAAAGCCGAAAAAGGAGCAGAGAAGATCAAGAACAGCTCAAAAGCCATTCGTGAAAGATTTCAACAGCGATTCAAGACAAATTTCATCAATTTAAGGTATTTTACTTAAGTGTCGAGCTATGTAGGATTCATAAACTTGTTTAAATTATAAACCCTAGTTTGGAAAACAATGGCATCTGGGTCAAGAACCACCAAGGATTTAGAGAGTCATGAAGTTCAGTTGGTCAGCAATGAAGTAAAACAACCTAAAATTAAGTCCTTTCCAGAAGTAGCATACAAGAATGATCCTGCAGGAGCATTATCAGTTATTCTGGATAGAGTTGTTATGATACAAGATATTCGTAGATGTTATAATCACAAAATTGGTGCCATAGGAGACTTAGAAATTCATAATGCATATGATAAACCGTGTGAAAACAAAGTACTGAAAAATGAGTTTTCAATAATAGAAAGAAAAAGATTGACCAAAACCCTAGCATTTCTGACTGTTTTCAAAACAGAATGGGTACGGATAATTTTGAGCCGAATACATGACGAAGCTTTTTGGTTAGAGTCTTGGCCAGTAAAATTTACCAAGAAAACTGTTCATAGGGTTACTGGTATTCCAACCCTAGATCGGCCAAAGACCCTGCGAAGTGACAAAAGGGAAATAATAGAGAAAAATACAGGTGCCAAATGGAACAATAGAGGAATGACTATCGACACAGTCATAGATCCCCTACTAGATTTTGCTGTGAGAATCATATCAAACAAATTCTATCAATCAAGCAGGTTGAATAGTGTACCTTGTATAGCAGTTGATGTTGCATACAAGATAATCAAAAGAGATCACACTTATGATCTGGCAGAGCTCATGTTTCAATAGATTAATGAAAATCTGGGAGCTATAAGGAAGAGCAAGGGAGTTCAATGCAAATTTGGATCAGTTTTGATGTGTATGTTTTTCTATCTGATGAAAGAATTTCCTTCTATGGGTAAAGTAAAATGGAATCCAGATAAAACAATTGTTGAACAAATTAATGGATACATTGAACAGATGGGTGAAAATTTTGATGCCCAAATGATTGGTTATTTTGAGGACTTCAAAAAGTCCATGAAACAAAGAGTGAGAATTCCAGTCTCATTGACTGAGAAATATGAAAAAGATATTTGTTTTCTTGTAGATATAGATTATACTTATATACAAGCAGTTATACCTAGAATAAGATGGCTTAGGCCACTAGGTTATGAACTTGATGTTGATCAAGCCTCTACAGCAATAACAACCTTACTTGCAGAAGAAGAAGATAAAAATCAACAAATTTTTGGAACCTATGATGTTGTCAAATCAAAGGTAATAACAGATTTGAAGACTGCTTCAGTAGTAAAGAAGAAAGAGAAAATGGTGAGACAAATCAAAAGAAAATTTGGCGTAGAAGAAGAAGGAACAACAGAAGAAGAATTAGAAGACATTGAAGAAGATGGAGATAAGCTTCAAAGTCAGACTCAAGGGTTAGAAGGAGATAGAGAGAAAAGTGTTGAGTTAGAAGAAGCCAAGGAAGCACCAGTTAAGAGAAAGACCACAACTCCTTCTGCTCCTAAATCCAAGGGGAGGAAAGTAGCTACCCCTGCACCAAAGAGACTGACCACAAGGGCTGCAGCACAAAAAGCCCAAGAGGAGGCAAAAGGAAAGAAGAAAGACTAAATAAGATTTTTGCTGAGTCAAAGAAAAGGAAATTTATTCCCCAACTTGAAACAGATGAGGAGAAAACAAAGTCAGAGGACAATAGTCAATTTCAAGTGGTAAGACACAAACCCCAGACTGTTGTTGATAAATTACGTTCAAAAATTAGAAATAATGATTTAAAAAGTCTAAAGAACCTAAATTTTTCTAACCTCACCAAAGAAGAGAAAAATAAATTAGAGGAATCTATGTATGCTATGATGGCTGAATATAAGCACACACCTCTAGAATTAGATGAATCTATGCCAAGAGAACTGTATAAAATTATAGAGGATAAATGGCATTTTTGTTTACAAATGGAAAAAGAAATAAGGGAGTATATATTAGTAATATTGTTGCCTGATCTGACTAAAGATCAAATAATAAATGTCATAAAAAGGCATAATAATAGATTCACTCCCAAGTATAGAGCATTTAGTATATTGCAGAATAAAATTGAAGAGGTAGTTACCAAATCCACAAGATTGTGGAAAATAATTTACAAGAAAATTGAATATGTATATAATGAAGAATATAAGGAAGAAGCAATTGCCAAGACAAAGGAAAAGAAAGAATCAAAAACAAAAGAGAAGAAACTAGTGGAGAAGGAGAGTAAAGAAGAAAAGGAAGAAGAGGCATACAATGAGGAGAAAGAGGAAGAGAAAGATACAGCTAAGCCACAAGATCAAAGTATGCAAGACATACAAGTATCTCCTCCTAGTCCTCCTCATGCCACCATCACACCTACAAATTTCATAAAAATAAAAGATGTTACAGACATTTCAAATCTAAACATCAATCCATTAACTGCAGAGGATTTGGAAATCCTTGACCAATCATCACTAATAGAAAAATTAAGTTCAAATCCTGTATTGGTCAGTGTTGATGAATTACAGAATCTAGAAGTCAAGGTAAAAGCACAAGTGCCACCTTTGACCACGCAAACTACTGGTATTCTATTCCTTCCACCACCACCTCCACCAAGTATAATCACTGATACACTCCAAGTGCCGAGTGCAGTAGCAGGGGAAATAAAAGAAACATCTGAACAATCAACAAGTTCAACCCCACCTAGCATTCATAAAATGGATATTCAAGCTGAAGAAAAAGAGACACGGAAGAAGGTGGAGACTGCAATACAAACATTGGTTGCATTACCAAAATCTGGTACTCCTACACAAACTCTTTAGCAGCCGAGCATAGATGGATTATAGTTGCAAATCAGAACACCAGGCTCGAGCTCATCAAAGGCAGTTAGGAGAATTCACTATGGAGTTCCTGAGCTTGATGAAGAAATAAAGATCCCATATTATGAATCTAGCACTCTTACTGAAGAAAAGATTAATGAAATTTAGAGTGCACTAGACAAAAGAAGGAGACAAGAAGCACTAAGAAAGGAATACAAGCATAAGCTTACATTGAATGAAATTAAAGACATATTCACGGAAGCTTTTTGCTTACAATCTCCAGATGAGTCAAGACCAATCATGGAACAACTATCTGATATAGTTGACCAAGTGACTAATGAAGACCAGGAAACAAATGCCAGATTGCTTGAATGGTCAGAAAAGAAGTTTCAAGGAAAAGTAAATAGTAAAATATCTGGTGATATAACACTATCACAAGAAGAACTGGCAAAGAAAGTTATAATAGTTAAAATTGTACTAGGAAACATTTTTTCCCTGTACAACAAGTTGTGTGATTTTTCCACATTCACACAAGACACTAGCCAAAAAATACTGAGCTTGGAAAACAATCTAAAAACTTCTAGCATGCAACTCCCCACAAATCCAGCTTAGAGTGAGAAGCATTTTGTCCAATTACTTCACACACAAAGAGAGCTAGTTGTTTTAGCAGCAGAGGAGGCAACCACAAAAGCCAAATTGATACAAATGCAATCATCAATTACTCCTCATTTGGAATTACTTCACAAGGAGCAGATAAATGCAGAGACAGTCCTCAGGAAAGACCCCAACCTTTCTTCAACTGATGGACTTGCACACCTAGCAGCAGAGATTGCCATCCAGCATAAGACATTAGATGTCGCATTAGCAAATTGGGATGCAGCTCTGAAGGTACTCCTTGAAGTTAACAGCACATTTTTGGCCAAGTATGGCATTTCATTGTAAAGACCATTGACATAAGTGTCAAAAAGGGGGAGAATAAGTAATAAAATTTGAGTACAAGAATGAAATGATAAGTATAATAAAAGGGGGAGATAGCACATTTTGAGCAATTTTGGGAGCAAAGTTTGAATGAAGGATAAATTACTGAGTCACATGGATCTTAATTAAGTGTTTTTGCCACTAATGTCAAAGGGGGAGATTGTTAGCTTAAAGAATAAATTTGACAACTGAATGTCAATACACTTAACCAAGATCAAGAGTAAGTGTCGAGTGCAACAGGTGTCGAGTGATAACAAGTGCCGAGTGCAACAGGTGCTAAGTGATAACAAGTGCCAAGTGCAACAGGTGCCAAGTGATAACAAGTGCCGAGTGCAACATGTGTTGAGTGATACAGTTTTGTTCAAGTGCCGAGCTATCCAGGAAACAGCATGTGCCGAGTATCAAAAATACTTCAGGAGCCGAGTAACTCAATATATCAGCATAAGAGTTTGGAATTGCACAAACTATGATGCAAACAGTTTTTGCAGCCAACGAAAGGTAAATCTCGAAGGATTTAATGATAAGATCAAATCTTTTATTTTTCCTATGAAATTCGCATGTAGCCAATAAGAAAAATGCTAAAGGCATGCAACCAATCAGCAAAAGATAAGTATTAAGCGGGAAATTGAGATTCAATATGGATTGTAGATCCAAAACAAACCCTAAGTCTTTGAAGTCTTTATAAGGAAGACAAAATTTCACTGTAAAAGAGAGAGATGAGATATATTGAAGGACATACAAGGGTGCATAAGCAAATCTATTTTTAAAAGCAAGAGTTATCAGATCGCAAAGGATCAAGATTAGGAGAAGGCGAAAAAGGAGCCTGTATTCAGCAATCAAGGATTGTAATCTATCAGGTTTATTGCATCTAATACTCTCTAGCAATTTTATTAGAATGAAAATCCTATGGTGATAGGTTAGCTTTACAACTATTTTGTAAGAACCTTTTGATTAGGTGATTAAAATCCTTTAACCAGCTGACACTTCATGTTAAGTGTTTGAAAATCCTCTAACTAGGTCACTATTGACACAGTGTAAAGCCTTTAACAAGGCAGGCCTTTAACAGGGCAAACCATTAGAAGTGGTTGAACAATATTGCTGCAGTAATTTTTGTGGGTATCATCCCCACCCTAGTTTTACCTTCTTATTCCTGGAGGGTTTCTGGGTTACTAAATTCCTGTGTTATGAGTTATTGATGCATGTGCTTTATTTCATATTTATTTGATGTATTTACATGCATGCAATTTACTTTCAGTTAAAAATTTTATTGGCTAAAGTTTTATACTTATGATTCACCCCCCCCTCTCATAAGTACTCTTTCCATATTTGAATATTCCAACACTTTGGACGGATTTGAGATTGCACTCCACTTGGATCTAGGTTTTCCATGATGATAGGTGCAAGCTTGAAAGCTAGTGCTTTCCATTCTACATCATGAATCAACATGTTTGATCCTCATTTCACTTTGCTACTATCGGATGCCATCTTCACTCAGTATGGTTTTAGAGAATTTGAGAACTTTGGTAGCAATTTTCTCAAATCACTTGAATGCTCTTGAAGATCACTCTGGGCAATAGCTCTTGAAAATTCACAGTGAAAAATGACTTCATTTTCATTCCTTTTATCGAATTTCACTATAAATGCTTGGTAGACATGTTAGATCAAATCAACAGACTATCATCCACTTTATTGAATACTTGAAAAAGTATTCATAACTCGGTAACCATATGCACCTTAGTTACTTCCAACTTTGCTCAGTAGAGTCTATGACCTAGCCTTGCCTAGTAACATAGTAACCCAACCTTTCTTGGTGATAACTTTCATCTGTTACTTGGTGATCCCTTTTGCATCTTGAATGCTAATTTGGATCTTTCATCCTATTGACTAGAATTGATATATGATGTCTCATTTAGTATCACAATTCCAATTCTCCTTTAAGAGATCAAGTAGAAATGGTGGAGTCACTCAATTCTTGGGTGACTTGTTCAACACAGCTTAGACTTACGTTTTCAGAGGATTTTGGAACCCATTTTTATCTCATCTATTTTCTAATGTTATCAGCCTTTGCCTTCTTTTCATCTTCAATTCTTTCAGTATTCATGTAGTTCTTGGCAAGACAACCAAGTTCAGTACAAATGAAACATCTTTTAGTAGTATCTCTTTTCCTCAAACGATGCTTTACACAATTCATTCCAATGTGTCCAAATTCTCCAACTAGTCTTGAACTTGATTTGCATTAGTGACTTGGAAAATATTATGAAACTTGACATATAAACTAAATCACTTGATTTACTTTGCCTAGCTTAGTCAATGCTTCTACTATGAGCTCGGTATAAATTGAATCACTTGGTCAACATTGAGTAGCTCAATTAACACTGGACTTGCATAATATCAATGGTGAACTCGATAAGCACTACACAACTCTGTTTGCACTGGTAAACTTGGGATACACTAAGATGCTTGGTTTACATTGCTGATCTTCACAATAGTTGTAACTACTCAACATAAACTGAAATATTTCCAAATGGCTCGATAACAACTATAGAACTTGGTGACAACTGAAATGCTTGGTTAACATTGTTAACTACACAATAAGCTCAATAGATACTTACAACTTGAATAAGTGTATGTCACTAATAACAAACTTGACTATTATGTAGATATAAGCTTTTACAGTCTCTTTAGTTTCTCCCTCTGTCACCTTGCTTGTGACTGATTTGATGTTTCAGCTTTGTGATTACTTTAGGTAGCTCCTAAAGTGAGATCCTCTACATCAATTTGTGTTATATGAACATCAACTTGTTTGATGCAGGGCACTCCTTATATTACTTAAATAGCCTTTGATAGGGGTATCGCCCTGAGTTTACCTCTTAGATATTCATAAACATCCTTAGGTAATGGTTTTGTGAAGATATCAGCAATTTGCTCCTTTGTGTTAACATATTCCATCTTTACCTATTTATCCTAAAATAATTCTCTGAAGTAATCATACTTAATTGCAATGTGCTTTGTCTTTGTGTGCATTACTGGATTCTTTGATATATTTATAGCACTTGTATTCTCACAATAAAGCACCACTAGTTCTGTGATTTCTTCCTTCATTCCTTTGAGTAGCTATTGATCCATACAATATTTGTGTAGTTTACAATAGCAACAACATATTCAGCTTTAGCAATAGATTGTGAAGTACAACTTTGTTTCTTGCTTGTCCATGTTACTAGTCTCTTTCCTAGGAAATGCTCCTCCACTATTGGTCTTTCTATCATCAATGTTTCCATCCCAATCAGCATCAATGTAGGCTTTCAATTCAAACTTTTCATTCTTCTTGTAGTATAGACCAAACTCTTTTGTTCCTTTTAGATATCTCATTATTCTCTTCACAGCCATTAAGTGAGTTTCCATAGGATTAGTAGAGAATCTTGCAACTATCCCTACAAATAATGCAATATCAAGTTTTCTATGTACTACATATTGCAATTTTCCAATCATAAACCTATATAATGTTTGATTTACCTCAGCTAAATTATCATTCTTTGACAACTTGTGTCCTATCACCATAGGTGTACTTACTAGTTTGGAATCCTCCAATCCAAAAGTCTACAAGGTTTCTTTGGCATACTTTGACTGAGTGATGTATATACCATACGTCATTTGATAAACTTGAAAACCCACAAAATTTTTTATTTTTATAAACCTTGACATTTCAAATTCTTGCTTCATTGGGTAAAAGCATAAACCTGTGTCACTTTTTATAAAGCAGAAGTGATATCAGAATTTAAAGTCTTCAACTTTAACGAAATAAAAGTGGCATTTGTGTTTAGAATTTGAAGATGATGTAAACTAATGAAATGTGTCAAATTGGATGAAGTTTATGTCTATAATTTTTTTTAAAAAAATTGAGTGAAAATTTTATTTATTTTTGAATTTTTAAAGTGTATTTTTTAATTTTTTAAAAATACTAAAAATATAGAATTTTTTTCCCGTCAAACAAATATATGCAAATGTTCATATTTTGGTTTGATTTTGGAATATGTTAGAGTTAACATGTATACCTAGTGCACCGAAAAAGAAAAATTGAAATTTGGCTAATATTTTTGAAGTTATAACTAGTCAAAGTCAAAGTTATCAGAAATAGATAGTTTTTTTCTCCTGTCAAACTTTTTCCATCAAATCTACATATTTTTTTTTAAAAATTACATATTCTTGAAGAAGACTCTCTCCTCTAGTGCACCATAAAAAATAAAAAAAAATTAACATGATTTACTATTTTTTTCTTATTTTTTAATAGACATCTTTCTGAATCTTAAGATACCTACTTGTAATATTTTTAAATTATAACATATTATTCATAATCAAAACTTATAAAAAATTATACAATCATAATCGTGACTCCAAGAACTACAAAAGTATATTTTTAGTTTTAAAAAATACTTCAATTTAGTAGGTCAAATTGGCCTTCAAAGTGATATGTTTACAGAAGTTCTCATTTTTGCTTGTTTGGTTGCCACATAGGCTGCCACATAGATAGTTTCGGCCGTAACTATTTCGGCCGGAACAGTTCCGGCCAAAACCCCTAGTCGGCTTGAGAAACCGCTAGTGGTTAGTGTGACTTTTTGATATAAAAAAATATTGTTTTATCTTTTTTAAATAATTAAATATACAGGGACAGAAAAAATTGGAAGAAGATTTGCAAAAAAACAATTAATTTTGAAGCAATTTTCAACAACTATTTTGCGGATTTAATCAATATTGCAAAGGATCGAATATTTTGAAGGTTCTTTTTTTCTCTTCTAATTATTTTTATTTTTATGTATTATATATTGAACCATTAGTTGATATTTAGTGAAATCTAAATTTATTTATTTTCTATAGGTTGAATTATTCAATGGGTAGTAAAAGGAAAAGATCAAGGAAATATGATAGAAAAAGAGATGACAAAATGAAAGGCCATACAAAACATGCTCAAAACCAACCTACTGAAATTCCTGAACATGATGAGATTCATAAAGAAAATGAAAGTAATGAAGAGAAAGAAATTGGCAGTTCTATTGATAGAGACAAATTAGAAAGCATGAAAAATTTGATGGATTTGAATGAAGAACTACTTTTTAACCAAATTCCATCTAAAGATATGATAAATGATAACACTATCAAAAAGCACAATTATTTTTCAATTTATTTAGGAGAAGAGATATGAGACCTGTCTTAGAGTTGTTGGGTGTTGATAACAGGAAAAGCCATGCTCATAATATTAATAAAACAATAGTTGAAAATTTGCAAAATGCTTATAACAAAATTGACAACACAACTCGAGGAGGTGATTTGAGTAATGCACGTAGAGCATTGATGACTACTATATCTAGTAGAAAATTGACACATAGAAAATAGGTACATGCAATTTCTAATGTACTACATATATCTAGAAGAACTATCCAGAGATACATCAAGAGGAGAAATATGCTAGATGATAACATTGAGAATAACTGGGTGAATATTTGTAGAGTTCCTCGAAAAGACAGAATTTTTGAAGAAGTAAAAAGACAAGTTATTGAATTTTGGACCACACATTCTCGTGTTTCTTCCAACAGGCGTGATACTATACAAATTAAAGATCAAGAAATAGGGGCCAAAATTGAACATCCAAAACATTTCATAGATATAACTCAAAGTGAACTTTTTGAAGCATTCAAACAAGAATTTTCAAATGTCAAAATATGTTAGAGAATGTTTGAGAGTTTACATCCTTCCTTTGTACGCATAAATAAGATGCAAGAAACTTGTTGTTGTAGAAATCATGTTGAATTTGGTCTACACTTGCAATCATTTAAAAAGTTATGGCAATACTTGATCCTAATTTGGTCATCCCTAGCAGTACAACACAATTTGTGAGGTCCATATTATGTGATAAATTAGAAGATTCAGATGAATTCAAAGTGCAATGCATCAAAAATCAATGTGAAGTTTGTGCAGATTTACACAAATTTTCTCAAATTATGCAAGTTGAGAATATTAATGAATCCACACCAGTTTCATGGATGAGATATGAATATGAGACATAACAAAATAATAGAGGGGATGAATCCAAAAAAATTGTATTGAAGGAGAGTGAATTGCATTATGATGAGTTCATGGCCAAGTTCCGTCCATTGATATATCCACATATCCAACATTGTCATGGTGCACGATGGCAAGCTAAACAGTTTCGTGATTCCAAAAATTATTTTCCACCTGGTTGTATACTTTCAATTGTATATTTTTCTAATAATTATACACTTGCACCTCATACAGAGCTCCAAAGCCAATATTATCATTCTGAACAAGTTGCAATATTTGTGCAAGTGACCTATAGACATGCACAATTTGAGGTGGATTAGATAGAAAGATTGGATGAAAATGAACACATCATCATCAAAGAGGTTCATTTCTATATTAGTGATGATAAAGTTCATGACAGGAGTTATGTGGCTCATTGTTTTGCAATGTTCTCTGAAGATCTCAGAAATCGTGGAATAAATGTTTCAGAGCACTGGATTTGGTCTGATGGATGTGCAGGTCAGTATACACGAAATAGTTATACATTTATTTAACTTTATTTTAACTTGTATTTATTTGGACATGTCTATTTCTATTTAATATATGTACTTGGATAATTGTAGATACTTATCATGTTTCACATTCACAGGACAATTCAAATCTGCAAAAGCATTTAATTGGTTAGCAATGCAACATTCTAGAACCAATGTTAAGTTTTTATGGAATTTCTTTGAAAGTGGACATGGAAAAGGGGAGCATGATGGAGCAGGAGCATGTATAAAACGTGTGCTTTGACAACATGAACTTGTAGGTAAATATATGCATTTTTTAAATGTACATGTTTAATACTCTAATAGCATATATTTTAAATTTTATATACATGCATATTTTATGTACATACAGGGAATAGGATAGAGAGTGCAAATCAAATTGTTGAATGGTGCAAAGTTCATTTTGCTACTCGAGATACTGAATACAATAAGCATTACTTTTGGGACGTGAAAGGTGAACTAAGTTATAAATTTATTTTTAATGTCTTTTTCAAATCAAGTTGAGTTTTTAATTAAATATTTATTTTGAAATATGACAATTAGTTTTTGTATTTGTAATAGATATAGATCGATCTAATCCTTTCAATTGTCAAACAATTCCTGGAATCAGAAGTTTACATCAAGTGATGACTACAGGAAACCATAAACCTCCAGTACTTAAAGTAAGAGAGAAAACATGTTTTTGTGATGACTACATTAAGGACAATGTAGTGAGTGCATGTGAAAATATTGAGAATGGATATGTTTCACATTGGGATTTGAAGGAGATAGTTAGAAAGCCTCCTTTTGAAGATGTTGACATTGACATCGACATTCATGATCCTGTATATTCAGTTGATTATGAGGGCATTTCTGATTTAGTTGTGGTAGGTTTGTGTGCATATATACATATATATAAATTAATATACATGTATATTTGTTTTAAAATTAATTTATATTTCTCTTTTCATATACATGCAGGAGATATTTTTGCAGTTCAAGCCTTATCAGATAATGCAGAAAATGTGGACTATTATCTTTTAAGATGCACAAAAGCAAAACACAAGTTGCTAGAAGGAACTATAGATGCTGATGAACAGTCATATCCAATTGGGTCAGTTGTTATTGAAGGAACATATTATCAAAAAACAAGGGTAATTGGTGGTGGTATTGAATTTATTGAATACAAGCCTGGAGAAAAGGTTTTCCACTATAGTAACCATGTTATAGCAACTAAATTACAATTTGAAGCAGTACAAAGAAAAGGACGTCGTGGAAATCAAAAGTGGAAATTGCCTATTGAAGAACATGAAAAACTTCTAGAGATAATAAAAAGTAGAGAGGATCCTAACAATACATTGTTTGTGGAGCTCTAGTTGAGTTATGCCTGTATAGCTCTTATACTTTCATATTTAAGATTGATAGGATTTTTTTTTATATAAATTTTTGTACATTGGATCATTTATCTTGCATTTGCAAAAGTAGACATGTATTGTTATTTTTATTTAAATTCGACATGGATATCTCATTTAAGACCAGGTCTCTTAGGACCTCCCCTTAAGACAACCTTTTTAGTATTTGTATGTATTTGTATGTATATATAATCTTTATATGTTCTTATATGATACATTCTTTATGTTTGTATATAGTCGTTATGTTAAGATTACATGTATATGTTATATGAACTATGTTACATATAATTACATGTACATTATATTTTATTAATTAAATGCTGTTAATTATAGTTAATTAAGAATGTATGTGATTAAATACAGTTAATTAAGTCATTAAATAGAGTTAATTATTAAGACATTAAATATAATTAGATTAAATATAATTAATTTAAAGGTTAAATATAGTTAATTAAGGCATGTCATTAAATAGAGTTAATTAAGTCATTAAATAGAGTTAATTATTAAGACATTAAATATAATTAGATTAAATATAGTTAGTTATAGTTAATTATAGTTAATTAAGGCATGTCATTAAATGAGTTAATTAAGTCATTAAATAGAGTTAATTAGTAAGACATTAAATATAATTAGATTAAATATAGTTAATAGGATTAAATATAGTTAGTTATAGTTAATTAGGTTAAATATAGTTAATTATAGTTAATTAAGGCATGCCATTAAATATAGTTAATACATGATCTACATTAAATATAATTAGACTAAATATAATTAATTATACAGTTAATTAAGACATGTCATTAAATATATGTTATATTGTTATGTACATCAACCATTATAATTATATAGTTAATTACACTTAGATTAAGGCATTAAGATGAATAACTATACATATACATGTAAACTTGAATATTGAAAATATGAATAACATATAGAAACATGTGCATAACACATACATAAGTTACATAAAAGATGAAGACATCAAAAGATCAATAAAATAGATGTCTACATTAAAAGATCAATAACATACATGTGCATATATCTGGAGAATATGATGTACCCAGATTAAATGTATAAAAATAGATCATGTAGATCAAATGTCTGGAAATAACATATATAAAACATCAAAATATCCATATAAGCATGTATCTCGAAATAACATATAAAACATCATTTAGTGTCCATGATATAAACACGTATCTAGAAATAACATATAAAACATCAAAGTGTCCATATAAACCATGCATCTGAAAATAACATATAAGACATCAAAGTCTCTGGATATAAAATCTATGCATATGGAAATAACATATAAAACATCAAACTATCCATATAAATATGTATCTAGACATAACATGTGTGTAATAAAATAAAAGGCCACATATGATCTAATCAGCTACATCCCCCCTCCTGATCCTGGGCCTTGTCCCCAAAAGGGTCTATCAACTGCATCTGAACCCTGTGTCAAATGATAACAAGTGAGCCATTTAATTGTGTGTATAGATAAATTATATCAAGATCTACATGTATATAAATCAAATATATATATATATATATATATAAATTGTAACATACCTGGGACTCACGACGTGTAGGATCTGTCGGTGTCTGTAGATTAGCAAAATGTAACATACTATCACTCAAACCCTATAACACATACACAAACACACACATATACATTAATTTAAACATATAGACATATTATTTACTATAATAAAAATAAATCTAAACATATAGAGATATTTACCATAGCATTATGTAATGCTCTGCCAATCTGACTGATATCTGAATCATGTAATGAAAAAATAGTATCAGCATCCAAGTCAATAGTGAAGCCCTTATCTGAAAGCATGGAAGTAAATAGACTAGGCTGTATGGTGCCACTGAGATCCTGAGTAGAGGGGGTGCTATAGGGTCCTGAGTAGCTAGGGCTAGTGTTGTAGCCTGGGCTTGTGTAGCAGTAGGAGTAGTAGAAGGTGCAGGAATGTCCTCCTGCCTCTGTGAATCCTCTGGGACTATTGTACGTGACAAAATATGTCTAATCTAAGAGCTCATGTCACGAAGTGGAATCCTTGAGAGTGTAGATAATGCTCGATATGCATCTAAAAGATCAGATGCTAAATATGATGCCAAACGATGCAATGCATCCACCTCTAAGACTGCAAAAATGTTTACAGGAGAAGGTATGTCTGCAACTCCATAATCATCATCAACAGGTGTGCTAGATGATGCAGCTATGGGAGCGGTACCTCAAGACCGTAGCATATATCGACTACATCGATCAGAAGAAATCTCATGTAACTGTGTGGCGATGGTTGCGATGCTCGAAAAAATCTGTGTCCTAATTGTGTCATCAGGAACACTCTCACCTGTAATAGCCATCTGTGGACCTCTCGGCATAACCAAAAGGTTTGGACCCACCATTGCCCATTTGTTAATAGGCGCAAGAGTGTCCGCAAATCTAAATCTATCAAAAAGTCTCCCCTGACCCTACCCAACATGCCCTGGATAATCTGTATAGTCAACATCATAGTGTAAATGAAATTCTGCAAACAATTGTTTGCAAAAATATAGGGGGAACTCATCCTTCTGTGGCCATCTATGATGAGTAGCCAACCAACGAGGATACATCAATGGTGCGACGAGTGGATCAGTACACTTTGTCACAGAGTAGCCTCTGACTCTGCGACGATCTACATAAGATGGAAACATGGTTTTCACCATGCCGGTGGAAACCTCAGTATCAATCTTTGTGTACTTCACCCAGTGACACTGTGAGATAAAGAAGAATAAAATGTCTCAATGCTCATATCATCAAAAGGGTTGTATGATTCAACTGTCTGAATCATATGCAATAACTCCTCTCACATCGCTATGACCTTCCCCCTATTAGGGAGGGTGGTAGAAGAGGAAAGTGAGCTATCTAAAACCTACATAGCACGAGATAATCTAGCCACTGTATCTCTAAATAACTGTTGTCTATCATGGGTGGAGGTTGATCTACGTGTTGTACCATACTCAGCACTCTGACCCCCACCACGAACACTGGCATCCCCTGAGGATGCAGGAGCACGATCACCAAAACCAGATGCCATAATGTATATATGAAAATAAATATGAGAATATGAATGTGAAGCTACAATCTGAGTGATAAATATCTAGAGATCTGCACATGCATATATATACAAATATAAGCATACAAGTCTATTTAAATTAAAATAATTAAAAGTTAAATTTAATTTGAAACACATGTACATATAAATACACAACATTAAATTTATGGTGCTAAATGAACAATCATGTAACATACATATGTACATTTTAAAACAAATTATCTTAGAGACCATATCTAATGTACATTGTAACGTGCTCATGCAAATGTGAAAAATAAATATTTGTACATGTACATGTATATGCAATAAAAATAAAATAAAATTTATTAAGATGTACATGTATATCCTAATAATACATATTAAGATTTATTAGAACCTATAAAAATAGTATGACCTATTACGACTCCTATGTCCCCTTAAGACACACATGTATGGACAATGTATTGAAAAATGCAATTGACATAAGTGATCAAGTAATGTGTTTTTTGGTAATGTAAGGCTAATTATTACCTAACAATACCTATTATGTGCTAGTAAACATATGAATACCTATTACAACCTATAACAGACGTAATGACCTAGTAGGAGTCCTTAGGTCCCCTTAATATATATATGGATAAAAATACCTAAAAATGTATCATGAGGTCGTTATGTGTCATTTGGTAATGTAAGAATCATCATTACCTAATAAGACCTATTATATCCTAATAATACATATTAAGATTTATTAGAACCTATAAAAAATAGTATGACCTATTACGACTCCTATGTCCCCTTAAGACACACATGTATGGATAACATATTGAAAAATGCAATTGACATAAGTGATCAAGTAATGTGTTGTTTGATAATGTAAGGCTCATTATTACCTAACAATACCTATTATGTGCTAGTAAACATATGAATACCTATTACAACCTATAACAGACGTAATGACCTAGTAGGAGTCCTTAGGTCCCCTTAGCATATATATGGATAAAAGTACCTAAAAATGTATCATGAGGTCATTATGTGTCATTTGGTAATGTAAGAATCATCATTACCTAATAAGGCCTATTATATCCTAATAATATACATTAAGATTTATTAGAATCTATAAAAAATAGTATGACCTATTACGACTCCTATGTCCCCTTAAGACACACATGTATGGATAACGTATTGAAAGATGCAATTGACATAAGTGATCAAGTAATGTGTTGTTTGGTAATGTAAGACTCATTATTACCTGACAATACCTATTATGTGTTAGTAAACATATGAATACCTATTACAACCTATAACAGATGTAATGACCTAGTAGGAGTCCCTAGGTCCCCTTAACATATATATGGATAAAAATACCTAGAAATGTATCATGAGGTCGTTATGTTTCATTTGGTAATGTAAGAATCATTATTACCTAACAATAACTAGTTGTTAAAATGAGCATCATCAATATCTAAGTGTGGTTCATTCAGTTAGTAAAGGGCCTATGTTATGGTTAGAATGTGGTATGGGTTATGATTGTAGTTAATATAAGGTTATGTTAGAAGGTGTATTTAATGTCAAAATTAATTTCACCATAAGATATTATTGTTTCACCTCTAGATCCATCAGGTTATGTTAGAAACTGAATAATGTTCCCTAAAAGTTTGCTACATTCTTTACTAATATTTTTTTACATGTTTACCTCATAACCTAATATTTTTCTATATTTTAACCTAATATTTTTCCTAATGTTTTTCTATATTTTAACCTCATTTTTTTCCTAATGTTTTTCTATATTTTAACCTAATGTTTTTCTACACTTTTAACTAATATTTTTCTATATTTTACCCTAATGTTTTTCCTAATATTTTTCTACGTTTTTATCTCATGTTTAACTACATTTTTGCTAACAAATTAATTTAAATACCATTCTAAAATAATCTAACATAATTAAAATAATTTAAACATATTAAAAAATAAACAATTTAAAGCATTTCACTCACAAAATATGTAAAAAAAAACTATTTTAAGTACGATTAACATCTATTAATCAAAAAATACGTTTAAAAACTATTAAAAAATAGGGAGGAAAAAACCACCAAACAGTTACGGCCGAAACCCTTAACCCGCTCTCCATACATTCAGGAACCGCAATAGTATCAATGATAGCCGCTAGAAGTTTGCGGCGGGTTTTATCCCGGCTTGGGGTTTCGGCCGAACGTGTTTCAGCCGAAATGGTACATGCCACGTAGGCACGCAAAACCACCACGTGTGTATAGCCGGATCCATTACGGCTGAAAGTGTTCCGGCCGAAATGGTACAAGATATCACAAAAGGTGACACAGGTTTGTGCTTTTACCCCATCTAATTTGCAAAATATCTACATAAAGCATCTTGACCTCCAAATATGATACCATCAACAAATATTTCAAATAGAAAAATACCTTTTCCTTTCTCTGTCTTTATGTATAGATTGTTATTATCATCAGTCCTTTCAAATCCAATCTTCACATGATAAGTATGAAGTCTCTCATACCAGGCTCTTGGTGCTTGTTTCAAACTATATAGTGCTTTGTGCAGTCTACATACCATCTTCTTATTTTTATCATCAATAAAACCTTTCGGTTGCTCTATGTAAACTTCCTCTTCTAGTATGCCATTTAGAAATGCAGATTTAGAATCTATCTAATAAACTTTTAAACCTTTGTATGCAACATAAGCAAGTAGAGTTCTTACTACTTCCATTCTAACAACAGGAGAAAATGTCTCCCCATAGTCAATTCCTTCTTCTTGTACATATCCCTTGTAAACCAATTTTGTTGTATTTCTTGTGACTTTACCATTCTCATCTAGCTTGTTTTTGAATACCCACTTGGTGCCAATCACATTCTTGTCTTCTAGTCTAGTAACTAGACTCCAAGTTTTGTTTGTCTCTATTTGTTCAAACTCTTCTTCCATAGCTTTATTATATTCCCTATCTTCTAATGCATCTTTCACTATTTTGGGTTCCTTCATGCTCAGAAAACATGATTCACTTATGTTTTTTGTCATTGGCCTAGCATCTTTGTTTCCAATGATTTGATCAGTACGATGATGTCTTTTGACATATTTGGGTAATCTTGGCTTTACTCTTGTCTCTTGATTTTGTCTTTCAGATTAAGAATCACTATGTATATCTCTATTAGGTATCAAAATATCTCTTTCATGTGTACTAATCTCAGAATCAAAATGTGCATCTTCTTCATTCTGTAACTTGGCATCTAAATGCAACTTGGTTCTTGAATGTAACTCGACATTCATAGGATGTGAGTAGGTAGTTACTGATACTTGTTGTTGGTTTATCACTTTATTTGCATTATCTTCTTCAATAGGCATTCCTTCATAAAATTATACAAATGATTTATATTCTTTTGGTTCTTTCATATGTTCAACCTCACTTACTTCTAAAAATTCATCAAAATTCACATTTGCACTTTCCACAATTTTGTTAGTATTAGTATTTAAACACTTATAGGATTTACTTCTTGTGGAGTATCCAAGGAATATACCTTCTTCACTTTTTGCATCAAGCTTTCCATTCTTAACATATTTTAGAATGTAACATTTACTTCCAAATACCTTAAAGTATTTTACATTGGGTGGATATCCATACCATAGTTCAAAAGGTGTTGAATAAGTACCTTTCTTGATTTGTACACAATTCAAGGTATATACAATAGTACTTATAGCTTCTCTCTAGTATTTTAGGGCAACATTTTTTTCCATCATGAGTGTTCTAGCACAGTCCATTATAGACTTGTTTCCACTTTCACCAATCCCATTTTGTGGAGGGGTTCTGGGAGTAGATGTATGTCTTTTCATTCCTCTTTCACTATAGAACATCTGAAACTAATTTGATGTGAATTCTCCTCCTCTATCTTATCTCAATCATTTTATACTTTTAACAAATCTTGCTAAGTACCACTTAAACATTTGAAAAGTATCAAATTTCTATTTCAGAAACATGATTGTCATCATCCTAGAATAATCATCAACAACTAGCATTATGTACTTATCTCCTCTATAACTTTGCACTTCAATTGATCCACACATGTCAGTATGAACAATCTATAGTATTTCTTTAGAGGTGTAAGCTTTACTCTTAAAACTTGACTTTTTCATTTTGCCTAGCCGACATTGTTTGCACACTATATTATCAGGTTTCTTCAACTTAGGTAAACCTCTAACTTTCTTCATGTTACTGATACTAACTAAGTTATCAAAGTTAACATGACATAATCTCTTGTGCCAAAGCCATACATCATCAAATTTTGCAACAAAACAATTAGCATCCTCTATATCAAGATAGAATAGATTACTTCTAGTTTGATCACCTTTTCCAATCAGTTTCCCATTTGTGTCATATATCTTAGTAGTCTTGTTTCCAAATTCAACCTTACATCTCAAATTATTCAATTGTGATACACTCAACAAGTTATAGTCTAGTCTGTTGACATAGTAAGCATTATCACATGAAATCTTGTCTATGAATTTGATAGAACCTTTTCCATTTATCAAACATGGTGCATCATTACCAAATCTTACACTATTTCCATCATAAAAATTTAAGGTAATGAACTTACTTTTTTCTTTAGTCATGTGATGTGAGCATCCACTATCAATGATCCATCTATCATTTTTGTTCACATAAGTCACAAGTTTAGTTGCCTCATCTTCATTAGATTCATCCTTCATTCAAACATACACCACTTCATCATCATGTTCATCAAAATCATCCCTCATTTCCTCTTTAGCAATCCAGCATGACTTCTTGCCTTTGTCTTTGTAATCTTTTTTGTCATCTTCTCTTCTATTTTTGTACTTGTTGTCATCTTTGTAGTTGATCTTCTGTGTACATCTTGTAGCAAGATGACCAACCTCATTGCAATTGAAACAAATGATGGGTAATTTACCTTTGAACTTACCTTTACCTCTATGAAATATTTTTGCTAGTACTGCTTCCAACTATTCAACATCTTCCTCATTTGTATCATTGCCACTAGATACATATTTTATCTTTCTTTTCTTCTTCTTCTTCTACTTCACCTCATCAGAGTCTTTCAATAGTAGCTTAGCTTTGAAACCAGATTCAAGACTCTTAGGTTTGTAATTATCAAAGTTAGATAGCTCAAAAGTAGTGAGCCTACCTACCAAACCTTCAAGGGTTAAATCATTTCCTAGAATACATCTTAGTTCTTGAATTGCAGAAACTCTAATAGCATAAATAGGCAGTAATGTTCTCAAGACTTTTCTTAACATAGTATCATCATCTATGTGACTAGTAGCTCCTCATATTGCACTAACAACTTCTTTTATTCTAGCAATGTATTGAGAAATATTTTCACCTTCTTCCATTCTCATATCATCAAACCTTATACCTCTAAGAATTTTAGATTTGGCTCTTTGAACATTTTTTCTCCTCCATAGATGGTGTGTAGGGTATCCCACATTTTCTTTGTAGTGTCACAACCTTTGATATCATCAAATTCAGCACATCTTAGGGCTGAGGCAATCTCCAAAATTGCCTGATTGTGCTCTTTCTTCTTCTTCATATCTTTAGCAATTAGGGCTCCAATTGGATCAACATGTTCCACTGTAATGGTAGATTATGCATGATCTCCAAGTCCTCTAAGGTGTAGCTTCATCAAAATTTTCCATGTAGGAAAGTTATCTCTATTGAGCTTGGGTTACTTCTCTTTTAGACATCTCGATCTTTGTGCTTCTAGTACCTTGAAACTAGTCCTCTTAAGAAGATATCACTAATACCAATTTTTGGAATAATTTAGAATGACTAAGAGGGTGTTGGGGTGAATCAGTTATCCAAGGTCCAGATGTATAAATAAAAAATTTAGAAATTATTGAACCCATAAAACATTCATAACCATGCATGCAACTTACCAGAATATTCAATACCTAAAACTTGTATGTTACTATCAAATCAACATGCAGAAATGTACAGCATGAAATAAAATTGATTCATCAACACACTTGAAACAATGATTTACATGGAAACCCATTTCGGGAAAAACCACTAGTAACATGCTAGTACTTTTCACTCTTCTGAAGTGATGCCCTATGAAAGGCCAACCTTGTTAAAGGTTATAATACACACTGTTAAATATGACCTAGTTAAGGGATTTCAATCACCCTATTAGAATTGAGCCTTGTTAGAGGACTTTAGGCCATTCACTTGGAATGCCACCTAGTTAAAGAATTTACAAATGACTATTAGGTCAACCTTCATCCAAGGGATTTACTCTAGACTGATACAATTGTTAGAAATTAATAGAAAAGCTTTGACCTAATACAACTTACAACTTAAAACTTCTCTTATATATTTTAGATCTTTGTTTAGTCCTCAATTCTACTTGGCTTTCATACTTTTTAGCTCTAACAGCTTGTTCACCCTTCAAGCATATATCTCCTTAAGCCTTCTTTCTTATCATGCCATTCATGCCATTGCAGATTCTCCTCTTGGGTTGCTTGATGAAGAAAAACCCTTAGCTCCTTCTCTTCCTTGGGTTCTTATGCATGCCTCTATTGCTTCATGACTAGACATTCCTATAAATAGGAAATTAGGATATTTTTCCTGCTCATTTTCCATCGTCCAATTTAGGGTTTTGGATGGATTAGGTAGGATACAATGTATCTACCCAATATCTTGTCTCTTCTAGAAACTTCTCCTAGAATCCTTTTGAATTTTTCTAAAAAATGCTTTACATTCATTTTTGTGTCACTAGCTCATCAACCTTATCTTGCTCTTGGTTCACAAGTTTCAGGAAAACAAACTTGTTAGCTTAGATTCAACAAATCTTTAATCTTAAACATAATGCAACAACACAACATTATCAATCTTTTGATGCTTAGTACATATTGCATTTCTCGACATCAATTGTAAAGTAACTCGACATTAAGTAGAGTTTACTGATGCTCGGCATCAAACACACTTTACTCAACATCAACTATCTTGCTTGGCATCCACTAGGATTTTATTTTTCTTGGTTCCAATTGACTTTCTACTTGGATTATGCTAACTTTTCCCAGCACCTACTATCCACTCGGTCAAGCTTGGTAGGCAAACTTTGTGCAACTTTTCTTCTAAATTTGCTAATTATAGCCAACATTTGTAATCTTAAGTAGATTATCAATACATCATGTCATCACTATCTTAACTAATCCTTGTACTTCATTACATAATCATAACTCAACCTTTCCTCTAGGTTCTTTTTTTACCTCTTATTGATCAAATCCTCTTCATCAATCAACTAAGTGATAGTACTTGAATCTTATAAGTAGTTGTCTTACCAAAAAATAGTAGGTTTGACATCAGTGACAAAACAATGATTGAAACACATAGTCTTCGTCAAAAATCTCCCTCTTTCAACAATCTCTCTTAACAATGACCTTTTTAATCATATTTCAACAATCTCTTCTATCCAATGAAGTCATCACAATAAAGATGAATTGCTCAAGAAACCAAGGAAATTATCCAAGACAACTTGCTTCCCAAATTAATTATTTCAAAAGTCATAGTAGAAATTATTTCCCCTACAGTACCATCTATAATGAAAATAATTGTACTGTAGGTATAAGTCCAAAAGAAAATGGTCACAAAAATCAGGATGTTTCAAATTATCATCCACTAATTATAGAGGAACAACCTTTGAATTTTAGTTCTATGTTGTTTGAATTATATGATAAATCTAAATGAGAACAAAGTTATGAAGATGATCAAGAGGATTTTTCTTTTTCAATAAATGAAGAGGAAGATCTTGAACATTCTATATATACATATATATATACATATATGTATATATATATACATATATGTATATATATGTACATACATATATACATATATATGTACATATATATACATATATATGTACATATATATACATATATGTATGTACATGTACATACATATATGTATATATATGTACATATATATGTACATATGTATGTACATATGTATGTACATATATATACATATGTATATATATATACATATACATATATGTATATATATACATATATGTATATATATGTACATACATATATGATATGTATATATATGTACATACATATGTACATATATATGTACATATATGTGTATATATGTATGTACATATATATACATATATGTATACATATATACATATACATATATGTATATATATACATATATGTATACATATATACATATACATATATGTATATATATACATATATGTATATATATGTACATATATATATATGTGCATATATATATATACATATATATATACATGTATATATATACATATATGTATACATGTATATATATACATATATATATATATATGTATATATATATATATGTATATATATACATGTATATATATATATATATATATATATATATATATATATATATATATATATATATTGCAATAAAGAAGAGAAGAGCCCTCAATGAATGATGTCTCTCTTAGATTGAATCATGTTCTCTCAATCTGTGGGTTAGTAATGATTCAATTCTTCTTGAACATTCAACAAACATTACACTAACAATTTAGAAGGAATTACATGTAAAAGATGACCTTTTGAAAGAATTTATGGGTAATGTAATAAGGAATTTAAAGTACCCTAGAGAAGTTTAGAATCCAAACATCCTTTGGGTTCCTAGCTATTATCACCTCTATCAAGAAATTCATTCTAAGTTGGAATGAGCTAATTGCAAAGATGTATTAACTAATGTATTAGCGTGTATAAGGGTCAACTTGATACAATTTTAGGAAATATAGGAGTTGCTACAAATTTTGGTATTGTGGAAATGAAAGAAAATTTATAGGATACAAAAAATTGTGAAGTCCCTAAAGACTGTGGACTAGAAAAAAAAATTCAAGATAATAGAAAATGATGAAAAGGCAGAGGTTGCTGAAATGTTTGAATCAGGAGGTAGCTGAGAAGAAGATACTAATGGTTCCCACAAGGATATTGGTCCTCAATTGCATAATGATAATATAATTCCCTCAAAAATAAGATATGTCATTAGACAAGAAGGACATAGTGCTTAACTTGGTCTCAAGATTGAGTAAGGGGATGTCATTTTATGGGTATTCTACACATAGATTAGACAATTCAATAACCAAGTTATGTAGAATTCATCCTTTTGGGTTCCGTTTAGAAGTAAGTTATCCTTATTTCTTGTTATTTTAGGGGATCACAATGGATGGTAAGTATGATTTTGAACATGATTATTTGAGATATTTAGGAGAAAATATGTTGATTGATGATATTAATGAACCCTACAATTCAAAAGAATTATTATGATTGATTTTTCTATTTCCAAGGAGCCACAATATGACAATTCATGATTTAGGGCTAGTGATGGTGATAATAAGGATCATAAATGCATTCTATTTGTTAGATATTGTTTGGAAAGCTATATTTCATCACTAACTCATATGATCCCTTGATATTTTTTCACTATAACCATACCAAACACTACACATGATTATCTAAGAGGTAAATTAGAGATGATTCTCCTAGATAAGGTTATTTAAGATAAGATGGAGCTCTACATGAAATTTTTTGATTAGAATATCTTACAAGATTATGCATGAAATAATACTTTTGGAATTGCCTAAAGTAATGCAGAGAGAAGAGCACAAAATGTTATATCAGACATAAGAAAAGATGATAGATGATGAAAAAAATTTAGAAGTACTAGCAATAAGATATCTATATGGTAAATATGTATGAGAAAGATGATGTATATTTTGCATTGTTGTCAAAGAAGGAGAATATTATGTGGTTCCCATCCAAAAAGAGACTATATTAAGACATAAAGAGGGATATGTCATGGAGAGAGATAAGTAAAGTGAAGTTATAAATCAGTGCAAGATATTTTTTATTAAGAAAAGTAGAAATTAATGGGTGCTGACCCAAAGTACAATCAAGAGTCTAGACACTAATAATAGAACAATACCCATGCCTAGTAATGAAATTAGATCTCCCTCTATCAAATACAAAGGTCCACAAGTGACTAACCCACCAACCATGGTCAAGACTTTCAATGAATGACTTGGGATAAACCCCTACAATAATTGTAGACTTAAACCAAAAACAACAATAAAGGACCAGAGTGTGCCCTTTAAAACTACCAAAAATCACTCGATCATAGGGGAAAAAAGAACTGAAATAGGAATTCAACATAACAACAAGGGAGAAAACTCAGACCATCCTTGCTTTTCATAACTCTAAGAAAAGATATAGGACTAAAAAAGACTATACCTCCAACCTTGGAAAATATGTCATATGTCTTCCAACCATGGATCCAAGAAAGGCTCAACCTCTCACCTTGGAAAATGTAGTCAAAAGTCATCCAACCCCCTATATACTCCCATATCAACATAATATATATGAGAGGAGTAGGGAGGAAGAAGAACAAATTCAAGAGATAAAAGTTTCTCCCTCTTCTTTCACTATTAAAACTACTAAAAGTAGTATAAGTATACAAAATCTTGATAAGAATCTCCTTTGCTTCCTAGTACCCAAATATGATCTCCACCTCAATAGGAGATTGATCCACCTCGATAGTAGTTATGAATTTAGAAGCAAAAAGGAAGACTCAAATCCATCCTTGAAGGTAGTAACCCACCTCTCTACATCAAAGTGGTTAGCTACAGAGTCATCCATTCACCATGTAAAGTATAATGTCCAAACATGTTCTTTCTAGCCATATATCTAATAATAAGAAAGAGATACTCACAAACAATAGAAGGGTAGTACTTGCTAAACTCATTCACCACCACTTTCCCCCAGTAACCAGCGACTCCACGAGCATTGCCCCCACCTTAATAGGGTCCTCCACCTCAATAGAAAGAAGGAAAGTAAAAGAATAGGACAAAGGACACCTCCACCACACAAGAATCAAAAGCCCTAAAATGAAAACCTCAACTAGTTTCCACCACAAAATAGAGGAATCCATCACCTTAGAGCATAATGAACCAAAGGAAACCCCAAAGAAGAAAGCATCAAGAGGTAAGAAAATCTCCAAAAGATGAAAAAATGTGCACTCCACAATAGTACCCAGCCAAGCAGGTCCACTAATAGGAAAACCCATGAAAGTGAAGACTTGTCTGGGGAGAAAAAAACCCACCAATAAAACTACCAGCAGGGACAGGGACAACATTTCCCCTCTAGACTAGACCATCAATGTCCAAGCTCCTATAGATTTTAGGAATCAAAGGAGCTCCATGAGCCATAATAGGATGCCCCAAAGAAAAACACTTCCATTGGAGTCACAACACATAGTCATCGAAACCAAACCCATTTGCCTCTTCATCTCTAGTAAACTCCAAATACAAGGAAGCCTATTGGAGGTTGAGACCAACACCACATCTAGGCCAAAAAACCCAACAAATCCAAAGCTTAATGTAGGGAAAAGGGGTGCTAGCAAAAACACTGTCAACTACAAACTCCATACCCTTCCACACCATATGAATCTTACAAGATTATATGTAGTAACATCAACACTATGGAGACAACCCATAAAGCCACCATGGAAAGTCCCCACCCAATAGAGAGCACAAACATCCACTGGGTCAATAAAAACTCAGGAAAAAAAGCACCCCTTTCACTGTAAAAAAACATCACTCCAAGTAGGCATAGGCATGGGGAGGACCCTCCAACCATCAAGATCATCATCCTCAGACTCCTTGTCACTGCCATTGTTGGCCTCCTCAGCACTAGAAACCCTAGCCACTCTTTCTATGCTCCCACTCATTTGTAACTTGTTTCCAACAATAAAAGAGGGAATTGATTGATTTAATCATCTAAAATGATAGAGGGGTTCTATTTATTTTATATTAATACTACATGGATGGGAGTCATAATGAAACTACAAGGAGCAAGGTGTTTCCAACAATAAAAGAGGTAATTGATTGATTTCATGATCTAAAATGATAGAGGGGTTCTATTTATTTTATATTAATACTACATGGATGGGAGTTAGAATGAAACTACAAGGAGCAATTGTTGAACTCTAAGATGTGAATCCTAATGAAACTAAGGATATTAATAAAGATCTGATACTACATACAAAGGAATCTTCTCAAAGAAATAGAATGTTTTATATTGCATGGTAACTAGAGGGGTTGTCATCAATACCAAAGAGGGTGTTATAACTTTAATTGGAACAATTTTTATGTTTTCTTTGATGTCAAACCTTATTGGTAAGATAATTTCTATCTGAGTAAAGTGTCATATCAACATTATTGACAAAGAGGATTTGAGAAGAAGAGATAACAAAAGGACCTAGATGAAAGGGTGGGTTGTGTTAATTACAATGGGCACTTGATTAGTTAGACCTTGAGAAGATAATATTATTGTTTAATCATAACCCAAGTTGAGAAGATAAATGTATTGAAGCCTGGAAGAAATGATCAATAGAAGACCAAATGCATGGGCTTGACCAATAATAAGAGTAGAAGATTAAGGAACTAAAAATATATGTCAAGTGATACTAGTGTTGACCAAGTGATAGTATAAGCCAGGAAAATACTACATTTGGACCCAAATTGTGACAACAGTTCCATCACAATTATGGCATCACAATTTGTTGTCATCGTAATTACAATAGACTTGTCAACGCAATTTGGGTCCAAATGTAGTAGTGACAAAAATCTATTATCAACTAAGCATCATTATTGATTGAGTATCAGAAAACATGTCAAACAAAATATTTTGTATTGGCCCAGTAATTTAGTGATAATCGAGTGTCAAAGTATAGTGCTAGTTGAGTGACAACATTTTTAGTTTGCGAGAAAATATTGATTTCTAGCTGATACAATTGAATTTTTGGAATATGGAAATCATGTTGACAATAAGGATGGATAACCTAGAGAATTTAATTCAAGGGAAACTATGTTTGTATTTTTCTATACATGGGCTCTAAAAGAATTTTGGAGAAGTATCTAGAAAGAGAGAAGGAGAACAAAATTGTGGATAGATTTATTGTATGTGTTGAATATGATCAAAACCCTAAGATCTATGGTAATGTTTAAGTGAAAAAAAAATAAGAACTACCTATTTAAGGAGGCATAAGAGTGACCTAATCAAGGTTAACAAGTAGATTTTTTGTCGATGCTATTGACTGGTGAACTTAAGTGGGGGGTTGAGAGTTATTGTGTAGAGGTAAAGTGTGATCACTTGAAATATTTCCAAGCATATAAGAGACATGGATGATAATGAAGGCTAGTCAGTGGATCAATGTTGCATATGAGCTACATTATAATATGCATTTTCAAAGTGAGTTACATTTATTAGATCAAGATGATGTTACTTTCTAACCATTGTATCATTTTGAAATCCTTTAATCAAGGTTAACCTAGCACTCATTTTGAAATCCTTTAATCAACGTGACATTCTAGAATGGAATGTTCTTAAGCCCTCTAATAAGGATATTCCTAACAAGGTGATTAAACCCTTTAAAATTGTTACATTTAATAGTGTGTTTTATAACCTTTAACAAGGTTGACTCCCTATAGAGCTTACTTCACAAGAGTGAAAATTGGTAACAAGTTACTAGTGGTTTTTCCCAAATTGAGTTTCTCGGTTAAATCACGGTGTCATACTCGTGTGGATGTTGTCTAAGATGTTTTATAGTTAATGTTTTATATTCTAAATTTTTTTTACTATTGTGTGCTAAAATGTTGCCACACTTCTATGAATCATTACATGTAAGAAAACTCAAGAATGAGCCCTCACAAATCGATCCATAGCTCTCTACTCATAGAGTGCAAGGGTTTGCAATGGAGGCCCTCAGTTTGACCTATTTTTGTGCCCATGCAAGTACACCATGAGATGAGAGATTCAAAGAGGAAAAGCAAGAATGCTAGCCTCCATGATCTTCAAATATGCATGAAAATAAGATCTAATCTATGAAATCAAAATCTAATCTATAAATGCAAGATCTAAGCTAAAAGCCCATGATGGGTGCAAGAGAGAAAAAGACAAGAAAATAGAAGTTCTCCACAAAAAACTTTTGTATTCAAACTCCTTCAAAAATTGGTCTTCAAACCTGCAGCATAACGATAGCATAATCATGGGTGTCTAACATGAGGAGAGGGCTCTCCCTTATAAAGGAAATTATGGAGGTGAGAGGCTTCTCACAACCAATATGGGATAATAGAGCTTGATCCATGTGAGACAAAATTCCACCAATGAGAAAAGAGGAGTGGTTGAGAAGAAAGTGGTGACCCATGTGAGACAAGATTCCACCAATTAGAAAAGATGAGTGGTTGAGGAGAAAGTGGAAAGATAAATCCCACTTAGATCACATTTTTAAGTGTAGAGAAATTAAATAAAAAGAATTTATTTTATTTCCTTTTTTCATCAAAAGAGATATTTAAGTGGGATTTTTATTTAACTAAAAGGAAGCAAGTTCTTTTTAATTAAATAGAAGATGTTTAATTAAATTAAAAGAGAGGTTTTTCTCTTAATTAATTAAATGTGGATGAACTATTTAATTAAAAGAGAGGTTTTCTTTTAATTAAATGGAGATTTTATTTTATTTAATTAAAAGAGAAGATTTTCTTTTAATTAAATAAGACTTGGAATAAAATGATCAATCTTAGAAATGAAATAAATCGAATTTGATCAAGGAAATTGATTTGAATTGATTTAATAAAATATTACAAACCATTGAATCAGAAAATTTGATAAATTGATAAATTGAATAATGGGGGTTCATAGTCTAGGCGACCATTTTTGGGTGCATACAACTATTAGGATAGTGAACTATAGGTTTTATATTGTTGATTATTTACTATATAGACTGAGCTACTTAATGATTAGATATGAAGTATTTGAAGTGATTAAAAGTTGAATTGGTACATCTGGACCCGTGGATAACTGATTTACCCCCTATCTCATTTATTCTAAATCAATCTAACATGTCGTTCATAGTGCTTTTATTAAATGAAGAATTTTTTTTGAACTTTTGCATAGATATGTTAATACTATTTCTTACTGCATTTATGAGATAAAGGTTATGTTTTTCTTTTTGTCTTGGTAGGTAAAAATGACATATGTATCCAAATCAATCGGTCGAATGTCTATGTCCATAATATAAATTATGGTTCTAGGTATATTCTTATTATATTTTAAAGAGCATATCTATAGTGAGATTTCCACAACATAAATTATGGTTTTGGGTACACTTTTATTAAATTTCAAAGAGCATATATATATAGTGAGATTGCAAGCAAATTTTATTAAATGTACTTTTTTTTACCCTTTATATGATGACCTTTTAGTGGCCTTCGTATATTTCTATTAAATTTTAAAGATTTTATATATATATATATATATATATATATATATATATAGTGAGATTATAAGAAATTGTTATTATTGTATTTGTCATAGGCAATATACTATTGCATTAAGTTTCTCTTATTATGAATTAGTTTCCACCAATTAGCGATCATTTTTTTTTGTCATTTGAATGTTCATAAAGTTTTTCTATTTATTTATGAATTATATATTATAAAAATTATTCTTTCAAATTTGATGGGTTCATTCCATTTAGTGTTATAGGACCCCTTTTCTCGAAGGCTTCTCCATCTTGCTTTTCTTTTGGTGAAATTTTTGGGGTAAACATTAGGTTAGATTTATATTTGTTACTAATAATATGAAAAAGTATATAAAATCTTTAAGATTAATACTAATCTCTTAAAATCTACAAATGTAAAAATAATAATTATAATCAATTCTAAAGTTTTAGTGGAATTGGATGGGCAATAAACAAATTTAGGTCAATTCAATATTTAAAAATATTATCAGATTCTAACCTTGTCATAAATGAATTTTGATAACCCTCTTTTAATCTAATTTTTTATTATTTTGTATGATAATACCTAAATTAAAGTTACAATTAAATTTTATAATACTAGTTTTTTCATAATATGAATTATTTTTGAATGAAAGTTTATATTTTTACTTTAACTAATATATTCCTAATTACTAAGCTATAATGGCAAGTATATCCCATCATCAATGGCACTTATTTTGTCATTATATATAATACATTTTGAAAGTTTTCTTTTTAGTTGAACCAATATCTATTTAATATATTTGAATAATGTTATTATTATTATTATAAAGATATAATATTAAAGTATCAATTTATAATTTCAAATTATTATAAAAATTATAGCAGCAAATACATGCCACTATGTGGCACTTGTTTAATGTACCTTTTTGAAATGTACCCTTTTAATCTTTACGATGATCTTTAAACAAGTATTTATATGATTTTCTTGAAACTAGTCGAGCATCTAGATTTTTATACCAATTAAAATTGGTGTTTCTTTGTCTAGTATTTATTAAGGTTCATTGCAAAAGGATGGCTTATTAGAAATGGTATGTATTTTCTCATAAAGTTGAGATTGATACTTGAATAGTTTCTAAGAAGTTGTGAGTTCCATTGATCAAGAGTATTGAATAGTTGGTCAATGAGAAAAAGGAACAAGATCTCTCTCTTAGACTTTAGGCTCTAAAATAAATCTATAGATTTATCCACATTAGCTCTATAGGTTTGATTGTGCAAGGCATGTATATCTAAAGTTATGTACAGTGAATAACCTATCACTTGTACCATGAATATTTTGGTGTTAATGTGAATAATATTGCAAAGATTTTAAATTTCATATCTAGAAATGATCAATAGTATAGGATATGCGATTTATATTGGTAATTTGCATCGAGTTCTTATTAATGCAGAATTTCTACATGTATCACAATTTTTAACAATAATATTTATCTAGATGTTTATCTTTTTGAGTTATTTTGTTTAAGTCTCTTTCTTCCTCCAACAATGTATATTGCATTAAGGATAATAAGGATCAAAAATAGGATTCCTAATGAGACATGTCACTTGAATACCTCCTTCTCCTAAATCTCTCTATTTATTCAAGGAAGTTATGGTTGACTATAGATTCCATTATAATTTTATTTGCAAGCTCTAAAATCTTTATTGATACTCTCTCATTAGCTATTTTCTATAATACAAATTAACAAAAAAGGTTAAATTCTTGAATATCAGTATAGAGGTTTATTTTTGAATATTAGTACATAGGTTTATTAGTGAATATAAGTATAGGTGAAGTGGTTCACACCACCTCCTATAGCTAGAAAATTTATTTTATATTAACTAGTTTGATTATCAAATTACAATATGCTTTAGACAATTATAATTTATTGAGTTACATAATACCAATTGAATATGGTTTCCTCTATGATCCAATAATCTTTCCTAGTCCCAAAGGAAAAATTCAACCTTTTTTTCTTGTTAATAATTTGACCATGTATTGGTCCTTCCTCTCTAATCCTCGAATACTACATTACAATATTGCCTTACCAATACTTGGTAGGAACTATACTACATTATATCTCTTGTTTGATTAGGTGTTTCAAGACCATGAGATGTTGAAGAACTGCTAAACTATTGAACTATTTTTGGAATATCTTAACAACCCCTTACCATGTTTCTTCTATCATTTTGTGAATGAATATTTTTGGACTTAGTAGTCTATGCTAAAGGATCTACAAGGGTTCAAGCATCTATTATCATACATGTCATGTCCTTACATCTAATAACATTATAGTTGATATTCTAATTAAAGGCTCGTTAAGCCTTTTTTGTTGTGAGGAAATTATAATATTTTGTATTTCAAAAATATTGTCTTCAACAAGAGACACAAAGCGTCAAGGTTTGTACCTGAATTGTGGAAAGTTTAAGGTCAATAAAAATGGAGATGAGGGTAGTGGGGGAAGAAACCAGAAGGGGGGAGAGAGTGAAGGGTGTAGAGTTTGAGATATAGACATAACAAGATATGGAATAAGAGTTATAGTCAGGAAGGGAGAAGCACATTCTTTTTTACATCATAATCTTTTGAAATTAAAGTTCAAAGGTAAAATTATTACTTATTATTTTTCCTGTTGATCTTACTAAAAAATGAATTTAGGAAAGTTTCAGTATGATAAGTCCATCCCCTTTTGGTTGAGTAGGTGTTGGAACCTAGCTAGCTATAATCATATGATCAAGAATTTGTATAACATGGATGTATTGCAAGAGGATTGGTCGATAAATCAAGTTCTATAAATCCATGTTTTGAAGATAGTACTTTGATGCTCATCTTGAGACAGAGTAGCAAGTATCTTAGATCAGAGCTAAGGTTAGATGAATTTAGTAGAGTGATACATTAGAAATATGTACACTTTCATTTAAAAATATGAGAGCTTCCCCATTTTTCTTTTTTCATTTATTGGAAGAAAAAAGTCAATTAATAGGTGGTAATTAATGTTTTGGAAGTCCCTTATTTATATTAACTCCCTTTGCATCCAATTTATTACAAATTTCTTTCAATTTAGATGTGATCTCTATACATCTTCTCATTTGTCAAGTGTTCATTGACTTTAACTATGCAAATCATAATGTTCAATTCTTGTACACTATGTACAACTAGTTGCCTTGTCCAATTGTGAGGTTAACATGGATCCACATTAATATATATTTTATTATATTCAAATAAAATATTACTAAATTTAATGTTTTATTATTAATTATTATATTTATTACTAATCTTGACTTTTTTAATCTATAAATATTATCATTAATCATTTATAATATTATATTCATTTATTTCTAATATTATTAATAATACATATCTTCATTCTTATAATGATAATAATAATTAATTTGTTATTTATTTAATTCAATTAATGTATAACTATTAAAAATTATAGTTATGTATCATTTATTTATTTATTTCTGTTTAATATTATAGCTAATTTTTTATTATTATAAAATTACAATCTAGGAAGGGCACATTACAGCAACCTGCAAACTAGTGATGAAAAGCAAGAAGGCTCTCAATTGTCTACTTCTAGTATATGTGTACATAATTCAATAAGAACAACCTTGTCCTTGGGATACCTAAGGAGCTTTTTGGAGAAACCATAAAATGCACATATCATTAGGTAGGAGAAAGAAGGGAATTGGATGAAATAGCATCTGAATTGGATAGCTGCCTATATAGTCTCAAGTGAAAACCTTCAATCCGAGAAACCTTGCAATTCTCAGCATAACCTCATTGTAAAGGATTACATACTCTTCAAATCTCCTCTATAGTTGTAGGTAAGGATAGAACTCATAAACCCTGGTTTTCTCATCATAGTCTTCAATATTGGGAAGTCCCAGCTAAAGGTGATGTGTGGCTAAGGCATATATTAGAGATGAGGACATATAGAATTGTTAGAATTCCTTAGCCAAATTCATCCACGAAGCAAGCTCTTCATATATAATCTAGGCCCATTCAATTTGTAGTCCCTCCACACATGTGGTTTGTACTAAAAAAGAAGTGATATTCAATGAAATCCAAGATCTCCTCCCTACCTTTCAATCTTTAGTAATAATGCCAAGATTTCTAGAATTGTGCTTTATAGATTTGTTCCAAAAAGAGTCCTTGGAATTTTACTCTTTTTGGAATGAGGTGTCCAGAACCATGTTCTCTGTGTGTCCTCTGTTCTCAGGATCTTCTTTTCATTAAAGATTGATGCAGAGGAAGAAAACTTGATGTCACAATATTCCTCCTTTACTGGGATTCCAAATGCAAATTGCATCAATGCCTTGTTTACAGAAAGAAGAATAGACTAATCGGGTAGTAGTATCTATTTTGTCTCTAGGTTGTATCTTTTGATACATTCCTTCACCATTTTTGGTGTTTTCACAACCATTGGGAACCCGATCGATAGCTTCAAATAATCACCTCTTCTTAAATTTTTCAGGTGACTGGGTGAATGGGTCGAGAATTGAGCCTTCTGTGCAGGTCACCTAGATCATAGAATTGGAAGGAGGTGTCTGAATAGTTCTTTAATTCACTTTCTAGACCATTGAGATGATCATACCCTACTGCTTTAATTTCCATTAGCTTATAATTTCTCAGAGGAGGCAAATCTCTTGATAAAATAGTTGTTAAAATAATGAACAACTCCATTTGGGGAAAACCTAACGATATAGATATAAGAATCCGAACATTGGTGCCATATGAATGAAATAAATCACAACTAACTAGTGTAATGGTTAAATTTATAATAAATTAGTTGGTTAACAGTCATTTAAATTTTTTCACTTCCACCCATATGTGAATTCAAAAATTTGATGATCATATCACTCACATACAGCAGCAAGACTAGCCACTTACCTATTCAATTGAATTTGATTTAATGGAAACTCCCCTCTTTACTTCAGAATCTAGAATAAGGTTTGACACTATAACTCTCTATATATGGGGAAGGTAGCATGAACTTATCTTTCTATGTGCTTTCCTTCTTCTTTGATTTAGGATTGCAGCATGAATAATACCCCTTCGCCATCTTGGGCACTTTATTTCCTTCTTTTCTGCACAAGGCTTTCTCCTTTTATTTCACAACTTGACTTGGGGAAGCCAAGAAATGAATTCTCTACCTTGAGAACTTGAACAATTGATTTCTTTTCTATTTGGCTCTTTCTTTTCAACCAATTCCATCAAAAGCATCTTTCTAGTATCTCCGCAGAATATCAATGCATCTAGTTTTAAAATTGTTTGCCTTCATTGTCCTCTAGATAAGAATCCTTCAATGTTTTGATTAGATGGAAAAGAAGCATTGAGACCTTCACTTTCCAAAGAAAGAAGCACTTAGAAACATTTTCCTTTTCTTTGGTCACTTTTCCTTATAGATCCTCAAGATGAATTGTTGCTTGTGGATTCACCATTTAGTCATTTTTAAATCACAACCTTTGATTTGAAAGAGCAACAACAATTGGGATATGATCTTAATCTTTAGGAAATATTTTCTCTATAGAATGAGATCAATGGTTCCATGCTTTATCATAAGCATTAAAGTGTGAGATTTTTGAGATAAAGGGAAAGAGGGGACCATTAGATCAAAATTGACTATAAGCTCTTCCTTGCTTTTGTTTTAGAAACAGACTAGAAGATTTTTTCTTCTAGAGGGTGAGCCACTGAATAGATGAAATTCTATTTCTCTGCACAGAGTTAAATTTTGACCTCAAATCTTCCATCTAAAATCTTTAAGGTTTTATAAATTTCTTCTCTTGGTCTTTTCACCATGAATTGACTCAACATATACCTACAGATGTCATTGTTGCTCATTTTTTAGGATCTCACTTGATGAAGTTCACCAAAGGCAGAAAACACTTGCTTGAGGTAGGAACCAAAATGAAGAACCAAAGAAGGACTTTATTCCCATCAAGAAAATGCTTAGCCAATCGACCCTCCCAATCCTAGATCACCAAAGACCTTAATTCTTTGAAACAACAATAGTCTTGCATGGAGGCATAAGGGGAAGTGGAGAAAGGAAAACCAAAAAATGACAAAAAAGGGAAACCTTAGGATGTTTGATGATAAGAGAGCCACCTAGGGGTTATCTAGACAAGAAATTGAACATTATTGCATTGAAAATTCATCAAGCTAGAAGCTCAAAAAGGATAGCCTAAAAGTCTAGCAACAGTTGGCTTTGATTAGGGATTTAGACATGCACATGTCTAAGAAAGGACCTAGCATATCTAGTTTGACCCATCCAAAATGGAAAACTATAAGGGGAAAATCACTAAGCTAAGCATACAATAGAAAGGGAGAACTAGACTAAGAAAACAAGAAACTAAACTAAGAAAGCAAAAAATAGAGTCCTACCTAGACTAACTTTAAACTGCAAGGGTACTTGCTTTCAATTGTGAGATTGACACAACTTCAGGTCCTAACCATTCTAGAAAAATGGTAAAACCTATGTAGTGAGATAGGCCAAAAAACCATTGTTCTGATTTACTTGCACAATTTTGAAAGGGCCTTTCCAAAGAGAGTCAAACTTATGGTGCATACCTTTGGATTCATGTCTCTTATCCTACAACAAGACCATATTGTCTTTCATGAACTATCTTGGCCTTAATTTCTTATCAAAGAAGCTCTTCACATGCTTCTAATGTTCTATGATATGGTCAACCAATTTCTCATGCTCCTCTTCTAGCTTGGTTAGGTACATAATTCTCTAGGGGAAATAGTCTAAAGAATTACTCAAATGTAAACTATTTTCATAGCAAAATTCCACAACCTCCATTGAAGAAAAGTATGTAGCATTGTCAATGACCAGTTTCAATGGGACACCAAAACTCACAAGGATGTTTTCCTTAATGAATTCATAGATAACTTAGTGGTGATTTTCTTGGAAGGCTTTGTTGCTACCCACTTAGTATAGTATTACGTAGTAGTTATAATGTATAAATGACCAGCAAAGGAAGAGGGATTAATTGGAGCAATAAAAATAATTCCCCATTGCTGAAGGGGGCCTTTTGTTAATATTGGCTTCAAAGGTAAGGTATCCAACTGAGGTTTACAAGAAAAAATCTTACACTTGTCACATTAGGCTACCCACTGATAGGCATCTCTAAACATACTAGGCCAATAATAGCACTGCCTCAAATTTTGGTAAATTGTTACTATAGAAGAGAAGTTCCCAACACAAGCTTCATCATGAAATTCTTGGAGCAACCTCACTTACTGAGGCTTATCCACACACCTTAGGAAGGTGCCATCAATTTCCCTTTTATACAACTAATCATCATGAATAACATACTTGCTTGACTTAGTCCCAAGATCTCTTGTTTTCTTGTATGTTAATCCATTAGGACACTCTCCATAAGTAAGGAAATAAGCAATATTTGAAAACCAAGAATCTTGAAGGCTTACCATTAAAGCTCTTGAGGTTTCTTCTTTTTTATTACCTTCTAGTTTGTTGGCTCTTGATTTAACAGTTTTGAAAATAACCAAGAAACTAGACCAATGCATCTAAGGCTAGCAAATTCCTATGACAGATACATCTGACTGCAGTCGTGGGCCAACTATAAGGCATAACTACTTCTTCACTTCAGGCTATTCTAGACCTAGGCGGGTGGACCTTAGATTCAATTGATACCATACCAATGCAAAAACATATCCCTGGATCTAACAAAGTAGATTATGACCCTTATATCTCCTAATAACTCATGTAATAACATAGATCTACAGTAGAAAATTGCAAATCCTATGATATTCACAAGCTGATTGAGGGCACTCTCTTTAGGTTCTTCAACATGAAAGGGAAAAAATGTTTGATTAATAATGTTGAATTTAGCAAAACCTCAGATATGCAGCAATAAGACCTAATGATCCTGTAAACTGATCAGTGCCTTCACTATTGGGAAAATCTATGAATTAAAAAAAAAACACATATGGATATCTAATACCTATTTATATCTTGAGATATCTGATCTATCTATTCAACTTGTAAATAGACATCAATGTTCAATTTAAACCTCATTCTAACATGATATCCCCATCAATAACCTCAAACCTTTTGATTTCCTTGAAGCATTTACGTAACCTTTTGAGTCATAGGCAATAATGAAATCACATACAACCCTAAGGGACTGCAACTACAACCTGTTGGGCGTTCATTTTGCAAGAGGTCAATGACAGGAATCCATAGTGTAATTCCTCTCTTGAAAAGCAATTTTTTTAAGGATCCACTCCAAGGTTCAGTGTTTGTCTTGTGATGTACCAAAATCTGCTCAGTAGAAGATAAATGTGAGTGTTCATGAGGAGGCCTCTACTGGTTCTAAAGGACTCTTTTATCTTGGAATTGAAGTAAAATCTGTTTGTTGTCTCAAAATATCACACCAAAAGAACAATATTTTTCTATTTTTTCTATTTTTTAATGTATGTAACTCTAACAATGCAACTACTATGAGGTCTTATTCTAATAGGGGGGTTATTAAAAAAAATAATGAACCTAAAAGAAAATAAACATGAAATCAAATGACTTGAAATTGAAATTCCTAAACGGACATAAGCTACAGAACACAACATGCTGTGAGTTAAAAGTTCGAAGAAATCAGTAGGAAACAAATGAAAATAGGAACAGTGCTTCCTAAAATCCACTGATGCAATTGTTAGTGAGAATCTTTAACAAATTGAATGATGTTTCACTCTTCAAATGGCCACAGAAAGTGCACTCATGCGAGACAAAAAGCTATGTAGACACAATTGGGTGATCTCTTCTCAAGCTCATTACGTCAGTGGAATTCACATATATGTAGCAAACACTAGAACTAAAAGATCGTACAACCAGAAACAATGCAATAAACCTTTAGCTCAATCACAATCTCATGAATAAAATCCACAAAACAATGACACATTTAGGAAAGAATAACTACACTCCGAATGCTAGCACCAAAAGCATAATTTTATTGCATAATAATGGCGACCCCTTTTTTATAGTTTACAATGGGGTATTTATAAGAAATTGTCTCCTCAATTTGTGTTTAGAGTAAGTGATATCTTGATGCAATAAAATGCTTTAAAAACATTTAAACAAACTAAATATATACAAACTGACAATCTAATTGGTGCTTAGAGGGACTTCATCCATATTTTATTCATTAATTGGATGTGTGAGCCCTTTACATGTCAAAAATAGAGAGCGCATGAAAGAGAAAGTAGGAGGAAGCCTTCAGTTGAAGTGGAAGTGCCTGAAAGCATCAAAAATGGAAATTGGCCCTTCACTAGGCGTGTGTTAGAGTTAACTTGCCATCAAGATGTGCTCTTGATGCATGGAAAGTGATATTTTTAGAATTGGCAGTCAACTATCAGCACACCTCTGAATTTCAAAGCTACAGACTTGCAAAGTTGTGGAGCTACGTAGCTGCAGACCTCAACTGGGTCAAAATCTCAAATTTTCACTAAGTGTCAAAATTAAAATTCTGGCATCTGGGTTTTGTTAAACTTCATCCCAAAGGTATGTTTGGATGTTTGCCCTTGAATTTCTCTATAATCTCAGTGGTTTTGGCCACATTTAGAAAATCTAAAGCCTCATATTTGTCTTTAACCTTTCATCTATAATTGTCTACCTCAATTCGAGTTTTTGCAAAATCTCCGAGTTGGGTGTCCAACTCTAACAATGCTTCCTTGGTTTTGAAGGCCTGTCGGATGTCCTCCTCATCATCAACTTCCACAAAAATATTCTTGAAGTTCTCCATTACTATCTCTACAGGTAGCAATCTCTCACATTCCTTATCTTAAAAAATATCCAAGCAGGCATCACAATAGTGCCTTTCTGCTTCCAAAAGTTGCTCTTGGGCTTGGTCATTAAGTTGATGAATTTCATCATGTAATGTTTCCATTACTTTTTTTCTATCTGCTATCTTTTCTATCTAGTCATCAATCATATCCAATTCATCACCTGTATATACATCTATCAAAACTCAATACCTTTGTCCCTTTATAGCTTGTAGAGTCCTTATAATCTTTGCTCCAGGCTCGTACTTCATCAATAATGCTAAAGTCCTACTTCAAAATTGCCATCATTTTATTTACATTTTCTCATGTAGTGTGCAACATCTTTAGGTTTTTTGTGATGATCATGACTCCTGTTTCCTCAAAACTCTCCCGCCATTGCTGACAGGCTCTCAAAAATGGATCCATATGAACTACTCCCCCTTCTCTGGGAATAGTATTCGAGGTCTTGTGAGGGTGCTTAGGATCAAGATGACCAATGACTTTGGCCAAATATCCCTTTAGAATCTTAATCTACCTCCGAAGTGCTTGGATTTCCATCTCATCTTCCCCCATGTTCTTCATGATTTTCTTAATTCCCATGGTCACCATTAATCAGGATGCATCCCGTGTGGGTTTTCCCAACATGATTTTTTCCAATTGATAATCCTTGGGACCAAGGCTTTCTACGTTTGTATCTCCAAGAGGAACAACTACCTATGCAAACAACTCCGAGCTATTCGGTGTAGTTGTAACAAATGCCAATGGTATTGCCTCACGTGTTGGGGACACTGGTTTATTCAAAATTTCTACAATGTCATAAATGTCTTCCTCCAAGGCTTGGAATCTAGGTCTGGAGCTTCTTATGTCTTCTTTTTGTAGCCATCTTGGAGTGTGTTCAGCTGGAGGTCTCCTTATTAAAGATGAGGGAGTATGTTCTGCAACTTTCTTCCCCTCATCACTCCTCCTCAGAGCTATTTCTATCTGTGAGGGATCTCCTTCTATTTTCTTAGTCTTAGTGGATCTGGTAGCTTGTGCCTTAGTATCTTGGGGAGGTGATTGAGAATATTCAGCTATTTTCCCCTCCTTTGACACTTCATCGGTTGCCCTTTGTTCAGGTTGCTCCTCCTACGATGGTTCCTTATGAACTTGTTCCTTTGATCCTGGAAGTGGGGGAGTAACTGAACCTTTATCTACCACCATAGCTTGTGGTGAAGATGGGTGAGTAGGATCGAGACCTTGTGTGCCTGGTGGTACCTATGTTGAGTCTTCCTGTTGAGATTGACTAGTAGGAGTACATCTAATCTTGCCATCAATTAACATTGTTCCCATAGGCATAAATTCAAAATTGGACATTTTAAATACATCATCCCCTTCTTCACTTTTCTCATCCACCCATTTTTGCACTTCATCTTCTTAAGAAGAGACTTGCAAAGGTATTGCCTGAGTGGATATTGATATGCTCGAGGTACTCCTCCTTTCTTCGTCCATGGCTCTAGCTAGCCGATTTATTCTTTGTATGGGTACTTCTTCCTCTTCATTTTTCTCCTCCTCTTCCTCTTCTTCTTCTAGGATGGTTTCAAGAATAGAAGGAAAAGGTACCATTCTTTTAGTCACCCTTTTCCTTTCCTTCATTTGGATCTTAATCTTCTTTTGTTTTATAGAGGCGGAAGGGGAAGCCTATTCTTCTTGCGTCGGAGGTATAGAAACTTACTGACCATCTTCCTCTTCTAATTGGGTAGACACAAAGGGAGGCAATGGAGGATTATCTTGGACTTGAGAAGTTTTGATATCCTCAAATCCTTGTACCTCTTCTCATTGATGATGGGGAGGTGCTTGCACTTTGCCCTGTTCTGCTTGAATTCTTTGCGGGGAAGTCCTCTTCCTTTTGTTCTTTCCTGTTCTGCTTGCACTTCCTTTTGCAGATAGTTTCTTCTTCACCAGCTGAGGGTAGACTATGTAAGGCTAGGCATTGGGATCTTGCATATTGCCTCTTCTATACAACCCGGGGTAATTTTTTTCCCTTGCTGCAAGTAAGTATATTATGTAAGACATCATATAGAACTTCTTCTTGTCTTTTACTGTTCATACAAGTTTTCACTAAGTGTGGTGGCCCAGTCCAATGGCATCTTTGATGTTTTAATGGTCTTAGTGAAGTTAATCATGAAGGTATTGAGGTGGTTGGTTGTAGATAAACTCATGACTCTGCTCAAGAGGATGATGGAGTAACCAATATCTTCCTTCATATATCCCCGAGTAATATCCACTTTCCCTATTATCCTTCCTTGAGGAGGTCTATCAATGAGATAGGATGATTGGATGATATTCGTCGCCTACTTTACATGTTCCCTGTACCATCTCTCTGCTGATTCGTAGGAGAGCCTAATGAATTGATCTGCTCTTGGGAGATGGAAGACCCTCTCAATGTTGTCAGTTTAAAGATCAAAAACTACTTCTCCTATTGCACTTTTCGCCACTCGTTCTTCAAGAACAAAATGTTGTGCTAGAGTCATGATTAGTTATGCTGATTGCACTGATATGGGATGTGACACTACGTTCACCAACTTGGAACGTATCAAGGATGATACCAGATCTGATCTCTCGGTTGGCTTATTACAAGTTTTTAGGAATTCCCCTAAATCAGTGTGTCCCAAATCAGTATCTCAAATCTCGGCATAATCATCGTGAAATCTTGATTTGGATGGTACACCTTGGAACTTGAAGACTACGGGCTTGGGTGCTACTCCAGATGTTGACAACATTTGATCACTTGCACACAATGAGATAAACATTTATTAGTCCAAAGTTTAAACATATAACTCTTAAATTAAAATAAGCATAAAGAAAAGAAAAAAAATGTACCCTTTAGGTATTTTTCAATATTTTTTATTTTTAAAATTTTATATTATTATTTTTATTATTTATTATTAAAAAAAAAATTGAAATACATTAAATAGAATAAAACTTAAGAGAAATGGTGTGAGGCACGCACGCGCATCTATAGAGGGGTGGCACGCGTTTGCAGGGTAGGATTTGGAGGTGGTGTGCGGGCAGTAGAATGGAGTGATGTAGGCACGCATTATGGTTGACGGAGGTGCGCAGGCGCAAGGAAGGCATGTGGCATAGGGAAGAAGCGGTGCACAAGGGGCTCTGGAGCGACGGTGTGGAAGGGTTTGGTGAGTGCACGCAGGGGGCTTTGAAAGTGGCACGTAGGGGGGCACACATGAAGTGATAGGCACATGCATGAAGTGAGTGGAGCTGTGCAAAGCCTATTTTGAGGAAGCGCTTGGAGCGATGGTGCATGGCAGTGCAAGGGAGTGAGCGCAGGGCACCATTGGAAGAGGGTGCACGGCAATGGTGGCATGGGCACAGTGCACCGTGCCTAGCATGCAAAATGCTTATGGCATGGGCATAGATTGGGTGGTGCCAAAAAATCACATGGCGTGCAACACTAAAAGTCACATGGAGTGCGATGCTAAAGTAGCTAGTGCGTGGTGCCAAAAGTCACACGTCGCACAGCGCTAAAGTCATTTACCTTGTCTTCGATGGAAAGAGACTGTCGAAAAAGAAAAGTATGAAGTAAGAAGGGGTGTATGTGGAGGGCTTTTATAATCTTCGCGCCCACATGAAAGGTGGGGTGCGCCTCAATGTGTGTGTTGTGCACTTCATCCATGCGCATGCAATATGCGCTCCTCTCTTCTTCTTTTTTTATTTTTATTTTTATTTATTACTTTTTTCTTTTTTTTTTTTAAATTGTGTTTTTCTAATTTCTAATTTTTTTGTGTTTTTCTAATTTTTGATTTTTTTGTGTTTTTCTAACTATAATCAAATTCCTTCTCCTGACTCTTGAACTGTGAGTCCGGGAGTTGAAAAAAGTAGGGGGTCCCCATTCCTATTGAGGAATGGGGTGTGTGTTGTGGACACCACAACAAATAGCCCCCCAAAAAAGGAAGAAATGTGTAAGGCATTTCCTCATCAGCAAACATTCCTCCAGCGTGTGTTAAACACCAAGCAAGCTTCAAACATCTCAAGCTTATTTCGAATGACTTCACAGTCAAAATATCAAGACCCAAAATTTTCAAGCTCAGTGTGTGCAATGCATATTTGTTCCCTTTGATGCCTTAGGATGTAGTTTATCAAAGTTTTCTAATAACTTGAAAATGATCTTCCACTCCTCCTGGCTCATTCGTTCAAAATCTCCATGAAGACCTTTATCAATCAATTGCTTGACCAGATGAGAGAATTAGTTCGAGGGCTCTTGGTGGGATGTCACGTTATTTTAATTTTTTGGCTTTTTGAAAAAATTGTTCTGTGTCATTCAGAATGCTACTTTTGATGAAGCAATACTTTCAATATAAGATATTCTATTTTGAGAATGTATCTTTTTCCATTTTAGATCTTTGGAATCCTTCAGTCTTAACACCATATTCTTTCTTTTATCTTCTGTATCCTGACTACGCTTGGACTATGTAGTCGAGACATTGGTGTTGTTTCTTTGATTCAATCTCTTATGAACATCCCTTTCATTCCTCTTTTAGAACTCTTTTAGAAACTCTCATGCCAATCAATGATCTTAGCAATCTTTCAAGGAGACCCCTCCCATTTAGGCTAGTTAAAGTTTGGATCATCTCTCATCATCTTTGACTTCATTTCAACAACACCAAAAGTGATCAAATTTAAAAATTTGCAGAGTGTTGAGAACTTATTGGTCTAGAGTCCTGATTTCTTGACTGAAAATCCCTTATTTTCACAAGAAATGTCCATTGCTTGATTGGTATAAGACACACAATCATCCAAATGTTTTGATAAAGAAATACTTCTTCTTGAAATTGGGACCAAAGAGTGGTTAGTAAAATCTTGAGAAAGATCCCAAGTACACCTTACCCCCTAGGACTAACACAACTTTGAAAACAAAACACACAACTGAAAGAAACACGCGACTAAAAGAAAACACAAAACTTGAAAGAAAACACACAAGTTGAAATCAAAAACACTTGTAGAAATAAACACACAACTGAAAGGAAACACACAACTTGAAAGCAAACACACAACTTGAAAGAAAACACACTTGTAGAAATAAACACACTTGCAGAAATGAAAATATAATCTAGATGCAGAAATAAAAATCTAACTAATTTTTTAATTTATTTTTTGTTTTTGTTTTTTTTCTCTTAAGCTTCAAAATAATGTTTCAAAAATTGCCCATTTATGGGCAAAGGTATAAATTGCCCCTGTAAGGAACTTAGCCTAAAAGTGTTTTCTCTGAGAATTTTTGCAATCTGATATGGGCTCATCCACAAGCATTAAAACTTGGTATGGCTACCCAACTTTTCTTTCGCCTTATCCCAAAGTAGGACAAGGTCAGAAATCTTGAAGTATTTTATTGTGGCCCTCTTGTCAAACCATCTCTTAACAATAGCTTGATGTTTAGCCATGTGCTCTAATGCCACTATTCATTTCTCATCCGTTTCTAGAGGATTCATCAATCAGATTTGTACTCTGTCAGTGTCATCAGCATACCCACTCATGAATTTTTAGACAAGAATCTTAAGATTGAGTGGGAATACCGATTCTTTCCCGTAAACAAGTAGATATGGAGAAGACCCCAAGGTTTTTTTTAACTCTGATCCAATCTATCCACAAGGCATATTTCAATTGTGTATGCCAATCCCTAGGATTCTCCTTCAATAATCATTTTATCACAGTGATTAAGTTCTTGTTTGTAGACTCCGCTACCCCATTTCCTTGTGGGTAGTAATTTGAGGAGAATTTGATAATGAATTTGTTTTCAAATGCCCATTGTGTCAAGAACGCAAATGCATTGTCACATACAAGAACAAATGGCATTCCAAATCTAGTAACAATATGTTCTTCCAAAAAGTCAGTCACCACCTTAGCAGTGCAATTTCTAAAAGTCTTTGCCTCTGTCCATCATGTGCAGTAATCCATAGCTATAAGAATGAATGCATGTCTAGTTGATGATGGTGGGTTTATTGGGCCAATGAAATCCAGTCCCCACTTTATGAAAGGGCGCACCTCATATACCAGTTGTAGTGGCATTGCTGGATGCCTCTCTTTGTTAGCACTGGTTTGGCATATATGACAAGAACGCACATGTTCAAAAGTATCCTTGAATGTCGAGGGCCAAAAATAACCTGATCTAAAAGTCATGTGAGCTGTTGGTTCTATTGAACCATGTCCCATACCATACTTGTCATGAAAATGTTCCAAGATATCCTTAGCTTCTTCACATCCTAAGAATTTCAAATAAATCCCTTCATAGTTCCTTTTACACATCTTGTTATCAAGTAACTTGTCAGACTTACATTTCATCTTAAGTCCCCTACGTTGTGAATTGTTCATCCCTTTGGGGAATTGATCTTATAAGAGATAATAGACAATATCTTGGTACCACACATATGTCACCACACCTTGATTGATATCAACTTGTGATATAACCATCTTCTTTTGATCATCTTCATCTATTTCATCATCAAATTTGAATTCCTTTCGATCCCCTTCCTAGTTGTCAATGATCATTTTGGACAATCCTTGTCCTATGACTAGTCACATAGGTTGAATCTCTAGATCAAATTCTTGAAGTATTGCCATCCACTTTCCCCTTCATTCACCAAGTTCATTTTGCATCAAAAGTGTCTTTACTACTAGGTCAGGTACAATTGCATACACCTTACTTCTAAGTATGTAGTGATGAAACTTCTTTACTACCTTGATTAATACAAAGGACTATTTTTCAAGATTTGAATATTTCAACTCAGTGTTCTTTAGAGGACAACTCATAAAAGCAATTAGTCGCTCATCTTCCTTCTCTCCTTTTTGTGTCAAGATCCTTGCGCAAGAATGTTTAGAAACAAAGAAATAGATCTTGAATGGTAACTCATAATCTGGACTTACCAAAATTGGGGCTATGGAAATGGAAATCTTAATATCTTGGAATGATTTCTTTATCTCTGGTACCCACTCTGTTTTAGCTCCCTTTTTGAGTAAATCATTGAGGGGGTAGACTATCTCTACGAAACCACTTATGAATTTGCGTACAAAGTTTATCTTTCCAAAGAAATATTTCAATTCCTTCTGACTGTTTGGAGGGGCTAACTTCAAAATAGGCTCAACTCTATCTAGATCAATGGAAATTTTGACTTTAGAAATGACATGTCCCAAGAGCTTCCCTTTAGTAACACCAAACAAACACTTCTTGGGATTGAGCGATATGTTGTACCTACGACATCTATTGAACACCTTCCTTAGATCAGCAATATGAGTACTTCGATATTTTGAAAAGACAGTCAAGTCACCCATGTAGATGACTATACACCTATTTATCAATCCTTTGAAAGCTTCATCCATTGCTCATTGAAATGTAGCTCCCGCATTAATCAACCCGAAAGGCATCCTTCTATAAGCAAATGTTCCCCACTTGGTTGTGAAAGTAGTCTTTAGCCTATCTTCTTCATCAACCATCACCTGGTTATATCCTGAGTAACCGTCTAGGAATGACATCATCTTTGAACCATTAATGATTTGCAATACCTTATCTATTGAGGGTAGAGGGTAGTTATCATTTTGAGATGCTAAATTCAAGTTACGAAATTCCAATTCAACACAAAGAAGAATCTCTTTGGTCTTCTTCCATACAAGAACCAAAATTCCACCCATGTGGAATGATGGATAGGAAATATGATCTTAGCATATAGAATTTTCTTAACTTCTTTCATAATCAATGGTTCAATAATTGGATTTACTGGTCGTTGTCTTTGTCGAAAAGGTTTAGCATCCGATTTCAATGGGATGTCATGTGTGATAATCTCAGGATCATAAGTCTTTAACTCTTCATAGCTCCAGGCAATAACATCTTTATGGTTGGTGAGCAATTTGAGCATGTCATCCCTTTATTGTTGATTGCATGCTTTTCCTATTTGCACCATTTTTGGTTCTTCATCAGTTCCCAAATTGTAGAAGTCACATTCTTCTATCCCTTTCGCTTGAGTTTCCCTTCTATTGAGTACTGATTCGTCACGATCAATGATGCATTCAAGTTAAACCATTCCTTTTGGAATGGTTTTGGTTTTCAAATTAAGGATTCCATCATCAACCTCAAGCTCATCATCTTCAGGCTTGTCCTCTTGTGTATCATCAATCTCTTGTCCTTGAAAATGGCGACTACACATAATAAACTTGAGTATATGTTGATCATCCTAAAAGACCTAAAAGTTAGTGATATTGTCAGGAATGGAAGGACTGGAAACTCATTTGACTGAGAATCTTTTTAACTTCGTCTTTTCAACTGGTTGCAAAGTGCTAGTTGAAATAGTGAGGGTGTTTGCTACCACATTCTTTCTTCTTGGAATAGATTTGATGTTTAGAGCTTCAAAGTCATCCATTATATCCCATACCCTTTTCCTATAGCAATTAATCTTTTTTCGTTGCATGAGAATATGGATTTTACTTGTCATATAACCAATTGAGAATCCCCTTCGATTATAAGAGTAGTGATTCCTTTTTCCAATGCAAAGAGAAGTCCTCGAATCAAAGCTTCATATTTTGCACCATTGTTAGTACATCTAAACCGCAATCAATATGCGGCATAGAAAGACCTACCTTTTTGGGTTGATTAGTTCAATACTTGAACCAGCTCCTGATTTGCATTTGGAACCATTGAAGCAAAGTATCCAAACTACATTTTCCTTGGGTTTTCTAACTTTGTACTTATTTGTCCTTAACTTTTCTTTTACTTGAGCCTTGAACGACTATTTCTTGGGAACCTATTGTAACTTTTCTCATGCAGGGCTTGATGAATCTCCTTCATATCCTATGGATAGAGGAAGTGTGTATTTTTCTTGCTTCTCCTAAATTTCCCCTATTAGCTCACTGATTTGTTCAACCTTAGGTTTAGGATGAATGACTACTAAAGTCCATCCTTTACCTTTGGCACATCGCCTTCTTCTTTGAACTTTAATCATCCCTAGAGGAGGAGAAGATAAGCCTCCACCATCTGAAGAAGTATCATTGTATGATACACTTAAATCTTCACTTTCTTCTTCAGTCTACTTAATTAGGTTGGATGAATTCACAAAAAGTTGACTTTCAGTAATTTCATATTTTGAGGTCTTTGTATTCCTGTTTTCCATCATTTGTGTCAAAACCTTCGCTTCTGCTTCTTGGCATACTAAAAATTTGAACTCTGAATGATTAACTTTATGCAACCAGAAAAATCTTGGAAGGAGGAGGATACTAGGGTCAGCTTCCTCTCCTAAAAATGTAGATTAGTCATCATACTCTCTATGAATTGTGTCACAGTCTCACTTTTGGGTACTGACATGTTAGGTTCTTCATTTTGATCTTAAGATGTATTGTTTGGAACCATATTCAATACCATTACTTTTTATGAAGCCAAATCCAATTGTAAGAATGTTATCTCATTCGAGGCATTATAATCTGTGATCATTGTTTTCAATTTGGGCTCAGCATCTATCTTGATTTGATTGTTCAATCCTTTCCATGGCAACCATAATTGAGTGAAATCTGTAGAGAACCATCCTCTGAGACATTTTTTCCATTCTCTACTTAGGAGTAATCCATATGTCTCTGGGATATCAACCACATGTATGTCAATAATATCCTAGATCTAAGGATCAACTATTAACTGTATCCGCACATCTTTTAATACCCTAATGACTTTTACCTCTGTTTTATCCAACTGTATTACCACTCTGTTAGAGGGTTGAGGATTAACTCCTAGACTTTGAGCTATTGATAATGACATCACATTACATGAAGCTCCTGAATCAATAAGACAATTGTGAAGATTCTTCCCATATATCCTTATGCTCAGCGAAAATGTGGGTACCTCAACTTTGTCCTTGAACATAGTGGGCATTGCTTCTGTAGCATTTACTTGTTGTCGCACTATCTTTTGAGGGACATTATTCATATTATGGGAAACCTTTGTGTTATCCAATGTCTTCATGAGTGTTTCTCTTTGTTGTGGACAATTCTGCAACATGTCAAACATGGACATATTGGCTTTTGTTTTCTTCATATCTTCTACTACATTATACTTTTCAGTAGACCAAGCAGGGTTCTTTAGTATTGTTGGTATGTTCACTTGATTCTGATACTATTGTCCTCCTTGAGCTAGCCTTACTAGTGGCAAATTGTTGTTTGCTCTAGGATCAGGTGGAGTTGGTTGCAAACTAAGAGGAATTCCATTGGTCAAAGGATCCTGATTGTCATTTCAAAAGGAAAACATCTCATCGTGTTGAAGATCGGGTTCTTCAATAAAAGGGAATGAGAATTCCTCACTTGCTTGTTGTTCCACTTGTACATTCTATGTAGAATCATAAGATTCTAACAGCATTGTATTGAATTGAACAGGAGGAGGATTATCATTCACCTGTGAGTTTTGATTCACCTCCTGATTACCATTATAGTACAGACCATCATTGCTAGGCATATTTTGGCCATCATCATACTGCATGTTTTTATTGTTGTTGTTATTAGCAGGAATGCTTCCATTAATCGATCAAGTATTCCATTGTCAATTTTGTCTTTGGAAGCCATTGTTGCGATCAGGAGGATTGAAGTTGTTTCCTCTGCCATTGTTTCCTACATTGTTGTTACTGTTATTGTTGAAGTTCCTGTTGTAATTCTGACCAAAATTGTTGTTGTAGGGGCCAGCATTATTTCTTTGGAAGTACTTATTTTGTCCTTGTGACAATCTAAGACGTGTCAACTCGTTGTTCATTTGTGACATGGTCTTCTTCATTCGACCAACTTTTGAAAGGAGATCATGATCTGCTTCCATAGGAAGTGTTGCTTTTTGTTCAAAGAAAGTTGTTTTCGAGGGCTTGTACCCTGGATATGTTATTGCTTGAGTTTGTGGAGCAAGTGCCTACTGCAATGGAACTAGGTTCATAGGTATGAACTGACTAGGCACAGTGGTTTCTCCCATGGGACATGTTGGCATTGTAGGGACTGTTTTTGCTAGAAACATCATTCCTCCCCCATTAGGATTAGCTTGCTTCATGAACGTGATCACTTCTGAAAAGACTTTGTCCAATGTATCAATATTTGTTGCAGGAAGTCTTCCCAGAAAAATCATAGTGAGAGGTTCCATAGCATTCAAATAAATTTGGATGGTGGCTTCAACCGGTATTGTGTATGGTGTTTCCAACTTGCGGTAGTCCATATAAAAGCAATGGTTGAAGCCTGAAAGTGTCTCAACTGAGTCCCTTTTTATTGATATGAATTGTTGATGTATCACTGTTGGATTGATGAATGTTTTGAATTGTTCCAAGAACAATTTTTTGAAAGTGTCCCAGTCTCCAATTCATCCTAGTGGTAGATTCATGTACCAATTGAAGGCAATTTCCCCCAAAGAGTAGGGAAATAAATCGAGAACCACATCCTCATTAGCAATTTGCTTTCGGTTGCAAATTTCCTTAAAAACCTTGACATGATCTTCAGCGGTTCTTGTTTCTCCATAAATGAATCTTGGACAAAATTTCTTAGGATTCTTAGGGAGGTCATTGAGGGCACCTCTCAAGTTAATGGGAGAATCAACTGCATTTGTGAAAAAGGCCATTGGATGGTTTTGTGGACCTAAAGGTGGCTAGGATGGTGATGGGACCATTTGAATATGTGGAGGTCCACCTGGTGGTTGAATAGGTGGTGGAGTAGAGAAGACGACGAAATGATGAATGGAAGTGGTTGAATTCAGGGTATTCCTCTGTCACTACATGGCTTACGAAAATGAGTAAGCTCTAGAAATTCTTGGGCACTTGGTGAAGATCTTAATGCTCGCTGGAATGGGGATCTTGGATCAATATCCTCTAGCTTGTATCAATTCTAGAAAAATCACACCTCTTTAGAAGTACACTTCCTCACTTCTTTTGAATTTTGTGCACCACAAAGTTCTGTAGACCTACAGATCTGCAGACCTGCGTACCTACAGTCCTGCATACCTACGAATCTAATTTTTTTTAAATTTTAGAAGTGATTTTTCAACTTTTACGGAGTGCAAATTATTGCAAGGGTGCAAGAATTTCAAAACTTTTTCAAATCATTCTTGTTTCCAATAGTAGGTTCTTTGTTTTTAGGCCCTCCTTCTAGTGCCACTTCTGTTGGGCATTCATTTTGCATGAGGTCAACGACAAGAATCCATAGTGTAATTCCTCTCTTGAAAATAAAATCTTTTTAAGGATCCACTCCAAGGTTCAGTGTTTGTCTTGTGATGTACCAAAATCCACTCAGTAGAAGATAAATGTGAATGTTCACAAGGAGGCCTTTGCTGGTTCTGAAGAACTCTTTTATCTTGGAATTGAAGTAAAATATGTTCGCTATCTCAAAATGTCACACCAAAAGAACAATATTTTTGTATTTTTTCTATTTCTTAATGTATGCAACTCTAACAATGCAACTACTATGAGGTCCTATTCTAACAGGGGGGTTAGTAAAGAAAATAATGAAACTGAAAGAAAAATAATATGAAATCAAATGACTTGAAATTGAAATTCCTAAACAAACATAAGCTACAGAACACAACACACTACGAGTTAAACCTTCAAAGAAATCGGTAGGAAACCAATGAAAACAGGAGCAAAGCTTCCTAGAATCCACTAATGCAATTGTCGGTGAGAATCTTTAACAAATCGAATGATGTTTCACTCTTCATCAAATCGCAATGCCACGAAAAGTGCACTGATGCGAGACAAAAAGCTATATAGACACAATCGGGTGATCTCTTCTCAAGCTCGTTACATCAGCGAAATTTACATATCTATAGCAAACACCAGAACTAAAAGATCGCACAACCAGAAACACCATAATAAACCTTTGGCTCAATCACAATCTCATGAATAAAATGCACAAAACAATGACACATTCAGGAAAGAATAACTACAGTCTAAATGCTAGCACCAAAAGCATAATTTTATTGCATAATAATGGTGGCCCCTTTTTTACATTTTACAATGGGGTATTTATAAGAAATCATCTCCTCAATTTTTTTTGAGAGTGAGAGATATCTTGATGCAATAAAATGCTTTTAAAGCATTTAAACAAACTAAATATATACAAACTGACAATCTAACTGGTGCTTAGAGGGACTCCATCCGTATTTTATTCATTAATTGGATGCGTGAGCCCTTTACATGTCAAAAACTAGATAAAGCATGAAAGAGAAAGTAGGAGGAAGCCATCAATTGAAGTGAAAGTGCCTGAAATCGTCAAAAATAGAAACTGGCCCTTCACTAGGCGTGTGTCGGAGTTAACTTGCCATCAAGATGTGCTCTCGATGCGTGGAAAGTGTTATTTTTAGAACTGGCAGTCAACTATCGGTGCACCTCTGAATTGTGGAGTTGTGGACCTGCAAAGCTATGGAGCTGCGAAGCTGCGTAGCTGCAGACCTCGACTGGGTCAAAATCTCAAAATTTCACAAAGTGTCAAAACTGAAATTTTGGCATCTAGGTTTTGTTAAACTTCATCCCAAAGGTATGTTTGGATGTTTGCCCTTGAATTTATCTATAATCTCAGTGATTTTGACTATATCTAGAAAATCCAAAGCCTCATATTTGTCCTTAACCTTTCTTCTATAATTGTCTACCTCAATTCGAGTTTCTACAAAATCTTTGAGTTTGGTGTCCAACTCTAACAATGCTTCCTCATTTTTGAAGGCCTGTCGGATGTCCTCCTCATCATCAACTTCCACAAAAATCTTCTTGAAGTTCTCCATTACTATCTCTATAGGTAGCAATCTCTCATGTTCCTCATCTTCAAAAATATCCAAGCAGGCATCACTATAGTGTCTTTCTGCTTCCAAAATTTTCTCTCGGGCTTCGTCATTAAGCCGATGAATTTCATCATGTAATGTTTCCATTACTTTATTTCTATCTGCTATCTTTTCTATCTAGTCATCAATCATATCCAATTCATCACCCACATATACATCAATCAACACTCGGTACCTTTGTCCCTTTATAGCTTTTAGAGTCCTTAAATCTTTTCTCCAGGCTCGTACTTCATCAATAATGCTAAAGTCCTGCTTCAAAATTGACACCATTTTATTTACATTTTCTTGTGTAGCGTGTAGCATCTTTAGGTTTGCTGTGATGATCATGACTCCTTTTTCCTCAAAACTCTCCCACCATTGCTAACAAGCTCTAAAAAATGGATCCATATGAGTTGCTCCCCCTTCTTTGAGAATAGTATTCAAGGTCTCCTAAGGGCGCTTAGGATCAAGAGGACCAACGACTTCGGCCAAATATCCCTTTAGGATCTTAAGCTACCTTCAAAGTGCTTGGATTTCCATCTCATCTTCCCCCATGTTCTTCATGATTTTCTTAATTCCCATGGTCACCATTAATCGAGATGCATCCCGTGTGGGTTTTCCCAACATGATTTTTTCCAATTGATAATCCTTGGGACAAAAGCTTTCTACATTTGTATCTCTAGGAGGAATAGCTACCTTTGCAAACAACTCCAAGCTATTCCGTTTAGTTGTAACAAATGCCAATGGTATTGCCTCACGTGTCGGGGACTCAAGTTTATTCAAAAATTTTGCAATCTCATAAATGTCTTCCTCTGAGGTTTGGAATCTAGGTTTGGAGCTTCTTATGAATTCTTTTTGCAGCCATCTTGGAGTGTGTTCAGCTAGAGGTCTTCTTATTAAAGATGAGGGCGTATATTCTGCAACTTTCTTCCCCTCATCACTCCTCCTGGGAGTTTTTTCTGTCTGTGAAGGCTCTCCTTTTGTTTGCTCCGTCTTAGTGGATCCAATAGCTTGCACCTCAGTATCTTGGGGAGGTGATTGAGAATATTCATCTATTTGCCCCTCCTTTGACACTTCATCGGTTGCCCTTTGTTCAGGTTGCTCCTCCTGCGATGGTTCCTTCTTAACTTGTTCCTCTGATCCTAGAAGCAGGGGAGTAACTGAACCTTTATCTACCACCATAGCTTGTGGTGAAGATGGGTAAGTAGGATTGGGACCTTGTGTGCCTGGTGGTACCTATGTCCAGTCTTCCTATTGAGATTGACTAGTAGGAGTACATCTAATCTTGCCATCAATTTACATTTTTCTCACAGGCATAAAGTCAAAATCAGACATTTTAAATACATCATCCCCTTCTTCACCTTTCTCATCCACCCACTGTTGCACTTCATCTTCCGAAGAAGAGACTTGCAAGGGTATTGCCTGAGTGGATGGTGATATGCTTGAGGTACTCCTTCTCCTTTCTTCCTCCATGGCTCTAGCTAGTCGGGTTCTTCTTTGTATGGGCACTTCTTCCTCTTCATCTGTATCCTCCTCTTCCTCTTCTTCTTCTTCTGGGATGGTTTCAGGAACAGAAGGAAAAGGCACCATTCTTTTAGTCACCCTTTGCCTTTTCTTCATTCGGATCTTAATCTTCTTTTGTTTTATAGAGGTAGAAGGGGAAGCCTGTTCTTCTTGTGTCGGAGATATAGAAACTTGCTGACCCTCTTCCTCTTCTAATTGGGTAGACACAAAGGGAGGTAATGGAGGATTATCCTGGACTTGAGAAGCTCTAATATCCTCAGATCTTTGTACCTCTTCTTGTTGTTGATGGGAAGGTGCTTGCACTTTGCCCTATTCTGCTTGAATTCTTTGCGGGGAAGTCGTCTTCCTTTTATTCTTTCATGTCCTCTCTGGAGGATGATAGTATCCAACCGGGTAGTCAAGTTGGTATACTGTCTCTGGCTTGATGGGAGATTGGAGTGAAAAAGTAGGAACTGTAACTTTCCTTCCTCTACCTTTCTCAAGGCGAGCTTGAGCATGGAAGACTACAGTGTTAGGTATGGGATCAAGTGAAAATGGCTACTTGGTCCATTCCTTCATCATTCTAGCCACATGTCTTGCCTGATGATTTATATCATCGCCCTCCTCCCTGTCAACTTATGCATTCATAATGGGTTTTTCTTTGATTTTGCCCAAGTTGAATAGGGGGTCCAATAGCTCCTTAGAATCTTGTTGCCTTATTTGCTCTGGAATATTTAGATTGAGGGTCTTCTCTACCAGATACAAAGCCATCCTACAATAATCCCGTATGTGAATATCATAGTCATTTTTCGCATTCATCCAATGATCTTCAATAGAATCTTCATGATGAAACTCCTTACCTACCATACTCTCCACCTTCCCAACATTATGAAAATGTATCCTAGGGGAATTGTACTCCTCAAGGGGATAATTCTCTCATTCCCATTTGAAAGTCGAAATGTCTTGCTTTTGTTTTACCTAGTATGGCCCAATGATGTGAGGCCATGTCCAACAAGGTCTTCTTTGTCTCTTCACCCTTTCATATGCTGATTCAATTTGTCGAGAAAGTTCCAATAGCACTAACTTGTCACTCAGATATCTAGGAAGCTTCTTTGGTTGATAGTGGCACCACCTACTCATAGATATGTAAACATCTTAAACTGAATGAAATAGGCCCCGAGAGTTGTTATCTGTGCTTTTGCTTCATCAGATAGCCTCTTTCCATAATCTCTTTCAATGAATCGAATGATTGCAAAAATGAACGCATCATTCACGATTCTATATTCCTTGCTTTGAGCAGATAGTTTCTTCTTCACTAGCTGAGGGTAGACTATGTAAGGTCAGGCATTGGGATCCTAAAGTTAAAACTTTAGATTAAAAGCCTTCCTGAATTTAAAATGTTTGACGTAGCATACCCATTTGAGAAAATAATTTTAAAATGAGACTTTAGAATCATTTTATTTTCTCCTAGCCTACAAATTTGGGGTCAACCTTTGTTTGTCCAACTGACACTTGGCAGCCTTTGATTGGTCGACCTTGTCATTGAGTGCCATGTCACCACACATGGGACCTGCTGACACATGGCACTTCCCTGCAATTTTGCATTTTCTAACCAATGAGCATCTCCAGAAAGTGGGCTTGCATCAATCGTCAAATCGTGACACATGTTATGATCTGAGCACTTCCTTCTCAAACCTACTCCTAAGCACCACATCACCATCTGTAGGACCCGCTTGCCACATGGTGCAATCCTGCATGCCCGCAAGATTCATCCTTCCTTGCAACTTCATTTTGCGAGTTTGTGCCCACTATCGATATTGACACGTGTCAAGATATTAGGTTCTGCTTAGAATGTGCCACATCAGCTCCCATCGATATTGACACGTGTCAAGATATTAGGTTCTGCTTAGAATGTGCCACATCAGCTCCCACATCAGCTCGTATGCAACTTTGAATAAAATTTGACTTTGCTAACCTTGAATGTTCGTGCTTCAAAACTGCTTGTCTTTAAGACATCAAGCAATATGTCTGTTGGAGTATAAAAACTACTACAATACCCCCATACAACGCATGTGGGATAATTGTGTTACTACAGGCTTAAAATACTGCCAGCTCCCCTGCTCGTGTGTTTTGCATGAAAGTCTCTTTGTAACATTGCGTAGTTTATTCATAATCTTTGGTGTTTGCTTCATTGTGCAGGGTCTTCTACCTTGTTTCAATGATGCTCTTTTAATGGCATAGATCTCCTTGGACTTGCAGCTTAACACATGCTGCTCTTCTCATTACTCTGATGGCATCTTTTTTATTCACGTGAGGCTATGCTCTTCAAAACTGCGGCTTGTTCTTTGAAACTGCCATGTTATGAGTCCTTTTTATGGCGCTGAGTCTTCAAACTTTTCTACTCCTTTGCATGGGACTGTGTTTTATTTACCATGTCTGCTTGATTTCATGTGTGGGTGGCTTTTCAAATTTGCAAGGAGAGACCATTGTGGTCTTTGACAGTGATGTTCTTCAATTCTAAACGTTAACTGGCGGCTCTTTGCAATGAAACCTTGAGACCTGCGGCTTTGACTGTCATGGCGGCCCCCTTCTTTCTCCTTTTTTTATCTATGTGTTCTTCATTGTTTGGCATGACTGTGGTCTTTTTCTCTCAAGCTCATCCCTAGAGTTGACTGTTGAACTTGGGGTGTTCTCGCTGTGGGCTTCAAATCTTTATTCATGGGTCAAAATGTCGTAAGCTGCCCACTCTAGAAAATGTGGATCACCCTGCTTGTTGATGAGGCTTCTCTTCATTTGGCGTGGGCCTTTTTCAAACACATCTGCCCTATTCTAATCCATCTTTAGTGCTTGTTTGGATGTCGCCTTTGACTTCTTCACTGTGGCTTTATCCTTGTATGGTATCCCTTGTCTCACGTGATCGCCAACCTCAAATTTACTGCGTGTTGTTCCTGCTTGCTGGCTCCCCAATGTTTCCTACACATGGATGCTTTTCAAGGCGGCTCCCCCTTCATGCGTTGATTGGTGTCCCTCTATGAGGCTCCCCCACTCATTTGCTCATGGGTTCTTCCCTTTCTTTTAAAACCTTCAATAGATTTCTCTGTTATCCTTATCCCGAAGCTTCCCATATTCGGAGTTTCTTACTACATTTAAGCACAGGCTTTGTCTTTAAAAACACTGTGGCTTCCTATATATGTGTGGGTTGTCTCTTTATGGGCATGAATTCATATTAGAAGGAATGGACTTTGTTTTCCCTTGATTGCATCTTAATGTGTTCCATTTCTTGTTCAATGGCATGTGGAGCTTCTTCTTTAGAACCAACAAAATGAGTGTCCTTTGATACTACTATCAATATCTTTATTGATTTGAATTAGGCGAAACATCCAATTGAATTGCACGCACTCCTCTCTCAAGTGTTTTGATAATAGGTTCATTGTTGCAATTGTTGTTCAATTGATTCCCAATTCAATAGGAATCTGGCCAGTAGATATGAAATAATGAGATAGTGGTATTGTTATATCATGGTGGATCTTCTTATCAACAAGCGGATTAAGATCACCATTCCACCACAGATGGCAATAAGTTGTTTGTACTTTGGTGCTTCTTTTCTGTTTGAGAAACTCTATTGTCATCATTCATATCTTCTTCAAGAGAGGCAACACCATGTACATCCTTTTCATTAGGCTCCACAATCTCAAAATCTGGGATTTCATATCCCCATGCTTCTTTCATACATCCTGTATAGTATTAACAATAGAAATTTCATCTTTCAGCTCCAATCCTTCCTTAACACCTCATTTCATGGTTTGACACATCCTTCTTAATGAAGATGCTACAATCATTATTAGACATGCCCCTACATTAGAATATTTTAATAAAATGAAATCATCATAACCCATTTAGATACTTTGCAAATTCCAACATGCCTTATCAATCAGACGAAATTTAGTCGGGCCCCAAAGTGGGTTCGGCTAAAAAAATTTCATTCTCGAACAATTGAAACCTCAAACTGGCCCATCAACCTTTTAATATCAACCAGAATTGATTTCAATAATTAATTTGATCATTAAAAACTCATTTACCCACTTTTTGCAAACTGTTAATTTGGTGCCAGAAGGTCCGTTGACTGGCCTTAAAACTGACTCAAACCTCTGACCAGGCTCTAAAAACTGGCACACTAAATCTCTGTTCTACATACTTTCACCCTATCAAATGTTGTCTTATGAAGAATTCCCAGTCAAAAGATATTGACCGTCAAAATTTCCTTCTTAGAATTATCTACCAGTAAACATGTTAGAAAACAATAAACGAGGTTCACATTTGGCTTTGAAAACTGGGCAAATGGGCACATGGGGAAACAAAAATTGGGACATTGGTTCTCTATCATGAGGACATTATAGATCTATGATTTGGGCTCATGAGAAATAACAAGATGCATTTGGCGAGCGGTCAGAGTGAGCTACTTGGATTTGCTGACTGGAAAGAATGACAAAAGATCAATTTTTGCAAATGGAATTGACCTGCAAGAGTGTGCAAATCGATTTTTCATAACTTGAAACTTGGCACACTTGGAGTATTTTTGGAGGACAACACAAGGGTACAATCCATTTAACTTGACCTATCATGGAACTCAAGTTATGACATCCCGAATAGGGGTACCAAACAATCTGCATTTGCTGACACCAATAAAAGATAGAAATTGTGTTTGGAATCGCATTTGAAAACTGATCAAACAGATTCATCATGAGCCAAAACTTGAAACATAACAATTCTCTGACGTCTACAATTCAATACAAAAGGAATTTCAATATTTCAATCAATTGGTCAAAAGTTATAACTCGTCAAACAGGGCTTCCCAGAATTATGTGCAATTTGCAAAAGCATGAAAATAGTAAACTACCAACTTTGAGGGATTCAAAACCTAGTCAAATAGACTCGAAATGACTCAAAATCTAAAACATAGGTTCTAAGATATTGACACTAAACACTCCCAAAGAGGTAAATCATGAAACATTTCTGCATGCAAGATATTCAATTGTAAACATGGCCTCCTGTCACTGTTTGACACGGTAAAATGCAGATTTGGAAAATGCTCAAAACAAGACTTCACAGAATGACTCAGAATGACAATTTAACTTCATAGAACACTTAGACACACTGAATGCAGGGTGCTAGAAACATTAAACACCTTAGGGGTCTCAAAGGTACAGTCGAGTACAATCTCATTTAAAAGCATTTATAGGGCTCAATTTTCTCAACAGTGCTCAAAATTTGGGCTACAATTTTGAGTGCCAACATAGTTTTCTACAATTTCTCTGCACAAACCATTACCTTGGACTAGCTTTGTTGAGTTTAACACAGTATCATACTTCTGTACTTTGGCTATCCAAGCTCCTCTAGTATTGCATCCTATCTCTTGCTGAGTCAAGATACTCTTGAATTAGGAATATGCACAATAGAATGTGAATGCAAAACATGGAATCTAAAATATTTAAGGGCTCTTACAACAACATAAGCATGCTTATCCATCTAAGATTACTTCATTTTATGCTCCTTGAGAGGGTTTCTCATGAAAGACATAGGTGCTTGAATACCTTCCTTGTTTTCTTCCATGAGTATGGTAGATAATGTATGGTTTGAGGCATAGCAATACAAAATAAACTCTTTGGTATAATCTAGATGAACCAAGATAGGAGCCTTGGCTATGAAAACTTTGATTTCATTAAAATCCTTCCTTCTAGAGTCACTCCACTTAAACATCTAACTTCCTTTCATCATTTCAATCATACACTTTTTAATCTCAGAGAAATCAAGAGCAAACCACCTCAAGAAATTTACCTAACCAAAGAAGGACTTAATTATAGATTTTCTTGTTGGTAATTTGAGTTCTTGGATAGCTTTGACATGTTTAGGATCAATTTTAATACCTTCTTTAGACACTATTTGACCCAAAAACTTGCCCTTAGTAACACTAAAGACATAATTCTTGGGGTTAAGGGAGATTCCATGTTCCCTACTTCTGATCAGTACTTTCTCCAAGTCCTTCAAATGACTTTGTTTTTTTCTTGGAGAAGACTATCAAATCATCCAAATAGATGACAATAATCTTTTCCTTTAAATCTACAAAGGAAGAATTCGTGGCTATCTAAAAAGTAGCTTCAACATTAATTAGCCCAAAGGGCATTATGTTATAAGAAAAGGTTCCCCAAGGAGTGGTGAACATTTTCTTAAATTGATCATTTGGATGTACTTGAATTTGGTTGAAGCTTGAGAAACTGTCCAACATAGACACCATTTTAGATCCTGCCACTATCTATAGTAAATGATCCATGTTAGGGAGCATAGTTTTCTTTAAGAGAATCTTGATTCAAATTTATGAAGTCAACCCAGATTCTCATCTCCCCACTCTTCTTCTAGATAGGGACAATACTAGCTACCCAATTTGAATAGTGTATGAGATAGATAATCCTAGCTTCTAATATCTTATGAATTTCTTAGAATATAGAATCTAAGATCATTAGGTTGTAGTAGCATTTTTTTTCCTTAAAGAGTATTACATTAGTATTAAGGGTAATCTTATGTTCAACTTCACCATTTTTGAAAGCTTTTAAATCCTCATATCCCCAACCAAAAACATCTTTATATTTAGCAAGCAACGGTTTATCCCTAGTTCTTTCTTCATTAGAAAAACTACTACCAATATTAATCATTTTAGGTTTAAACTCAATGCCTATATTCATTCCCTCAAAATCTCTAGAGATTCCACCTTTTCTACCTCTTTCTCTTTTGATATATGCATCATGTCTATAAAACAACTTTTCTAAAGAGATTAGTGCCTAGGAATTTCATTATCTTTTAGTTGTTGAGCACCTAGCTCAAAAATTGTTCTTGCTATCAGAAGAGAAGTCTTGGTAGGGGCATTCACTTCCTTTAAAGTATTGGTTAGTAAAAGGCATGGCTTCTTCTAGGAAATACTAAATCTACTTATCATTAGTGAATACTTTCCATGATTCAACATTATTAGGTACATTAGGTTTGAAGAGGACTTTGACCTTATATTCTTTTTCTTTGAATTTTGGATGAGGAGGTAGCTAACATATATGCCTTTACATTTTTCTCTCTTGGAATAGCTTGTATAGAGAAGGCATAAATGTCATTTATTTCATCCTAGATTATGTTCCTATAGTTTTGAAGTCTTGGGTTCTTCACAATATATTGACTTTGGACTTGTCTAACTATCATTTCTATGTTGCCTTGGGCTTTTAGGATTTTCACACCTCTCTATTTTGTACTAGTAATTCCCAATATTAATGCTTCATACTCTATAGTATTATTTATGTTTTTGAACTACATCTTGTAAGCAAGTTGTGTTAAATCTCCCTCATGGGAAATGAGTACCACACCTACTTCTGATCCATAAATTGCACAACTAATATCAAACTCTAAGATCTAGATTATTTGATCATCAAAAGGGTCAAAATATTCTTTTAGAGAGTTCAAGTTAGCAAACATCATGTAGTTTCCAAACTCCATTTCTTGATACAAGATTTGGGCTTTAGGATCATCAGATTTCATTACAATAAACTTAGCTTTTTCCTTAAGTTCAAGATTGATCTTTTTATTGCCAATGGGGATAATAACATGAGACCAAACTATTTTAATTTCACCTCCCATATCTCTAAGAAAAATCCTACTTAAGAGCATACCATAACTGGCAAGGATGTCAACCACAAGGATGGTCAATTTTATTCTTTTTCTAGGTGTGCAGCTAAGGCTACTTGGGTGTCCTTTACTTGACCTAATAGGGGGTCATTTCTTGCATCCGTAGAGTAATAATGCCAAAAGGTCTTAGTTAAGGGAAAGCCTAAGGCATGGGAAATAATATAAGGCATGAAATTATCTGAGGCACCTGAGTCAATTATGAAATTACTCAACTTGTGACCATTTACATATAAGAACACATAGAATGGATCAGGTTTTTGGCAAAGAGAAGTAGCTTGGACTGAAGATTCTTCTTCCTTGAATATCATGGGTAGGATAGGTTCTTCATCAACAAGGGTAAAAGAATTGGTACTAAGCTGATCATTTCTAATAGTAGTATTGACATAGAATGAGTTTTATAACTAGTTTCCCCTTTGCGATAATCAACTATTTTTTGTAGTTCAGAGGGATTAGATTTCAAGTAATCTGGGGAGAAACTTGAATACGAATATCCTTGCAATATTAGATGATATAAAATGAGGGATCAGAATTATGACTTGGCTCTAATTTTGATTTTTCTCTCCTTGAAGTAGAGGGGGTGGATATAGTAGTCATGGTTGGTGAAGCAATAAGAGTATTATTCTGAATAGGAACTAAGCTTGTTATATTTTTTTTCTTCTAGCTTCTTGTTGCTACTGTTATTTTTACTTTATCCAAGGTGCAAAAATGGTCATTGGTGCAAGATCTCTAGAGCATCCACTACACCAAACTTTTGATGAGTTCCACTCAAGCTTATTCATTCCTAAGAGTCATTTGTAATAAGTAGAAGTAGTTTTCTAGTTTCAAATAAGCCTACTTGTAAGGCCTAGTCACCATTGTCGTCTATAAACCATGGATTTTGACTATGGTTATTGGGCACATCTGAGTCCTAGGATAGGTTAGGTGTGTTTCTAGGATTCCTAACATGTTTTAGGGCCCTAGGACACAAGAGGAAGGTAGTGTGTTCATACTATGCATTTTACAAAAATTGTAAAACATTGCACTTTAGAACAAAAGTTACTTAACAACTTTTACATAATGCTCCCCAATGGTCACAACCTTTGAAAATTAGTTGGATTGGTTGGGGGAAGTCTTCAAATATCCCTTTCAGGTAGGTGGAAGATAGAATATGTACTTTTTCAATTTGAAATCAATGAAATCTCTCATTTTTCCTTGTAATTGGTTGTAACATGTGAGTTTATGGATTGGAAGAAGAAAATTGTAGTGCCTGCCCCTAGGACGCATTCTTGTCAAACTCTTTTAAGGCTAGTTTTATGTTGATGGTTAGTAGCATTGTTTTGAGACTTTTAGATATTATGTTATGGATTCAGTTAATATGTGATGAGATTTCTTAGACAATTGAGGTATACTTGCAAATAGAAAATTGAAAACCTTTAAACTTAGTTTAGTTATGTAATTTTAGCAAACCAAAACATGTGTTTGCATTGTGTTTTCTCTATGCTTTTGTCTTGGGATTTGGGGTAGTCTTAGAGTGTTGACCAGTTAGGACATCTACCAGAGGCTTGGGAGTTATGTAAATGTGATGGCATGTTGATGTTATTTGGTCTCGATCTTTCTAAACCCAACCATGGTAGTGTGGTGGTGTGCTCTATGAGATGTTTGTATTTTTTGATTGTTATTACTCATCAATCTTCTTGGGTGAAGCTAAGTTATATGTATTTGAGACACTTGAATTAACCATTTTTGAGTCATCGATCAGTTATCCTTGGATTACTTTCCACTCACCATGATGGGACTGAAATGTTGATTTATGATGTCATGTTGTGACATTTTTTGACCCAACCATTTTGGAGTCTTTGATCAATATTTCTTGGAGATACGTTTTGGTTTCTTGTTGAGAACCAATGGATATTGTGATTCATATTGGAGATTATATTTATGAGGTTTATTTTGTGGAGTTTTTATGTGTTCTTGGATGGGAGAACCATCTTATTATCAGGTTGCCTGTTAAGGAACCGAGTTTGATCTTTATGAGTGTTGTGGTATGGGACACAACTGTGGATTTATGTGCTTAGGAGAGGTTGTCTAGGTAAATGATTGTGAGAGTGGCTTGCATAGGGGTCCGGGGCCCAAAGTGGTCAGTACCAGGGTAACCTAATGCAAGTTATGTAACAAGTGATAATCTAGTAATTAAAATTTATGGGGGGGGAAACACACTAAAAAGATAAGTTAGAGATATTTGATCCACCCATGCCTTGAGTGCTTGTATAGACTAAGGATGGGAATGGGATGAGTGCCTCGTCTTCTTGAGACGGCTTCTTGGTTTCCACATGTGCCACATTGAGGGTCTAGGGTTCAGAGTAACCAGTCTAAAGTAACTCAACGCTTGAGGGTCTGGGGTCTAATAAGAAACTAGTCCAGGGTAACTCAAGTAGCCATGTGATGACACTCCCTAGTATGTAGCCTGAGTCTCCTCTATAGATTTTGTGTACCTCTGGTGGTGTACTGATTGTTGTGCCTCTGGGATTAGATGTCAATTTTGTGATTGAAACCTTTGAGTTAGTATACTTTTAGGATTCTTGGACTTAAAGATTATTGTGCTATGTGATTTTGATATCCTATTTGGGACTTGAGATTATCTCCTCAGCATGGTGGGAGTGGACCACTTAGGTCCCACGCGGTCGGGTGGTAGTGTTTATCCACTCTTATCATTTGAGATCCGTTTGAGACATTGTGGCTGGAGCATTCTTGATTGGTATTTATCTTCATTCTACTCTTGGAGCATTATGATAGATGATATACCCTATGAAGGATGTATTTACTGGTATGTTTCTTATATTGATGATTTGCATATGTTAGATGATGTTATTCTTATGCTTTACTTTGCATGTTAGTAGTATGTTAGGAGTGACATTGCTACTATATTAATACTGATGATCTCTTCGGTTTTTTGGAATGTTACGCACAGAGGGATGGCTAGGATCCATGATGGTATAATGATGTTATTAATGGTTGGGAGGAACTGTGCACTTAGTTATTTATGTTAGTGATATATGGTTATCTTTTATGATGGATGTTTATATCTTTTGTGATGATGTATCAAGTATTGTTTATGGTTTCATTTATGTTATTGCATCATGGATTAGAGTTAGTATGATGTTGTACTTTATCTATACATAAGATTATTCTTTCAAGCCTTTTACACCCTATGACATGTACAGTGGATGATTGAGCTAAACTAAAATGTAATTACAAAAAGGACACTTGTATATTGTTGGATGTATCATTGTTATTGCATAAGGATGTGATGTTAGATGATTAGTTATGTTAGATGTGATTCAACATTAAGGGATCCTTAAAGAATGTAAGTTTTTATGTATGTTATGTTTACTTTCAGTTGAATTGATGCTAATGCTTATGTTACTATGTATAAGATGTGAATGGTTTATCTTTCATGTTTTAAAAAAAAAAAAATTGTTTAGCAAACTTAGTGATATTTTAGATTAATTCTGTGGGTCCCTTGGTAGGGCATTACATTTGGTATCAGAGCTTGAGTTTCAACATTGGGACCTCTAGGTATATTGGAATGCCACTAGTTGTTAACTAGTTGAACAAAACAAAAACTTTGAACTATCATGTGTATCTCTTTCAAACTGAAAACTTGAAACAGAACTTAAAACTGTTACTTGCATATTTTTCATACTTCAACACTTAGGTTTCAAACCTGAAATTCTACTTAAACCTAAATGTGGGCAAAACTAAAAATTGAAACTCATTCTATTTGCAAAACATGTATCTTTTATCTATGCTTTGAGGTAGTATGCCTTTGATTGTCTTTGTGAGCATTAAGTGTCTCTTGTTTAGAATGTATTAGGGGATCTATTATAGTAGTTTTTAAAAGAATGAATGTTGGATCGATATGGTTTTCGGTTTACCATTAAACCAGAATCATATTGCTCTAAGTGTGTTGTAATGTCACCAGTGGAATTATAATGCCCTACAGGGAAAAAGGGTTCAATGGGACCCACACAGTGAGTTCTTTAGTATTATCATTCATGTAGGATTCCAGAAGTAAGCCTAATTCTAGAGGGGGTGGATGTAGTGCCTGCCCCTAGGATGCATTTTTGTCAAACTCTTTTAAGGCTATTTTTATGTTGATGGTTAGTAGCATTGTTTGGAGACTTTTAGATATTATGTTATGGATTTAGTTAATATGTGATGAGATTTCTTAGACACTTGAGGTATACTTGCAAATATAAAACTGAAAACCTTTACACTTACTTTAGTTATGTAATTTTCGCAAACCAAAACATGTGTTTGCATTGTGTTTTCTCTATGCTTTTGTCTTCAGATTTGGGGTGGTCTTAGAGTGTTGACCAGTTAGGACATCTACCAGAGGCTTGGGAGTTATGTAAATGTGATGGCATGTTGATGTTATTTGGTCTCGATCTTTCTAAACCCAACCATGGTAATGTGGTGGTGTTCTCTATGAGATGTTTGTATTTTTTGATTGTTATTTCTCATCAGTCTTCTTGGGTGAAGCTGAGTTATATGTATTTGAGACACTTGACTTAACCATTTTTGAGTCATCGATCAGTTATCCTTGGATTACTTTCCAGTTTCCATGATGGGATTGAAATGTTGATTTATGATGTCACATTGTGACATGTTTTGACCCAACCATTTTGGAGTCTTTGATCAGTATTTCTTGGAGATACATTTTGGTTACTTGTTGAGAACCAATGGATATTGTGATTCATATTGGAGATTATATTTATGAGGTTTATTTTGTGGATTTTTTATGTGTTCTTGGATAGGAGAACCATCTTATTATCAGGTTGCCTGTTAAGGAACCAAGTTTGATCTTTATGAGTGTTGTGGTATGGGACACAACTATGGATTTATGTGCTTAGGAGAGGTTGTCTAGGTACATGACTATAGGAGTGGCTTGCATAGGGGTCCAGGGCCCAAAGTGGTCAGTACCAGGGTAACCTAATGCAAGTTATGTAATAAGTGATAATTTAGTAATTAAAATTTATTGGGGGGAACACACTAAAAAGATAAGTTAGAGATATTTGATCCACCCATGCCTTGAGTGCTTGTATAGACTTAGGATGGGAATGGGATGAGTGCCTCATCTTCTTGAGAGGGCTTCTTGATTTCCACATGTGCCACGTTGAGGGTTTGAGGTTTAGAGTAACCAGTCCAGGGTAACTCAACGCTTGAGGGTCTGAGGTCTAATGAGAGACCAGTCCAGGGTAACTCAAGAAGCCATGTGATGACACTCCCTAGTATGTAGCCTGAGTCTCCTCTATAGATTTTGTGTACCTCTGATGGTGTACTTATTGTTGTGCCTCTGGGATTAGATGTCAATTTTGTGATTGAAACCTTTGAGTTAGTATACTTTTAGGATTCTTGGACTTAAAGAGTATTGTGCTATGTGATTTTGATATCCTATTTGGGAATTGAGATTATCTCCTCAGCACGGTGGGAGTGGACCACTTAGGTTCCACGCGGTCGGGTGGTAGTGTTTATCCACTCTTATCATTTGAGATCCGTTTGAGACACTGTGGTTGGAGCATTCTTGATTGGTATTTATCTTCATTTTGTTCTTGGAGCATTATGATAGATGATATAACCTATGATGGATGTATCTACTAGTATGTTTCTTATATTGATGATTTGCATATGTTAGATGTTGTTATTCTTATGCTTTATTTTGCATGTTAGTAGTATGTTAGGAGTGGCATTCCTACTATATTAATATCGATGATCTCTTCGGTGCTTTGGAATGTTACGCATGGAGGGATGGCTAGGATCCATGATGGTATAATGATGCTATTAATGGTTGGGAGGAACCGTGCACTTAGTTACTTATGTTAGTGATATATGGTTATCTTTTATGATGGATGTTTATATCTTTTGTGATGATGTATCAAGTATTGTTTATGGTTTCATTTATGTTATTGCATCATGGATTAGAGTTAGTATGATGATGTAGTTTATCTACATGGATGTTTATTCTTTCAAGCCTTTCATACCCTGTAACATGTACAGTGGATGATTGAGCTAAACTAAAATGTAATTACAAAAAGGACACTTGTATATTGTTGGATGTATCATTGTTATTGCATAAGGATGTGATGTTATATGATTATTTATGTTAGATGTGATTCACCGTTAAGGGATCCTTAAAGAATGTAATCTATTATGTATGTTATGTTTACTTTTAGTTGAATTCATGCTAATGCTTCTATTACTATGTATAAGATGTGAATGGTTTATCTTTCATGTTTTAAAAAAAAAAATTGTTTGGCAAAGTTAGTGATATTTTAGATTAATTCTTTGGATCCCTTGGCGGGGCATTACAAAAATGATTCTTTTAATATAAATCTTGAATTTTCTAGGAGAATAATACAATTATTTTTAAGGATTGAAGTGGTCACCATCAAAATTTATTCATCATTCTTCCTCGAGTGCACCAAAACACTTGTTTCATTGAGAAGTTTTTGCAAAAATGCCCTAACTTTCTTTTCCATAGTGGGAATTTCATGCCACTAAAAAAAATGCAAGTTAGGAGGGTGAAATATAAGATCTCAAAGGATGGGAGATGGGAAACAAGTTATGTAAGTTTTCAACCCAGCCCTAGGCCAAACATCTCTATGTGTTAGGTTCAGGACAACAGGCATTGAAGTGTCAGAGGTACTTAGGGGATGGATAAAACCTTTATAATGGTGGAATGTGATATCTAATAGATCTCTCCTAGTTTCTCAATTGTTGGTTGAGCCTAATCAATAGTCTAATTTGTACTTCCTTCACAAACCCAATCAATTAGGCCTAATAGGGCTAATTGTTGCATTTTTGGTTTGGTGGTCATCTGATTAGTTGGGAGTCTGAAACCTTGGAGTCTAAAGAATCTTCTTAAAGGGTGTGTGGATATCAACTTTTTTTTCCAGGTCTTTTGGAACAATTTCAAACCAATTTCTATTTTCCTCTTTGATGGGGCTAATTGGGGTTACTAGGGCTAACAACCAGATTTTCTATTTGGGATATTGGGCATAAGTTGGGCTATTCTAACCCATTAAGTTGAGTTTTTTAGATGTTCAAGAACCTTTCCATTCCCTTTTGAACATATAGGTTCCCATTTCAAGAATATTCCTAGTGCTAAGTGGTATTTTACTTAGAGATCTAGTTTTGCTCTTTTGAGTACCTAGTTTGGTTTTGTGCAAGATCATTCAAAGGTGTAGAGCCCTCTCTTGGTCTCATTTTCGGTTATTGAAGAATCCATAAGGCCATACAACAACCTAGTTGCCTATATAAGAGAGGGCTCTACATCAAGTGGTATTAGAGCAACCTAAGATCCCTTCGGGTTAAATATTTTTTAACACCATGGAAGGAGAAGATGAAGGAGGGTTGTCTACATGGATGACCAATGAAAAGATAGTAAAATGCCTTAGATACTAGAAAATGAGGATAGATGAGAAAAGGAACAAGGAGATATAGTTGATGAAGCAAGAGATGGAAAAGCTTATGGAAGAGCTTCATAAAAAAAGTTAGTGAAAACTCTGAAGAAGTCAGACAAGGGAGTGATGAAGAACCCCTTGAGTAGGAGGAAGAAGAATGTTCAATTGACCAAAGGCTACTTGTGAGGACTCTAAAATCTATGGAGAGGAGGACCTTGGATGTTAACCTTGATTTACCTACATAAAATGGGAAGATGGACCTAGAGGCTATAATGGATTGGGTAGATTCCCTAACCAATTCCTTTGACTATGAAGACATCCCTAAGACCCAAAGAGTGAAGATTTCCAAGTCAAGTCTTAAGAGCTCTACAATCAGATGGTGGAGCTTCACTCAAGATGATAGTATGAAGAGTAACAAGAATCTGGTCACCACATGGAAGAAATTGGTGACCCTAATCAGAGAGACCTATGTCCCTGAGAACTATGAAGTTCAACTTCATTAGAAGAGGTTGAGTTTGAGATAGAAAGAGATGTACATCTCTACCTATACAAAAGAATTCAAAAAGTTAGTAATGAAATCTAAGCTTATTGAACCTAAAAGTGTAAAGCTTGCTAGATACATGCAAGTACTAAGGATATCCATTCAAGATGAACTTAGTTTGAATATACCTACCATAGTAAACGAATGCTACCAATTGCCACTCAAGGTTGAAGAGAAGTTCAAAAGGAGGAATGAACAAAGTTTTAGAAATAAGGGAAAGAATGACAGAGGAAGAGGAAACTATGGAGATAAAGGAACACAAAGAAATAGACCACAAGGAGATTCAAATAAGGAAAATATCCAAGGAGAAAGTAGTTTAAGAGGTGGATACAAAGGAAGGAGAAGTAATGGCAAAGGAAAAAATGGTGGAAGAAATAATGGATAGATGAATTTCTACAATTGTAACCGGATGGGTCACTATACTAACAAGTGTCCTTAAAAGTAGAATAATGAGGGAGAGAGAAGAACAAATCTTGTCCAAGAAGATGATGATGATGAAAGTATAAGAGATTGTGGTGGTGAAGAAGAGACTACTCTCATGATGAAGATGTCATTGATTTAAGAAGCCATGCTTGTGGAGCCTCCTCAAAGAAAGACTACCTTTAGACCAATTGCCAGAGCCATGGAATGGTATGTAAGGTACTTATTGATTCTAGTTCTACTAAAGATATTGTATCTAAAAAAATGGTAGATAAACTAAATCTAGAGAAAATACCCCACCCAAATCCCTCTAATGTATCTTGGTTGACAAAAGGACAAAAAACCCTTATAAATGAATAGGCTTGGATAGATTTTTCAACACAAGACTATAAGGATAGAGTCCTTTGTGACATTTTAGACATGAATATTTGTCACCTTTTGCTAGGGCATCCATGGAAATATGACCTTAAGGACAAACATGATGGTGTCACAAACAAGTACCAAATCAGTAAAGATGGTCATAAGTACAACCTTCTCCCTAACCCTGACCCTCACCACGAGAAACCTAAAAAGTGGTTAATCATTATGGAAAGAGAATAGGAAATGATGAATACCATCCAAGACTCTAAGATAGGGTATGCACTAGTCCTCAAACCTAAGATAAAATAAATCTCTAAAGAAGTACCTAAGGAATTAAATAGTTTATTATAGAAGTACAAAGGAATGCTTGCAGGGGACACACCAAATGAACTCCCACCATTGAGGGACATCTCACATCAGATTGACTTCATACTAGGTGCTTCACTCCCCAATAAGGCTTGTTACAACTCACTCCTAATCAAAATGGACAAGTGTCTAAACAAATTATTGATCTATTGGAAAAAGGACTCATACAAAAGAGTCGCATCCCTTGTGTAGTCCCTAGTGTATTGGCCCATAAAAATGATGGAAAATGGAGACTTTGCATTGACTCTAGGGAAATAAACAATATAACTATAAGATATTGGATCCCTATATGTAGGATTAAAGATCTACTAGACCTACTTGGAGGAGCATGCTACTTTTCTAAAATAGACCTTAAATTAGGCTATCATTAGATGAAGATCAAGCCTGGAGATGAGTGGAAAATAACATTTAAAACCACTAAAGGCTTATATGAATGATTTATCATGACATTTGGTCTCAACAATGCCCCTAGCACCTTCATGAGGCTGATGAATGAAGTTCTATATGACTTCATAGGTAAGTTTGTAGTGGTTTATCTAGATGACATACTAATCTTCAACTAAACAAAGGAAGAACATATAAACCATTTGGAAAAAGTCCTTCAAAGGCTATGTGAAAAGAAGTTAGGAATAAATATTGAAAGTGTGCATTTATGCACATAGAGTTGACATTATTGGGCTTTTTCATCTCAATGGGCACTTTGAAAATGGACCCTAAAAAGGTAGAGGCTATTATCAATTGGCCAACACCTAAGACTTTAGGGGACATTAGGTAATTCCATGGATTGGCAAAATTGTATAGAAAATTTGTCAAAAACTTTAGTCATACCTATAAACCTTTATTGGATACTATCAAAGGAGGTAAGAAGATAAAGTTTCAATGGACTATATAGGGAAATGAAGCTTTTGAGTACTTGAAGGGAAGAGTAGCACAATATCCAATCTTGGCACTACGTACCTTCAAGAAGTTGTTCACAATAGAGACTAAGCTAACAACCTTTCCATAGTAAAAGTCCTCAATCAAGAGGGAAGACCAGTGGCCTTCTTCTTTGAAAAACTTAATGATGCCAAGAAGAAATATAGCACCTATGACCTAGAGCTATATGTTATGGTTCAGGCTCTTGATAAATGGAGACGCTACTTGCTTCATAATAAATTCATTGTCTATATAGACAAACATGCACTAAGATTCCTAAATAGCCAAGACAAGTTGAGTTGCAGACATATGAAATGGGTTGAGCAACTCCAAGCCTTCACATTCTCTATCAAGCATAAGAAAGGCACTACAAAAAAGGTGGAAAATGCTCTCATCAAGAGAATCAGTTTGGTTGAAGAAGTACAAGTGCAAAGCATGGGAATTGATTCCCTTAAAGACCTATATAGATATGATCTAGATTTTGGTGACATCCATAAGGTTTTCTCTACTTTATTTGATGCATATATAACACTACATATTCTGAATATTTATTGTAGAATGATCTCTTGTTCAAAGGAGGACAACTTGGCATTCCAAGATGCTCCATAAGAGAAAATTTGATCAGAGAGAAGCATTATGGCACATTGGGAGGACACTTTGGGATTGACAAGACTCTAGAACTCCTAAAGAGAAACTACCATTGGCCAAAACTACATACTGATGTCAGAAAGTTTGTTGAGATGTACACCATTTTCCAAAGAGCCAAAGGAGTCAAAACAAACCAAGGAATTTACCAGCCCTTGCCAATTCCAACAAAGCCATGGGACAATGTGAGTATGGATTTTATCTTGGGTCTCCCAAAAACTAATAAAGGTTTTGATAGTATTTTTTTCATTGTGGATAGATTCAGCAAGATGGCTCATTTTGTTCCTAGCAAAAGCTCTAATGATGCTTCAGATTTTGCTAACCTATTTTTCAAGGAAGTGGTCAAGATTCATGGATTTCCAAAATCCATTATCTTAGAGAGAGATGTAAAATTCCAAGGTCATTTTTGGAGGACCTTATGGAAATATTTGGGCACAAACCTATCTTTCAATTCTTCCTACCATCCACAAATAGATGGGTGGACTACAGTATTAAACAGATCTTTAGGAAAACCTCTAAGGTGTCTAACCAATAACATGAATAGACATGGGATGTTATATTCCCTCAAGAATAATTTGCCTACAATAACTTAATAAATAGGTCAAAAAGGAAGACAACATTCAAAAGTAAACTACGAAATTCATTCTAGAGGAGTCATGGAACTAAGAGATTTACCAAATGACTTCAAAGTTAGTGCCCAAGGTGAAGAATTCTAAACATGTGACAAGAAGATTCATGATCAAGTTAAAAACACTTTAAATCAGAATAATACAAGGTACAAAGAACAAGAAAACAAGAAGAAAAGACATGTTTCTTTCAAGAAAGGAGATCAAGTGTGGGAATATCTAAACAAAGCAAGGCTACCCAAGGGACATACCAAGTTGCAGATGAAGAATATTGGATCCTATCAAATATCGCATACATTTGAGGGAAATGTATATGAAATCTCATTACCCCCAACCATTTCAACTTCTCTTATTTTCAATGTTTGTGATCTCACCCCTTTCAAAAGTGATGTAGGGGCTAATGATATAATGCAGGATGTTGATGATGTACATGCAAAATGGATCAAACTATTGCCACCTACCCAACTAATATAGTTGGAGAATATTTTGGATTTTAAGGTGGTCAAGAAGAAAAGAAACAAGACTTAAACAAACTACTTGGTCAAATGGAAGGGTCTTCCTGATATAGATGCTATATGGATGAGTGAAGAATGAATTACCAAGAATGGCACTTCTGTTCAACAACTATCCTCAAGTGGGACTTAATTTTTTAAAACAAGGGAGTATAGTACAGGATGTTGACATATCAGTCAAGTTTTTTATTGGTGACATACACTTATTTAGATTGTAAGTATCTACTAATCTTATTGTACAGTTAATAGTGTTTACCAAGCATTTTAGTTACTATCAAGTTCTATAGTTTCTACTGAGTCCTTTGGAAAAATTCCATTGCATGTCGAGCAGTTATAGTTAGTGTGAAGATTAATAGAGTAAACTAATCATCTTAGTGTATGTTGAATTTACCAATGTAAACCAAGTAGTGCAGTGCTTACTCAATTCACAATTGATGTGATGCAAATCCAGTGTTAACCAAGTTACTCTATGTTAACCAAGTGATTCAATTTATATCAAGCTCGTAGAGGAAGCATTGACCGAGTCATACAGTGTGAATTAAGTGATTCAGTTTATATGTTGAGTTTCATAGTATTCACTGAGTCACCAACGCAAACCGAGTTCAAGACTACTTGGAAGTGATCAATATGGACCAAGCTTCTACATCTACTAAGTGCATGATGATGTCAAGCATTGACAGTGGATGTCGAGTATCAAAACCTCACCGAGTCAATCTTTAGAACCTTAGTGTCTTCATCTGGGCCAACTTTGTAATATTTGTGTCAACTTTTATTTTGGTTGACTTTGTAATTTTATAATTGGATTGGTATATATGTAATATATCGAAGTGTGTGAAAGCAATGCAATGTAATAAAATGAAATTAGAGAACAGAAAAAAGATAAAATTCCAAAGCCTATAGTAGTATAAGGATCAACAAAGACATTTCTATCACAACAAGGTAATTTCTACATAAAGGAATCTCATTCAACAAACCAAGTAGATCAGATATCAACTACTAATTAATCCTAATAGGTGGATTAGTCAAATCCTTTAACAAGGTATACCTAACAGTCTCATGCAAATATCTTTACCAAGTGCATACTTCATTGTATGTTTGTAAATCCTTTAACAAAGTGGACCTAGTAGTCCTTATTGTTCCTAACAAGGTAGATCATTAGAAGTGATCAATGTAAGCTTTAATAGGCCAACTTTATACTACAATACTAAAACTTGTTGGCATCATCCGCACCCTAGTTCTACTTTCTATTTGGAAGTTTTTTAGGTCACCAAATCTATGTGTCAAAGTATTCTAAATGCTTTCATATTTTTAGTTTCTTATGCATGCAATTAGATCAAAAGGATTAAATTCTAATTAGATAATTAAAGTTAGAATTTTGCAAAGTTAGTGATTCACCTTTCCCCTCTCAATAACTTAGCCTTTCTAAATATTTCCACTAATTGGTATCAGAGCTTTGTGGTTCTTAGGAGAAAGTTTAATAGCTTGAGTAAAGATCAAGGCCATGGAGATATTCAGACTTGACAAAGCTATTGACAATGAGAAGTTGGATTTGGAAATGGCTATTGCCCAACTCAAGAAAGAAAAGGAACAACTCTCCCAATCCCTAAAAAGAATAAAAGATCTTGCAATTTAAATGAATGATCATCTCTACATTGAATAAAGAATTGAAGACCTTCATCCATCAAGTAGCTTAGATGAAGAAAATAATGCAATCAAATAACTCTTGGAAAAGAATGGTTCACTACAAGAAGAAGAGAGAAAACTAAGGAGAGAACAAGAACTTTAGTCAGTAAGGCTATGTGAAATCATGGAAGAAAAGAAAAGGACAAAAGCATAAATGGAAGAAAGAGACAATGGGATTCAACATCTATCCCTTCAACAAACTGACTTTATTAATCAACTCACCAATGCAAATGAAGAAATTGTGAACATGAGATCTAAGAATGAAAGATTGCAGAAGCATCTAAACTCTAAAAGGAAAATCACTGAAAGAATGATGAAATCCCAAGTAGACATGAATCAGTTGAATGAGAAAAACTCTATAGACAAAAGGGGAAAACATGAATTGGATACAAAGAAGAAGGTGAATCTTCCAAACAAGGAGCTCAAAAGAATAAAAAACCTACTTGCAATCATTGTGGTAAGATAGGTCCTGTGTCAAAAAAATGTTGGAGCAATGGGAAAGGAAAATTCAATGGAAAATGTTACAATTGCAATTAGCATGGTCATAAGGCTAATGAATGTAAAACAAAACTAAGATTTGAAGGAAAATGTCACAAATATAAGAAACATGGACACAAGTCATCAGAATGCAAAACCAAGATATTGAATCCAGTAGAACAAATTGTGAAAGCAATATTTGGTTGGCACTACAACGCCTAGTGCAGATGTCATTATTGTGGAGAACTTGGACACATTGGAATGAATTGTGTAAAACATCATATGAGGATATTGTAATCCCTAACTAGGACATTTCCAAGCTCAACCCTGATCAAATGTAGACATTTGGTGAACTTCTCCAGAAGAAAGCCAAATAGTAGAGGCTAAGAGAGGAAAGGGATAAAGAATTTAAAATTATTGAGAATGCAAAGAACATTTTGGCAGAAGCTATAGGTATTGAGGTTGACAATTATCAACCAATTTTGTATCAACTAGAAGAGGAAGTTTAGAAGTTTAATGAAGATATAGATGGATAGGATAAATTACTACATAAAGTAGAAAAGAAGTTTGATAATAAATTGTTAGAGAACGTTGCTCAAAAAATTACAATTTATCAAGTAGAACTCTCTACAATTTTGGGTCCTGTGGAAACATCTTGTACAAATTTATCATCACTTTTTTGTAAGATGTGTGATCTTTCTAATTTTACCAAGGAAATAAAGGAAAAATTGTCCAAGATAGATGAAGACCTTAAGGCAAGCGCTCAACAATTTTAGCTTGGCCCTAGTTCAAGTTTTGCACACTTCAAGAAGATAAGATTTTTGACAGATAAGCAAGTAGAATTGCTTAGAGAAGAAGCAAGGGTAAGATCTAAATTAATAGATATTCAGAATATGATTCTTCCCAACATGGATGCACTTCAAAAACATATTGAATATTCTAAAACCCTCATCCATGACAACAAGTTCTCCATAGCAAACCACATGATTGAGTTGTTAGCAAAAGTACAAATTGCACTACACACATGTATGGTTCTATAAGACAATTGGGATAAAACTTTGGCTATCATACTCAAGGTACATTCAAAATTTTTATCTCAGTTTGGCATTACGATGTAAATAAATAGAATAAATCTTTGGCATTAATGTCAAAAAGGGGGAGAAAGATGTGTAAAGATGTATAGTTATGTAAAATGAGGAGATAGATGGAGAAAGATGTAAAGATTTATGGGGGAGAAAATGTCATAAGTTGTAAAAAAAATGGGGGAGAAAGATGTGAAAGAGGGTTGTACAGCATGTATAGCATATATTGTATATAGCAAGGAAATCTATAGTACACTTACAAAACCAATTTTGAAAAATCTCAAAAATAGTATACTCTACCAAGCTAGGATCACAAGGTGGTGGTATTTAGGAAAGTTTTTGAATTCATTTTTTATTGATAAGTGTTTTTGTCACTAATTCCAAAGGGGGAGATTGTTGACATATTAGTCAAGTTTGATAGTAGTGACATACACTTATTCAGATTGTAAGTATCTACTGAGCTTTTTGTATAGTTAACAATGTTTACCAAGCATTTCAGTTACTACCAAGTTCTACAATTGCTACCAAGTCCTTTGAACAAATTTTAGTGCATGCTGAGTAGTTACAATTAGAGTGAAGATCAACAAAGTAAACAGAGCATCTCAGTGTATGTTGAGTTTACTAGTGTAAACTGTGCAGTGCAGTGCTTATCAAGTTTGTAGTTGGTGTAATGAAAATAAAGTGTTAACCAAGTTATTTATTTTATACCAAGCTCATAGTGAAAACATTGAGTGAGTCACACAGTGTGAATCAAGTGATTTAGTTTATATGTCAAGTTTCATAGTATTCATTGAATCACCAGTTCAGATCGAGTTCAAGACTACTTGGAAGTGATCAGTATGGACTGAGCTTCTATGTCTACTGAGTGCATGATGATGTTGAGCATTGACAGTAGATGTTGAGTATCAAAACCTCACTAAGTCAGTCTTCAGAACCCAAGTGTCTTCATTTGGGTTGACTTTGTAATATTTTTGTAAACTTGTATTGTAGCCAACTTTGTAATTATATAATTGGATTGGTATATATGTAATATATCCAAGTGTGTAAAAGAAATGCAATGTAATAAAATGCAATCAGATAAGAGTAGAAAGAGAGAATTACAAAGGCTACAATAGTATAAGGAGCATCAAAGACATATCTATCATAGCAAGGTGATTTGTACATAAAGAAATCTCATTCAACAAACCAAGTTGCAAATTAGAGATCAACTACTGCTTCATCCTAATAGGTGGATCAGTCAAATCCTTTAACAAGGTAGACCTAACAATCTCATGAAAATCTCTTTATCAAGTGCACACTTAATTGTATGTTTGCAAATCCTTTAACAAGGTGGACCTAGTAGTCCTTATTGCTCCTAACAGGGTAGATCATCAGAAGTGATCAATGTAAGCTTTAATAGGCCAACTTTGTACTATAGTACTAAAGCTTGTGGGTATCATCCCCACCCCAATCTTACTTTCTATATGGAAGGTTTTTGGGTCACCAAATCTATGTGTCAAAGTGTTATAAATGCTTTCATATTTTTAGTTTTTTATGCATGCAATTAGATCAGAAGGATTAAATGCTAACTGGATAATTGAAGTTAAAAGTTTGCAAAGTTACTAATTCACCCCTCCCCTCTCAGTAACTTAGCCTTTCTAAATATCTCCAACATAAGATCTCCAAAGAATTCAATACACCAAACTCTTCACGAGTTCCAATCAAGGAAATTCATTCCTAAGAGTCACTTATAATAAGTAGAAGTAGTTTTCTAGTTCCAAATAAGCCTAATTGTAAGGCCTAGTCACCATTGGTGTTTTATAAACCATGGATTTTGACTATGGTCATTGGGAGAATATGAGTCTTAGGGAAGGTTAGTTGTGTTTCTACACTTCCTAACAATTTTTAGTCCCCTACAGCACAAGAGGAAGGTCCTAGTGTGGTCATAGTGCACATTTTGCAAAAATTGTAAAAAATTGCACTTTACAACAAAAATTGCTTGACAACTTTTGCATAATTGCTCCCCAACTTTCACAACCTTTGAAAATTGGTTGTATTGGTTTGGGAAGTCTTTAAATATCTATTTTAGGTGAGTGGAAGATAAAATATTTACTTTTTCAATTTGAAATCAATAAAATTTCCCATTTTTCCTTGTAATTGGTTGCAACACATTAGTGTACGAACTAGTACGGATTGGCAGAAGAAAATTATTGTTTGAATATTAATCTTTAATTTTCTAGTAAAATAATTCAATTGATTTTAAGGATTGAGGTGATCAACATCAAAATTTATTCATCATTCTTTCTCGAGTGCACCAAAACCCTTGTTTCATTGACAAGTTTATGAAAAAATGCCCTAACTTGCTTTTCCACTCTGGGAATCTCATGCTACTTGGAAAAATGAGAGTTAGTAGGGTGTACTATAAGATATTAGAAATATGGGAGATGGAAAACAAGTTATCTAATTTTGTAACCCAATCCTAGGCCAAACATCTCTATGTGTTTGGTTCAAGACATCAAGCATTGAAGTGTCAGAGGTACTTAGGGGATGGATAAGACATTTATAATGGTGAAATGTGATATCTAATTGTAAGAATTTGGTATAGCTTTGATACCATGTAATAATTTTTCTAAGGGAAAAATCACACAAGATCAAGGAGCTCAAGCACAAGCATAGAATGGACCAATAAAGTATGATCAAAATAACAATATCAAAATGAATTGATGTGATGTTATGTACATACACACTAGGAGTGCCTATATATAAAGGCCTCTAAGATACATCTAAAATTTCTTTAGAAAGAGCTAGGAGATAAGCATGACAACTAACCACACATCCACCAGAAGTGGATTATCCTCCATTGTAGATGAGAGGATAAGTATGACAAGGTGTATCTCATGTAGAGATGTTGTAGACACCATGTGCTTAATTAAGGTGCTAACTAAACCTTCAAACTGATCCAACGACCTTCTTAGATGAACTAGAATCTAATTTGACCACTGATTAATCAACTGAGACCGGTTTTACCACTAATCTACAAACTCTAAAATTTGTGCCAAGAGGTCCTTTTACTGGCCTTAAAAACTGACCCAAACCTTGAACCAGGCTCTAAAATTTGATCCATTGATTATTTGTTCTACATTCTTGCACCCTGTTGAATCTTGTCTCGTGAAGAATTTAGGGTCAAAAGATATTCGCTGTCAAAGTTACCTTCTTAGAATTACTTGCAAGTAAACATGTCAGAAAACCACAAATTGGGTTTGAAATCAGCATAGAAAATTGGGAAAACTAACACATGAGGAAATGAAAACTGGGGCACTGATTTTCTATCATTAGGAGACTACGAATTTGCGATTTGGGCTCATGACAAATCACAAGGTGCATTTGGCGAGCGGTCAAAATGGACTACTCGGAATTAGCAGATTGGAAACTCTAACATAAAACATTTTTTGCGAATGGAATTAGCCTAGAAAAGTGTGCAAATGGATTCGTCAAGACTTGCAACTGGGAACACTTAAAGTATTTTTGAAGTACTACATAATGGTACAATCCATTCGATCTAGCCAATCACAGATTTTGAATTATGATATCACGAACAGGGGTACTAATGAATTTGTAAATGCTGACACCAATAAAACTTTAGAAATTGCATTTGAAAACTGATCAAATGGATTTCTCATAAGTTGAAACTTAAAACATAGCAAGTATCTGATGTCTACAATGCAATGCAAAAGGAATTTCAACATTTGGGTCAACTGGGTCAAAATTATAGCATGTCAAACAGGGCTTCCCAGAGTTCTGAACATTTTGCATCAGCATGACAATATTAAATGACCAACTTTGAGGGATTTAAAACCTAGGCAAACAGACTCAAAATGACTCAAAATCTGAAACATAGGTTCTTGGATATGGATACTAGACACTCCCAAAGTGGTAAATCACAAAACATTTCTAGGTGCAAGATATTCAGTTGCAAACACAGCCTCCAGTCACTGTTTGACATAGGTGAAAATGCAAAAATGACACTGGTTCAAAACAAATGACTCGAAATGTTAATTTAACTTCATGGAACACTTAGATAGGCTAAATGGAAGGTGCTAGAAGGATCGAACACCTCTTAGGCCTCAAAGGTACAGCTAGGTATAAACTTATTAAAAAGTATTTATAGGGGTCAATTTTCTCAAGAATGCTCAAAATTTGGGCTACAATTTTGAGCACCAACAATGGCTTTGTCTGGGGATGCATGCCCCTTGTGAGCATGGCAAGATTTTAGATCTCTGGGAGAAGCAGACCACACACCTGAAACAAAAAAATTTCCTCTCTTGAACAACTTTATTGAAAACAAGGAAATAACTACTACTATGTACAAACGATGACCCCGGGTCATCGAAAAGTTTTCAAAATTCCTTACCTCTGTCATACACCTTATTTTCATTGACATTTCTCTAAGGTAAGTTGAAATTATCTTTCTCAATTTTACCAATCAGATTAGCATCTTGAATCACATCACTTGGAAAAATGAAATTATTATCATTCTCATAGTGCTTATAAAATTCAAAGAATATTTCATCTTCACGCTCACTATGAGAAAAAACATTAGCATGCTCATGATTACACAAACTGAACTGAGAATCAAAATCCAACAATTATTCATGCATGCTAATCAAAAACAAAAAAACTTCATAATCTACACCATTCACCAAGTTGCATGTACCAAAAACTTGCAATTCACCTTGTGTCTCTGGCCATGAAGAGTATGTGAAATCTGATTGTTGCCTACTCGCAGTCATGTCATTCACTGAATCAGATTTATTCTCCACTAAAACCTCTTCACACTCAAACAATTGATTAGTCACCAAAATTGAAAACTCATTCTACAGTGTTGGTCTAAACTATGTTGATCATAATCATTTTCTTCATCTAACTGAAAGTTGGAATAAACTTTGAACTTATCTCTGCAAGAATTATCAGCATGTGAAGAAAATTCATATTCAATTTGACAACATTCATTGTTTTCCTCTTCATCATATGAAACATCAAAACATATTGTAGCAAAATCAACATGAGGAGAATCTGGAACAGCATTAACCTTCCCTTTACTAACATGCTCCACATCCAACAAATCGTCATGTTTAAAGACATTTGAGGTATTATCATCTACACCTCCAAAATTTGATAAGGATTGTTTGGATTCCATATCTCTTTCTACATAAAACTTTGGGGAAGTAACTTGACTAAACGAAGAAACATTATGACAAAAAATATGAAGATCCTTAGAAACACTTACTTGCCTTTCAAAATCACAAGCCAAAAAAACAAAGATTTCATCAAGGCTCAAGAAGATTGCCTCACAAATCTTCTCCCAGCTATGATTATCATCCGGATGGCATGAAGAATTTACAACATCAAGATCATTAGTATAACAATTTGGAAAATCAGAATTGTTACAACATTCATTCTTATCATAAAAATCACTACCCTTACTACTATTACAAATTTCTTCAACTTCATATTCACTGTAGCAAAATTTATTTTCACTTTCATATCCATCTTCATTATGTTGATTGTAATTACCTGATTCACTTGTATTTGAATCCTTCTCTTCACATTCTAAAGACAGATTATCTTTATGTATGGATTCATTATATTCATTACTACCCTAACTTTCAGCACACTCATTATCACCAAAAGACATAACATGAAATCTATAATCATCATCTTCCATCTCCTTAATGAATCTTTCAATTTGCAAAAACCTTTGTAATCTTATAGGTGCTGGCCAATTGACTAAATCAAGTATTAGAACATCAAGGAAAACACTAGGTAGGGAAGATTTCTTGGGTCTACAATGAAAAGGCATCTTACTGATTATTGACTTAAGCCTTAAATAACATTGTTCGACACTTAAACCTTGAGTATTTCCTACCTCAATTCTTATAAGATTGACAATCCTTTTGTAGACCAGTCTAATCAACAAAGAAATGTTATTATCCATAGTTTCTAAACTCTTAGAATTTGGCAAACTAATCTTAGATCTGAGATCTAACTCCATTATAAAACAAAATTTCTACCTCTTCCTTCTAGTGCTAAAAATCACTAAATAGAGGCAATAATTCTAACATTTGACTTCCATGAAAAGAAAACATGAAAATCAAAATACCTCAAGTGTTGATGTTGAACTTCGATCTGCTAACTTCACACAGGTGTAAGATTGAAATTCTTTACACCACTGATCAAACTTTGTAGAGCCGCCACCTCTTTGCAAGAGGAATAAAATAATCACTGCTCTGATCTACTTTTACACTTCACTTTCTTATAATAGTAGATTTCAAATAGCACTTAAAAACTTATCAACAATTTAAAATTCCTTTCCAAGAGACTATCAACAGCTTATGATCTGCCCATACAACTGAAAGTCCTTTGAAATTTTGTAATGAAATCAACTAGGAACAAACTAGTATAGAGATTTGAGAGTCGCCACTCACACTTTGTGAGAAATAAAACATAATTTGTCACTTGACAAATCTGAACTAGACCTTCAATGTAGGAGAAACTTGCAAATCATTAACACCTTGAAAAGAAAATACACTTTATAAATTGATTCCTAACTCTGAACTTTCTCAACAACACTTGCAAAGACTGAACTGATTTAAGATAGACCTATAACAATCATAGCACACAATTTTCATCCAATTTTATAACCTATTGTTGTCCATGAATAAATCTAAACTGGGGTGCATGACAATTAACTAAGAAAATTGGAAAAGCACATTAGAGAACTTATTGTTGCAACCTTTTCCATGTACTTCTCCTACTGTATTGAATCTCCTCTTTTTCAAATTCTCAAGGTTTGTCTTAAATCTGATTCAATATAGTCCCCAGCAGAGTCACCATTTTGTTGGTGTTTGAAAATGTTACCAGTTTTCAATTACCTTGATGAGAACAAAACACATCTAGGGGCAACTAACTCCCATTTTCAACATGCCCATTCAGACACCAAGCCAACTATAAGGCTAGACTCTTCTTCTTCTTCAAGATCTGCAAAACCTAGGTAGGTGGACCTATAGATTCTTTATATGGTACCAGTTATCAAAGCATACACTGAATCTAATATAAAGCAGATAAAACCCTTATTTATCCTATTAACTCATGTAATAACATAGATCTACAGTAGCAAATTGGAACTCTATGATATTCACAAGCTGAGTGAGGGCATCACATTTGGGTTCTTCAACATGAAAGGGAAATACAATTGATTATTAATGTTGATTTTCAACAAATCCTCAAATATGCAGCAATAAGAATGAATTGATCCTACAAATGATCATTGCCTAATCCATTGGGCAATTCCATGAATTGAATACATACATATGTGATATCTAGGACATATTTCATACACCAAGATATCAGATCCATCCTATCACTTTGTGATTCAGACATCAGTGTTCATTAAGACCTCATTCTTATGAAATATCCTTCTCAAAATAACTAGCAACCCTATCAAACACATCAAGCATTTACTTGGCCCTTTGTTCCAATAGCAAAACATATGTGACATACAACTTTAAAGGGATGCAAATGGGTCTCGGCTCTTTGTTCTTAGACCACATAAGACTACAAATTACTAAGATAGGAGACGAGAATTAGAATGAAACTAAAGAAATTTTGGCTCACTTGTATTCATTTCCTTTAAATTATACATTCAAATGCATGAAATTAAAAAAACACAAACACCTAACAAATTTGAAACTAGCTTCAAATTAACTTCACTACTGCTGTTCATACATAAGAGAAATTGTTGAATGAATGGTATCTCATTATTGGGAATACATCAAAATTGGAACTAGAATATGGTTTCTCAGTAATGTGAAAATTTTCTCCAAAGAACTAGAACCTCTACAATGAGAAAGAATGAGATTGATATAGAGGAAGGAATTCCCAGATTGAATCTTCAATTGACATATGTCCACATAAATTCCATCTCTTTGCCATGAAAAGACTCTCTCTAATCTCTCTCCTCAACTGCCTATCAGATCCCTCTTTCAATTTTTCTTTCAGAGGCATCAAATATCTCAGAAATGTCATGATGAAAGAACATAATTGATTCTGAGCTAAAAGTGAACTCAAGGTAAAAGGTAAAAAATCAGTTAGCTGGCTTCCACAAAACAAGAAAACCTCTTAGAGTCAATTTTCTTCACCATCAAGCTCCAACAAACTCTTATATCTACATCCTAGCCACTATTGATGATCAGTGTTAAAATTTGCCTGTTCATTTGCCAATACCCTAGGAAACACAAATTGACCTATAGCTCTAACTAGTGAGCACCTATGCAAAAATTGATGTCAAATTTAGAAAGTTCATCTCTTCTTGATTTCGACAATATATAACATTGCTATATTCACCTACCAGAAACCCCTAGAATATCAATTTGAAAACAATCCCCCTGGTATGAAACTTTGGCTTGAAACTTGGATAGTTTAAATTTTCAAAAAAATTAAAACCTTCTAAAGTTAAAACTCTACATTTAAACCTTTTTGCAATTTAAACATATGCACATATCATTCTTTTGAGAAAAATAATTAAAAATTTATTTTCTATACTCTTCAATTTTTTGCCCCACCAAACATTTTGGGTCAACCTATGTTTGACCAATTGCCACGTGGCAGTCTCACATTGGCTTCTCAATTACCACATCATCACTTAAAAAGTACACCCCATCACTAACATGTCACCATGCCTTATCACTACCACTCATTGCCACATGGCGCTCTGTTATTGGTCAAAATTCACATTTGCCATGTCAGCACTATCGGGACCCACTGCCACATGTCATCACCACATAAACCCTCGCTATGTCACCATGTTATTGCATGAGAAACTTCTCCTTGGCGAGATAGCGAGGACCGCTAGATGTGCCACTTGGCACAATCTTCTTCCTTTGTCTGTGATCTTGTCACATCACCACCTACTCAAAATTTGTGCCATGTACCATTCATTGGTTCACTGACTGCACTATATGCGGGACCCATGTTGCATTTCATATTTGAGTTTGCTTTCTCCAGTTTTTGGTGTTTTTTGACAACCTCGTTATGTCGCTAGTTAGATTTTTGAGATTTCTCGGCTAGCGAAGTAGCGAGGTGCTAGATTTTTGAGTTTTTTGGCAACCTCGAACATGTTGATGTCATCATCTTGTTTGCTTGCAAGTTCATTCAAAATTTTATGGTTGACATCCAACTGGTCGACCGACCACGGGCCCCACTCAACAACCTGTAGCTTCCAAAATGCATTATCTTGAAGACAACAACTCTATTGAGTGTAATAATATTTAAAGACCAAAATATTCCCCATACACCCAATGTGGGACTAACATTTTTAACTGTTGTGGCCGACAGCTTCCCTCTCTTTTGAAATGCTACCCCTTGCTTTAGACTGGCTTCTGCAATGGTATTTGTTTTGTTGTGAGTGTGAATCTCCATCCTGCTCATGGGTTTCCTTCACATTTGGACCTCCACTTTAGAGTCTTTGAATGGTGCTTTCCCCACCTATAATGGCATTTTCATATCACTCATGCTAATAAGTAGCTCCCTTGTTCACAACTTCCCTCCATTTCAAACGTAGGATCTTGGCATCAAAACTAGCATCTCCTATTGCCTTCCATAGAGGTCTTTCTGTGTCTATGTTTTTTTTTATATGGTGAAGGGCTCCTTTGTTTTAGTCATGGGTTTTCCTTCTTTAGCGTGGAGAGTTCCTATTCAACATGGGCACAATTTTTTCTAAATACCTCTGCCTAGACAGTGGCTCCTACTCTGCTCTCCAACCACCTTCTTGGTGTGGGACTCATTGCATTTCATGCTTCTTTTCCAGCATTGGTAGTTGTGTTTCTATTGTTCTCTGACTCAGGATTGTCCCCTTTCTCTGCCCTTGTTTCCATGCAAAACTCTCTCTCTTACAAGTTTTCTCCCTTAGTTTCTATGAATTACCTCTTACATGCATGGGAGTTCTTTCTAATGTAGAGGCTCCTCTTCTCTTTTATGTGCGTGGAGCCCCTACAACTTTGTTAATCAACGTGAGATGTCTTTGTCATGGTGGCTTCTTCAAAGCTTGGCATGAGCTTCCTAATTAGCATAGACCTCTGACAAATTTTCCCCTTCTCCAGTCGGTTCAACTTCCTGCACAAACTTTTACATCTCTACCATGTTGTTTCTTTTAATGCATGAATGGTGCTCCAAACTTGGCATCCTTCATTATGCATGGACTTTCTTATGCTTTTAACACTTTGGCTATTCCCAATGCATGGGATGTCTTCAATGTTGTTGCGGCTTCTACTTTGTGGTTTGTGAGCTGAAGGTCAGTTCTTGTTTTTGATTGGCTTCAATACCTTGGAACAATGGTGTTCTCCTTTAATCGGGTTGCTTTATGTCTATGCCCCATACAAAATGAGGGTTCCTCTGTCTCTGCATTTTCTCTGGCCATAACATTATCATTACTTTGAAAGAGATTGAGCTTGTTTGGGCCTTTAGACAAACATTTTGTACTCCTATATATCCCCTTCCATGAGGTAGCATAATGAGATTGAGAAGATACAATGGCATGCAAAACCCATAGTCAAAACACCATGGGCATGGCGAGGGTCAAGCTAGAATAATAATCATTGGATACAACCCTTCACCTGGAGTTCATTGAAATTTATAAAAGGACCTACAAGAAATCCAATGAGGTTATGATCCACATATTCAAATATAAAGATACAGATTGTAAGACATCCTTGATGTAATTGAACTCTCCATTTGCACCTTGATGTCTTATTAATCTGATGAAATTAGTTGGGCCCCAAAGTGGGTTTGGCTAAAAAAAAATTCATTTTTGAACAACTAAACCTTCAAACTAATCCATCGACCTTTTCAGACTAACTAGAATCTAATTCGACCACTGATTAATCAACTGAAACCCATTTTACCATTGATCTGCAAACTATGAAATTGGTGCCAGGAGGTCCTTTTACTAGCCTTAAAAGCTGACCCAAACCTCAAACCAAGCTCTGAAATTTGACCCACTAATTCTTTGTTCTACATTCTTGCACCCTATTGAATCTCGTCTCATGAAAAATTTGGGGTCAAAAGATAGTCATTGTCAAAGTTGCCTTCTTAGAATTACCTACAAGTAAACATGTTAGAAAACCACAAATTGGGTTCGGAATCAGCTTAGAAAATAGGGTAAACTGACACTTGGGGAAACAAAAACTGGGGAACTGATTCTCTATCATGAGGAGACTATGAATCTATGATTTGGGCTCATGATGAATCACAGGGCGCATTTGGTGAGCAGTCAAAGTGGGCTAATCAGAATTAGTAGACTAGAAACACTGATAGAAAACATTTTTTGCGAATGGAATTGACCTAGAAATGTGTGCAAATGGATTCGTCAAGACTTGCAACTGGGCACACTTAAAGTATTTTCAAAGTACTACATAATAGTACAATCCATTTGGTCTAGCCAATCATGGATTTTGAATTATGATATCACGAAGAGGGGTACTAATCAATTTGCAAATGTTGACACCAATAAAACTTTAGAAATTGCATTTAAAAATGATCAAACAGATTCATCATAAGTTGAAACTTGAAACATAGCAAGTATATGATGTCTACAATGTAACACAAAAGGAATTTCAACATTTGGGTCAACTGGGTAAAAATTATAGTACATCAAACAAGGGTTCCTAGAATTCTGAACATTTTGCATCAGCATGACAATATTAAATGACCAACTTTGACGGATTCAAAACCTAGGAAAACAGACTCAAAATGACTTGAAATCTGAAACATAGGTTCTTGGATATGGATACTAGACACTCCCAAAGTAGTGAATCACAAAACATTTCTAGGTGTGAGATATTCAGTTGGCATAGAACTAATAAAGAACATATTTTGATTATCTACAATGGGCCTACTAGCAGTAGGAATTTAGTTAACCATCTTATTGAATCTCACAATGAATTCCTCATGGGAATACTTGGTTCCTTCTTGATTTGAGAGAGATGAGACAATAAGGCATGTTCATCTTCTGTGCTTTTATAGTATGCCTCAAATTGATTCTGTATGTCATCCTAGGTTGTGATGCATCCTAGAGGAAGATGTTGGAACCAATCAGTTGTGTTTTAAACTAGTATCTCAATGAACATTCTCATGACCACATCTTCATGTTGAGGGTAGATGATACTAAAAGCTATAAAGAAATCAATGATATGCTCATTTATAGATACCTTCCCATCACCATTGAATTTGGGAAAGTTCTTTTAGGAGGCTCTTTATAAGTCATTGTTAGTAGCAAGTCATAGAGAGACAATAGTATTACCCCAAGGCATAGCCATTGATGTGGGAAGGATAACTAGTACTAGTCAGAAGGTAACAACATTTAAGGCCACAACTCTATGTAGGGTGAGAGCATTACACAATGATGGAACTTGTGTGTGAAATATAGGAGGAGAAAAGGAATGAATATATCTCCAAGAAGCAAGATGAGATGGTGGAAATAGAGCCCCATGAATACCTTGAAATGTTGGGTCCCTTAAAAAAGCTCTCCCTCTTCTCAAGTGATCTTCTAATATGGGAAAATCAGCTTTCCTTAGTTCTTCAAACACTAGATCAATTTTTCCTCTATCACAAACACTCCTTGTATACTTGGATCTAGGGTGAACAAAATCTTTTCACAATAGGTGTTCCTTTAGGCTAGTCTCAATCTTCTTTGTTGAAGCACACCTTCCCAATAGACTTGCCACTAGAGTCACAACTTCCAACTTCCACGAATATGAATGTATGTTAGTCACTTTTAAGCTCAACTAACACCAAAAATGTAATCTATTCTATTTATTGAATATAAGATACAAAAATGCAAGACTATCTACCAATGCATGTTGCATAAGAAGATAAAGTATGGTCAACTTGACAATACCTAGATTGCTTCTTCCTTAGTCACTTCCATTTACCAAATTCCAAACTTCTCACACATCGATGAAATGCCTATGAACTAACTTGCACAAAATAGAGAAATCAAAATAAGACTGTCAATGAAGGTAATAAAGCTTACAACCACTGAAAAGAAAGAAAAAAAACCCAATTTATTTGTAACCTCACAGCTTTCATTAACATCACATTTGATGCAGAGCCTCACCTTGGAAAACTCAGGAGGAAAACAATCACTCAACTGAGTTGCTTCAAGGGGCACATGCACCTTCTAGGATCAAACTAAAATCAAACTCTGCAATTTACTAACTAATTCTCTTCATACATATATTAAAATGAGATCATGCACATGAACTTCAAGAATGATTAAAACTTCTTTCACTCTATTAATAAACTAATTTTTTTCAATACCTAGTGAAAACTGAGATGTGACAAGAACTTTCATAACCTCCTGTCGCAACATTTTTCTGCACCAACTTAATAAAATCCGGCCCAAATTTTCTGCAATCTATTTGAATATATATATTTGGGAAAAGAACATCTAATATCAAACTAACCATAGACTAACCATTAAATAACATTTTTCATATTCAAAACTACACCATCGTTATGCGTGCATGGATTTCTAAGCTTGAGATTAATAGAGACCGACCAAATTTCTCCACATTGGAAACAAAATACATGGATGAAAACTATCACATTCAAAAGGAAAATCTGAATATCAAAACAACAAAAAATTGATTTCCAACAACAATAGACCATTTTCAATATCACATTGCATGACTGCATGCAAGATTTAAAACTCAAGCTCAAGTCGGCTATCGCTTAGAACCTCTTTATTATGGACCAAGACTACCATTTCATGATTCAAACTAATACTCATCACCATCTCACAACAATCGTGCCACTAACCATACTGGTGAATAGATAAACACATTCACCGATCTAATATTTGGATTTTGCATGGCTGCATATATCACTAACACAAATAACAGAAAATAACAAAAATAAAATAAACATTATGTACATACTCTTCTGCGATCTCAAAATTGATCGCAGAGAGTTTAATGAGTCTTCATCAGCAAAATGACTCTCAAAATGAGTTTTAACACAGTTAAATATTACAGATCGATTCCCTTGCAATGAAACTCAAAATTCCACTTTCAAAAACTGAAAAGAAAAATCAAAAAAATACTCTCCAATTTGAAAACGCAAAAAATCAACACAACATGAAACTTTCTATTCCTTTCTCCGTATTCTATCCCTCTCTTGTTACATAAAACTAGCTTTTTAAAACCACTTTCCTCTCCATCGAGTAGGGAGATGAAACGTCTACACATGAAAAAGCAGGGAACCATTTTTCAAATTATGAATATTCCTAAAACTACCGCCAACTTCCTATCACTTTCTAGTACTTTATTTTCTTAATTATTTAAACACTCAAAACTATGACTTAAAGAAAACTAATCTAACTGAAAATCAACACACCTTGTCCTAGGTGGCTATATTTGGAAAGTTTATCGAATCACTACTCCATTTATGCCACCACATCATAGGACATTATTACAATCATTAAACTAAAAACATAACATTAAATTTCTCCTCAACTTCCTTTCACATTTTCCACCATGTTACTTCCTGTAGCATTTTTCTGATCTACTACTGCAGCAACATTTCATTCCAAGTACCATACAAGAACTAGGTGAACAAGAAAATCAAAATGCATATGCAGAGTCTCACACAATAGGCCCATCTAGAGGGGTGTTCCCACATAATAATTTTGTCGATCTAATAATTTTTTTGATCTAATTTACTCTTCAAAATGTTACATTAATAGACTTCCTAGAAATGGCCAATTATATTTACTAATTACTCTAACAAGAAACGTTGAAACATTATAATAATAGAACTAACTAGAGAATCATTTATTACAAAACTTTACCCTTCAAGAGAAATGCCAAATATGGCTACAATATCATAAAATGAGAAAGAGAAGAGGTGACAATTGTCAAAGAGAGTGTGAGAGGATCAATTTTTCTTTGGGGTTACAGCCTTGGCTATGTATGCCTTCATTGCATTAATTATACTTTTAAACTTGTGGACACCTAGAATAAGAATGTTGTTACTTCTAATCATCCAGTAATCATGCATTTCTATCAATTCTTCCACTCTAGAAATCTTTGATTGGAGCTTCTCTGTTGTACAACTTAGAATAGAATCCACTATTGAAAGCTTCCGGATCTTTGACATATGGAAGCTTAATTGATTAGTAGCCTCTTCAATGAATGCTAGAAATTTATGTTTTATTGGTTCAATGTCTACCAATTTACCATTATTGGTGATATATGATTTCGTATACAGAACCTTTATATGTTCGGATATTTTGTCCATGACTTTCTACACCAAATCATGTACATCCTTTAGCTTATTTTCATATCTCATTGAGCTCTCACCCTTGAATTCCAATTATTTTTTCTAGTGACAAATGGTTCTTGTCCTATTTTGAGAAATGTGTGAGTCATAGCCACATTAGTTTTCATATCAATCACCTCCCACGGTAAATCCATGTGCTCAATTAGGCTCTTTGATGCTTTGTGCATTAAGGTCTGATGAGTGGACACTACTTGTCTTCATTTGTCTATATTTGGTAATAGTTTTCCAAGGTTCTCAATGAGAGGGGGACCTTGGGTCTTCATTTGATCAATCTAGGCACAACCAATTTGACTGAATTGCCTCCCCTAGTGTAGCTTTAGTAGAAATTTATTTTTCTCCTCTACACTTGGGTCAAATGTGCTTGTAGAGGTGCTTCCAAGTTCATCCTTGATATAATCCATCAATTCCTTATTTGAGGCTTTGAGTACCTCCTTTTATAATCTTAATTCTTCCATTCGATCCGCAATCTTCTCATTGGTTGATTTCTACATTTGTACCATAGAATCATGCATTAGGATGCATATGTCAACCATTCTTATCTAGAAATAATTAGTAGTGATCTCATGAAACTTTCCCTCTTTTAGGGTTCTGCAATTTCTACTAACATATGACCAGTAAAGGAATCTATGGCCAATTTTACTATAGTCTTCTACTTCTTTTTCTATAAGCATTGGTTGAGTCAAAGTTTCTTATACAATGAGGTCCTTAGATGGGGCAGCTTCCTCACACATTCTCTTCTTCTAATCAATAGTCTCTTCCAAACATGACTCAATTGAAACGATCAAAAATCTTACTTTCTATTGGAGGTGTTACCTTACTCTGGATGGTAGTAGGAAAAATAGTTTTTTTGGTGATTGAGAGGGCTAGAGTGTCACCTTGTTGAGATGACTCATGCTCTTGATCATCCAAAGGATTGTTGTGACCATCAAGGTTGATGATAGGTGCAAGGGAGGAGGGCTTAGATACTAATTTCTCCTTCTCCTTTTCTTTTTTCCTTTTTTTATCCTCATCCCCAACCTTCCCTATGTCTGGTAGAGATCCTCCTCCATAGGTTGGAGTGATTTGAACATTCTTTTCAAGAGTATGGTCTCCTCCTCCACCAATAGACTATGTAAAACCAACAAATGTTGATGTAGTAGTGGTCATGGATGTAGCAATAACTGATTGAGTTGTTTCAGAAGCTACTCCACTAGTAGATATTACACTTCTAATTATTTTCTTCCTTTCTCTAGTCTATTCCACCCACTTGTCTATCCTTTTAATGATTTCATGCATTAGAAATTCTATTATGTCAACAAAAGGACCTTGAGGTGGAGTTGACACAATGGGGGTCTTCTTGATTTTCTCATAGATTAAGGGATGTGTGTAGGAACCATCATCTACAAGATCGGCAACATCAATAGTGTCATTATACAATTGGATTTATCTATTGTTAACCTAGACCAATACCTCTCTAGTCTAGTATTGATCATAACACTCAGCCCAATAGTCTTTAATTTTTGGGGCATCCCTATGAGCAAACACAACCTTTAGATGATATTCTAGAAAGTTCACTGTGTCATACTGGGGTCTTATTACCTCATAATCATTCAATTTATTATTTATCTCAAAGGCATTGACTAGATTCTGGATATTAGATCTAGAAGAACAAGAGTAAGGTCCTACAACTATTGTAAAGGGAATCCCAACTATCTTCTTCACATTGGAACACAAGGTGTTTACCTCTAGTATTTTTCTACGTAGCTCAATAAGAACAACCTTTTCCTTGGGATACATGGGGAGCCTTTTGGAGAAACCATCAAATGCACCAATTCTTAGGTAGCAGAAATATGAGAATTAGATGAAATAGCATCCAAATTGGCTAACTACCAATATAGCCTCAAGTAAAAACCTTCACTCAAGAAAACCTTACAATTCTCAACACAACTAAATTGTAAATTGTAGCTAAGGATAGAACTCATACACCCTAGTTTTCTCATCATAGTCTTCACTATTGAGAAGACTTGACTAGAGGTGATGTGTGGCTAAGGCATATATCAGATATGAGGACATATAGAATTGTCAGAATGCCTTAGTCAAATTTAGTGAAGAATTAAACTCTTCATAGTCCCTCCACACATATGGTTTATACAAAAAGAAATGATGTTCGATGAAATCCAAGATCTCCTTCCTAGCTTTCAATCTTAGCAATAATGCCAAGATGTCCACAATTTCTCTTTTTAGATTGGTTCCAAAAAGAGTCCTTGGCATTTTACTCTTTTTGGAATGAGGTGTCTGGAACCAAGTCCTCTGCATGTCCTCTCTTCTTAGAGTCTTCTTTTTATTGAACATTGACATAGAGGAAGAAAATTTGATGTTGCAATATTCCTCCTTTATTGGGATTTCAAATGCAAATTGCATCAGTGCCTTGTTTACAAAAAGTAGAATAGGCTGATCAGGTAGTAGTATCTTATTTGTCTCCAAGTTTTTTCCTTTTGATACATTCCTTCACTAGCTCTAATGCTTGCATGGCCATGGGGAACCCAACAGCTTTAACTAATCTTCTCTCCTTCAATTTCTAGGTGATTGGGTGAATGAGTTTGGGATTGAGCCTTCTGTGCAGGTTGCCTAGATCATAGAATTTGAAGGAGGTGTTTGAATATTTCTTTAATTCACTTTCCAAACCAATCAAATGATCATACCCTATTACTTTGATTTCTATTACCTTATAATTTCTCAGAGGAGATAAATTGCTTGATAAAATAGCCGTTACAATAATGAACTTTGTTTGGGGAAAGCCTGATGATATAGATATGGGAATTCGAACATTGGTACCACACGAATAAAAGAAATAACAACTAATGGATATAATGGTTGGAAATGTAATAAATTAGATGGTCAATGGTCATTTAAAACTTTTCATTTCCACCTATATGTCAATTCAAAAATTCAATGATCATATCATTTACATACAATAGTGGAACTAGCCACTTACGTATTTAGTTGAACTTTATTTTGTATATGGGAAAACCTAACCTGTTAGGAGCATAGATAAACAAGAAAACATTAGTAGCATATTAATTCAAGATTCAAATAAGATTCATAAAACCACTAAGTCTACTTGAGTTTAACTACTTGTGCAACCACAAATAAAGGTCCTCACATAACCTCACAGTAGCTCAATAAGGGCACCCATAAGAGGCCTTGTTGATGTGCTCAAGTGTCAAGGATGTAGATGTGCTCTCTCAAAACACAACTATTGAATCCCTTGAATGATAAAATTATATGCAAAATGGTATGATTCTAAGACTACATGAATGGAGAAAACCTTGAGAAAATGGCTATGAATGAACCAATCGCCAAAGGATTCTAAGGTGTGAGATGAAAGTGCAATGTAAGGAAGAAACCTATAACATAATACTACTATGAAAGCTAAATGCAAACTATAGTGCCTACCCCTACGTTCCATTTTGTTATCATTGTCAAACTCTGTTAGACTAGTTTTGTGTTGATAGTTAGTAGCATTGTTTTGAGACTATCAGATATTGTGCTATGGATTCAGTTGATATGTGATGAGATTATTTAGACTCTACATTTCATATATGCATCATGATTATTACATTATTTTCAGCTATTGATGATGATTAGTTAGATGGCTTATTATCACATGTGTTTTATTATGGATACTTACCCCATACTTGCATGTGTATGGTGTGCATGTTTGTTCTTAGGTATGGCGTTTCTGATGTGGTTAAGGAAGGGAGTCGTAGTCACCTGCTAGTCGGGATCTACATGATGCACCACTTCTTGCCATTTCCTATTTAGCTTAGCATATATATATTGTATGTACATGCATGGTTTTTATGCAGGTTGCAGGTACCAAGTATCGACTTCCTAAATTGCTAGGATGAGCATACCCAATCACATTATCTCAATGGTAAGAGAGGGGAGATAAATTCTCAAGTCCAAATCCCAACCCTTTAAGCCATTTGACCTAATCCAAAATTAGGACAAGTATCTAAGTTGAGTACCTTCTAAATGCATTGGATGATATAATTCATGATATTAACCCTTGGTTTGATTTTGTATGTGTTTTGCTATGATGGGTTTTCGTATTTTATTTTATGAGTTCTTGGTGTATTTTCTATTAATTAAGTCTAATTAAAAGATTTACTTAATGATTTAATTAAATGGAAAATTATTATGATATTTTAATATTTTATTTTATTTAATTAATTGGAAAATTAATTAAGTAAAAAGAATTAAATTTGAAGATAAAAATTATAAGTTTAAATTTGGAATGTGACAATATTTATTTTAATAATAATATATTTAGAGTTCATTTTTAAATAAATGTTAAATAATATTATTATTATTTAAGTTAGTAAATATTTTATCAATTAAGTTTCAAAAATAAATTTAAAAGTGGAAAAGATATTAAAATTATTAAAAGATTCTAGATTGCATGATGCATGCATGTGATTAAAATATATTAAGATAAAACAAGTGGATTTATTAAAGTGAGTGCATGAGATTTAAAATTAATAAATTAATAAAAATAAATAAAGTGAATATTAAATAAATTAATGTGCATTATATTTATTCACATAGGAGTATGCGAGCTCTTGGGAATTGTCATGTTGACAACACAAGAGTTTGCACTCTAATTATGCATGTGTTGTCTACACTTAGGAGTTAGCACATTATTTGAGCACATGGTGTCTACAACATTCTAGAGACCTCATCATATCTATCTTCTTATCATGCTTATCTCCTAGTTCTTTCTAGACATACATCTTAGAGGGCTTTAAATAGAGGCTCTCCTAGTGTGTATGGACAAGCTTACATGCATTCGAGAAGCTCATATGCTTCTACATGCTCATATGCTTCTACAAGCACTTCTAGTCACTTGGGGTTTCAGTTGGTTTGATTCTTGGAGGAATGGCGAATGTTGGAGAAGGAAAGAATTTTTCTATGGACTTCTGAGGCATAGCAAATTAGTATTAGTATCTAGGTGCACTCATGATTTTCACATATTCCATTTGCACTCTTTCTCTTCTTGTCTTCATTGTGTCTATTATATGTGTCTGAATATACTCCATGAATGAATCTTCAATCTTGAAATTGTAATCTAGATATGTATGTTAATTTTTATTTGGTTGCAAAAAAAATTAGGAAACCCTAGTTTTATTTATGAAGGAAATTCATCACAAACTGCCCTGTCGTTGCCCCTTACATAGACCCGAACTCATACATTCATAACATTTTATCTAGACCAAATTTATTTGATCACTCCAGTTAGATCTAGTGCAACTTGGCCCTCTCCAACATATTTAAATTTGGCTCGATCCAACAGTTCATTAGGGAGATATGGCCCCCGTACTAGGACTATTTTATTCAATGACAGTCATTCCTCAATTTTTCATAACCAGGAGTTCTTTGTGCTTAAACTTCACAAAAATAATCTATCAAAGCATTCAATGAATTAAAAACCAAACCAACATAGATCTAAGACATTTATATTCAAGATTTTATCCAAATGAGAAGTTTTTTCAATACAAAAAGGCGGACTGTGCCCTTACGACAGCAAGCTAGGACTTTGCAGAGAATTTAATTTACTATTGTATGAAACTTTGATATCCCTACATCATTATGCATTTTATTAATATTCCAAAGTATTTTCAAGAGTTTTATCCCAACCTTAAGTCCTCAAACCACTCTTAAATCCCATAAACCCTCTACGAGCCTTCTAGGCTTCGTTTTGCCAATTTTTGGCAATTTACATTTTTAGGCACTTCAAGTGCATTTGACACCATATAATGGCTCTACTTTCCATATTAAAATAAATTGGGCATTGGAAGGTCTTTAAATAACTCATCTACCTTAGAATCCTGAAGTGAACCTTAGGTACACTAACTCCCAAAATGCCATTAAGGCTACATCATTGATCCTTTTACAAAGTGATCAAACAAAACATTTAAACCATAAAAAAAACATTATTAAGTGACCATTGTGGACTTATTACAATCAAATGACCCTTCAAGGTCATGTTCATTCTTTGATCCCCCTAGGATCTATTTAGTTACCCTAGTTCCTCTAGTCCTTTTTTCCTTAGCCCTGGTGCTCTTGCACCAATTAATAGTAGAAGAAGTGTAATTAATTATTAGTCAATTTAAGTAAATGGATTTTTAAATGAGGGAAAATTAAAAGAAAAGAGTTATTAATAAGTGGAATTAAATAATTGAATTATTAATAAGATTTATTTTACTTAAAATCAATGAGGATTATTTTAAATAAATGATTGTCCTTGAAGTGTTTAAAGGAAATTGTAAACTACTTATTAGAAAGCTGATAAGTATTATTCTAATATTTTGAATAATGTGAATGATTTTATCAAAAAGTCAATGGGAACTAGTTCAATGATTTAAATAAGTAAATAATTATCTTATGATTATTTTAGAAATTATTTTAAAATAATGGAGGGATAATTCTATGTTTTATTCAAAAAGATAAATGGTTGACTTGGAGATTAAATGGAGAATCTTACACACTTGAAATGTAATTGAAAATGAAAACTGAAACCTTTTTTTTTTTTTAACCATGTGATTGCGAAAGAAAACTAAAATATGTGTTTGTATCTTGTTCTTTATGCTATCCATGTTTGGGGTTTGGGTGGTCCTAGAGTGTTGACCAGTTAGGATGTTTACCAGAGGCTTGGGAGTTATGCGAATGTGATGGCATGTTGATGTTATTTGGTCTTGATTCTGTTAAAACCCAACCATGGTAATGTGATGGCATGCTCTATGAGATGTTTGTATTTACTAATTGTTATTACTTTTCAGTCTTCTTGTGTGAAGCTGAGGTGTATGTATTTGAGATACTTGACTTAACCATTTTTGAGTCATCGATCAGTTTACTTGGACTACTTTCCAGTCGCCATGATGGGACTAAAGTGTTGATTTATTCTTGATGGATTGTGACATGTTTTGGACTTGACCATTTTTGGAGTCTTCTATCAGTATTACTTTGAGAATACTTTTTGGTTGCTTGTTAAGAACCAATGACTATTGTGATTATCAGTGATACCTTCAGTTTCCAATAGAGAACTATTGTGGTCATGGTTATCTATGGATGCTTTTCTTTTTCTCATAGAAATTTGATCTTCTTATTGTGGATTATCTTTTGGTATTTTTCTAGTTTCTTGTATAGGACTGTGGTGATTTTTTGATTTATGATTCCATGAGCTTAGGGCAGGTTATCTACTTGTAGTTTCGAGAAGTGGCTTGCAATGGGGGCCAGGGCCCTAAGTGGCTGCCAGGGTAACTCATTGTAAATTGTTTTAATAAGTGAAAACATTTACACTAAATGGGGATTAAATGAACCTAATAAGATAATTGTATTTTCTTGCCCATGCCTCGAGTGCTAGTATAGACTAGGATGGGAGTAGAGAGAATGCTTGGTTGCGACCTTGCATTTCATAGTATGCCTCATCTATACGAGAGGATTCTAGTGGCCGCATAGGGATCACTAGGGGGTTAGGGTCTATTGAGAGACTACTAGGGTAACTCTAGCGTGATCCGTGCGATGACACTTTTCCACTTACATAGTAGGCTCCTACATGTCTTTGTTGTGCCTCTGGGATTAGATGTTAGTTTGTGATTGGAACCTTTGAGTTAGTAAACTTTAGGATTCCTGGACTTAGAGAGTATTTGTGCTATGTGAGTTGATAGCCTATTTAGGACTTGAGATTATCTCCTTAGCATGGTGGGTGTGGTCCATTTAGGTCCCACGTGGTTGAGTGGTAGTGTATTTTCACTCTTACCATTTGAGATCTGTCTGAGACACCGTGGCTAGAGCATTCTTTGTTGGCATTTACTTTCATTCAATTCTTGGATCTTATGATGGATGTTATTTACTGACATGTTTATTTATATTGATGATTAGCATGTGATAGAAGATGTTATCTACTTTGTAGGATCATCTTATGCTTTATTCTTGCATGTTAGATCTCTTTATGCATATGTTGTAAATGTTAGATTTCTTTTTGCATATGTTGTAGTATGTTTTAGGAGTGAAATTCCTACTATGATAATACTGATAATCTCTTCGATAACTTGGGATGTTACACACGAAGGGATGGCTAGGATCCACAATGGTCTAATGATGCTATTTATGGTTGGGAGGAACCATGCACTTAGTTAATTGTGTTTTATGATATATTGTTATCTTTTATGATGGTTGTTATATGTTTATTGATGGATGGATGTATCATGTATGTTATTGGTTTCTTTTACTTTATTTCACTTGTATCATGGATTCGATGGGGATGATGTATCTTTATTTTTACATATGTATATTTTTTTAAGCTTTTCATTCCCTGTGACATGTATAGTGGATGATTGAGTATTTTGAATTTAATTGCCAAGAGGCAATCTGAAACAAATGTATAATTTGGACATTGGATTTTCTATTTTTCTTTCATGTGGATGAGGTAGTTGTTAGACTTAGTATTAATTAGATTAAATGTGACTCAACATCTTGGGATCCTTAAGGAATGTAACTTGTTATGAATGTTTTTAGTTGTATGTATGTTATTACTTCCACTACTATGTGTTAGATGTGAATGAGTTATCTTTCATGTTTAAAAATAAAAATAAAAATAAAATGCTATCAAACTTAGTGAAACTTTAGGTTAATTCTTTGGATCCCTTAGCAGGGCATTACACAAACTATAAATCTAAGTAATGCAAACAACTACCAAAGATTAGTTTTAAGTATGAAAATCTCTAAAATATCTAACAACAAACTAGCATGATAACAATGCAAATGAGGGAGATGGAAAATGCTTGAGACTAGGGCTCTATTTATAGGTTTGATAGAGGCCTTGGGGAGGTGGCATCTATGTGGCATACACATAGGTGCCACAAGGGAGACACATGAACTAAAGGGCAAGCCATGCAAAATTCAAACAGAGCGTTTAATGGTTGAGAGGCTCAAGGTGTGCACATACATGTGAGCAACCTTGGGGGAAGGAGTAGGGGAAAAATGTGTAAGAGATGTAAGAGGCATAAATGAATTGGAAGGCTTATTGGATCAAGAGCTTCTCACACATGTGAGCAAACACTTAGGGGCTAAAAGGTCTTTAAAATGGTGTTTAGGATAAATAAGTGGGTAGGCTTAGAAGGATGAAAGTGATGGGTGTAGACTAGGTTTTAGGATAGGTTTAAGACTAAATTAAATAGGATTTAATTTAATCATAGGTTTTAGAGAATTTAATGGAATGGAGCGAATTAAATAAATAAGATTTATTTATAAGGGGATTTTATGGAGCGTCGTGCTTTAAATAAACTTAATACATTAGGAAGGGAAGTATTTAAATTAAATTTAAATACATTAGGAAAGTGAACCTATTTAATTAAATAAGTAGAAGAATATGACGAATATAATTAATTAGTAAATAATTAACTATAATGTCAAAGGAAATATTAAATGAATTAATATAGTGTTTAGGACAATTTTAAGTGTCTACATTTTGCCCCTCTTTGATGTGATGTTAGGATGACATTATATCAAAGAAAAGAAAATATAGATTGCCCCAGAAAGGATAGGAGCCCTAGGAGTGGTGTCAGAGTGATGACAAAGGAGGAGGGTGCCCCCTCACAAAAATAGCACAAAAAATAAATTTTAGTTAATTTTCATGAAAAGGACTTTAGAAGAAAAGAAATGGGAAGAAAAGAGGATAAATGAAGACTTTGCATGACTTGGAGGTAAATAGGGAGTCAACATGGCTAGGAAAGGACACAAGCTCAAAAAGGGGCCTTGGAGGGCCTATATAAACCTCCAAGGGGCTCAAGGAAGGCTCATTTGCATACTTAGAGAGCAGAGAACTAGAGCGAAGGATGGACACTATTGAAAGATTGTAGCTTAGAGACTGCATCTGGGAGCAACAAAGACTAGCAAAGATGGGCCCATTGGTGAGTTGACTAACTTTCCTTGTCAAATTTTTTATTTTGTAGGTTAGATGGCATTTATGGCACATTAATGAGGCCAAAAACTTGGTTGTCTTTGCCCTGTTGTCTATGCAAATGACAAATTAGGGACCGAGAGGTCTGTAGAGATGATAGGATACATTATATCATCTATGTAGATGACAAAGGGGGGAAAGGGGGTTAGAGACAGGGTAGAGATGATGATCTCCATGTCATTGTCATCATAGATGACAATCTAGTAGTCACCAGTGGGAAACCATCATTTGCACAACCATCGGAGATGCCAAAGTAGCATCTCTAGAGACTGTCATCTATGTTGATTGGTGTCTCCATGAATCAACATCTCCATAGATCAACATCTGTGTAGAGTTTTGTCTTCGTCGATTGGGACAAATCGACAGAGAACAAGGGAGGATGCCCCATACCGGGGGTTGCATGAGATAAAGGAAACTAACCATGTGCATGTCTATGTTGCAGATGGAGATGGTGGTATTCTAGTTGTGGGAGCACTATCCATCGACCATGGTGCTAGAGGAGAGATTGATAGAGGCCGACTGGGGACATGTGCACGAGTGGCCAAATTTGAGAGCACATTTAGCACAGCTATCAGCATTGATTGAGTAGTGGCACACACCTTCATCGAGTTTCCATCTATCTACTAGAGAGGCGACTGTCACCTTGATCAACATGTGGTAGATTCTATAGGTTCCTATCTATGAGATGTACCTCGAGCATGTGTTAGAGGGTGCAAATCCCTATCTATAATAGTGCTTCAAGCAACAATGGCAGAGGCTATCGATACAGAGGTCATGGCTCACATGGAGAGAGGCACTAGAGTAGAGGCTGCCACAACTGGCCATGTACCTTGCTTATCTCATCTAGAGGATGGTACCAGACCATGTTGGGCATGGATTTCCAATTGGGTGGACACAGGTGCTTAGCACATTGCTCTAGGATGATGGTGTGATCTTCTACTGGGGTTAGACTATCTTAGTGGAGCTATATCATGACCTTCATATGCACACCTACAAGGCACAATAGACCATCAGGCTAGGGTTGACACTGCTCATGGTGTGGTTGTGTGAGCACATAGGTATCACATGGTTGATTACCATATGGGAGACTAAACAACTAGTTGAGTCATTTGCATGCTAGTATAGACCACCTATCTAGTATACCTCCATAGAGTCTGTTAGTTTCTAGTGAAGATGCCTAGACAAGATTATCATATTTAATTAGACACCGTACGATGGCATGGAGCGATGGGGGAGTGTCTTAGTAGTTGGGGGAGAGGATAATAGCGAGGATTAGAGATACCTCCCCTACACAGATAGACTGTTGTTTGATCGAGCGGTCCATGCATGTCATCATGAGGTACATGCCCTCTAGGGTGCAGAGGTAGTTTGGTAGGATAAAAGATGTAGTCTCAGATAGGTTTTCATACCCTGTGGTATCCCAGGAGTATGGTAGGTTATGGGGTCATTGGACCAACCTGCGGGTGGCAAGGATATCTTAGCAATCAATGCAGGAAGTGCCTTGGGTACATAGCCAAGATCGAGGGGATGCAAGGATGACATCAGCCTATACAAAGTGGTGGGTGGTGCATCAACCAATGCAATAGATAGTGCTAAGAGCACTGCTACTAGCAGAACTGGCATAGGGGGAGGGGGATGGAGTAGGGGATGGTGGATAGGTGGCGGTGGTGCCACTACTAGTACATGGTGCACTGTAGGGTCTGTTGGGGCACAAAGCCTACCCAAGGAGAGCATCAATACTAGTAGGGCCACCACAGTGGCCATAGATACAGGGGCCACTAGGGCCATAGGGATAGGGGCCACCAGGGCCATAGGGACAAGGATGACTAGAGGATGCAAATATGGTCAGAGTGGAGTGAGATAGTCTCCATATAGAGGTTGCATGTCTCTAAGGTGAGGTACAATTTGAGTAGACATAGGCAGATAGTATACAGTTGGCGATGCTATAGGTAGAGGTTTAGGGTCAGTGAGCTAGGGAAAATAGTGCCCAGGAGGCCTTGATAGCCTTGAAAATGAGGATAGATGCTAGCAATTTTAGTGATTTTTTGATGCAAGAGGAGGCTGATGAGCTAGCAAAGATAGATACCCTTTGGCAAGATGTGGCCACACTACAGGTAGAGTAGCACACTCACCAGGCATAGATAGATGAGTACCACCCACAGTGCAATCTGGCTAGATAGGTAGTATAGCCTAGGGTAGCCATGGTTGTGATGTAGGAGGCTATGGTAGCCCGCTGAGTGAAGACACAAGTGGTATGAGAGGTAGCCTATTATAGGTCTTTATATCATGATGTCATGCCTACCGATCAATGGCAGCCAAATTTTTGAGGGGCCTCTAGCTCATGGACCATAGGGGGCTGAAACATATCAGAGCAGTCAATTGGGTAGCGTATGCCTCTCTGAGGAGGGGATACAGGAGGGGCAGGGCCCTCATATCCAACTACCTAATTTTGTATAGTGAGTAGTTTTGACATAGAGGTGTAGATGCAGTGAGTTTTTGATGATGCATTTGTATATGATGATACTACATGATTCTTTTGTATACAGACTGTACACAGACTATTCTTTTGATATATATATATATATATATATATATATATATATATATATATATATATATGACATAATTCAATGGGCCTATGTGTATATAGATGATTATTTTTATGCATGTGATTTCTATGATGTGGATACTAACATTGTGATGCAGGATGTGTGTGATATTATCTTGCCTATGATTGATATATGATGCCTAAGGTGTGAATGTTGCAAGTTCGATGGCAAATATGAGATGTATGCATTGATTTGTTTTACATGTATGGATGTACTATATGCTTTGTGAGATGTTTTATGATGTATATGCCACTAGTTATGATGATTATAATGGATGCATTTAATGAATTAATATAATGAACTAATGATGAAATCTAATAATGAGTAAAATGCCGAATGAATGTATCCTAAAATGTCAGTAATAGAAAAAGACACTAATGAATGCAAAGTGAAATGATTGAACTTAAAATGTAAATATGAAAATGTAAGATGAATGAACCTAATGAATGGACATGTTTCAAAACTCCTCACTTGTAGGAACCAAGTAGCGTAGCTTAGGATGAGGGTAATAAATAGGACCCTTGTCTCAAGAAAGGCACAATGAAACCCTATACTACATGAATCCTAACTATATGATACCGAGGGATTTAGTTTTTTTTAGATGGGAGAGCACACCTTAGTTTGATTTTGCAAAGGAGTTTATGCATGATACTCTATAGAAGCATAAATGACAAGGCTCCTTTGCATGGACTAGACGCACAATACCATAGAGACTTTAGGATAATAGGTGTAGTTTTCATTGTCATGATGGAATAAATGTTGTATATGCCTTGGAGAGGTCTAGGCACACCCAAAGTCATTTTAGGGATCTTTGGTCGAAAGTGTACTAACCCATTGCCCCCATTGTGCAATGCATAAACATAACCTGAAACTGACACATATCTACTAAAGTATCAAAAATAGATCATACCACAAACAACACATGTAGTTAATGAGAGTGATTTAGGTGCCACCAAAATATGGAATATCAAGGCACACCATAAAAGGCTTCCACTGACACATAAAATCAAATAAACCAAAAAGATCCCATATGACCAAGTAATCATTCAATCCATAGTTCCCGCCATGAATTTTAAAGCCTAAAGGTGAATGTCATACTGCCACATATAGGAAGGATTCATCCTGTGAAAGTTTTTTTTGTTTGATGTCAATTATTGCAAATTTTTTGTTGGCAAGGGCTATGAAAAGAACAATTTTCTCGAAACATTAAGTCTCAAAGGTAATTTTGTTTAAGTTTTGTTGTAGTCACTGTTGTGGGAAAAAGCTTAGTGTAATGGGATTGGGACAAGCACTCGATAGAAAAATGCCTTGCAAACTAGAGGTCTTTGAAAAATGAGAGTGAAGTGAAGCCTCATGAATAAGAGGTCTTTTTATTGGATGCATAAAGAAGCAAAAGTTAGATAGGACTTTTGCACAAAAAGGAGATGAAATGGTGGAATGCAATGAAGTGAGATGAGCCTTATAGATAATGGACCAAAATACTTCTTTCAGAAACTTTTTCTTCTTTTTTAGTCTTTTCTTCAGTAACATTTTATGAAAAAAAAATTTGGAGCTTTCTGATTTTCTAAATTGTTTTGAATTTTTGTGGGACTATAACAACACTGTACAGGAACTGTAAGACTCAAGCATAGAACCTCATGAGATGTTGGATATTTACAAGCTTAAGGATCAGATCTCCCTCTAAAGTGGCAATCTAATATGCCCCAAAACTATATTTGGCTATAATGATAAATGGACCAAGCCAATTAGCTTCAAATTTTCCTTTCTCTTCACAGTTCTGGAGATTCCTCATGTTATGCTGCAAAACTAATCCACCCACCTCAAATTCTTGTGGATTGATTTTTTTGTGAAATTGGAGTTTAAGGAAATTTTGATACACACAAAGGTGGTTTAGGGCATTGAGGCATCTCTCATCGAGGAGTTACAGCTCTTGCAAGCGAGCAACTCAGTATTCTTCTTTGGACATTAGATTCTTGAGAGAGATTCTGAGGGAAGGGAGCTCAATTTTGATGGGTAAGACATCTTCAGAACCATAAACAAGGGAAAATGGAGTGGCTCCTATGGGGGTATGGATGGAGGTGAGATAGGCCCAAAGGGTAGGAGCAATTCGGAGATGCCAATCACAGCCAACTGCGTCAATGGTTTTCTTTAGGATTTTCAAAATAGTTTTATTAGTAGCTTCAGCTTGACCATTTCCTTGGGGGCAGTACTTGGTGGAAAAATGCTGGGTGATTCTGAATTTCCTACACAATGTGGTAACTGCTTGATTTTTGAAAGGCATTCCATTATCAGTCATGATGTCTTGAGGTATACCGAAATGACAAATAATGTAGTTCTAGATAAACTTCAAAACCTATTTTCTGGTGGTGTAGGTTAGTAGGATAACCTCAACCCACTTTTTGAAGTGCTCAGTGGTGATAGAAATATACTTGTGGCCATTTGTGGAATTTGGGTATACTTGTCCAACAAGATTGAATCCCCAATAGGAAAAGGGCCATGGGTGATGGTGGGTTGGAGGTGTTGTGTGGGGGCGTGCATCAAATCTCCATGCTACTAACAAGGAACATATCTTTTCACAAAATGATAGGAATCTACTTCCATAGTAGGCCAATAGTAACCTATTTTGAGGAGCTTTTTTGCAAATGTAAGGCCACTAGAATGGGCACCACAAATTCCTTGGTGGACCTCTTCTAACACCGTTCTGGCTTCATTTGAACTAAGACATCAGAGGAGGGTTCCATCAAAGTGTTTTTGGAAAAGTGTATCACCTAGGATAGTATATCTGGTTGTGCAACAGATGAAGGTTTTTCTTTGACTTGGGGAGAGGGCTATGGGAATGATTTTGTGACATAGATAGGAAAAATGTTGGTGTACCATGGAGACTCAGGATTCGACAATGTCACACACCAACTCTAAATCAATTTTCTCATAAGTAGGAATATAAAGATTCTCAACAAGAAACTCACATTGAGGACTATATTCAGGCATGGAAATCATGGAGGCAATGATAGCCATAGCATCTATTGCTTTTTTATTAGCCCTTGGTATCTACTAAAAGACTATCTCTATGAAGTGTTGTTTAAGATCTTCAACTATCTGACGATATGGCAACAACTTTTCATCCTTTGTGTGGTATTCATCTATAACTTGTTTAATGACCAATTACAAGTCTCCAAAGACAAGAAGGCTTTTGATATTCCGTTTGACAGCTTGGCATAGCCCCATGACTAATCCTTCATACTTAGCTATGTTGTTTGTGCAAGGGAATGAAATTTTATAAGACTTAGGAATGAGGTCTCCTTGTGGTGTAACAAACAAAATTCCTTTCATATGAAGGAACCATCAAAAAATAACTTCCATTGTGTACTAGGGGTAAAAGTCATAATTGTGTCATCTGAAAAGTCTGCTATAATGGGATGGTCTCCTTGAAGAGGAGTTTTAGCAAGCTGATCTGCAATTAATTGTCCCTTAATAGCCTTGTGATCCTTATAGACAATGTTGAATTCACTTAAAATTAAGACCCATTTTGTAGCTCCACTAGTGAGGGAGGCTTTTGATAGCAAATATTTGAGTGGATCTATCTTGGCAATGAGATGTGTCGTGTGATTAAGCATATAATGGTGTAGTTTTGGTGTACAAAAGACTACTACCAAACAAGCTTGCTCAATAGTAGTGTAATTCAACTCATAGCCAACTAATGTTTGACTGAGATAGTATATAGTTTTCTCATTACCACTGTCATCTAGTTGTGCCAAAAGGGCACCTAAGGCAACTAAAGTGGTTGAAATGTATAGAATCAATGGTCATCCTATAATTGGAGGGACTAGAACTGGAGGATTAGCCAAGTATATCTTAATTTGTTCAAATGCTTTCTGACATGGGCAATCCCATTGAAACTTAGTGTCTTTGTGAAGCAAATGGTGAAGTGTATGGTCCTTATCTACCAACTATGACACAAATTGTGTGATGGACTATAAATTTCCTTGAAAACTGCAAAGTTGTTTCAATGTGGTAGGTGGAGGCATTTCCATGATGGCTTTTACTTTGGTAGGATCTACCTCAATACCTCTTCTTGACACAATGTAGCCTAACAACTTGCTTGATTTGACCCCAAAAACATATTTCTTTGGATTTAGGTTCAGTTTATATTTCTCTAACCTTTCAAAAATGGTGGTGAGCACATCAATGTGGGAATCACACATCTTTGATTTTCTTAGGATGTCATCAACATAGTCCTCCCTTATGACATGTAGAAGGTCATGGAATATTGTACTCATTGCACGTTGATAAGTGGCACCAGCATTCTTCAAGCCAAAAGGCATGACTTGGTAACAAAAGGTCCCCCATGGGGTGGTAAATGTCATTTTATGTTGATCTTCATCTATAGTTTTGATTTGGTTGTAATCAGAGAAACCATCCATTAAAGACAACATCTCATGTCTACCAGTCAAATCCACTATGATGTCTATGTTAGGAAGTGGAACATCATCCTTAGGACATGCAAGATTTAAATCTTAAAAATATAAATAGATGTGGATGCCCCCAGATGTTTTTCCTATAGGAACAACATTGGAAACCCACTCAGGATAACCAATAGGGTGGATAAACTTTACCTCTAACATTTTCTGCAATTCTGCTTTGACTAAAAGTGCTACCTTAGGATGCATATTGCGCAACTTTTGCTTCATAGGTTTAATCTTGGGATCTACTGTTAAGTAAATCATAACCAAATTTGTGTCTAAACCAAGCATGTCTTCGTATGTCCATGCAAAATTGACTTTACCCTTTTTAAGAACTTAGTCATTTCCTTTTGCTCTTTAGGACTTAAGGTAGCCACAATGTAGGTGATTTGTGGATTATCCTCTATACCCAAATTGACTGGAATTGTGTCCTTCTTCAAGATAGATAACTTTTCTGGTGGTAAAGATCTTAATGCCAAGTCAACCTCTCCATCTTATGGTGCCTCTTGGAGGTTTTCAGTAGAAGATTTGTCAATTATTTTATCTTTTTCTTCATCTAAAAGTGCTCTAAGAGAGTTTTCACTAGAGGATGTTTCTTCTATTTTTCTATTTTTATTTTCTTTTTCACTTTTGTGACTAAGAGAGTTGACTTGGCTACCAAAATAGGCTTCCTCATTGTACTAGATCTCATGTTCATAACCTTGGAGATTCTTAAGGCCCAAGAGTGCCATCACTACTTTGTCCAAGTTACAAATATCAAGAGTTGGTGGTGTGTCCTAAAGGTCCCAGTCTATCATTTCAGGGTTGGTGAGAGGTAGGTCAGTGGATGAAAGGTCGGCTATGGTAATGGCATGGACATGGTTATCTAGTTCATCCTCAATTTATTGGAAATGTACTTCAAATAATTCCTCCTCTTCAGTCTCAAAATCAAGTTTAACCTTATAATAGTTGTCAGCAAAGGACACCTTGGGTTTAATGGAGCCCAAACCATGTCCTTTAGGATAGCTATTAGCCTCAAGGTGTTGTCTGATTCCATCTTCTTTAGGGCCAAGGCTAGTACCATGATATCCCATGCTTTTTATGATGGGAGGGGCCTTAACATATTTGTCTTTGGAGAATTCCACAAGTTCATCTTTTCCATCAAAATATAGCCAATCTAGGATATCAGATTCCATGTGTTCATCACTAAGTGAGCCCCAATGTTCAAATGTTGTTTTGTTAAAATGCATAGTATCCTTATTTGCAAAAAGTGGTAGTTCTGAAGGTTTTCCAATGGAACAGGGGGAGAGGGGTAGTTGTCCAACCCATAAGACATTTTCAAACTTATACTCTCCCATTCCTATGTCAGCAAAAGGAACCTTCTTTCCTATAGTATTGACCTTAGTATCTTCAACCTTCTCTTTTCCTTTGTGGGAACTAGGATCATTATTGGATAACTCTAGCACTATTGTGGAAGGTGATTCCATTATCGTGAGAGGTTTAGGTATAATCTTAGCAAACACACTAATTTGACAAAAATTTATTGGTGCACCTTCCAATCTTTTACAAAAGACAAAAGGCAAAGGATCGCCTGGAATTGTGACCTCTCTTCCTTGGTGGGGAAATTTCAGGCATTGATGATATGTAGATGGTATCACTTTGAGTGTGTGTATCCATGGTTGACCAAGCAAAATGTTATATGGAAAGTCCAAGTCTAGGACATGGCATTCAATGTTTATGACAGCTAGCCCAACCTTTAGTCATAACATGGTAACTCCTTTTGATTCTCTTTCTCTTTCATCATATGCTTTGATTGTTATCCTTTTATTGATATCTAGGAGGTCCTATGGAAATCCCAAGAAATGAATCATCCTCAATGTACAAAGGTTCAAATCGGATCCATTATCTATAAGGACTCTTCTTATCTTATGTCACTATAGAAGGGCTTCAATGTGGAGTGAAAAATTGTGGTGTGGACTAGGACCTTGGAAATATTTGTCTATGAAGATAAGGTATTGTTGTGTGGCAAGGTTTCCAATCATGGTGGTGAATTGGGAGGCATTAATATTTTTAGGAACACAAGACTCTAAAAGAGTAGTCTCCAAAATTTCTTTGTGGATGGGTGAGGTGGTGAGGAGTTCTAGAATGGATATTTGTGCAAGAGTCTTCCCTAACTAGGATAATACATCATAGTGAGAAGCAGGTCTTTGTGAGGTAGATGGCATAGTAGGTGCATGTGGAATTGATAGATTAGTGGGTTTGGGAGTGGCATCTTGCAAATTAATTCTTCCCCATTGAGTGGTTGGACCATAATTAGTTGCTTGTAAGACAAGGGTATTGACATGAGTGTCTACTTCTTCAATGCGACCACACATGGAGTCAAAACCACATATATTGTTGGTTTCTATTTTACCACACAAGGAGTCAAATCTTGATATGTGGTTAGTAGAATAGTCATAGTGGAGTGCATTTGATGTGGAAGCTCAATTTACATTGTTTGTATTGTTGTTCCCATTGTTGTTATTGTCATTGATGTGGTCAAGAAATGGCTCTTGATATATCTTTAGTTTAGAATTTTTAGAGGGTGGTCCCCCTTTTACCTCAATTTATCCATTGTCAACAAGATTCTAAAAGAAGACTTTGAGTTTTATACACTTGTTTGTGCCATGTCCTTTGATGTGTTGGTATTTGAAATATTCATTTTCCATATACAATTTTGATTTGGGTTGATTCTCATCAAAGGGTCGTGTGTTGGGAAATACCATCAAGTTGTGATCCACTAGTTTTTAGAATATGGCATCCAAGGGTTCATGAAAGTTAGTGAACTTCTGATTTCAATCATAGTCACAATTGTAATTGATGTTGGTATTTTTGTTGTTACAAGGAAAAAATTGCATTTGATTACGAGATTCTTGATTGTTTTGATTTTGATTGTAATGGTTTGAATTGTTGTTGTTTCAATTATGATAGTTGTTATTGTTTTTGTTTGCACCTTGGAGGTTTTGTACACTTTTAACATTAGTGACACCATTGTGCGTGACACCTTTGTTTTTTAACCAAAGTTTGGGCTTGCTATTGTTGTTTGTGTCATTGTTTGAGGATGACGAGATATAATGTTTAATGGCACCTCTATCCAAAAGTCCATTTTCAATGTTCTTGCCTCTCTTGACTAACATAGCAAAGTCTTCAAGACTAGCCATCTTCATGTGGAAAGACATTTCTAGTATCCAATTTTTGATAAATATGTCCACAAGGTGGGAATCCTCAATTTTATATGGCATGCAATTAGCAAGATGCCTCCAATGTTGTAGAAATTTGGCAAATATTTCACCATTTTGTTGTTTTGTGTTGCACAAATTACTTAATGAGGCATGATGTTCAATGTTGGAAGAGTATTGTGCTACAAACTTCACTATTAAATCATTGAAAGAAGTAATGAAACCCTAGGGTAAGTTCATTAGCCACTCTAGTTTAGGGCCTCCAAGACTTTGTGTGAAGAGCCTCTTAAGATAATCCTCACTATAGGCTACTTCTTGACACAAAATGGAGAATTCCTTGAGATGTGTGATAGGAAATGTTTCTCCCATGTATTTGTTGAATTTAGGAATCTCAAAGTTTTGTGGAAATAGTATCATGTTAATGGATCTATCAAATGGAAAGTGACAAATTTCCTCAAAAGAGAAATCCTTCACCCCTTTGTTGCTCATGGTATGGACCAAGTTTCGAAGTTCATGCAACTACTAGGCTAGATCTTGGTTTAGTTTCATTTGTGACTGTTGGGAATTTATAAACCCATCTCCCAAGTTGTAAGGAGTCCCAAACATATTGTGAGGTAGTGGAAGTACTCCACTTTGGCCAATGTATTGATATGCAGTTGTTGGAATTGGCACAGATGTTTTCACCATGCTTGTTGGAATTTACAAATAAGAGGAATACATTGGTTGTGTTGGAATTGCCATCTATTGAGTAGGCACTTGCCCAATGTTTAAGCATCCTATAGTTGGACCTATCAAGGTTGATTTTGGAATACTAGCATTAGTAGTGTTGGGCATAGCACGAATGATTTGTTGGATATATTTTACACTTAATTAGAATGTCAATTGTGTGTGTAGACACCTAAAAAGCTTTAGAAAATAAAGTATTTTTATTTTCTGAAAAAGTCCTTATGACATCATCATTTATTAATTATTTATTTATTTAATTAATTAATTAATTTTTATGCCGTTAAATCCCTTTATCTTAATTTAAAATATTTAATTAAGGAATCCCTCCCAAAAATGTTTAAATCTTATTTAAACATTATTTCCTTATTTATTAATTATTTAATTAATAAATTGACCAAAAAACCCAAAATAAATAAAAAATTTATTTTTTGCCCAAAACTTGGCCAATTTCCTTATGACCAATAACCTCTTCCAAAATCTTCTAATCCTTCTTTAATTTTGATTAAAGGCTAATCCCATCATTTCCTACCCCTAATCCCAACTCAAAATATTTAATTAAGATTAAATATTAATCCTCACGTTTATTAAAAAAGTTTTAATAAATATCTCCTCAACCCAAACCCTTGAAATAAATAAAACTTTATTTATTTCCTAAAAATCTAATTTATCCTCATCCTAAGAAGTTCTAGACTCTTCTAGAAAGTCTTCATCCTCATCCTAGGAAATTCTAGACTATTCTAGAAAGTCTTTATCCTCATCCAAAGTCTAGACTCTTCTAGAAGAGGTCTTTAAACCTAATCCTAATCCCCTCCTAACCTTGTCACATTCTCTAAACATGGGTTAAAACTTACTAACCCAAGCCAAAGTTAACAAATATCTCCTCCTTCACCCACCCTCATTAAATGCCATCCACTTGCCTATCCCTAAGCTAATCCTAAACCATCCTAATCCATCCTCTAATCATTTGCACAAGCCTAAACAAGCTTAAAACCTTCCTAATCAAGTCCAAGTCAAAATTGCTCTCATCACCCTCAAAATATCTCAACCATAAAACTTTATGAAGTCCACTAGGTCATAAATGACTCTTACAAGCCCTTTTATTGCTCTTACAAGTCATTATGAGGGTCTTTATGAAGATTTTATCCCTTGAGCCTCCTTTGTTGACTCATCCTTCCCCTTTCCTCCATCCTCTCACCATGTGACATGTGTCACTCCTTGATTGGCTATAAGGAAGCACAATCCATGTCCTCTCCTCTCATGCAATCTGAGCCCTCCATGAGCTTTTTCCCATCCTTGCATCTTAGCCCTCAATCCCTCAAGCCTCTTGCCTATAAATTGGATCCTTCCCCTTTGCAAAATAACACAATCCATGAAGTAAAGTCATAATGCCATTTTGAAAAGCCATTTTACATCAAAACCATACACTCACACCCAAATTCCAACTCCATTTGAAGCCATTTTTGAAGCATAAAGCTTGAGCATACATCCTATCTATTTAGACAAAGCTACTCAACAAGAGAGCTTCTCATTGAGAGAGCCCATTAATGGCTCATATTCTCAATTGAGAGCTCATCTTAGTCTATCTTGAAGTTTATGAATTTTGTTTAGTTTGTAGAAGCTTTATTTAAATTTGGTTTCTATTAGCATACTAACATTGCTCATATACATTTTGGCACGCCCGGTGGGACCCCGCATGGGTCATCTTCATTAGCTTTTTTAGTCAAGTTTTGTATGTCATTTGCTAATTTTGGCTAATTTTTCTTATTTTTGTGATTGGTAGGATTGTATAAATTGGTTTTGTAGGTCCACATGAGCATGAAGAAGACAAAGGAACTCATAGTCTATCTCATAGTATTTGCAGATTTTTCAAGCTTATAGGTGGACAAAGCACTTGGAATTCTTCTTCCTCTTCTTGTCTATATTCTTCTTATTCCATCTACTTCTTCTTCTTCTTCTTGTGGGAGATCTTGGCCATTTTTTTGAAGGAAGCAAAATCATACACACTTCTTTTTAGTGCTTAAAATGAACCCCTAAATCATACTTAAATCCACTAAAAACTAAAAATTTGCAAAAAAGAAAAAATCTTTTAACAAGTGAAACTAAACCAATCCAATCATTTGCATCCTTGCAACATCAAGGTTTTAGATGCATTCATGCAAAGTTAGGAACACTTCATTTTTGGAAATTTAAAAAGAACTTCAAGTTTCCATTTCAAAAGGTTCAAAATCAACACTAAGTGCACACTAAAATCTAAATCAAACTCAAAGCATCAATCAAGGATAAAATGAACCTCATTTGCAAATATTTTAAAGTTCTTTTAAAAATCTCATGAAAACTAAGAGTCCTAAATGGTTGCCAAAATTTTCCTAAAAAGCTTTGTTATTTGTTCCAAACAAATGTCTTGTTGCAAAATCTTGAATGTTGCTTAGGTTTTTCATGCATCAAAACAACCTAGGAATATCATTTTTGGGCTTAAAACATGCAAACTAGAACACAAAATCTTGAATGAAAAGCAAAGTCCAAAGAGTCATTTTCACTTTTGAGTCCAAAACAATCTTGAATGATCTAAGGTTAAAACAAAGCACTTCAAAGTTCTTAAAAAAACACACAAAATCTCAATCTTGAATGCTCAAAGGAAAAAACTTGAATGTTTAATCATTTGTCTTTGAATGCATGTTGCTAAACACACTCTTGAATACCATGGATTAAAATCAAATTTTCCTTAAATGCATGATTAAAACAAAAAATCCAATCTTGAATGCCAAGGATCAATTAACCATTGCAATATCAAACACTTCATTTGGAGCTTCTAAAATTGAACAAAACAAATCTCTTTTCCACATTCAATTTAGGTAAAGTTTGATTTTTGGATATTTAAGAGACTTTGTTAAGTTAAATACAAATTTTAAAAAATCAATTTGAGTAGTTCCTTAGACTCACCTCTTTTCTAATCACCCATTAATTCAACCATTGGTTGCAATCTCAGCACCATTTATGGGGATGGGTCTACTTGAAAAAGGTGTTAAATGTTCCACAATCTAACTCACTCACTTGGTCTTTGAACGTTTTCTTTAACTTTATCAAAAAATTTAAATGACCAAAACTCTAGATTAAATTGATCACACTTCAAGTTTGGGCACTAAAATTGAACAACTATTGACGTGGAGGGCATCCGGGCGCGCGCTTGGCAATCGAGTTTCACACATCTTTGTTTTGGGCATAAAATAAACTCACAATCAATCTTAAATGCCTAAAAATCAATGAACATCGCATGGTTTTGACGCATTTTCAATGGTGCTCACATTTCTTATGTTGACGATCTCTTGACTTTCATTATGCTAATGACGCTGTCAAATTGGAATGAACATTGTATGCCATAATCACAAGTGTCTTCAATCATAGCTTACAAAATTTAAATTATCAATTGGAATGAACGCGTGTCTTTTAAATCCCAAGATCATGTATGTGGTCTTGTTTTACACTTTTTAGGAGGTTTGCTTGGGGATTTCATCACCTCTTGGGATGACCTCAACTCCAGCGTTCTGGTGGAGTATAAAGATCGGGAGGTGAATCCAAAGACACCTCTCTTGGGATCAAAATTTTGTCACTCGGGCTAAGCCTCAAGGAACTTTATACCCTTGAGAAGTTAAAGAGGAGAAGTGGGTTACCACTCCTCTCGGCTGTGTGACATATTTTTGGTTTCATCTATGGATTTGGGCCTCAAGTACCTTGCGTATATCGAGGAATCCCTAGCTATAACAAATTTCATCCTTGTAGAAAGCTTCCTAGGATGTTGCTATGTTTGACGTGCTTGCTCCAAAATTTTGTCTGCTTGTTTGTTCATAGCTTTTGAATGAATGTTTTCCAACTTTGGTCAAAATCCCAAAAAAGAAGAAATCTCCCAACTCAAGGCATACTTAGCGTAGTCACTGCCTCATCAGAAAATCATCCAAGCTCCCCCGCTGCAACCGAATCTATCTAGTTCCTTGCTTTAGAACAATCCCAAATCCAAAGTCTCTCCAAATCATCCCCCCCTAGCCAACTAGAAACCCAATCCAAAATCACACCCAAGCCTTTAGAGAGTTGTTGTCATTCTGCTAGAATTTGTTATCCAATCAATCTGACCAATCCACCAGCCTCACCAAGGTTATCCTTTTGACAGAGCTTTGTCTAGGGTAATCTAGCTTTGTCACCTGTTATCCCTCATCACCTCGAGCTAAAGGTTGGGATCCACAAGTGATCAATCTCGTGTCATGCCCATAGGATCATTAGTCTATTCTTAGGTTGACACAATCTCCACCAATCCAGTGCATAGGAAAGCAAAACTCTCACTTTTTGACAGCATGCCCTTGAAGTCTTCCATCCATAGGAAAGCCAAAAATCTCCAACCAATCCTCCTTAGGTCTATCATGCAACTTTGACTCTCCCTAGGAAATCTTTCATCAGCCAATCCAAAATTTGTGCTTAACCCAAATCCAACCATGAGCTTCCGTGTTCATCCATACGCAAGACCCCATCCCCATCAAACTCATCATCAAAGCATGAAGTACCAATCCTATCATGATGTGTTTGGTCGCATTTTCCTTGCTCCCGCCACCTCCTATTCCAATGATGATGAAAATCTTGTCGACTATGACGGGTATATTGAAAGCCTTAGAAACATTCCCCCAAGCATCCCCCAAAATCAAAGAGTTATTCCAAACTATCTAGTCATGCCATCTGATATTCTAGCTTCCCCTCCATCACCCCATCAACCAAGCTTCCAATCTTCCACCCCCATCACACTAGCTATTCCTGTCAATCCACCTCCACCTTTGACACACGAGTCTCCAAGGAATCTCCTAGAGGAAATACAAGAAAAGTTGCCTCCAACAGTCGATAAGCCATGTCATCTAATCCAACCATGTGAAGTAGTCAGTGATGAAGCTTCCCCATCTATAAAATCACCTCCATCTCCCATAGCTATCATCTCCATACCATCCATCAAATTGCTTAAAATCCTTCCACTTCCCGCAAGCATCAAAATCCCACCACCTGTCAAATCCTTCCAAATCCTATCCACATCGCCTCCAAGCATTTCCCAAATCTCTCGTAATGACCCTTATGCATCCATCTTCTACTCACCCATCTCCACTACTGAATCTCCCATCTATCCATCCCTTGCCTTTGAAGAATCCATCCCTTCACCTCCTATCACACCATCCACTCCAAACCAATCCTATCAAGATCCTGCCCAAAAGTATGTTGACATCCACCAAAGCATAAATGAAGATATCATCATACCATGTCTTCCATCCATAGTGCAGTCACCATCTCCTCCATCTCCAAAACCTCGAGCCATATCTCCTCCACTACAAGATATCTTTTCATCCCACCAGCTACATCAATATCCTTTCCTTCCATCTCCCCCGCTCCATGCTTCCATCTTACCACCTATCCAAGCTATTCTACCATCTATAATCTACCCTCTTGGTTCACTTACATTCATCCACAGTGGCCCTCTCTCAGCAGAAGAATTAAGAACAGTATCTCCCCATTGCAATACACCTAATAAATCACTTCTACCATTTTCTGCAAGCAAAAAGTTTCCTCAGCTTGTTCAAATGCTCAATCAATGGCATTATCAAGGTCAAGGTTTAGGACCACAAGAGCAAGGAATCAAAGAGCCTATTATTGCACAAAAAAATCTAGGATTTCATGGTCTCGGATATGTATCCAAAGGCTCACCATCTAAAGGTGTTGGTACACCACACCCCCAAACCAAGCCTATCTCCAAGCCCACCATGCCAGCCTCCCGTCACTCCTTCAATAAATCTTATGTCATCCCCCCTCCACCATCTTTGCAACCCAAAACAACCTACCATATCCCCCCTTCATCCGCTAAATCCATTTTGGGTCCTTATGTCCCAAAATCTACCATCCTCCATCCTCCTATCAGCCATCATAAAAATCCTATTCCATCCATTTCTATGCAAGATCAACAAAGGCACATATTAGGGCACATCATCCATCATCATCCCCCTACATGCTCTTTCATATCCTCTCCATCTCACAAAGCTTCTCCTAACCATCTTCCTAAATCTTACCAAAACAATGTAAATGCCAACTTCAAAATGCATAAAGCTAAAAATCCACATCCTAGGCAATCATATGTCTATTCTAAAAGACATACTCCAAAAAGGAAAAATCCAATCAAAGAATGCAAAACAATGCAAAAGCCTATGAAAAGAAAATCCAAAACCATGTGGATCCCCAAGAAAAAAGTTGAAACCCAATGCATAATGGCATCCACCATTGCTAATCCCCCATCTAGTGACTCATGTCCCCCATCTCCTAACTCCATCTTGGGTGCCTATATCCCCAAGCACGCTTCCACAAATCCTCCATCACGCCCGCATCTACCATCTATCCCCCATATGCTCTTTTCACACTCGTTCCAACATGTGCCAATGTTGCTCTTGCAAGCATCCCCATCTCATGCTCCTTTCTAGCATTTTCATCCCTCCATCTCCTACCATCAATCCCATCTAATCCGATCTATTGCATAAATCACACATCCAGTGTACCAACAGCTAGCAACAAAATTGAACATTCCAACAGCCAATGAAAAATCCCAAAAAAGCCAAAATAGCTGAAGAAAGCCAAAATGATTCCAGCTAAGTCCAAAGTCAAAAAGTCAAAAAAGAAAAGAAAAATAAAGTGTCCACTGGTGAAAAGTTGGCAATTCAAGCACCTTGGGCAAGTACCATGATGAAAACTTGGCAAACAAGCATCATGCGTAATCTAGCCATCCCTAGCTTAGCCTATCACCCTCATGCTTTTGGTCATCTCTTGACATCCAAATCCATCTTCTAATCTATCCACCTATCCTCCATCCTCCAGCTTCCATCTCACACCATCCTCTAATCTTATGCAGCTTCAGCTAATCATCTCAGCTATCATCCATCTTCCTAGCCCCTTCAGCTTTTTCCATCCTAGCTTCAATCCTAACACATCCATCATAAGACCTCCTTCCACATGTTATCTTCTGATTGGGGGCACTATATTCCTTGGAGATCTTGTCTTGTCCATCCTCCCTTGTCATTGGTATCTAGCTCTAGACTATCCTCATGCAAACCCAATGTCATCTCTTTATATCCATCATAATCCTAGCTATCTACCATCCTATCCAGCCATCTCATCCTGCTCCTCTAGCTATCCTTGGTCACAAAATCTCTCATCATCATTGGATGCATCCTCCCAAATCCATATCTTTTGCTATCACCCCACCCTTAGCTTTCGCATCTTGCACAACATCGAACCATCCCGCTACCCTATCATCCTGAGCTTTTGCCTACTTGTAACTATCTTGGTCCGTTAGCTTGTACCATATCTTGATTAGCTCACTTGTAAATATCTTGGTCTATCAGCTTGTACATCCTCTTTAGCTTAGTACCATTGCATCTATCTAGCGTTCGTGTCAGTTCTTCCTTGATCAGCATCTTGCACCCATCGCACAACCCTTGGTTAGCTATTCCAATGCATCCTTTAGTTAGATCTCCTATCACCAAAGTGCTATCCTTCTTAGTTCAGCTTGCCAAATGCATCACCCATCTAGATCCATCAACTTAGGTGCTCTCCGATAGATCCTTGTAGGATATAGCTTTCCTCATGTCTGATCTTGGTCCGTTAGTACCTCGTCCTACCCATCTCGTTGGCAAATGGTTCTCTTTTGGATTTTCGCTTTCCTTTGATTTGGACTCTTCCCTGTTGGGTCTTGAAATATCTTTTCCAAGCAATCTCCTTGTTCCCTCCTCAAGGTTGCCATGATCTTCCATAACATGGTATACTGCGAATGGGGCAATCAGAGCGTAAGGTCTTGATCATGTCTTTTGTTTGTTTTTCTTTTTTGCTTGTGGGTTACCCAATGTCGGTTCCATGCTGCTTCCTTTAGGAATCATGTGTGATGCTGGGGCAATCCTTGCGTGTTTGTTTTGATTCAGTTTGTCAGTCCTCTGGACAGTTGGTGAAAAGGCCTTGATGTTCTTGGTAACCTTGGCAATTAACCAACAGTCCTATAGCAAATCTAGTGCTCAATTACATGGTGGTACTTCTCTTTGAAGTATCCCCCCACTCAAAAAGCTTCAATGGTTTTCCTTCATCTCCATTATCCCCCATCCATATCCAACATCCATCTCTCCTACCCCAGCTTATGCATCAGTATCTCTTTGAATCACTCCTCACCTTTAGCTTTAGGGATCCACAATCCTAGTCTTAGGGATCCACTAATCTAAATCAATCCACCAAGCCTCATCTTTTGAGATCCACAATCCTAGTCCTAGGGATCTTTGAAACCCATCTTCCACCAATCTGACTCTTTGAAATCCTGTTGCATCAGCTTTTTAATCCCCTCATCCATCTCCCCATCCTGGATTCCTTTTTATAGCACTCCACTCCTTCATCCTCCACCTTCCCTAAAGTCTTAAGCTTGCTTCCTCTTGTGCATCTAATTCTCCTTTATCATTCTCCTGTAGTGAGAGTTTGTGCTAACTAAACCTCTTCTCGTAAGCCAATCTGAGTCTCCTTGCTCATCCCAGATTCTTGTATTTTTCAAGAAGCCATCGAGCCTCGCTTTCTCTTCCCGCTACCTTCTTGAGGGGGCATCTCACAGTCCATTCTCTCCTCTTCTGCTCTAGCCTTGGGCATCTTATTTTCTTATCTTTGATGCCATGCCACTTGCGGCATCACATCAAAGAGGGGCAAAATGTAGACACCTAAAAAGCTTTAGAAAATAAAGTATTTTTATTTTTTGAAAAAGTCCTGATGACATCATCATTTATTAATTAATTGTTTATTTAATTAATTAATTAATTTTTATGCCATTAAATCCCTTTATCTTAATTAAAAATATTTAATTAAGGAATCCCTCCCAAAAATGTTTAAATCTTATTTAAACATTATTTCCTTATTTATTAATTATTTAATTAATAAATTGACCAAAAAACCCAAAATAAATAAAAAAATTATTTTTTGCCCAAAACTTGGCCAATTTCCTTATGACCAATAACCTCTTCCAAAATCTTCTAATCCTTCTTTAATTTTGATTAAAGGCTAATCCCATCATTTCCTACCCCTAATCCCAACTCAAAATATTTAATTAAGATTAAATATTAATCCTCATGTTTATTAAAAAAGTTTTAATAAATATCTCCTCAACCCAAACCCTTGAAATAAATAAAACTTTATTTATTTCCTAAAAATCTAATTTATCCTCATCCTAAGAAGTTTTAGACTCTTCTAGAAAGTCTTCATCCTCATCCTAGGAAATTCTAGACTATTCTAGAAAGTCTTTATCCTCATCCAAAGTCTAGACTCTTCTAGAAGAGGTCTTTAAACCTAATCCTAATCCCCTCCTAACCTTGTCACATTCTCTAAACATGGGTTAAAACTTACTAACCCAAGCCAAAGTTAACAAATATCTCCTCCTTCACCCACCCTCATTAAATGCCATCCACTTGCCTATCCCTAAGCTAATCCTAAACCATCCTAATCCATCCTCTAATCATTTGCACAAGCCTAAACAAGATTAAAACCTTCCTAATCAAGTCCAAGTCGAAATTTCTCTCATCACCCTCAAAATATCTCAACCATAAAACTTTATGAAGTCCACTAGGTCATAAATGACTCTTACAAGCCCTTTTATTGCTCTTACAAGTCATTATGAGGGTCTTTATGAAGATTTTATCCCTTGAGCCTCCTTTGTTGACTCATCCTTCCCCTTTCCTCCATCCTCTCACCATGTGACATGTGTCACTCCTTGATTGGCTATAAGGAAGCACAATCCATGTGCTCTCCTCTCATGCAATCTGAGCCCTCCATGAGCTTTTTCCCATCCTTGCATCTTAGCCCTCAATCCCTCAAGCCTCTTGCCTATAAATTGGATCCTTCCCCTTTGCAAAATAACACAATCCATGAATTAAAGTCATAATGCCATTTTGAAAAGCCAATTTACATCAAAACCATACACTCACACCCAAATTCCAACTCCATTTGAAGCCATTTTTTAAGCATAAATCTTGAGCATACATCCTATCTATTTAGACAAAGCTACTCAACAAGAGAGCTTCTCATTGAGAGAGCCCATTAATGGCTCATATTCTCAATTGAGAGCTCATCTTAGTCTATCTTGAAGTTTATGAATTTTGTTTAGTTTGTAGAAGCTTTATTTAAATTTGGTTTCTATTAGCATACTAACATTGCTCAGATACAGTGTGGAGATACTTGATGTAGGTATGGCACTAGTTGTCATTGTGGGTTCTTTTCCTTTGCTAGATGTTTGGATTGTGTTTGATATTGGCAATATGGGAGCACCACCCCTCGTAATCTATCTAAACAAGATGCTCTCATTAAAAATCATAGGGACATTAACACCATCTTTAATCGAGTTTAGGAAGATCTCAGTATTTTTTGCCTTAATAGACTTCTCCATTATCTCCAAATTGTATGGGTCTGAAATAAATGTTCAGACATCACTAGGGATATAGTTTTTGTGAATAGGATCTTCGTCTTGGTATACTTCTTCATTATCATATGAATTATTTCCCAAAGTTGTGTTGCGGAAAGGATCCTTTTGTTCTTGTGTGGTTGTTAAGCTAGGCATGCCAAAGTTTGAACTAGAGGGAAATGTACTCCCCAATGAGGTTGTTCATGGAGGAAAAGGATTCTCCATCTCTTTTTGGCTTAATGATTCTAACAAATGAGACATGAGATTAAATGTGAATCTACCAAATCCTGTATCTACCATACAATAGTGACCAAAGAAATGGGTGGAAGATTATGGAAGAAAGAGGAGAATGTGTGGGAGAGCCATTGAATCTAATGTGATAAAAGGGGCCAATAACCAAAATGTAAACAAAAGACCTTGATTTAGCAAATGAAGTGGGATTATAGGATAAAAGTATCTTTTCCTACCAAAGATGATCAAATGATCTTTAGGCAAGACAAGACACCAAATTGATTACCCACTATTTAGAGATGGACTTGTGATCCCAAATGAGTGAGTGCAACTATGATAAATGCTTTCTTATGGATAAAGGTCTAGTGTTGTCAAATGACTGAGTGCAACTATGATAAATGCTTTCTTATGGATAAAGGTCTAGTGTTGTAATCTCTAAAATTTTGTGACTAAGATTTCCTTATGCCCAAAAGATTAAGGTTCAAATGATCGGGCTCTCTAAAGGAGAATTTGCAAATGGAAGACTAGAAATTTGGGAAATGGGTTTGATGTGGAAAATGAAAGTGTTATGGTCATTTATGTAGTTAACTCAATCCTCTCTCACTGGGAACAAAAATCTTGGGTTTACTCCAAGGAAGGCAGACCAATTTTAAAGTTTAGCATTATATTCAATTCTATCATAATGGTCTTGTTCAGCTTCTTCTTTCTTGATGTCTTTGATAGTGTATTGGAATTGTTTATCATCGTGTGCTAGGTTCTTCCTTTCCTTATGGGAAAATGGTTTGGAAAATTTCACTTTCTTAGGTTTGAATTTGTCGGTCATGGTAGGAACAAAATAAATTCAGTTTCAAGCACAAAAAATTTGCAACAAATTGTAACTAGAAGACTCAACCAATTTCAAATGTTGGACCAAATATAGAAACTCCTAAAAATAACCATGAGTCAAAAGGACCCACTTACCATTATTTCACTCACTGAAAGTTTAGCTCACCATTTCACTCATTTTTTTTTTCAACTTGTTTAATGTTTGGTGTTGGTTTTGGATGTTTAAACAATCAAGCACACTGAACACATCAACAATCCTAATAAGGCTACACTAAGATGTACAAGGATTATCTAAAGGGAGTCCTCGATATACGTAAGGTACGTGAGGCCCAAATCTCTAGATGAAAGAAAATAATGCCATGTAGTCGAGGGGAGACAGTAACCCAAATCTCTTTCTTCACTTCCCAAAGGTATAAATTTATTTGGGGCTTAGCTAAGAGTGGCAATATTTTACTTCCAAGAGAGGTGTCTTTTGATTCACCTCTCGATTCTTATGCTGCACCAAAAAACTAGAGTTGAGGTCGTCCCAAGGGGTGATGAAATCCCCAAGTAGTCCTCCTAAAAAAAAATAAACAAGACCACTTATTTCTTGTGCACTCAAGATCACCCAAAGGTGTGAGAGGAGAGAATATGTAAGTGGACTCGGAGTTAAAAGACACTTGTTCTTTCCTAATGGAACTTTAAGTTTTGTAATCTACTCTTAAGACACTCATGTTTAAGCATCCATTTTTATTTCCAACTTGACAACATCGTCCACATAATAAAAAAGTGAGGATTCATCAACAAAAGTAAATCGATTGTGAACATAAGAAAATTGTTTAAAAATGAAACCAATTTCCTTTAAGTCATTCAAGATTGAGTGAATTCATTTTAAGCACCAAATCCAAATATTTCACAGCAAGCTTCATTGACCTTAGGCATTCAAGAGTGTATTTTCTATCTAAACATTGATTCCAATGAAAACATGTCAATTCCCTTGAGGCATTCAAGATTGAGTTTGACTATCCTAAACATGCATTCCAATGAAAATTGTGTTCATTCCTTAATGGCATTCAACAGTGTGTTTGAACATCATCCATTCCAATGAAATGTGTGTAAATTTCCTTTAAGGCACTCAAGATTGGATGTAATGTTTTCACTTTAAAGCATTCAAGAGTGTGTTTGGCCTTTAGGTATTAGTTTACAACATACATTCTAAAGAAAAAAATTTATTTCATACAAGTTTATAAACCATCTAATCCTATAAGTGATTAAAATCACTATAAATTTTAAAATCTTCCAAAGTTTATTTCCTGCAATACACACTTGTTAGAAATCCTGTCAAGCAATCAGTTAGCAAATTAAGTGTTTAAAATTTAATTTGATATTAGAAAATCGAAGACAATAGACACCAGGCACAGAAAACAAACTTATGCAGACGTCAAAACTCACAAACGACAGAGAGGCACAAACACTAAAACTCATAGACAATAGAAGACAAGAGTGTACAGTTAGCAGTTTTGTGGTAAGTTGTTAGGTACAGACAATAGAACAACTTCATAGATACTAAAACTTAGAGATGAAAAAGTACTTGGCACACAATTGAGATGACGAACTATGGATCGCAGTTGATAGTTCTCTATAAAATTTACAGATGACAATATGGGTTTTACAACAAGTATTAATATCTGCCCACCACCCAAAAGACAAAAAAAATGACATAGATAGTAGAACTCAAGTTTAATACTAGAATAGGTGGATTTAAAATAGTAAGGTTAGAGACACTAATTTGTGCAGATGCTAGTCTGCGCAAACACTAATTTGTGAAGGTAATAGCTTCACAGATGACATTGTGTCTAGTGCAGATGACAATGTGCAAATTTTAATAGTGGGTTACAATTTGTTAATATTTTTTGAAGGTAAAATAGGGATGTGGGTCCCACTGGGCATGCCAAAATGTATATGGAAAAACCTAACCTGTCAGGAGCATGCATAAAAAAGCAAACATGAGTAGCATATGCATTCAAGATTCAAATAAGATTCATAAAACCACTAAGTCTACTTGAGTTTAACTACTTGTGCAACCACAAATAAAAGTCCTCACATAACCTCACAATAGCTCAACAAGGGCACCCATAAGAGGTGTTGTTGGTGTGCTCAAGTGTGAGGGATGTAGATATGCTCTCCCAAAACACAACTATTGAATCCCTTGAATGATAAAATGATATGCAAAATGATATGATTCTAAGACTAAATGAATGGATAAAACCTTGAGAAAATGGCTATGAATGAGCCAATCCCCAAAGGATTCTAAGGTGTGAGATGGAAGTGCAATGCAAGGAAAGTGAACCTATTTAATTAAATAAATTTAATTAAATAAGTAGAAGAATTTGACGAATATAATTAATTAGTAAATAATTAACTATAATGTCAAAGGAAATATTAAATGAATTAATATAGTGTTTAGGACAATTTTAAGTGTCTACAAATTTAATGGAAACTCCCATCTTTAATTCAGAATTTGGAACAAGGGTTTGCACTATAACTCTCTATTTGTGGGGAAGGCAACATGAACTTATCTTTCCACAATATTTCCTTCTTCTTTGATCTAGGATCGCAGCACGAGCAATATGCCTCTGGCATCTTAGGTACTTTATTTCCTTCTTTTTTGCACAAGGCTTTCTCCCTTTATTTCACAACTTGACTTTACGAAACCACGGAATGAATTCTCCACCTCAAACACTTCAATAATTGATTTCTTTTGTATTGGATTCTTTCTTTGAAACCAATTCCATCAAAAGCATCTTTCTAATATCTCTATAAAATATCCTTGCATCTACTTTTAGAATTGTTTACCTTCCTTGTCCTCTAGAAAAGAAGCGATGAATATTTCCATTAGATGGAAAAGCACCATTTAGAGCTTCACTTTCCAAAGAAAGAACTTAGAAATAATTTCCTTCACTTTGGGAACTTTTCCTTATATTCCTCAAGATGAATTGTTGACTGTGAATGCACCATTTAGTCATTTTTAAATCACAACCTTTGGTTTATAATAGCATCAATGATCGGGATATGATCTTAATCTTTAGGAAAGCTTTTCTCTATGGAATGAGATTGACGGCTCCATGCTTTATTGTGAGCATTAAAGCATGAGCTTTTTGAGATAATGGGAAAGCGGGGTCCATCAGATCAAAACTAACATTAAGAGTATGTGCAGGATCATGGTCAACCAAACTATGCCCTTAAGTGGCAGTGAAAAACTAGCAAATCAGGCTTATGTTAACTTGACACATAATTTTAATGTAGGTATGGGATTTATATCAAAAAGTTGTATGAAAATAATCTGTAGGAAATTTAATGTAATTTCTAAACTACTAATCCTTATCTAGAGAAAAAAAAATTTGATTGGTCAATATTTTGGATTTTAATGCAGTACTACAAAACTTTCAAGGCAAAAATAAAAAGTAGGTGTATGTCTGACCACCTTAATCAAAATCAAATGATAATATTTTTTAATATAATTATGAATATAAAAAGTAGACATATCCCTGGATGTGACACATATTTTGAGGTATTTATATTCCAAATAAATAATTAAATGTGAATTTTTTGCTCCAACTTTTTCAGAATAAAAAAACTCCTATGTCTGACCATCTTAACTAATTGAAAACTTTCCAAATTTATTTTTTTCTTTTTTCTCTTATACTAGGCAAAGCATGGAATGTGATGTAACTTTTGGATATCAAAAATGTTATACCGTTTGAAAGTTATAGCAATTTTTCAATCAGTATGTCAATCAACATTTTATAGACATCTTCATTAGACATTAACTAATAAATACTTATCGAACTCATAATTTAACAGCAATTATATTCATGGAATCTTGAGAGTGTTCTCTAAAAACCCTTTTCATTTCATTGAATTGGGATGAAAAATATATTGTCAGATGGCCACTCAAAGTCTAAATGTTAAGGAAACATGTCCCAAACATGTTTTTTGAGTTGACCAAAGAGGTTTGGTAAATACCAAGCCTAATTAGGTACCCATTCCATGATTGAGTACCTAACTTCAAATCGGGAGCCAAAAATATGGTGGCAAAACATAAAATTTCAAAAATTAGAAGGTGAGAACTAATTGTAGATTTTAAACCAAAAGCTAACAAACATATTTAAATATGTTTTCACATTTTATTGTATTTTTGATTGGTAAGAGGCCGAAGCCAAGATTAATTATTATGTATTATAATTAATTATTATTTTATTAAGCATGGGTAGATTCGAACCCAAGACCTCTTTGATAAGAGGCTCACAATTTACCATTGTGTTATAGGCTCTTGCCTATTTTCACAATTAAGATATAATGATCTATTTGAATATCATTATTTTTAATTTTTTTATTATATATTATATAACAAATTTTATTGTTATAATATTAAATATGATTAGATAGTATATTGGGATCATACTACTATATATTATCTATAATTTTATAAATATTATCTATATATTATTATTATAATATTAAATATATATTATTACATATACTACGATAATATATATTTGAACATAGTATTAGAAATTATTACATAGTATTATATAGTTTATTAAATTACAATATGATCGATTACCATATGTCAGTAGGGGTCCTAGGACACCTATGGACACATGTCATAATGCAATGTGTCGAATAGGGTCATAAGTTTGTGTCAAATGGGGTTGTAGGTTAACCTACGATCCCATTCGACCCATATGATAGATTACCCTATGTCCCTAGGGGTCCTAGAACCCCTACATAAACATATCATGATGCAATGGGTCGAATAGGGTCAAAGGATAGCCTATGACCCCATTCAACTAATATGATCAATTACCCTATGTCCCTAGGGGTCCTATCCTATGACCCCATTCATCCCATATGATTGATCACCCTATGTCTCTAGGGGTCCTAGGACCCCTAAGGACATATGTCATGATACAATGGGTCAAATAGGGTCGTAAGCTAGCCTAAGACCCCATTTGATCCATATGATCGATTACCCTATGTCCCTAGGGGTCCCTATGACCCCTAGGGACACATGTCATGATGCAATGGGTCAAATGGAGTTTTAGGTTAGCCTATGACCCCATTCAACCTATATAATCAATTACCCTATGTCTCTAGGGGTCCTAGGACTCCTAGAGACATGTCGTGATGTAATGTGTCAAATGGGGTCGTAGTCTAGCCTACAACCCCATTTGACCCATATAATTGATTACCCTATGTCCTTAGGGGTCCTAGGACCCCTAGGTACACATGTCAAAATGCAATGTGTTGAATAGGATAATATGCTACCCTACAACCTCATTCAACCGATATGATTGATTACCATATGTCCCTGAGGCTCCTAGGACCGTTAGGGATACATGTTGCAATGTAATGGGTTGAATGGTGTTGTAGGCTACCTTACAAAACCATTCAATTCATATGATCAATTACATTGTCCCTAGGGGTCCTAGGATTCCTAGGGACACATTTCGTGATGCAATAGCTCAAAAGGGGTCGTAGGCTAGCCTACCTTTCCTATGACCCCATTCGACCCATATGATTGATTACCCTAGTCCCCAAGGGTCCTAGGACCTCTAGAGACACGTTTCATGATGCAATGTGTCAAATGGGGTCATAGGCTAGCCTACGACCCCATTCAACCCATATGATTGATTACCTTATTTCCCTAGGGGTCCTAGGACCCCTAGGGACACATGTCACAATGGAATGGGTTGAATGGGGTCATAGGCTAGCCTACAACCCCATTCGACCCTTATGATTGATTACCCTATGTCCCTAGAGGTCTTAGGACCCCTAGGGACACATTTCATGATGAAATGTGTCAAATGAGGTTGTAGGCTTTCCTACTACCCTATTCGACCAATATGATTGATTTCCCTATGTCCCTACGGATCCTAGGACCCCTAGGGACACATGTCACAATGCAATGTGTTGAATAGGGTCGTAAGCTAGTGTACAACCCCATTTAATCCATATGATTTATTACCCTATGTCCTAAGGGGTACTAGGACTCCTAGGGACACATGTTAGGATACAATGTGTTGAATGGTGTTGTAGGCTAGCCTATGACCCCATTTGTCTCATATGATCAATTACCCTATGTCCCTAGGGATCCTAGTGTTGATCTCAGATTGGTTTTGACAATTGAGTGTCAACACACTTAAGTTATTTACTAAATTCATGTTGAGCTAGTAATATATGTCGAGTATAATATGTATACAAGTTGAGTTCCAATAAGTGTCGAGCTAGCCAAAAATATAGTAAGTATCGAGTTAATCAAGTGTCGAGAAAATAGACAGTGCCAAGCAAGTTCAAGTGTCGAGTTAATTATAGCAAGTATCAAGCATAAGTATTAGCAAGTGTTGAGTAACACAAAATGGACCTAGTTGTTTTTGATGGCACAAACAAATGTGTAAACCATTTTCATGCTAGCTTATGGATAGATCTCAAAGCTTAGAGATAAGATTGATTATATTTGATTTCCTATGCAATTAACTTGCATCCAATTAGAAAATTGGAATGGTTAAGTGGAAAAAAGGATGAATCTCAGTCATAGATCATACCTAATCCTAAGTCAAAAAATCTTTATAAGATGAAGCCCCATAATTTAGAGAGAGAGTGTGATGTATGTGAGTGAAGAATAGAAGGAGAAAGGGTTAAATTGAATTAAAGGAATTCAAGGTGACTTAAAAGGAGGACAAAATTGCAGAATCAGTTAGCAGAACAGAGGATTAGTGTTACAACATCTTCATATTAGATCAATAAGGATCAGAATGAACAGAATAGAGATCATAAATCAATAATACCAGATTGTAAGTTCTTAGATTAAACATTCTACTGTACTTTGTAACAATTGTATCAGCAGGATGAAATCCTTTGGAAAGGGTTAAATTGAATTAAAGGAATTCAAGGTGACTTAAAAGGAGGACAAAATTGCAGAATCAGTTAGCAGAACAGAGGATTAGTGTTACAACATCTTCATATTAGATCAATAAGGATCAGAATGAACAGAATAGAGATCATAAATCAATAATACCAGATTGTAAGTTCTTAGATTAAACATTCTACTGTACTTTGTAACAATTGTATCAGCAGGATGAAATCCTTTGGACTAAGGTTGACTTAACAGTCATTGATAAATCCTTTAATAGGGTGACATTCTAAGTGGATGTTTAAAATCCTTTAAATAGGTACACTTCTAGTATGGTTTGAAATCCTTTAATTGGGTAGGATCTAACAATCCTTTGTAAGCCTTTAATAGGGTAGGCCTTTCACAAGGCAGACCATAGTTCAAGGTCAAACTTTGTAACCTTTACCAGTTACATTATTGTTACAGTAGTAACAAGTTGTGGGTGTCATCCCCACCCCAGTTTTACCTTCTTATTTGGAGGGTTTCTGGGTGATCATATCTAGTGTCAAGTGTTTGTGTGAATGCATTTACTTTTCATGTTATTTCATTATAATTATGCATGTATTGATAAATGTTAAAAGTTTTATTGGTTAAAGTTTAGGACTTTTGATTCACACCCCCCCGCTCTTAGAAGTACATTTCCCATTTGTAAATCCCAACAATTGGTATCAAAGCCTAGTTCTCATTAGGAGAAGCTTTACAACTTGGAGAAAAGATCTTGAGATAGAGGTCTACAAACTCAAAAATATTATAGAGAACCAAGAAATTGAGGTCCAGCTCATTCTGCACTCACTTGAAGAAGCAAGATAGGAATTGAGCAAATCCTTAAAGAGAAGAAAAGACATTACCATTGCAGAAAATGACACATAGTACAAAGAGATTGACACCACCAAATTCTTTGCTAATGGAGACTCAAGTGAGTTTGATGTAGCAATAGTAGATCTACTGGAGAAGAATAGAGCTCAAGTAGAAGAGATCAAAAGTCTCAAGATTGAGCAAGAATCACAAGCCATGATGCTATGTGAAGTAACCGAACAAAAGAAGAGAGCCATTGAAGACAAGGTTATGATAGAAGAAGACAAGAGAAACCTAGCCAATAGACTAGAAGAGAAATCAATTGAGCTTGCTAGTATCTCTAACATACAACTAGATACCCTGAGTTAGATGATGATTCCTCATCATGAGCTAAATGTCAAAGACATTGAGATCACCACACTAAAGTTGCAGAATGAACAACTGCAAAGTGATCTAAGAAGAGAAAGAGAGATTGTTGAAAGCTTCAACAAGCCAAATGAAGCCATCAAGTACTTTGAGCAATTGCCAAAATCCCCTAGATCCAGCAATGACACATCAGGACTAGGCTATCCTAGCACTAAAGAAGGAGAATCATCCAAGACTACTAAAGAAAGAAATGACAAAGGTAAGAATTCTAAACCCACTTGTCATTTTTGTGGTAATAAAGGACATACTACTAATGTGTGCAGGAGCAAAAATGAAAATTAGTATGATAAACCTAAAAACATGGGTCACTGTCATAAATGCAATAAAAAAGGTCATCAGGCACATGAATGCAAGACAAGAACCATGCATGCACCAAGATTTGAAGGATACTACTACAACTATCAAAAGTATGGACATAGTGCCTTCGAATGTAGATTTAAGCCCATGTGGTCACCAAACAAACTAGCAAAAGCAAGAAGTCATGGACACTTCTATAATTGTGACTACAATACTAGGCAGAGTTGTCACTACTGTCAAGAGTATGGACACATCCTTGAGAACTGTATAAGAAAACACTTCAGTGGTAACTACAATAGATGGTTAAGTCAAACCACATGCTTTAGTTGCTTGAAGACTAGTCATATCAACAAGCATTGCCCAACAAGGTCAAATGCACCTAATTCTAAGTTCAACAAAGGAAAAGGCAAAGTAAATGTTGAACACATCAGAGGAGAGATGAACAAGACATGGAAGAAGAGAGATGGAAGTAGCACATCAAATGGAGTGATCACTTCACCTAATAGGTCAAGTGATCACACCTCATCAAACTAAGCAAAAAGAGGTATGTGGGACTGATATTTAAATGCTTTATTATACATTAGTTCCAAGATAAGTTAGTACTAAAAAGGATAAATTAGCATGAATAAAAGATGCAAGGAAACAAGGAAAGTCCAAGGAAAAATCTTCAAATTTTCACATTACTGCTGAGTGTGACAAGTCCTCTTTAGATGCTAAGTAAATACTAGTATGTGCCAAGTTGTCAGCAAAAGCCAGTTGGAGCCGAGGAAATAGTGGTTGTCAAGTAAAGGTAATATCAGTAGCTGTCGAGTTAAGGGAAATTCTTATAGATGCCGAGTAAAGCAAAAATAGCATAGGAACCAAGTTTAAAACTATATATGCACTATGCATTTAATGCGATATTTTAAAGGGTATAAGGCCAATTTTTGCCAATTCTTCATCATTAAAATCCAAAGCAAGAGTGAACAAGAGTGAAGAAGCAATTTGCAAACCTATTTGAAGCATTTGCATAGATTCCAATAATGATTAAGCATCATTTCATTGATCTAAGAGGTATTCTTCAAGTGTCAAGTTACATAGTTTGAATTTGTTAAAACCCTGGTTCACGATATGGATTCTAGTTCAAAAAATGTTAAGGACAAAGAGACGTTTGAGGTTCAGTTGGTTAGCAACAAAGTTAAACAACCCAATTTTAAGGCTATACCTGAGATTGCATACAAACAAGACCCTTCAAGGGCATTGTTAATGATTTTGTCAAAGGTTGTAACGGTGCAAGATGTAAGAAAATGCTATAACTGCAAGGTCACAGGGATTGGGGATATGGAAATCTATCAAGCCTATGATAAATTATGTGAAAATAGGGTGCTAAAAGAATAATTCAAGATTGTGGAGAGAAAAGGGTTACCCTGTACCCTAGAATTCCCCACCATCTTCAAGACAGAGTGCATAAAGATTGTCCTGAGCAGAATCCATGATGGATTCCTATGGCTAAGGGGTGGACCCATCAAAATAAAAAAGAAGATTTTGCATAGGGTTACAGGTTACCCAAACATAGATTGGCCCAAAAACCTAAGGAGCGACTCTAAAGAGGTAATTGAGAAGAACACAAGAGCTAAATGGAACAAGGAAGGAATGACAATTGATACAATCACAAACCCTCTTCTTCAATTTTCCATTAGAGTCATTTCCCAAAAATTCTATTAGTCAAGTAGATTGAATAGTATTCCATGCATAGCAATTGATGTAGGATAAAAAGATTGTGAAGAAAGATCATACCTATGATCTTGCTAAACTCCAAATGCAGCAGATAATAGAGAACCTAGGAGCAATAAGGAAGTCTAAAAGTGCTAAATGCAAATTTGGTTCCATTCTAGTATGTATATTGTTTTATGTACAATATGAGTTCCCATCTTTTGGAAAGTTAGGATGGAAGACAAATAGATCCATAGCTATGCAGATCAATGGATACATTGAACAAATGGGTGACAATTTTGAGTCAGAAATGACTAGCTATTTTGAGGAGTTCAAGAAGTTCATGAGATAGAGGTTGAGAATTCCTATTTCATTAGTAGATCAACATTATAATGAAATTTTCTTCCTAGTAGACATTGACTAAACATACATTTAGGCTATAGTGCCTAGATTCAGATGGCTAAGACCTCTAGGTTATGAGATTAATATTGATAAAGCATTAGCTACCATCACTGCACTTCTTGTAGAGGAAGTAGACAAGACAACAAAGATTTTGAGTAATTATGATGTTGTTAAGTCTAAGGTTGAAATGGAGCTAAAAACTACCTCAACCTTGAAGAAGAAAGATAAAATGGTGAGGAAGCTAAAGGAAAAATTTGGAGAAGGTGTAGGAAATGATGATGGGGATGATGATGATGAAGATGAGGAAGAAGAAGAAGAAGAGGAATGCCAAGAACCTATTTCCCTAACACAAGGTATGTGTGAAGATGTAGAGGAAGAAGGTGTTGAGGAGGAACAAGCCAAGGAAGCACCAACCAAACCTAAACATAAGAAGAGGAAGGCTAAGACATAGCTTGCATCACATCCTAAAGGAAAGAAAGTTGTAAAACCAAGCCCTACAAATCCTACAGCCCCAACAACTAGAGCCAGTACAAGGGCAACTACTTAGAAGGCCAAGGAGCGGGCAAAATAAAAGAATAAGGCTACTGAACAAAAGGGTCCTATGCAAAAAAAACCTATAAGAAAGTACATTGTAAAACTAGAGACTAATGATGAGAGGACTAAGTCAAAGGACAACAGTCAATTCAAAGTGGTAAGTCATGCTCCCATATTTGATTTAGAGAACATTTGTGACAATATTAGGAATAATGTTGACTTAACTATATTAAAGAACATTGATTTTGGTAAACTAGGTATAGAGGACCAAAATATGGTAGAAGAGTTAGTGTATGCCATGATGGCAAAATTCAAGAACACCCCTCTTGAATTGGACAACACAATGCCCAAGGAATTGTATGCAATAGTTGAGACTAAATGGCATCATTTCCTAAATGTTGAAAAAACATAAGAGAAACATCATTAGCACAAGTGATGGTAGAGCTAACAAAGGGGCAAATTACTAAAGAAACTAAGAAGCATGGGAGCAAATTTGCACCCAAATATAGAGCATTTAGCATTTCACAAAACAACATTGAGGATGTTGTCAATAAGTCCACTAAAATATGGAAGTTGATTTATGGCTTGACTACTGTCAAGGAAGGAGAATAAGATCCCTTTGAGGGAAGAAATAATGGAGAAGATGAGGAAGATGACAAGGAAGAAATAATGAAAGAAAAGGCAGATACTATAGTGGAGGAGGCAAAACAACAAAAGGGTGAAACAACATCAGCTAAAGAGTAGAAAATAGAATAGAGTGTGCAAGACACACAATTACCACCATTAAGCCCTCCACATGACACAAACACAGCTATAGACACAATAATAGTGAAAGATGTTCCTGATAGCTCAGCTCATAACATCAACCCATTAACTGTAGAGGGTCTAAAGAAGATCCTTCACCAATTCACACTTCAAGCCAAATTGTGTGATAATCTAGTATTGGTCAGTGTAGATGAACTATAGAAAGTTGTAGCTGATATCACTAGGGACAAAGAAACCACACAAGAACAATCCTTTTTCATCCCTACAGCTACAAGTGAACAACCTCAAGTGCAAAAAATAGTTCAAACATCTACAAAGGTTGACACTACAGTAAAAGTTGTTATCATTGGACAATAGATTCAAACTGCAAAGGAGCCCACAAGTAATCAAGTAGGATAGAAAGAGGTATCTATGCATGACACGCAATCTCAAGGTGCAACACAAATAATTGTGATTGATCAAGGCAGGATAGATGATGATAAGGATAATCCAAAGGAGAAGGAGCAAGAAGCTATTCAGACTTTAGTTAATCTGCCAACAACTGGAACTCCTACCAAAGTCCTTCAGAAGCCAAGCACTGATGCAATGCCAATACAAATTTCTACACCAAGCTCAAGCTCAAAAAACATTTGCAAGGGTACTTCACTATGGAGACCGAACACTAGATGAAGAAATAGTAATACCAAAGTATGACTATGCAACCATAACACTAGAAAAAATCAACATAATGCAAGAGACATTAGAAAGAAAGAAGAAACAAGAAATACTCAGGAATGAGTATAAACAAAAGCCAGCACTGCACGAGATTAAAGACATCTTTTTAGATGCCTTCAGCTTGCAAACACCTAATGAAACCAAGCCTATATTGGAGCAATTATCAGACATTGTGGAAAAAGTGACAAGTGAAGACCAAGAAGCCAATGTTAAACTCTTGGAATGGTCTGAGAAGAAGTTTCAAGGCAAATTAAATGAGAAAATATCACATGAGATAGCGCTATCACAAGTAGACCTAGCTACAAAAATGAAAAAGTGAAGAAGGTACTAGAGAATATATTCTCATTGTACACTAAATTGTGTGATGCCACACTCTTCACACAAGAAAGAAGCCAAAGGATACTGAGTCTAGAAAGAAACTTGAAAATATCTAGCATGCAATTGCCACAAAATCTAGCTTAGCATGAGAAGCATTTCAATACAATGCATCACACACAAAAGGAACTAGTTGTATTAACAATAGAAGAGGCTAACACAAGAGCCAAGTTAGTTCACATCCAAGCTTCCCTAACCCCTCAGATAGAAATACTGTAGAAAGAACTAGCCTATGCTAAAACTATATTAAATAAATATCCTAATATTTCAACTTTAGATAGCTTAGTTCACCTTGCAGTAGAGACAGCCATCATAATCAAATCCTTAGATGTTTCCATAGATAACTAGGATGCTACTCTCAAGATTATAATAGAAGTTAACAAGAATGTTTTGGCTAAATACACAATTAGTATATAGACCCTTTAACATAAGTTTCAAAAGGGGGGAGATAAATGTAAGGAGGAGATAAAAGCTAGGGGGAGACATGTGAAAGGGGAGATAAAGAAAATAGAGAAAAGAACAAACAAAGGGGGAGTAAACAATAGAAAAGCAGAAACAGAGCATATCTGAAAAAGAGTATCAGAATGATTGAAGACAAATAGTATTAGCAAGAGGCAAATCAACTCAAGGAGATTTTGGATACAGAAAAGGCACATCAACTCAAGGGGAGTTACAAAATTTTGAGGTATATAGTCCATTACAAAAAATTTCAACAATTTTGAAGTTTTGTATATATGCCAAACTGAAAATACATTATACTCAAGGAGATTAGATGTGTTATGTATAGTTAAGTGTTTTTGACACTGATGTCAAAGGGGGAGATTGTTGATCTCAGATTGGTTTTGACAATTGAGTGTGAATACACTTAAGTTATTCACTAAGTTTATATCAAACTAGTAATATATGTCGAGTATAATATGTATAGATGTCGGGTTGCAGTAAGTGTCAAGCCAGCCATAAATATAGTAAGTGTTGAGTTAATCAAGTGTCAAGCAAATAGATAGTGGTAAGAAAGTTCAAGTGCCTAGTGAATAGTAGATGTAGATCAAGTTCAAGTGCCAAGCCAAACAAAATAATAGCAAGTGTTGAGCATCAGTATTAGCAAGTGCCAAGTAACATAGAATGGACCTATTTGTTGGTGATGGCACAAACAAATATGTAAACCATTTTCATGCTAGCTTATGGAAAGATCTCAAATCTTAGAGATAAGATTGAATCTATTTGATTTCTTATGCAATCAACATGCAACCAATCAAAAAATTGGAATGGTTAAGCAATAAAAAGGATGAATCTCATCCATAGATTCATACCTAACCCTAAGTCACAAAATCTCTATAAGGAAGATGAAGTCCCATGATTTAGAGAGAGAGGGTGACGTATGCGAGCAAAGAATATAAGGAGAAAGGGGTAAATTGAATTAAAGGCATTCAAGGTGACTTAGAAGGATGACAAAATTGCAGAATTAGTTAGCAGAATAGAGGATCAGCATTACAGCATCTTCATATTAGATCATTAAGGATCAGAATGAACAAAATAGAGATTTGAAATCATCAATACCAAATTGTAAGTTGTTAGATCAAACATTGTACTATACTTTCTAACAATTGTATTAGCAGGATGAAATTTTTTGGACTAAGGTTGACTTAACAGTCATTGGTAAATCCTTTAACAGGGTGACATTCCAAGTGGATGTTCAAAATCCTTTAAACAAGTACACTTCTAGCAGGGTGTGAAATCATTTAATAGAGTAGGATCTAACAATCCTTTGCAAGCCTTTAATAGGGTGGGCCTTTCATAGGGAAAATGATGGTTCATGGTCAAACTTTGTAACCTTAACTAGTTACATTATTGCTGCACTAGTAAAAAATTGTGGGGGTCATCCCCACCCCAGTTTTACCTTCTCATTTGGAGAGTTTTTGGGTGATCATATCTGGTGTCAAGTGTTTGTGTGAATGCATTTACTTTACATATTATTTCATTATAGTTATGCATGTATTGATTAATGTTAAAAGTTTTTTTTGGTTAAAGTTTAGGACTTCTAATTCACCCCCGCCCCACCCCACCCTCTCAAAAGTACATTTCCCATTTGTAAATCCCAACACCTAGGACCCCTAGGGACACATGCCACAATACAATGGGTTGAATGGGGCTGTAGGCTAGCCTACAACCCAATTTGATCCATATGATTGATTACCCTATGTCCCTAGGGGTTCTAAGACTCTTAGGGACACATGTCTACTTTTTATACTATGATCCTGACACTACAATTTTTGGTAGTTGTCTATTGATGTAATAATGATGAAACACTTAAGATATTGTAGATGTAAACTTGCTGATTTAATGTAAGCAGCAAGGATGCTTTTACTTAATGTAATTAATGTGGAGGGACGTAAAAAATGATAATTTTACTTAATACTAACACCAAACTTGCACTATTCTTAATGCCAAAAAATTGAGGGAGCTAAAAAATAATTTTATTACTTAATACTAACCCTAGTGACACCCTTGTTCCAGCCACAAAGAGCCTCCAACATTCGTCGCCACCCCATACCTAAGTCTCCAAGGTGCTCTAAGTGCATTTGGAGCTTTATCTTCTTAGGGTCGTACTCGAAGCTCGTAGGGGCTATCGGTGAAATGTTGAATGCTATAGGATGGTCATGTTGAGGTCTACAATAACCTATCTTATTTTGGAGAGATGACATTCCATTTGGATTCGGCACGCCAATCTCTCTCAATGCCAAAACTTGTAGTGTGCCTTAGTTCATCTTTGCATCACTACATAAGTTTGAAACCTATAATCTTGGCATCAAATCCTCAGCACCATTAGCTCCAGATGGGCAGGTGAACCCTAGTGACACCCTTGTTCTGGCCATAGAGAGCCTCCAATGTTTATGGCCACCCTATACCTAAGAGTCTCCAATGTGCTCTAAGTATGTTTGGAGGTTGATATTTTGAGGGTCATAAATTAGAGCTTGTGGGGATTATTGGTGAAATTTTGAATGATACAAGATGGTCATGTCAAGGTCTAAAATAACCTATCTCATTTTGGAGAGATCAAATTTTCTTTGGATTCAACACAACAGTCTCACTCAATGTAAAAAACTTGTAGTGTGCCTCAGTTCATTGGTACATCACTTCATGACATTGAAACAGTTGATCTTGGCATTAAATCATCAATTCCATTAGCTTCAGATGGGTGGATGAACCCTAGTGACACCCTTTTTCTAACTATGGAGTGCGTCCAACATTCGCAACCACCCTGTACCACAGAGTCTCCAAGGTGCTCTAAGTATGTTTGGAGGTCGATCTTATTACGGTCGTAACTTGGAGCTCGTGGGTGCTATCATTGAAATTTTGAATGCTACAAGATGGTCATGTTGAGGTCTACAATAACCTGTCTCATCTCAAAGAGATCACATTCCATTTGGATTTGACACATTGATTTCACTCGATGCTAAAACTTCTAGTGTGCCTCAGTTCATGGTGCATCACTGCATAACTTTGAAACCACTGATCTTGGCATCAAATAGTCAGTGTCATTAGCTCTAGATTGTTAGGTGAACTTTAGTAACACCATTATTCTAGTCATGGAGAGCCTCCAATGTTTGCAGCTACCCAATATTGAAGAGTCTCCAAGGTGCTCTAAGTGTGTTTGGAGGTCAATCTTCCTAAGGTCATAACTCAGAGCTCGTGGGGGCTATCAATGAAATGTAGAATGCTAAGAATAGTCATGTCAAGGTATACAATAACCTATCCCATTTCTGATAGATTATTTTTTTTGGATTGGGCACAACCATTTCGTTCAATGCCAAAACTTGTAGTTTGCCTCAGTTCATAGGTGCATCACTTTGTAACTTTAAAACTGCTAATCTTGGCATCAAAATTTCAATTCCATTAGCTCCATATGGGTGGATGAACTATAGTGACACCCTTACTCTCCATAGAGATTCTCTAATGTTTGCAGTCATCCAGTACCAAAGAGTCTCCAAGGTGCTCTAAGTATGATTGGAGGTCAATCTTTCTAGGGTCATAACTTAGAGCGTATGGGGTTTATTGTTGAAATAATTAATGCCATAGGATGGTCATGTCAAGGTCTACAATAATCTATCTCATTTTAGAGAGATCGCATTCTATTTGGATTTAGCACAACAATCCAGTTCGATAACAAAACTTGTAGTGTGCCTCATTTCATTAGTGCATCATAGTGTAACATTGAAACCGTTCATCTTGGAATCAAATGGTTAGCACCATTAGCTTCAAATAGGCAAGTGAACCATAGTGACACCCTTCTCTAGCCACAGAGAGCCTTCAACATTCATGGCCACCCAGTAATAAAGAGTCTCCAAGGTGCTCTAAGTTTGTTTGGAGGTTGATCTTCTGAAGGTTGTAACTCAGAGCTCATGGGGGCTATCAGAGAAACATCAAATGCTACAAGATATTCATTTCAAGCTCTATAATATCCTATCTCATTTTGGAGAGATCACATTCTATTTGGATTCAGAACAACAATCTCGCTCGATGCCAAAATTTGTAGGGTGCCTTAGTTTATTGGTGCATCACTATATAACTTTGAAATTGTTAATCTTTGCATTGAATAATTAATGCTATTATATCTAGATCAGTAGTTGAACCATAGTGACACCCTTGTTCCATTTGCAGAGAGCTTCCAATATCTACGGCCACCCAATATTGAATAGTCTCCATAGTGCTCTAAGTGTGTTTGGAGGTCAATCTTCTGAGGGTTGTAACTTGGAGCTTGTAGGGGGTATCGATGAAACATAGAATGCTAAAGGAATTCATCTTGAGGTCTAGAATAACCTATCTAATTTTAGAGAGATTGCATTCCATTTGGATTTGGCAGAGCAATCTTGCTCGATGCCAAAACTTGCACTGTCTCAATTCATTTATGCATCACTACATAACTTTGGAACCACTGATCTTGGCATCAAATCATCAGTGCCATTAGCTCTAGATGGGTTGGTGAACCATAGTGACACCCTTTTTCTAGCCACAAAAAACATCCAATGTTCATGACCACCCAATACTGAAGAGTCTCCAACGTGCTCTACATGTGTTTGGAGGTCTATCTTCTGAGGGTCATAACTCGAAGCTTGTGGGGGCTATCGATAAAACATCTAATGCAATAGGATGATCATGTCAAGGTCTAAAATAACCTAGTGATACCCCTATTTTGACCATAGATCCCCAATAATGTTTGCGACTAGTACATACTTAAGCGTCTTATAAGACCAAAGATGAGCTCCTAAGACCAAATTGACCATGGATTTGGCTAATTGTAGACATCTTAAGGGATTGCAGAGATCATTTCAAATTAAACATATATGATATAAATTGAAATTAAAAATTGCATCAAAATTTGATAATAAAGGTTGTTAAAATGTTCTTCACAAATTATTACATTTGAAACAAATATAACAAACATTATCAAAATGAATGATATTCCATAAACATGAACAATACACATGATCCATGATAAATTGAACAATATTATACTAACTTCATATGTATATCCTTGTGCACATAAATGACAAAAATATATATCAAAATACATGTATCCGTAGATAAATTATGCAAGTATAAATCAAAGTTCATGTATCCATAGACAAATTACACAAATATATATCAAAATGCATAGATCCATAGATAAATGTGGCTGATCATGCCATCAAAATGTGTATAATATCAATTTTTATATATACATTGTGGCATATTCCATCTCAAAATGTCTCATGATGCATCCTATGACAATTATACTATCCTATGTTGTTGGTGGATCATCAAAATGTAGCCTCTTTGCTAAATTGGGGGGATTAGATGCCTCCTACATAAACAAAAAAGGAAATTCCAAAGTTAGACTACTAAATTTATATGAATTTATGTATCTAAAATTGAATTTTTCAAATACATAATGATCCTTTTAATGAATATTTGTATTATTAAACTTTCATCATTGATACGTCTCTCATCAACCTCCTCCAGCGATCAAGACTCCTCTCATATGTCAAGATTTTTGGAACCCGGTTGGTTGTGCCCTGTATATGTTCAAGTATGTTTTTAAGATGGATCTACAACTTAAACTATAACATTATAATCTATAACATACTAAATTTATAATATATAATCAAGAATTCAAACTAAAGCTTACCTCTATCGACTCCTCCTATGGATATAATGGTTGCGTGAGCAAAGATACAAAACTCTGACATCCAACCTCCTATGCACTAGGTGTTTCCTATGAGATACAAAATCCTAGTTATTAATATTATGGAAATTAGTTTTGAATTTTTTTATGAAAAAAGGAAAATAAAAAATAAATGATAATTATACTTACGATGGGGCTCTTGTTGTGAATGGAAATGTCAGAGGGTTTGCGATGTCAAATCTTCCTAGACTCATCGCTAGTAGCCATGCCCTATACAATAAAGAATGTAATTAAATTTCATTAGCACAAACATTTTACAAGAATGCATTGATATTTGATCACTTTAAAAGCACCTAATTACCTTTCCCTTGTGAATGAGTTGTGCCTCACCCCCTCCACTATTCCCCCCACTGACAAGTGATACCTACAAGAGAAAAGAAAGGTTAGAAACCATATATGTTCCAATATCAAATAGAAAAACAATGAGAACACAACATAATACATCGTAGATGTCTCAAGGCCAAATGAAATAGTCAAGAGTGTGAAATCATCAACCTATATGAGCTCCTCCTTAGTCATCAACTAAACATGAATGAAGATCACATACATGTATGAGTCAATCGGGGTTAAAATCACTCTATTATAAATATTAACTTTAAATCACAAATGTCATTTTGTCTCATTTCTCCTTCAATCTCTTCCACTATCAGAGTTGTCCTATGCTTGACATGTCTTTCTCTATGAAGTTGGTTTCCATGATTTCTTTCTTCTTCTCTTTCTACATCAGTCATTTGTTCACATTGTTGTCTCATATAATTTTGTGCATATTCTCTGCATTGTATTTAATGCTCTTCATTTCTAGGACTTGTAGCTTCCTCTCTTTGAGCAGTATTCCTTTGTTCATGTCATTGTCTCATATAATTTTGAAAATATTCTCTTCGATATTGTCTTTGTTGCTCTTCCTTATCAAAATTTAGTTGTGGAGGAGGCATTCTAGAAAATGTGAATGTGATAACTTTAAAATTAATAGGATTTAAATTAGTAGTCTCTTACAAGCAAATAAAACATAAAATATATTGAACTATATATCATTTTAAATATTTAATAAATTTAATATCATCCAAATGTTTTTACTTATAAATGCATTACACTATATATTTACTTAAATTAAATATGAATTATTTTGTTGTATATTCTATTGTTTAATTATCAATGACAATATAAAACATCAAATGAAAAGATCTCTACATATTAGATTTAGATTAGGAAAAAGACTAAAAGTTGAATATATGTAAATATTGAATACATATTGAATATCTATATTTAATATTTATCCAATTTCAAATTTGATATCATTTTAATTACAACATCACATCATTTAAAGTATCAGCTTCCCAATTTGTATATAAACTCTTATCCATCTCTACTATTTAAAAAATATATTTAACACCATTCTATTTAATTCAACTAATCAAATTTAACTTTTAACTAAATCTAAACCTAATTATGTTGGCAATTTTATCATCCTTATTACATATCTAAACTAACAAAGAAAAATTTTGTACATTATTTTCATAAAAATATTTATGACTTGCAATTATTCTATTTCAAGAATGAATTTGTCAGCATCTATATTATTATTAAATAATTTCATTTCAAAATTTATAAAACATATAAAACAACCAATGAATTAAGAAGAGAAAGTATTAATACACATTGGAAGAAAAAATTATGAAACATTTGAGTAGATATATTAAATTTTAGTTTTGAATAGTAACACGATTAAATAGTACCATCAATTATTAACTTTTAATAAATTTCATTAATTTATTTAAATTGATGCATATTTGACATATTGGAATAGATGTTTTAAATTTAGAAAAAAAAAAATTTTAATGCACATCAATATAGAGAATATTTACTAAAAGTAAATATATGATATCAACTTTTAACATTGGGCCAACTTTTAATATCTAAGCTAGAAATTCCAATATCATATTTTCAAATTTAAAATGATTGCATAACCTTACCTTCTTTGTATTTTTACTGCACTACTATCACTCCACTCTATCTTCTTTATAAATTTAAATATTGAAATGTGTAAATTTTTAAATGTACATTCTATATTGTTAATGTATAGATTAGTTGAAGAATTATTTATAACCCTTAGATTGATATTATTCTATATGGTTAAGATATTTAATATACTCATAAATGTGTGTGTGTGTGTGTGTGCGTGCGCGCTAATATACTAAAATATATATATGAATAAATTAATTGGGTTATGAACAAATGAATTGAGTTCCACTCATGTCTTACTCTCATCGATACATTGTCTTATTGACATTAAGTTATATGTCTATGGTTTAGTTAATGAATCACACCCGATAGATGTGACTCAAGTATGAGTCATGGCTATCAGTCATGACCCATAGACAAATTGCCCATGTATAAAATCAATATACTTACTGTTTATATTATGTACAGAACACAATTTGTATAGTCTTCAAGCATATATAAAACAATGAATATAACATATTGTCATTCAAATTTCCCTAATCTACTTATAGTCATATATTTACTATTATCTTTTTAAAAACAATTAGAATAGTATTTACTCTTTCAGTCTAATACAATAAATTGGTATCAAAGTAGGTTTAAAGAAGTGATCCTAAAATCAAACTTTCAATAAATATTATTCAAAAATGGTGAACCAAATGAGGCTGGAAGATAGATTAGAAGGTGATTAGAATTTTGCAGCCTGGAAATTATGACTGAAGCTCATATTGAAAGAAGATGGCCTAAATAAGTTTATTGAAAATTTTGACCCACCCAAAGGAAATGACAAACTAGAAAAATGGGAGAGTGACAACAATAAAGCTATGAAACTTATTGTGGACGGTGTTAAAACTCGTCTACTTCCTATAATCTCAAAACTAGACACTACACATGAGATGTACAATGCTCTTGGAAATATGTTTGAGATAAATAATGTTGTTGAAATCATTACATTAAAGGACAGAATGTCAAATATTAAAATGAATAAAGGAGAGAAAATTTCCTCATACTTTATGAGAATAACTGAACTTCGAAATTAAGTCTCCTCCATAGGACACATCTGTGATGGAAAGGAGTTAACAATAATGGCTCTAAAAGGCCTTCCATCATCATGGGATACCTTCAAACAAGGGGTATGCTCTCGGTCAAACTTTCTAAATTTGAAAGATTTAAAGCTAACTATATACAAGAAGAGTGTATGCAAGTAGCTCAAGGCCAAAATGTTTCCTCCTCAAAAGAAGATTTACAAGTTCTCTCCACTCAAGTAAGTAAGAAGAAAAATAAATTCAAAGGAAAGAGAAAGCTACCTAAATTCTCCAAAATGCAATGTTTTAGATGTAATAAAATTGAACATCCAGCATCTAGATGTCCTGATAAAATTAAGCCACAAGCTTCATTTTCAACCACTCAAAACTCAAATGGAAATTCTAAATACAATGCTTTCTATTCATCTCTCTCCAATGAAGCATCAACTAGATCAAGTATTTGGGTAATTTTTATAGAGCCTCTCAACATATTACAAGTTTTAAAGGACAATTAGACTCTATCAAGTAAGACTATGTTGATGAAGTAACCATTGGAGATGATACAAGCTATCCTATAATGGGAATAGGAAAATGTACTATTCATCTAAAATTAGGGGAAAAAAATGAACTTACTAAGGTACTATATGTATTTGGGATAAAAAGAAACTTTTTATTTTTGCTCTTCAAGATGAAGGATTTAGAGCTACATTTATGGAAGGAAAGGTCTTAGCCTGGCCTAAGAATTCTAACATAAAAATTGCATACAATATTGGCTCCATACATGGATGTCTTTATCAAATTAACTCTCTCACTCATTCAGCATGATTCTTTCAAAGAAAATGAAATCTGGAACAGGAGACTAGATCATCTTCATTTTTGAGGATTACCTTCTCTAGAAAAAATGGTAATGGGTCTACATAAACTTCATTTGTACCATGAAGGAACCTATAAAGGTTGTACTTTGGGCAAGAATATTAAAGCTACATTTCACAATACTCAAACCAAATCCAAAGAAGTTATAGAACTTATTCACTCTAACTTATGTGGTCATATGTCAGTTCCTTCCCTAGAAGGTTTTCTATACTATATCATATTTATGGATGATTTTTCTAGGAATACTTGGATCTATTTTCTTAAAAGTAAAGAATCTGAAGAAATCCTAACAAAATTTAAAGAGTTTAAAGAAATTTTAGAAAATGTTTTTAGAAAGAAAATAAAAGTATAAAAATAGACAATAGTAAAGAGTATATTTCTGATATCTTTATAAATTATTATAAAACTATTGGGATCAAGAGGGAGTGTTCTATTCCCTATAATCCTCAATAGAATGGATCCATAGTTCAATCCACTAAAGTAATGCTTCATGATCAAAATCTTGAAACCTTTCTTTGGGAGAAACCTCAAATATTGTTGTTTTTCTTCAAAATATATGTCCACAATCTCATCTTGAATTCAAGAAACCTGAAGAGGCATTTACTGGGAAGAAACCTGATCTTAAATACCTAAGAATTTTTGGTTGCCCTATCTATTTACATATTTCTAAAGAGAAGAGAACAAAACTAGAACCCTCAGGAAAGAAAGGAATCTTTGTAGGTTACAATGAAACTCCCAAAGCTTATCGTATCTATATTCCTAGACAAAGAAATATTGAACTAAGCCAAGAAGTAATATTTGATGAAGATTTGGCCCTCAAAATATCTAAGGATGAAAATGAATCAAATTCAAAATAAATCCTAGAAGAGACTTTAGAAGAAAAAAACCTTGATAATGAGTGGGAGATTCTAATGGAGGAAGATAAATCAATTGAACCCATGGACATTACTCACACTTCTGAGGAAAGGAAAAGACCACTATGGGCTAGAAAGATAATTGAAGAGAACAATTCCATTCCCTCAGATTTCATCAGGGAAAGAAAATGTCCTAACATATACTCAAGTTACATTGCATTAATGAGTGAAATCTCCAAATCTGAACTATATAATGTAAAAGAAGCAATAAAACATCAAAATTGTCCAGAAAGATGCCATGACAGGAGAATATAACTCCATACTTAAAAATGATGTTTGGGATATTATTCCTAGACCCAAAAATAAATCAGTTGTCTCCTCAAAATGGTTATTTAAAATTAAACAAGTTGCAGATGGAAGTATTGACAAGTACAAATCAAGGTTTGTAGCAAGAGGATTTTCTCAAAAGGAAGGAATAGACTATGAGGAAGCTTTTTCTCCGATTGCCAGATATACTTCAATTAGAACTATTTTAGCCATTGTTGCATCCAAGGGATCAAAAATTCATCAAATAGATGTAAAGACTATAGTTTTGAATAGTGTTATAGAAGAGGAAGTTTATCTTGAACAACCAGACAGATTTGAAGTACACAATAAACAATCTCATGTATGCAAATTAAAAAGGCTTTGTATGGATTGAAACAAGCTCCCCGAGATTGGTATGAATGGATAGATCAGCATCTAACTAAACTTGATTTCTCTAAAAACATTGCAGACCACTATGATCCTTTTACAAGATCCTTAATAAAAAACAAATTAAAAAACCATTCCTTGTAATGCCCCGCCAAGGGATCCAAGGAATTAACCTAGAATTTCACTAAGTTTGGTAGCATTTTTTTTTTTTTTTTTAAAACATGAAAGTAAATACCACAAATAACTTATACACAATAATGGAAGCAATAGCAATGTCCATCTAAAAGTAAACATAACATACACAACTAGTTACATTCTTTAAGGATCCCTTAACATTGAATTACATCTAAATCAACTAACATTATTGAATCCATCAAATATAACAACCACATGAAATAATAATGATAAGTCCAATGTTTATACATTACATTCCAAATGCTCAATCATCCACTGTACATGTCACAGGGTATGAAAAGCTTAAAAGAATACACATATGTAGAATAAGGTACATCATCCTATTCTAATCCATGATACATCAAAGTAAATATAATCACATGTCATACATGATACATCATCATAGAAGATATATACATCCATCATAAAGATCAAACATAATAAACTAAGTGTACGGTTCCTCCCAACCGTTAATAGCATCATTAGACCATCGTAGGCCCTAGCCATCCCTCCGTGCGTAAAATTCCAAATCACCAAAGAGATCATCGGTATTAACATAGTAGGAATGTCACTCCTAACATATACTATATCATATGCAGAAAGTAATCTAACATGCAAATAAAAGCATAAGATAACATCATCTAACATATGCTAATCATCAATGAAAGGATACATATCCACCATCATGAAGGACGCATCAGCCATGATGTCTCAATAAATCTCAAATGATAAGAGTGGAAAAACACTACCACCCGATCGCGTGGTACCTAAGTGGTCCACTCCCACCATGCTGAGGAGATAATCTCAAGTCCCAAACAGGCTATCAAAATCACATAGCATAAATCTCTATAAGTCCAGGAATCCTAAAAGTATACTAACTCAAAGGTTCCAATCACAAAACCAACATCTAATCCCAGAGGCACACAAAGACATGTAGGAACCTACTATGCAAGCGAGAAAGTGTCATCGCATATATCATGTACAAGTTACCTTGGCAGTTAGCTAAACTCCATAGATCCATACTGATCCTCATGCGGCCACTAGTATCCTCTCATAGTGACGAGGCATACTATGGAATGCAAGGTCGCAACCATGCATTCTCTCTACTCCCATCCTAGTCTGTACAAGCACTCAAGGCATGGGCGAGAACAAAACACTTATCTTTTTAGGTTTATTTAGTTAGTATTAGGTGTGAATGTTTTCACTTTCTTAACCAACTTACAATGAGTTAGCCTGGTAGCCTCTCAGGGCCCCGGCCCCCATTGCAAGCCACTTCCCGACACTACATGCAGATATCCTACCCTAAGCTCATGGAATCATAAAATATCAAAATCACAAAAGATAATCCATAATAAAATCATCAAATATGCATAAAAGCATCAAATCTCCATGAGCAAGCATCCATAGAAAATCATGATCACAAAAACTCTCTATTGGCAACTAAAGTTTCACTGATAATCAAAAGTATCCATTGGTTCTCAATAACCAAAATATATCTCAATCATACTGATCGAAGACTCCAAAATGGTTGAGTCAAAGCATGTCAACATGACATCATCAAAAATAAATCCACATTTCAGTCCCATCATGGCGACTAGAAAATATACCAAGGATAACTGATCGATGAACCAAAAATGGTTAAGTCAAGTGTCTCATACATAAGAATCTTAACTATAACAATCAGTAATTACAAACATTACATAGAGCATTCCATCACATAACCATGGTTGGGTTTATAAAGATCGAGATTAAAACATCATCATGACATCACAATCACATAACCCCCAAGCCTCTGGTAGACGTCCTATAACTGGTCAACGCTAGTCAACCCAAAACCCAAAACAATAGCATAAAGAATTACACAATGCAAACACATGTTTTGGTTTTGCTAAAGTTACGTACTTGAATTAAATGTAGAGGTCTCAGTTTACATTTCCAAGTTTGGAGAATGAATGGAGGACCATTTTGTACGTTCTTCCTAACACATGTATTGTTTTGGATGGATAAAAGTTTTCCTTAATAGGTCTAAAATCCATCTTCCAATTATAATATTTGTTCAAAAACGTCCCCCACCAACTACCAATTAAATTTCATATACTTTATTCAATAATTTAAAACAATTAAATCTTAATAGTTGAATATTATAAAAGAGTTCACCATTATAAAAATGAATCTTTGATATAAATCATTTATCAATTATATAATAATTCAAATTTATTAATAACATATTTACATACTACATATATATATATATATATATATATATATATATATATATATATATATATATATATATATATATATATATATCTAATTATTATTATTGCATTTTATAAAATCGAATTAAAATAATTTCAATTGATACAATGTAAGATATGAAAATTTGATTTTATATATGACATGAAACAACTGTTATACAAATGCATACATATTAATGAGTACCACCGACAGTATGCAAGACCCTGCGGTCGCAGGGTCTGTGACGTTAGTGGGTACTATGTACCCCTGTCGTTGTAGTACCTACGACAGCAGGTACACTACAACCACAGTGGGTACGGGGGCACGGGTCTGGTCCCCCCCCCCCCCCCCCACTTTTACATATTTCTTTTTTTAAATCACTTATGCAATTTCATTCGCCGGTTATTATATGCGATTTCAATTTTTAACAAAGTTTTTCTTGAATAACATTTTTAAAACGTATCCAATCAATCATGGTACGATATCATTTGATTTTTAATTTAATAAATATATATGTATGTGTGTGTGTGTGTGTGTGTGTGTGTGTGTGTGTGTGTGTGTGTGTGTGTGTGTGTGTGTGTGTGTGTGTGTGTGTGTGTGTGTGTGTGTGTGTGTGTGTGTGTGTGTGTGTGTGTGTGTGTGTGTGTGTGTGTGTGTGTGTGTATACACACAGAGTTAATCAAGTATCACAGCATATAAACATGTATACATATATATATATATAATTGTATATGTATATCTGTATGCAGATTCGAAAATATAAACATGTATATACACAGTTTATTTAAAAATTCCAATTTTTAGAATTTTCCTATAAGCTATTTGATCTCTAAATTTACCCAATGGTTTTCTAATGGATTTGGCTACAATTTAAACCCTAGCCCCATGTTCTCTTCAGATCTATGCATATAAGATTCTCAAATAAATTCTAACTACCCATATTGAGAATGCATATAATTAAAACAAGAAAATCCTTAGAAAACATATGGAAGACACAAAAAAGACAGGAAGTGCAAGATGTGAAAATAGCATAAATAAAATCACAAGAATCTACCCGAATTCTGATGCTAATTTGCTCTTCCTCAGAAAACCCGCATAGCAACTCCTCCCTTCTTCAAAGTTCCTGAGTCCTCCAATGCTCCAAAATGCTCTCGAACGCTATGTCTAAGCTTCTAGGAATGCCTGAATATAAAGAGCTCTCAGGAAACACCTAGAATGTCTCTAGAAACAGCTAGAAGGTGTCACCAACTAAGCATGTGTCTTTTCCAACCTTCTAGGTGAGTCATAAGGTTATAGACACCATGTGCTTAATTGATGCACTAACCCCCATGTTGTTGACATATGAGAAATGAAGAGGTGCGTTAACTCCTAGGCAAGCTTATAACTCTAATTTACTTTTTTTTTATAATTTCTATTTAAATTTTTATAACTTTTATTTTAATTTTTATAGCTTTTATTATTATTATTTATTTATTACTTTATTATTATTTTATAATTATTATTAATTTTAATTTCTAATTTTCTATTATTTAATTCTCAATTAATCCTCATTTAATTAATTATAATCAAAATATCAAAGATCATGATATTATATTAATTTTTTCCAAATAATTAATTAATTAATTAAATCTATGTATTAAGACTTAATTAATAAAAAATTCACCATAGACCTCCAAGATAAAATATGAAAACCCATCATAGAGCAATTCACACAAAATCAGTCTGAAGGGTTAAAATCACGAAATATGTCATCTGACACATTCGGTGGGCAAAATATCCAGATACTTGTCCTACCTCACTAGGACAATTGGTTTAAGGGTTTGGGATTTGGACTTGAGAATTTATCTCCCTTCTCTTATCATTGAGATAGTGTAATAGGGTACGCTCATCCTGGCAATTCAGGGAAGTCAATACCCGGTACCTGCAACTTGCAGAAAAACCATGCATGTACATACAATATATATAATGCTAAGCTAAACAGGCAATGGCAGGAAGTGGTGCATCATGTAGATCGCGACTAGCAGGTGACTACGACTCCCTTCCTTAACCGCATCAAAAATGCCATACAATAAGAAAACATGCACACCATACACATGCAAGTATGGGGTAAGTATCCATAATAACACATGAGATAATAAACCATCTAACTAATCATCATCAATAACTGAAAGCAATACAATCATCATCATGCATACATGAAATGTAAAGTCTAAATGATCTCATCATATACCAACTGAATCCATAACATCATGTCTGATAGCCTCAAAACAATACTACTAATCCATCAACATAAAGCTAATCTAACATAGTCTGATAATAATAGCAACAATGTCCAAAAATATGTGAACGAGGGCAGGCACTACATTCCTCGCTCTTTGTTTTGCAAGAGTGGGCAAAATAACATAATTTGAGAGTAATGAAGTTTGTTAGTCAACAAACCTGAATTATGATTTCCAAATCCTGGTTATTTGTCAACTCGTGTCATATAAGATTCGTCTTAAAAATAGCTTTTGGCATTTAATGCTCATTGTTTGACACACAACATCAACATATTCATCATCATCATCATAATCACCTCTCCCTGAAAAGGTAAAACTATCATTTTTAACTGATGAAAACCACAAGCAAGGAATCAAAGAGGAATCAAGTATGATGTACACGTGGCAGTTGCTCAGCTTTTGAAGTGCATGGGAAAAGTTTTTTTCTTTAAAGTCGAGGAAAGCTACAATAATATTCATAACCACAATTGAAATTTAGAAATAGATATGTCAGGAAACCACTGTCTCCAACATCACACATTCCATATTTATTCTATTCCAAATTTATATTACAAGGTAATACAAAGGGATATGTTAATTATGGTTCTATATGTTGATGATATTTTGATTACAGGAGAAGATCATCTAATTGAAAAATGTAAACAAGATCTCATATCTAAATTTGAAATGAAAGACCTAGGAATACTGCACTACTTCTTGGGACTAGAAGTATGGCAGCATTCAAAAGGAATCTTCTTAAATCAAGGGAAGTATACTCTAGACCTACTCAATAGATTTGGCATGTTGGACAGCAAGGCAATGAAAACTCCTATGGAAACAAACCTCTAGAAACTAAAAGAAGCAATTGAAGATTTTGAAAGTGTTGATCCTACTCTATATCGACAAATAATTGGTTCTTTAATGTATTTGGTAAACGCAAGACCTAACATCTGTTATGTTGTAAATGTTCTCAATCAGTTCATGTACTACAAACCTAAACAAACTCATTTAGTAGCAGCAAAACACGTTCTTAGGTATCTCAATGGTACAATTGAATATGGTCTCAAATACACTAAAACTAAACTAAATCTAAGAGGATATATAGATTCTGATTGGGCGGGAAATTCGAAGAATCATAAGAGCACTTCAACATGTTGTTTTACCTTGGGTTCAACAATGATTTAGTCGGAAGCAGTCTTCAGTAGCACAGAGTTTTACAGAAGCCAAGTCCATAGCTGCATCTACGGGAGCAAGAGAAGTTGTATGTTTGAGGAAACTTCTATTTGGATTATTTGGGAAGCCACTTCCACCTACTATTATTTATTGTGATCACCAGAGCTACATCAAGTTATCTCTTAATCTAGTGTTTCATAATAGATCAAAACACATCGAGATACCACATGGTTGAGAAGGATGTAATCAAGTTGGAATATATTAGTACACAGAATCAAATTGCAGACATTGTTACCAAACCACTTGCTAAAACAAAAGTGGAGCATTTTCGTAAAGAACTTGGTATGATTGTAAAATTTGAGGAAATGTCTCAGAGAAATTGATTATTGTACATTTTATATATTATAAATTTATAAAACCTTTGTTAATCATTAAGAAGTGACGACTTCAAAATGTTTTCACTTGTATCAGGAGAAGTTGTTGTAAAGTGATGTCCTTACAATAACTTGTAGCATGATTCATTTTTGTGAAATTATTTCATGTAAAGGCTTTATCTTATAAATCAACAACTAGGCATTTGATATAATTAATTTGATTATCTACAAGTTGTTTGTATAGATATATTTTCAGCACTTGGTGAATACCTTGCCCTGATATTCTAATAGGCCATTACCACACTGAGTACTTGGTGATCATCATTCAATTGATGTTTCTAATAGGCATTGCTCTAGAGAGCTTGGTGAATACCATGTGATTGATATTTTGATAGGCCAACTCTCATATTACATGATGTCAAATATAAGTTGATTAATATCCTATCATTGATGAATCAACACTTATCTGACATTATGTAAAGAAGTCTTCTGATCAAAAACCTCTTATGTGTGTTTATCCTACTAATCTAAGAGGGAGTGTTAATGTATAGATTAGTTGAAGAATTATTTATAACTCTTATATTGATATTATTCCATATGATTAAGATATTTAATATACTCATATATATATATATATATATATATATATATATATATATATGTTGATATACTAAAATATGTATATGAATAAATTAATTGAGTTATGAACAAACTAATTGAATTATGTCAATGTCTTACTCTAATCAATACATTGTCTTATCAACATTAAGTTATATGTTTGCAATTTAGTTAATGAATCATGTCTGATAGACGTAACTCAAGTATGAGTCACGGCTATCGGTCATGACCCATAGACAAAGTGCCCATGTATAAAATCAATGTACTTGTTGGTTATATTATGCGCAGAACACATAATTCATACAGTCTTCAAGCATATATAAAATTGCAAATATAACATATTGTCATTCAGATTTTCCTAATCTAGTTACAGTAATATATTGATTATTATCTTTTTAAAAACAATTAGAATAATATTACTCTTTCAATCCGATACAATAACATATATTTATATCATTAATTTTTACCTGATGCGAGGTTCATTTAATACAATATCAGTCAGCCTTAAATTTTCAATTTTAAAAAGATAACATTAACATGTCACACCACTTTACCTCCCCCCATTCTACCACTGTAGGTTACGCCTCTCAACGTAATTAAATGAATAAATTTATAAAGCTACTACTAGTATTTATATTTTTTTATGATGTTTTAATTATTTCAAATCTTAGTCAGTAGAATAAAACAATATATACAAGAGAAAATTCAAACAAATGATTTATATTATAGCTATTTTAGTTATATTCTAATTATTTTTAAAACTAAATTAAATTACTATTAATTTTTAAATTATAATGGCAATTACATGCTATAATAGAAATTACATTATAATTAATTTATATAAAAATAAAGTTATAATACAATATATTATGGTCAATCTTTGAAAAAACAATATTACAATACAATATGACATACCTTTTCTTTTTTCTTTTGTTTAATAACTCTAGTCAATTTTTGAAATAACAAAATTACATTTTCAAATTCCTAAAAGTCCTTAAAAAATTAAAAACTTAAACTATTTAATATTAAAAATTACATTTTGCAAATTCCTAAAAAAAAACCTTCTATAACTTACATCATAAATATTTTAAAATGTAAAAACTTAGATAATATATTTTTTAATTTAAACACTTAAATAATAAAATCTTTTATAACTTACCTCTTAAATATTTTTAAAATTTAGAACTTCAATAATATTTTTTTAAATTTAAACACTTATATAATATGCATATAATTAAAAATAAATAAAAATTTAAAATTTAAAAAATTTAAAACAATTTAAAAGTGGTTTAAATTTTAACAATTTATATAATATTAATATTTTAATATTACATTTTGCAAATTATGTTAAAAATCCTATATAACACACCTCATAAATTATTTTTAAAATGTAATAACTCAATAATATTGTTTTAAATTTAAACACTATTTAAATAATATATTTTTTGAGTTCCTAAAAGTGTTAAATCTTGGAAGCATCTCCCTTCCAGCGACTTGGTTTTTGGCAATTTCCCCTTATCTGTGCAAGGAACTTGGGTCTTTCGTTCCTTATGGAAAGCCTGGGAGAACATTCGACACTATATTGATAACTCGGCCTTTGATTATCACTATACTCTTCATGGGGAGAGATCAATCTGGTGGAATCTTCTGCACAAGGGTAAGCCCCTTGCCTTGACTAAAGGTTGCTCGGCCAAACTGTGGGCTAACAAAGGTGTTAAGTGTATCATGGATGTTCTTGAGCATAATCAGCTTATCAGTTGGGAAGTCCTTGCCAATCAATTTGATCTCCCTGCCTCTCATAAGTGAACTTATAATCTTATCAGAATGGCTTTCTCTCACCTTAATCTCCCCCATACTACTGATGTGGATTCTCACCGTTTTCTCTCCTTTAGGTGGCAGGATGGTACTCTCCTCTCTGCTGCCAAGGCTAAAGATATTTACAAATTTCTTAATCATGATACCTTTGTTTCCCACCACCTTAATGGCATTTGGTATTGTTCCTCTTCCTCCTCTGATTGGCATAAAGTGTTTGATAAACTCTGGAAAGCTCCCATTCTGCCTAAAATTCAATGCTTTAAATGGCAGCTCCTGTTGGACAGGCTCCCCATTAGAAACCAGCATGCCTCTCTTGATATTTGTTCTATATGCAGAGTTCCTGAAACTATGAGACGTATATTTTTTGACTGATCCTTTGCTCGTGAAGTTTGGCTCATGCTTGGTATTTGCATTACTCACTATGTTTATACTTTGGATATTATTATTGGTTTTATTGAAGGACTTAGAAAAGATGCTAACTTATTCTGGAAAGTGCTTTCTTCTCTTATCCTTTGACATATATGGAAATTTAGAAATGATTCTACGTTCCAAGGTGTTACCAAATCTCTTACTGGATTTCATAGAAATCTCATATATTTCAAAATTGCCTCACAGGTCTGTTGTGTGCTCAACCTGGAGAAAAGAAAGCTGCTCATATTTTTGCGTGATGGCCGGGCCACAATGTTTATTTACGAGATGCCGAATGGGTACGAGCTTGCTACTACAATGGACAATCAGATGGTGTTTGATGAAGCCCTTGCCAAGCTCCTGCAAGAAATTAAAATCAGCAAAAGCCCCTCTACTGATAATCTTCATGTCTTCCACCAACTGATGGCATAGAAAAAAGCTATATGGATGGAGGGACCACTTGGTTGGACATCTTGGGTCAACAAGTTTGAAGATTTCATCCTTCAAGATTATTCCTTTTATGGTTGCTTTGCTGACTCTCTTGAATTTTTGTACTGCTCCATTCTATATGTATTTTACTTGATGGTCCCTCTTTGTTGGACCTTCTTCTCTGATACTCTCTGATTAGCTGGTTGAGGCCCTGCCTCCCTCCTTTTTGGTGCTCTTTTTTGATCCCTCAATTTATAATATTAAAAAAAATTTAAACACTTCAAATAACATGCAAATTTGAAAAATGAAAAATAGAAATTTGGAAAAAAACTTAACTCACATGTACCTTTTTTTTCTTCTTTTATCTTTTGTGTAATAACTATGATCAAATTTTGAAAATACAATATTGCATTTTCAATTCCTAAAAGTCCTACAAAATTTAAAAACTTAAACTATTTCATATTTTAAAATTACATTTTGCAAATTCCTAAAAATAACCTTTTAGAAGTTACCTCATAAATATTTCTAAAATTTAAAAACTTAAATAATATTTTTTTTAATTTAAGCACTTGAATGATATGCATATAATAAATAAATAAAATTGAAAAAAAAAATTTAAAGTTCAAATTTTAAAAACTTAAATAATATTAATATTTTAGTATTACATTTTACAAATTTCTAAAAAAATCTATATAACACAACTCATAAATATTTTTTAAAATTTAAAAACTTAATAATATTGTTTTAAATTTAAACACTATATAAATAATATTTTTAAAAAATTTAAACATTTAAATAATATGCAAATTTGAAAAATGAAATATAAATATAAAGAAAGTATTGTTAAAGATATTTTAACTTTACAAGAAAACAGTCCTCGAAATCAACTAACATTAACTTGTATTATTTTATTTTAGAATATATTTTATAAATACTATACTACCTAATTAAAAAGAATGATTTATTTATTTCTAAATCTTTCATCTATTATATTGATTAATTATAATACTAATATTGAGTAACTATTTATACATTTATGGCAAGTACATGCCACTATATGGCACTTGTTTGTGACCAAGTCAAACAAACATTATAATTAAAAGCTTTAATATTTGTTACTCAATATTTGATATAGCTTTTAAATATTTTGACAAACTAAACTCTAAATTATATTTACATAGGATCTCCTATATATAACTTTCTTGCATAATTTTATTGTACAAATCTTCAAGAATTTCAAAATATAGATCAACAAAGATATAAGCATATATTAAATATATATTCAAGTTTGTACAACCTCAACATCTTCATCACTAAAAAAATTCTTTCCCCCGTGAGTATTCAACAAATGTGCCCTTTAGAAAAAAAGAAAAATGTAACATAGCGAACTTTCTTTATATAGATGTTAGATGTCTTTCTCTATCTCCTTATAAAGGCTCAAACCTGATAGAAAATACTTAACTTTAACTCAATAAGCATTGTGCACAATCTTACATACCTACAAATAAAATGCATGCATTAGTCAAACAAAGAGAGGGCATGATACAATTGATTAGATTATATTAGTAGTAGTAAGAAAACTATTAGTTAGGGTATAAAATGTATGCATTAGTCAAACAAACAGAGGGCATGATACAGTTGATTAGATTAGATTAGTAGTAGTGAGAAAACTATTAGTTAGGGTGTAAAATGTATGCATTACTCAAACAAACAGAGGGCATGATACAATTGATTAGATTATATTAGTAGTAGTGAGAAAACTATTAGTTAAGGTGTAATGTCTGTAAAAAGAAAAATAGGTACGTGAGCTTCATCCACCAGGGTATATTGAATTATTTTGTGTTCACTATGTAAAGCATGAAATCGTATTTATTGAGCTAAGGAGTTATTCATTAAATGAATTATTTCTTATATATTCTGAGTTAAACAACAAAAATAGAATGTTTCTTTCAATTTTGAAGGATGACACATTTTTATGATTTCATCAATAGATATATTCTTCCATAATTCTTAAACAATTTCTCACATGTCAATTTTAACACTTAGATGTTAAAATATGTTTTATTATACGTTTATCAAGCTAGATTTAAAAGAAAATTAATAAAAGAATAAAATAAACTAAAACATTTTCTTAATAAAATAATATTTTATGATTAAATTTTAATTTCTTTCAATTTTGAAGAATGATACATTTTTATGATTTCATTAATAGATATATTCTTCCATAATTCTTAAACAATTTCTCACATGCCAATTTTAACACTTAGATGTTAAAATATGTTTTATTATATGTTTATCTTACTAGATTTAAAAGAAACTTAATAAAAGAATAAAATAAATTAAAATATTTTCTTAATAAAATAATATTTTATGATTAAATTTTATTTTTATTTTTTTATTATCATAAATTATTGTTTAATTTTATCTATATAATTTAATTTTATATATCAAAACTTATATATCAACAAAAAAAATTTGAAAAATGAGATTTGTGAATGAATACATTATTAAATGTTTCTATATAAAGAATATAAACTAAATTAAAATGTAAACATTAACTTTTGTAGTTAGAAGGTAAAATATTTTAAACTATTAATATCACTAATTTTTTATACCCAATCATGTTAAAGAAAACTAATTTTGTTAAAAAATTTGCAACTACACTTTAGTTAAAATATTAAAATGTTGAAATATAAAAATATCTTGCACTTGATTCACTTAAAGCTTAATTATTAATAACCACTTAATTTATGTCAATGCCTATAATTCTATGTCTAATGCAAGAATTAATAATATTTTTTCAAAATTTAAACACTTAAATAACGTGTAAATTTGAAAAAGGAAAAATAAAGATTTGAAACAAGAAAAAAAACTTTATATTTTGCAATTCCTAAGAATCCCTCTATAAGACCTTATTAGAAAAATTAATTAATTTTAAAAACTTAAATAATAATTTTTTTAATTTAAACACTTAAAACTTAAATAATATTTTAGAAATATTTTATATTTTAAAAACTTAAATAATATTTTAGAAATATTTTATATTTTAGAAACTTAAATAATATTTTAGAAATATTTAATATTTTAAATTTTTAAAAAAAAATTAAAATAATTTGTAAAATTTAAATAATATTTAAAATAATTTGTTAAAAAAAAATTTAATTTTTTTTTTGAAAAATTTAAACACTATTTAAATAATATGCATATAATAAAAGAAAAAATTTGAAAAAAATATGAAAAAATTAAAAATATTACTTTTACAATTTTAGATTTTTTTTTAAATTTAAAAATTTCAATAATTTTTTTTTAACGATAAACAGCCTAAGCCTTTGTATTATATTAAATGAATAAATATGAAGTAACATATTACTTCATTCAAACAAGCACTGGTAGGAAAGAACAGAGAAAGAAAACCTCTAGTCTAGCTCGAGACTGAAGTCCTATATTATACATATATAAAAGGGGCATACCCTAGCATGTAAATAATCCTAATTATTCATAATGTAAGACCATTATGTAACATTTTTATGAAAACTGAGTGAAAAAGAAGGCAGTGATTCATCAAAGTACAACGAGAGCCCATCCATGGTAAAAGCTATATCAAGCATTTGCAAGACAATAAATAGCTTTCTACCAAAAGGGATAACATACCATTAACAAAAGAAAAGGAAAAAAGAGGAAAATGAAACATCAAACTATTAAACATTTCATAACAAAGTTACTAAAGAAGTAATTCCAATTCATTTCTAGATTGAGTTAGCCACACCTCAAAATACATAATCAAAGTTACCGCATATGAGAATTAATGCTTACATTCCAAATATTCATTATATCACATGCTCGGTGTTTGTCATAAATATACTTGAACATTAAAAGTAGTTAATGTCCTCATCTATTACGAAATTAATTGTAAGATTTTGATGTTATACTTTTAAACAGTTTTGAGTTTAGGATACATTCAAAATCCCCACTAAAATAAAGTGAATCACTATTATGGTGAAACGGGCTAGTTTAAAGGTTAAGCTACTCGATATACCTATTGCTACTTCTCATTTAATGAAGTTGTGCTAGGAGAGATACTAAAAAGTTATAATTCCAAGCAAGATGTGATATATGTAGTCATATTGATGACATCACAGCTAGGCTCAAAATAAAGCACGGTCTCAAACTAGAGATATGGAGGGGAAGGAAATAGAAAACCCCAAGTTTATATTTTAATCCTTCATATTTAGAGAGCTTCATGTTACTATATCTTGGCCTCCTTTATAATTAATTGCAAGATAAAATCATAGAACAAAGATTAATGTTCTTCTATAATAACTAAACCATTTATATATTAATAAAACCATTTGTATATTAATATACCATTTGTATTCTCCATACTAACAAAACCATGGCTCATTCTCAAAATGCCAGAATATGTAAAAACATCCAAACTAGATTCATGCTACCTATATACCAACCATTAATCCTTATACTATTACAACTATTCTATAAGGAGCCCAAATACAACAGAGGCAATTTCCAAGCGAGAAAATGAAAGAAAATACCAAAAGGGTCATTCCTAGGGCCATTCTATACTATTAATCTAATAAATTTTAACCTAAGCCTAAATAAGAAGTCATAAACCCAAAGCCACCATAAGGCTTTTAATGTCAAGCCTCCTCCTCTTTCTTCCAACACACCATTACAATGTCCTTGGCTTTGTCCTCTTCATTAGTCGTTGATCCTAGTGGAAACACATACGTTGTAAGCTCTCTACTAGACTTGATATAATTTGGCAGTGTAAATTCCAATTTATCTAGATCATCAAAATTGATATTTGGTTCGATATAGGCTTCAAATGCTTGAAGAAAGTTGATCAGCCAATCCTTATTAGGTTCTTCACAAACTCCTCTCCACCTTAGCAGGAAATTAATATTGGCCTCCATCTTTGGCCATGCATTGAAATTTTTTATGTTATCTCTAATAAACATAGACGACCTCCTAGCGACATTGAAAAGCTAAAGCTCCTCTGGGTTCATATGCCATATAGACCTTAGGGAGTAGAATATGTAGTTTCTCGTCCATACTCATGATAGCATTTTCCAAACCCACAAGCCAAGTGATGTCAAAGATGTTATAGCATAGCCTGACAATTTCCCCTTTCTCAACTCTAGCCCTAGCCAAACATCCTATAAAAGAACCTATGACAGTGTAGGGCCCATTTGCCGTTGCACCAAAAGCCATGACTGTTAGTGAACATGGAACACCACATAATTAACCACCTGTGGGCAGGGGAGCGCGTCGCATCACCCAACAATCTCCCCCTCGACACGCATACCAGGTGCTTACGCGGGTCGGGATGGCACCAGGGAGATTTGAACCCATGACCAGGCCAAAACCAGGCTCTGATACCACTTGTAAGAAAACTTGGCAATAAAGAATATAACCGTTTCCACATAACCCATAATAGATCTAAAATAAACATGGAATTAAAAAATCCACATGCAAGAGAATAGACAACATACCCACAAAATTGTGACACAAGATATACCCTTGGAAACCCTCATTGAGGGAAAAAAACTCAGCCTCCAAAAGCATCCATCACCATGTATTATTTAGCAAAAATACCATTGTCATACAACCATGGAAGCCTTCATGGCCATAGCCACAACCAAGAAAACTATGTGAACAAGCATGAATCCACACATCCCATGCCATGCTTTCAACCTTCACAAATGCTTCCTTGGCTAACCTGTCAAGCTTTGTCCCGCTCGACTCTTGCCTTTTGTCTTCTCCCTGTCACTCTTACTCTCTCTACAACAACTACCCTTGTGGCTGCTTATATAGTAGCAAGTCCCACAAAACCACCAAGTGGTATTACATAAACCATGTGCTAAAACCATGTGCTACCTAACCCACTGACCCCACATTTAATATTGGGCATTTAATTCTTTTCCCCAATATTAAATAATTGCATGAAATATTATCACAATGTTACAATACAACCCATGAAGAATATTCTATGGGAATCTTTACATGTTGCACGTCCATCTAGGTACAACATTACATAATAAAATAAAATAACAATATTATGCAATGTGTGCAACACCCATTATCTCAACAATCTCCCACTTGTTGTATACATTGCATAGGGTCAATCCGTAGCCACATAAATGAACAAGGGAACAATTCCTCCCAGCACATCCACCATCATGGATCAAAATAAATCGAGTGCTCCATCCTGGTACCCGCAACAAAATCAAAGTATCCAGCATCTCAAACATGAATGATCTCACCTCCTATTATGCCACTCCCACTGGACATACATAGAAGCCATCCAAAGAGAAAGCCACCCAACCTGTCGCATTAGAAGATCATAAAATCCTGTACCAACTAAAATTCCAAGCACAAAAACCTGATCCAAAGGTAATCACATGTATCCGTAGTTGTCAAAATATCCATAGCTGAAATAGCACCCACAGCAAGTGCCAAACCCATCCAACTATCCATACCTCAAAGGTATAACAAGTGAATCTCATATCACCGACATATCCAATCTATAACCTGCAATCACAAGCCTCAAGAGCAATACCTGCCACATATATACCAAGAAGCTCCCATTGCAAAAGATAATGTCAAATCTATAACCAATCCACTCAACACATCTAAAAGAAGTGAATCCATGTAGTATCAAGGACATCCATAATACATAATCCAATATCTTGCAAGAATAACGCTCAGAACAAGTCTCCAATAGTCTCTCAAATTCTCCACAACCAATAAAGGAAAGAGATAAAGGAATAACCATGTCATCTCTCACATGACATACATAAGCACAAACCAGTGATCACAATCTCTAACCAATCTCAAATCCAATGTAGGAAAAACTGAACATCCAGGAAGATAACCAAGATCAGAGAAACCATGCAAATCATAACCTGTATCATGTCCTTCTACACACACCTCTAGATGTAAACTGTGCAAGTTAGATCTCCTCCATAAAACCCCAACAAGAAGCCTCAACAACACCCAAACCATACCATATAACTCATCATGGATGTAAGCCTCTCACAAGAAGATCAAACTCAATAAAACCATTCTTAAACCAAGGAATAACCATTCCTAATCCAAGGAATATGCCCAATATAAAACCATCTCCCAAACTCAAACAGCATAACAACATATGCACATGGAGATAACTAATGCTAAACCATCTCTCAAATGAACCCTCCAGAACTAACTCATGTACCATAGCTCAAGATCCATATCCATGAAAGACAAGCATAAATATAATGCAACTGAGAGAAACAATGGGCTATACCTCTCAAGTAGCAAACCGCCGAGTAGACCAAGAGTGGGGATTGAGAATGCTCATCAAGATACCCAAGTCTCCAACCAAGACTCATCTAAGAACAATCTCCTCTCAAGTCCATATCAGGTGACTGCCCCTCGGACTTCCTGTTGAAACCATCAACCGTCCCAACAAATACTTCTCTAATCCAAGAGAAATCAGCATCACCACCATCTCTAAGTATCCATGAGCACTTGTAACCAATCAATCCATGCCAACTCCAAATGCAACATAGCAATATCATGAAGTATCTAGCTTATGATTAGTGTACTCAATACCAAGAAACTAAACCAAGATCAATGTCAAAGTTCCAACCATGGCCTCAGAAACATAAACATGACAACATGATCTTACCATCTCAACTAAAGAGATAACATGCTCCACATGAACATACCATAACATGTCACAACTCTAAACGCGTATCAAGAGTATACCATGAAATAATAATGAAACCATCCCCATACCAAGGATAACATGCCAAATAAAAGCATAAACCACACCTTTGCCAAGAACCCTATGAGTCCTCAAGATGCAACCATCTCCATACACCATGAAGAAAACCATCGCCACATACCAGGAAGAAACCATCTCCACACACCATGAAGATAACCAAGAACTCCATGAGTCCTCAAGATCTAACCATCTTCACACACCATGAAGATAACAAGTGCACCATGCAAATGTCAAAGACGCTTCTGCAGCAACAGGATCTAAGACAAACCTCCAACATCTGCAAACACTCAATAAATATATCAATGCCAACAACTCCCACTCAACCGTGGTACCAAGTCACCTATGGCATCATAAAATCCATCCTCTCCAAACCAAGAAGATATAAACCAAACCAGGAACTAATCCTACCACATAATTAACCACCTGTGGGCAGGGGAGCGCGTCGCATCACCCAACAATCTCCCCCTCGACGCGCATACCAGGTGCTTACGCGGGTCGGGATGGCACCAGGGAGATTTGAACCCATGACCAGGCCAAAACCAAGCTCTGATACCAATTGTAGGGCCCATTTGCCGTTGCACCAAAAGCCATGACTGTTAGTGAACATGGAACACCACATAATTAACCACCTGTGGGCAGGGGAGCGCGTCGCATCACCCAACAGACAGAACTATTGGTATGCCAGGTATAATCATAATTAAACAACCTCTCCCTTATTGCCCATGAGATTGCAAACCTAGAAATATCATCTACTGGATTGAGGATCCTATTCCACCTCTCCTGTTTGACAAACCCTTTGAACATCATTGTCCTCACTTCTAGAGCATGAAAGAGGGAAATTGAAGATTCCATGCTAACAAAGAAACTATAGGGGGTTGCAAAGAAATAAGAGATGTAAAAAGATATAGAACATCATGCCTTAAATAACAAATAGAGACTCTTGGGTTATTAAGCATTGATTGATGCCTGCTCACATGTATGTAGAATTATTAAAAGACACTAAAAATAATTAGACCTAATATTTCATATTGTATCTCAGATACCTTATAAATATAAGTAGATCTACTTTCTATGAGTGTATATCTAATAGTTGCTACTTATAAAGGTGTGTGATTATTCTACTAAACTGTCCTTTACTCTAATCCTTAGTATTCTACTTAATTTATTTATGTCCTGCTAAATGTATAAATTCTTCTCCCTCCACTCTTTGATTTTCCAATTTATCAACTTCTGAATTACCTTCACAATAAATATGTTGAATTCTAATATCCTCAAATTGATCTATAAGGTTAAGTACATTTTCCAGTTTAGTATTTAAGATCCAATTCAGTGTTTGTCACTTTCTAATTGCATTTAGAATTATTTGTAAATATTTTAATGCTTCTAGTTCAGCTATATTATTAGTTACATTACCTAATGATTTAGCTCATTTTAATATACAATCTCGGTTTTCTAATTTAACTATACAACCCAATCCTGCTTTCCTAGGATTCCCTCTAGATGCTCCACCAAAATTTAATTTCTTCCAACCTATCGAAGGTACGACCCATTTACATTCTTTTCTACCTATATTATCCTTTTTAGGATAAACTAAGGGGGGATTAATCAAATCTAACCAATTTTTCCTCATATTCTCATCTCATTCTGAGAATGTGCCTTCCACTTTGGGAGTGTTCTTGAGATGGCTACCTCGACTTTATTGAAAAAGGTTGTCTTGCTAAGTGCTAAATTTTGAAATATTCATCTATTTCTTTTCTTCCATATTTCCCACACAATGATTGTAGGTGTGATATTCCATAATTTCTCATAGACGTTAACTCTATTCTTAATAGGCCAACCCCTAAAAAGTCCCTTGATATCCTGAGGAATAGGGGATGTCCAATTCAATTTATTCTTAACCCAATACCAACATTATTGAGCAAAGGGGCACTTAAATAAAATATGCTCCATATTTCAGAGTCATTTTTGCATAGACTACATCTAGATGGCCCTTCAAATCTCATTTTATAGAATCTTTTAGATCTAAGAATTTGATTTTGGATTGTTTCCCAGAGAAAGATACTTGCCTTAGGTAGGCAAGTTGAATCCCATCATAGATCCGAGGGTACAGAAATATTATCCCACCTTAGGAAGTTAATTATAAGATCATATCCCAACTTAACTTTGTATATTCTAGCTTGAGATGCTCCCCACGTGAGTTTATCGCTCAATTATTATGAATCGTTGATCTACCCTTCAAGATATTTTCAAGGATAGTTTTGTCTATACTTCGAATATTTATATTATCCAAAGATTTCCATACCCAAGTCTCGGTCTCATCAATCCTAATTAATGTTTTAGCATTTGAAACCTTGGGTCCCCATAGATTAGTAATGACATTGATGTTGTTTCTAGATATTCTAGAATTAATAATCGGAGCTTGACCATCCCGTGAATCATCCCAAAATAATGCCTCATTTCCTCTACCTAAATCCCAAGTTAGATACTTGTTGACCAAAGTCCTGTACTCCATCATAATATTCTAGTTTTTTGAACTACTTGGTGCATTTCTGATTCTAAAGAGAGAGGAAGGGTCTAATGGATTAAGATATTTATTATAAAGTATTTTTTCCCACTTCTTATCTTTTTCCTTGCATAGATGCTATACTAGCTTTTCTCCTAATGCCTCATTTTGCCAACTAAGATTTCTTTATGACCAATCCTCCTTTATTCTTAAGATGAGATATCTTATCCCATTTTATTAGTGCTTGTTTCTTTTTCTCTTCTTTTCCACTCCAGAAAAAATTTGTAATTTTTCCTTCCAAATTTTTATTAACATAAGTTGGTAACAGAAGGCAAGATAGAGGGTAAGTAGGAATAGCTGACAAAACGGATTTAATTTTTTTTACTGTCCCTGCTTTAGTCAACCATTTTCCTTTCCATGATTCTATCTATTTTTCTACTCTATCTAAGATATTGTCCCATCCTTTTTTATTCTTGACTCCATTTTCTAAGTATATCCCTAAATATTTTTCTAGAAAGTTACTCTGTTGTATCCCATATAACTGGATATGTATTCCTCCATGTTCCTTGGGGAGTTTAAAAAGAATTTTTTTTATTTTTCTTCGTTCACCTTTTATCTTGACACTGCTGAATAATCCAATATAATTTGTCTAAAAGCTTTGGTTTCTTCCTTGGTACTAATTCCCAAAAGAATGGTATGATCAACAAATTGTTGATGGGTAGTATTTGGAATATTCTCAGTAACAATAATGCCTTTAATTAATCCTACACCTTGTGCCTTTTATATAGCTCTACCAAATGCTTCTATCATAATTATAAAAAGAAAAGGTGACATGCGGTCTCTTTGTTGGATACCCCTTGAGATCTTGAAGAAACCTTCAGGAGTACCATTAATAAGTAGAGATATTTTTGGAGTAGATATACAGTTTAAAATTACATTTATCCATTGTTTGGAAAATCCAAACTTTTCTAGGCATTTACATAAAAACCTCCAATCTACTACATCATAAGCTTTTTGTATATCTAACTTCATGAACATATAGGCTTCTTTGTTTTTAACTGTTGATGTATAGTTTCTTGAATGATGGATATTCCATCAAGTATTGATCTACCAGGTACAAACCCAATTTGTTCTTCTAAGATAATTCTTGGAAGCAAAGTTTAAATCCTATTTTATATTGCTTTGGAATAAATTTTATATATTGTATTACATAATGTTATGGGCCAAAATTCTGAAGGTAACACAGCTACAGCTTTTTTTGTTATTAATGCTAGAAAAGTATGATTAATTTTAGTTAAGATTGATCCCCCATTTCTAGCTGCCTCCATTGTTTTCCATAATTCTTCCTTTAAGATTTCCCAGCATTTTTTAAAGATAAAAGCTTGGAAACTATTAGGCCCCGGAGATTTATCTGGCCCAGCTTAAAAAGGGCTAATTTGATTTCTTCTTTTGTAAAAGGTTTGTTAAGCTTCAAGTTGTCAAATTCTATGATAACTTTAGGTATATTATTTAGCATGAATTCTTGCTTGGTTAAATTGGATGAGTCATAATTGTTTAATAAATTGTCATAGTATGTGATGAAGGTTTGAGTTATTTCTATTGGATTATCAATTGTACTACCATTATTATCTTTAATTTGAGTAATATTTTTGAGAGCTTTGTTATGTATAGTAGTATTGTGAAAGAATTTTTTATTTCTATCTCCTTTTGCTAACCATTTTTCCCTCGACCTTTGTCTCCAAAAGACTTCTTCTTTCACTAGAATGTCTTCTTGTTTGATTAATAGTTCTTTTTCTTTAATAATTTTTTCATTATCCATACCAATTTTTATTATTTTATTTTATTTTTTAAGATCTTCATTATTCAGCTTGTCTTGGAATATATTATTGAAATGTGTTTTGTTCCACTTTTGTATGTTTTCTTTGAACATTTTAAGTTTTGATAGAAAGCAATACATCTTTGATCCTATAAACTTTCCTTCATCCCACCATTGTTTAAGGTTTTTCATGAATGTTTTATCTAAGAACCACATCTTTTCACATTTGAAGGGATTCCTATTAGGTTTTTTAGGTTATGTTAATTCAATTTTGATAGGATAATGATCTGATCTTGTTATAGGCTGAATGGAAGCTATGATTGAGAGATCCAATTCTACTAATTCTCCTTTGAAAAAAAATCTGTCCAATCTTTCTACAATATAACTGAAGTCTTTTCTTCTATTATTCCAGTGAATACTCCATTGCTGGTTGGTATTTCTACCAATTTATTAACTCTAACCCATTCTCTGAATTCTATTGTGGCTCTTGTTAAAATCTAAGAACCTCTGAATTTTTTTTTGAGGTCAAGAATGGCATTGAAGTCACCTCCTATGACCATGTTAGTCTCAGGATATAACTCCATAAAGGTAAATATATCATCCCAAACTTTCCTTTATCTGAAGTTTATATGGGTAACACATCATTGAATCCATTTTTTGATAAACACATTCATATAAACTAAGTTGCAAGAAATATCATATGAAAGGATCATACTCTTTTTTTTTTAAATTCAATCATCTAATTCAAGGACTCCCTCAGGAAAGAACTAGGGAAGAAAACTCGAGATCATAGTCATTTCCACAATAAGTTTAACAATCACATTTTTACAACGGGATCATTATCTTGAGGAGAAATCTCCCAACATTTGAATTTAAATAACAACTCTAAATTTCCTGCTTGGCTCCTCAATAGGGTAGCCATTTCAAAAATTTGCAAACACAATAAGGTAACCATGGAGAGAACAAAACTAACTGGGTGACAAACAATTTTAACATGAAGACACAATCAATCATTTACTGCCATCCAAGTTTGCACAATATATTTTTCATTGAACTAGACTAGGGAGAAGGTGGATTTTTCCAGTAGGAGGCATCGGCCATAACACCATAACATATGCCCTTTTAGGGCTAAAATCTCAAGAACTTTTGTTCTTCCACAGATGCCCTTTCGAGGCTAATATCACAAGGACTTTCATTCTTTCACTTCTCAAATTCCAAAACTTAAAACATCATTTGTGCTAACGAGTAGGGGCCCATAACACCCTACTCTCTCTCCTTCTCCTCATCCTAAGAAGAGACTACATTGTCAAAGTCCAACTAAAGACCTCATTCTGTACATGGCCACTTCTGCCTTATTTAAGGGTGAGTAATTCCAATACAACCCATACAATGCCTTCAAAAATCAAAGCAAAAAAAAAAGGGAAAACATTTAAGAAAAACCCATTTCAATCCCTCCCAAACATATTTAGCAAAAACACGAACATACATATGCAAACAAAGTAACTTAAGCATGAAACACAACATGAACCAAAAGAGCTTAAAGGATTCTTACCTTCACAATAAGGTTATGGAAATTGAACAATTTGAGATGAGCTTCCCTTCCTTCTCCTTCTCCTTCTCCTTCAATCCTAAATTACTCTCTAAAACCGGACCATAAACATTAATGAGAATGAACTAAAGATTATGCATATTACTTGAAACCACACTCCCCATCCAGTTATTGTTTGATATTATATTTTTGATGTTATTTGTTCTAGTATTCCAAATGATTCCCATTCCTCCTGATGCTCTGACTGATTCCTTCATTTCTACATTCCATCTGCCTAGTCTTTTTCTTAATTTCTCCCCTTCTTCTTTGTTAAGCTTAGTTTCTTGTATCATGATTATATCTTACTCAAAAAGTTGTCGGTTACATTTTAACATTCTTTGTTTACTAGGAGCATTCAGGTCCCTAGTATTCCATGTTATGATCCTCATTGCTCTTTGGGAAGGCTCTTCGCCTTCCCTATTTTATGGACCTCAAATATCATTTTTTGTTCCTCGGCTTGGCCATCTACTTCTCTGAACTCCTTAAGTGATTTTCTTCCTCTTTTCAATTTTGATTGCCACATTTTGGAGTTCTAAATCCTTCATAATTGATTGAAATGCCCAAATTATCTATACTTATTTGGTTATTATTTTCTTTTTTAGTTCCTTCCTTATCTTCTTCCTCATCTATTAAATATTCTATTATTTGTTTTGTTATTTCATTTTCTTCTTCATCTGTATCTGTATCCTTTTCTAAATTTTCTTTTTCTAGTGTTTTTGGAGTCTCTTTTAGTACCCTTAATTCCTCCCAGTCCTATGGCACATCAATTTGTTCAATCTCTATGATAGTATCTTCCTGATTGTACACTTCAGACTCCTTTTAGGAAAGCTTCAACTTTTGGAGGGATAATATATTCCTCTATTTTATCCTTCTCCTCTATAGATTTAATTCCAAAGATATCTTTCCCATCTATTGATGTTTGCCAAAATTTGTAACTTTTCTTCTTTGATTTCTTTTTTATTGTTATATTGCTCCATTGTTTTGAATCTACTATTGGAATTATGTATTCTTCTTCCTGGTCTTCTACATACTCTATTGGCTTTAAAATTTCTTCTTCTATGTTTTCCATTGCCAAGTCTACTTGTTGGTTCATATCCTTATTATTCATCATATACTTGCCATCCTAAAGTATCTAACTGTTGTTTTCCTCAAAATAGTTTATATCTTATTTGTTTTCCAAACTATTGTCCATATTGACCCCAATTTTTGTCTTTGTGTTGTTATTCTCCTTCTCTTTTCTTTGATTCATAAGTTGTTCTCTTAAATCATGTTCCTGATGAAATTGTTCTTCTACCATAGTCTGATTTTCAATGTCTACCTATAGTAGTTTAATCTCATGTGTCATTTTATACCACTCTTTAATGCTTATTTTTGTTTATTTCAAGTTATCATTCTCCATGTGACAAATTTTGCATTCTTTCAACATTGCTACTATTGTCATTTCCTTGTATATACCTTTGATTCTCCATTCTGGTACTTCTGAACATTCTTGTTGTCTTTGTTCTTTACTCTTTATTACTATAGGTGTATTTACTGTTTGTGTGGTCTGCTCTATATTTTTCCTTTCTTCTAATTTTCCTATCTTCTTATTTTTGTCCTTATTAATTGTCTTAATCTTATGTTCCTTCATCTCCTTTATTCTAACACTTCAAGCGGATTCCTCTATATTTTAAATATTATGATCGATTTCTAGATTTGGTTTAATAATGCCTTTAATTTCCCCTTCATATTTCTCAAATTCAATCTCATAAATGGATCTATTTGTTATAATCTTTTTTCTCCTCATTGTTTTTTGATTTGGTTCCTCATCTATTATAATTTTAACATTACTGGTTTTGTCATACTCTGAACCAATACCTATAAGTTTACCAATTGACTTGCCTATTCTGATTAATGTATATAAGTGTTTAATTTCTACTAGAAGATTACTACATTCATACCAAGTTGGTATCAGATGCTCTTTTTCCTCATTCCAATTAGGCATCCAAGTTTGAAATTTAACTACATGCCCTTTATAATAACAATTTGATATCGAAAGTATTTTGTTCCTAATTTCTTTATTTTTGCAATGTAGATAAATTAAGGATTTTGAGGAAGTGTTAATACTTACCTACTATTTGCAAATCTTCTCTAATTTCTTTGACAATTTTGATAAATACTTGTCTAGTCCACTCCAGTAAACATATACTCTTAGCTCTAAGCATTCCTTCCACTTTTCTTCTATGTATATGTCACTGATGGTTAATCTATCAAAATAATTATAACAATTTAAGTTTTCCTTACCTTTTTTGATATCGAGGCTATCATACTACCTTTGATATCAAGTAATATTTTATTTGTTGGAAGCTTTGTATTATCTGAATTACCATTCTCCCTTTTATGTGGTGGTATATAGATTTGTCAATTTTGCTCAAAAACCCTAAGTACTCTTTTTGAGACTGCTTGTTGTTGTTTCTCCCCTAACAGAATACAGTTAGCTTTTGAAACTTTAGCAAGTTTATATATTGATTGCTTACAATCTTTGTCCATTTTTGTTGGGATTGTTATCGATTTTTCCATTCGCCTTTCTTCCCCTAATGGTTAGATATTTTGGGTGGACTATTTCTACTTATTTTTGTTTTCTTCCATCATTGGCCTCTTTTTTTCTTATGATGTGTTTCTCCTTCAATTCCTATTTGATATTACAATTTGCCACCCATTGTTATTTTCGCACCGATCTTTATTTAGCTTTATCATCTTCCTATCACTAGCTTTATGTTGTTTTTAACCAAGGCACTTTGTTTAAAGTTAAAAATCTATTGCTGATCAGAATACAGGGGATCCCTTGTTTTCCTTTCAGCCTATCTTCTTGTTGCTTAAATGATGGTCGGGTAAAAGAAGATCCCTTAGGGAAAAATTTATTCGTCACTAATTGTTGATTTTGATTTTGTTTGGAAAAAGTATGATTTACGAATCTGGGAAATGTTGTTTTGTTTGCTTGATTCACTACTTATATAATTCTCGTCATTTTTTGGGGCTAATATTTGTTTAAATTTAACTTAAATAATAATTTTTAATAAAATAAAAAATTGGAAAATGAAAATAGAAAAATAACTTTCTTTTACAACCTAAGAAATATTTTTTTTAATTTAAAAACTTAAAGAATCTTAATGACACCTCAAAAATATTTTTAAAAACTTAAATAAAATATGCCTCTAAACACAACTCACACCTCAAAATATTTTTAAAAACTTAGATGCCTAAAGTTTAGAGTCCTACTGAGTTATAGGCACTGGCTATGGTGTCGTAGTCCTCCCGTGCCTGGCTCTCGACTCTATCATGGAAGAAATGAGGAAATGTGATGTGACGGATATGTCACGGAGCACCTTTCAAATCTTATAATAATTTATCAGTTGAGTATAATAATAATAATTTTATTTGGTGTTGAGCCTATGTGTTTCAAACCAATCATTTATTTTCAAACTTTGATAAAGTTTGTTGTGCATTTTTTAGGTGAGTTTTTTCCTTCAATTTTTCTTTTTATACTTCAACTATGATGTAAAAGTTCATAAATTTTAATAAAAAATCTATATTATATTTTATAGTTTGAATCGTAAGCGTTATTATTAGTGAATTGTAATTTTTATTATTAATGCAAAAGTGTTAGTTTTGTCTAGTTTTAATTATTTATTTCATTTTTAATACTTGTGACTATTTTATATTGTTATTATAAAAAATTTGCAGTCATTTATTTATCAAATCTTATCTATTGCTATATATTTCAAAAAAAAATTAAAATAAAATTTTGTAAAAATAAAATAAATTCATAAAATTAAAAAATATTATATCAATACATATCAATCCAAAATAATTTCATTCAAAAAAAATGTGATCTATTTTTAAAAGATTCACTATCATCAACTTTGACATTCAAACTTTGATGGGGCCTCAAAAGGAAACCCGGGCAAAGCAAGGTGTGGTATTGTGATAAGGAATTCAAATGGTGATAATATGGGAAGTATGGATATCCCAATTGGAAATCAAACAAATCATGTTGTTGAAGCCTATGTTGCTCTTCATGGTCTTATTATGCTAAGAAAATGAATATGGAAAAAATATGGGTGGAAGGGGACTCACTCAATATTATTAATTGCCTTAATAAAATCTCTAAACCTTCGTGGACAATTAGTAATATTATCTATGAGGCTATTCACATTATAAACTCCTTTGATACTTGTGTTATAACTCATAATTTCAGAGAAGCTAATTGTACTGCCGACTAGGCAGCGAATGTGGCTTGCTTTAGTGATCATATTATCATTTGGGGACATTATGATCCTTTACCTCTAGATGGATGCCAATTCTTTCATCATGATAAATGGAGGTCTATGCAAAAAATAAATTAAATATGATAGTGTCAGTATTGTGTAATTATGTGAGGATAATTTTTTGCGGGCGTTGGGTCATGCTTTTCAATGATATGAGCATTTACTCACATAGATTCTAGGTTAGTTTTGCCATTTTTTTCTTCGATTATTGTGAGACTCTTATTTTTAGATTCATTTGGGGGTTTCAAAGGAAGACAAACTAGGATTTCGATGATAGGAAAATGGGAGGTAAGAGGAAAAGGTGGAACCAGTTAGTTGTTTGGACTGGATGAAGAAGGAGGAGGTGTGGGATATTCTGAGGTGTGGTAATTTTACTGGGTATATGGAGAGGTTAAATGGTAATAACCCAATCATTACACAACAGTTTATAAAAACCTAGAAGGAGGGCTTAGTTATGGTGGGTAATTAGTGAACAGAGGTTACTGAGGATGTGATTGCTAAGGCCACAAGCTTGGAGCTAGACGGTATTAATTTCTATAGGGAGTAGAAACTTTCAGACAAAGCAATTGATGAGTTTGTGGAATCTGAGCACAAAAAGAGTTGTCTAGTCAAAATAGGTAATTCCTATATCAATCTGGCCTCTGTTTCTCGCCCATGGCATTTTGTGTTGTTTGTGATAATGGAATACCTAACTCTTGATGGGAGATTCATGAAATGTTATGGGTACCATTTCATGCTGGCCAACCACTTTAGGCACAATGTTAAGATTAATTTTCTTTACTATTTAAGGCAATCTCTTAGCATATCTATCCAGGCTATTCAAAAACACTCGGATGGAAAATATGTCTGCCATGAGGGTCTTATGGTTCTCATCATGAATGTCTTAAAGTCTAAGAAGATCGTGAAACCTAGAGGCTATCTAAAGGTTGTTGACTATGATATGAAAGGTAGCATTCTAGAGAAGGGTTATGATTCTGAAACCCAGGATGAAGCCAAGGGGGGTGAGGAGAATTTGAATAAGGGCTTTGGGGGTATTTCAAAGAAGAAGAAGAAAGTGATTGTTGACTCTGATTCAGACAAGGAAAGTGATTTTATGGAGGATTTGGTGAGGGATTATAAAAAGAAAAGCGGAAGTAAGGGAAAGAGGATTAAGGGCATTCTTATTGTGAGGGCTTCTTCCCCTTCGGATGATGAACCCTTGGCCTGTAGGATGGAGAGGAAGAGATATCCTTCAAGACATCAGGAGAAGAAATTAAGGCATAATGGGGAGTCAAATATTGAGGAGTTTGATGAATAGGGGCTACATCATGATTTTGTTGAAAAGTCTGAAGGTTTGCCAGGGTCTACTAAAGGGTTGTATGGTAACCCTAGCAGAATACTAAAGGAGATTGGGGCTATGAAAAAGTAAATGCAGGTGTTTGGAAGGGATATGCAAGCACTTTGGAAAGATGTAGGGTAAGCTAGCAAAATGGCTCGTCGTGAATGCACACTTGGACAACATATTGATAGACTATCGGAGGTGATCAAAAACACAAAAAAAATTTAAAACCTCATGCAGAAGATCTCGCAACTAGAGGCAAAGAACGAGGCAATGGACAAAGAGTTTAATGCCAACTAGGGGAAGATCTCAAAACTGGAAGCCAAGATGAGCAAGTTGGAAAAATTGTTCAAACAAATTGTTGAGAATGTGAGCAGTCTGCTAAAGAAATTGGAGAATAAGAAAGGTCATGACTCCCCTCAAGTTGTTGAGATTTAGGGTCCTAGCAAGTGTACCAAGGCTCACTCAAAGAAGATTGACGACATGAGAAAAATGGATGAGGTGAAGGTCATGGCTAAAAATATGAACATCCTTGTTGACTAGGCACTTGACCTAATCAAGTCTTCTTAGCTAGCTTTTTGCTATCTTTTTCAGCAGTTCTTTGAGTGACCTCTTGGATTTTTTTGGAGGTTTGTTTCATGTTTGCTCTAGGTAGCTCTCTCTGTTGTTGTTTTCTTCTTTGTTTCTCTCTAGACTTTATGTAAAAGGTTTCGGGTCCTTTAAAACCTATTTTTACTTAATCAAAACTTTGACATTCAAAAATCAAATTACACTCAAGATCTAGACCAAAATATATTACTGATGAGTGATTGATTTACACCTAACTCATTGTCATCAACCTTGACCAAAAAATATATATTGTCTAATTAAAAAATAAGAACCACTTAAACAGTAGGTGCATATAGCTGACTCTTAAATATTAAATAATCAAAGTTGAATAGTTTTTTTGAACTTAATTTGTTTCTTACTATGTATCACCTAAAAACTACTAACAAATATATAATAATTGAAAATGTAATAGAATGAATCTTAATTCATATTCACAAAATTGAAACAGTTCATAATTAAACATAATATATTTCTTCAATTCATCATGTTGTGTAATTCCAATTGACCATGTTGAACTTTTTTAATCAATATTTTAATATCTATATTCTTATAGCTATCATATAATACAATTAAAAAATCAAATAAAATTTGAACACAATCTCATCTAAAACTCTATTAAATAGATCATTCTGAATGTTATATCATTAGCTAAAATTTCCATAATCCAATCCAAGATCAACATTAAATAGGGCATTCATCTTAGAATATACAATGAATGCCATATTCAACATACAATTTTTCTTTTTACTAAAATTATGCAATATGAAGAAACAATTCTTACTTGCTTTCTTTAATAATTTGTATTATTTTATTGATTTCATAATTATTAAATAATAGTACCCAAAAAATCAATAATAAACTTTATTATTATAGTAAAAATAGAGTGCTATAATTTTTAAAACTAAATTTAAATTCACATTTGTTCAATCATGAATTGTTTCAATTTGGTGAAATGAATTAAGATTAGTTCTATTACATTTTCAATTATTATTTATTTGTTGACAGTTTTTAGGTGAATAATAGTAAGAAACAAATAAAGACTAAAAAAAAACTATTCAATTTTGATTATTTAACACTTATAACATAAAAGTCACTAAATGCATCTACTGTTTAAGTGGTTCTTATTTTTTAATTAGTCTATATATATATATTGGTCAAGGTTGATGACAATGAGTTTATTTTGACAATGAGTTAGATGTAAATCAATCATTAATCAGTAATATATTTTCATCTTGAGTGTAATTTGATTTTTGATTTTCAAAGTTGAGTGTAATTTGATTTTCAAAGTTGATATAGTGAATCGTTTAAAAATAGATCACATTTTTTTGAATGAAATTATTTTGCATTGATATAATATTTTTAATTTTATGGATTTAGTTTTTTTTACAAAAAAAAAAAATTAAAAAATCTGAAATATAAATAAGATTTGATGATTTGATAAATTGATGAATGCAACAATTTTTTTATAATAGCAATATAAAATAGTCACAAGTATTGAAATAAATAATTAAAACTAAAAAAAATAACACATTTACATTAATAATAGAACTTACAATTCACTAATGATAACACTTACAATTCAAAATATATTAAAAAAACAAGAGCTTAGAGCAGGAGTCCCTGCCTATTGCGAAAAGCCTCAAAAAATAATATAACTAAATACATCTTCTATATATTCTATATATTTAGTACATGACATTTTGGAAAAAAATTAACATTTATGTATAATGAAATATATTTGATTATAATTATGTAAGAATATTAAATTATTTTTAAAAAATTTATAAATACACTAAAATTAAGTTTATAAAAAATTATATTGATACTACACTCAGTTTATTTATTTTTGAAACAATGTAATATAATTAAGCTCATAATTTTAGGAAAAACAATTACGTAGGGAGTGCCTAGTTATACATCTCTTAAAAAAACTTAAATAATTTTTTTTAAAATTATTTAGGGCTTAAACAAAAAAATTAAATTTAGACTTAAATAAGAGTTTAGAAATGGAGATGGGTAGAGTCTTAATGAGATGAGTTTGAGTTTAGAGACACACCTCAGCAATTTTTTTTAACTTAAAAATTTAAATAATATTTTTTTTAATTTAAAAACTTAAATAATGGTTTAGAACTAGAGATGCCTATAAAGTTTAGAAACGGAGTTGAGTTGTTGTAATAATGAGTTACCTTAGAAATATTTTTTTTAATTTAAAAACTTAAATAATATTTTTTTTTAATTTAAAATTTAAAATTTAAACACTTAAATAATATGGATGAAAGAAAAATGAAAATTTTGAAAAAAGAAAAAAATAATTGAAAAAAATAACTTACTTTTATCATAATTACTTTTAAAACAAGGGGTGCATGCGCTAAAGTTCCTGGTAGTATTACATGAAGGAGAAATTAAATTAGTTACAATTTTTAACAAAAACTTGTTGACGATAAATTTTTTTAGCTACTTAAATAAATAAATAAAATTGTAAATTACTTAAATCAAAGTACCAAAATATGAAGTAAGTTTGAGGGGTAGCATTAATGGTATAAAAAAAAAATTGAGCAAAATTGTAACATAGTAGCTAGTAAAACATACTCTAAACTTTTAAAAAATAACATTTTACAATTGTCAACAATAAACATCAATGTAAAACTAATAAGAAATATATACATAATAAAAAATTAAAAACATTTAACTCTATATTTGAACTTGGTAAGATAACTAGTAAAATATAGTGTAAATTTAAAAAATAACATTTTACAAATTACAAAAATTAATATCAATGTAAAATTAATAATAAATATATTTCAAATAAGAAATATAAAACATTTAACTCTATATTTGATTAAAATATCTAAATTATACGACTTAAAAAACATTTAACTCTGTAAATTCATAACTTCTTCTCATAAATTATCTTAAATAATATATGTATGTAGAATAAGAAATATAAAACATTTAACTCTATATTTGAACTTAGTAAGGAAAATAGATAGAGATAATTAATATTGATTAGACATTCATTTGTGAGGTAGAAGAGAAAAATGATTGTTTTCTTAAATGATTGCCTTCTTAAAAGTTAATAAATAATTGTGAGGTAGAAGAGATTGTTTTCTTAAAAGTTAATAAATGATTGTGAGGTAGAAGAGAAAAATGATTGTTTTCTTAAAAGTTAATAAATGATGGTTTTCTTAAAAGTTAATACACTTGTCACAAATGTGTAAAAGATAAAATTGTAATTAATTCATTGTTGTTTATTTAAAATGTGTAAAAGATAAAATTGTAATTAATGCATTGTTGTTATAAATAATTTGTAACTTGTCACAAATGTAGAAAAGATAAAATTATAATTAATGCATTGTTAGTGGAAAAGATAAAATTATAATTAATGCATTGTTGTTGGAAAATATTTGTATTTTTATTGGAGAAAAATGAATTTTTTCATTGTCTTTCTTTATCATGTACCAATACAATTTCAAAAAATAGTATTATTCAATTTCAAATAGTATTTTTTACAAATTAATATAATTTTTACAAACTTTAGTATATCTTCAAATATAAAAGATAAAATTGTAATTAATGCATTATTGTTAGAAAATATTTGTATCTTGTCATAAATGTGGAAAAGATAAAATTGTAATTAATGCATTGTTGTTGAGAAATATTTGTATTTTTATTGGAGAAAATTGAATTTTTTCATTGCCTTTCTTTATCATATACCAATACAATATACCAATACAATTTCAAAAAATAGTATTTTCAATTTCAAATAGTATTTTTCACAAATTAATATAGCTTTTACAAACTTTAGTATATCTTCAAATTTTTAAATTTATGTAAGTAAAATAGAATCTCATTTCATAGAGCCCAGAATTTGTCACAAACGGAGCTTTTACAAACTTTAGTATATCTTCAAATTTTTAAACTTATGGAGTTGTAATAATGAGTTTGGAGTTCTAATGAGTTGTACTTGCCTCTAGAGACTGTTGGGAAGTTAATCTCTTTCGCTTCATCCAAAAAGCTTTGAAACCTATGGTTTGGGATTCTTTTGTTTTGCTGTAAGGGAGAGGACCCAGGGCACCCTAACTTTGCGCATTCTCAAAATCCTATATGACAATTTCAAATCACTCTATTTTGGTAGTAGCTTACTTGGCAAGTCCCTTGCTTATAACTAAACTAAGGTTTCAAGGTTTCAAGCCATCAGCATGCTTTTTGTCAAAGTGTCCAAAACAGCCCAAAAAAAGTGAGACCAACCAAAAAAAAGTGAGACCAATCATAGTGCATTGGAAACCCCATACTTGTGCCGCTGATTTAACATTGTAACATCACACTATTGGTTGTTTTTTGGTTGGTTGTTTTTTGGTTGTTTTTTAGAAAAAAGGACACTTTTTATTTACTTATGAGTAATTATCATTAACAAGAACAACTTTGAAAGTCACATCTATTGAAGTCACATCTACTGGTACAATCTTGTCAAAAATGCTGGATCAACGAGTGTGAGTATTTATTACCATTGGTATTGGTACGCTTATTGATCACATTTAAAGATCTTTTCTTTGCAGTACTCCGTTGCCCAGCAGACAAATGCAAACCAGGAACTCGAAAATTGATGAAATCCAGAAATCATAATGGGTGACTCTTTTCAGGTTGCTGACCAACAAAAGGTAAAAGACACGATAAAAACAACAGAGAATAGAATACATATTAGGAATAGGAATTGCTTAAGAACTGGAATTCCATTAAGATGGAGAAATTCAAATCAATGCTTCAATCTAAGCTTAATGATCCAGAATGATTTCACGGACTATCCAAAATAGCTGCTTGTTTTCAAACTTAATAGGAGACTGGTTCACAAATAAATGGGGCAAACACCCTCATACCCCACTTCCTGATAGATTATTTTGGTAGGTAAAAGGGTCAATAGAAACAATTGAGCTGCAGACCAAAGAAAGCCCAAATGGATGCTTTCAAGCTCTATACAAGCTATAGACTATTTAACTCAGGAATTCGATTAATAGATGAAAAACTATTGCCATTAAGCCATCCAGATGGAGAAATTCAAAGCAATGCTCCAATCTATGCTTAATGATTTGAAGGACAACCCAAACTAGGTTTTTTTCCCCCAAATTTATAGGAGACTGGTTCAAAAATAAATGGGGATTGGGCAAATACCCTGCTCTTTGATAGATTATATTCAGGTAAAAGCCACTATAGAAACAGCTGAGATGGTGACTTAAAAAAGCCCAAATGGATACTTTTCAGCTCTATACGAGATAAACCATATAACTCAGGAATCCCATTAATAGTTTTAAAAATTCTTAACATCAAGAAAACTCATCAAGATGGAGAGAAATTCAAACAAATGCTCCATGTAAGCTTGATGGATCCATACTCACAATAGCATAAAAATAATAATAATTAAACATAACATCATATATGAAGATGCATATATCAAACATCATTACACCAACAAAACACCTTTCATCTCCATTAACAGATAAGAAAAGTTGGATCATAACACACATTAACCTTCATATTCTCCCTCAGAAACCATAGATTATTTTTGTAACCTAACAAAGATTTCCCTTGTTAAGCTCCCGGTGCAGCATCATGTACCTTGCCCTGCAAATAGCCACCATATTCCCTTGCATAGTCCTTCACATGGCTTGCAGTATCAGCAATCCTCATGCGTGCATAGTCTATCTGGTCAGAACCAGGAGGATGCCTTCCCCTCAAATAGTTATAAACCCATGAAAGAACAGAAAACACTGCAAGACCAAAACCCCCTGCAGAAAACAAACATGCAGCTGCCACAAAGAGCACCGTTCCAACGGGTATCAAAATGGGGCTGAAGAGAATCAAAAGAGGCGTCAAAAGCACCAGTCCCACCACGGTTCCCGCTACGGTGAGTCCAGTCAAGAACAGCAAAATTGCACCAGATATGAACAATGTCACAAACCCCAAAACCTGAGTGGAGTTGGGTGCATTCTCATTGATTCTGCCCATTACTCCCCTGTGCCGGTCAGCCATTTTAAACCCTCTAAAACTTTAAAAAACAAACCCTAAATGGCCCAAACAAACCCAATATGTATATTTGCCCTGAACTTACTGAGCTAATAACGATCTGGGTTTTGAAAATCCTAAATAAAATCTCTTTGAGTATTGGATTAGTGAATTTAGCTCGGTGACAGACAGATCAATACGTGTGATTGTGAATATATTGTTGGTTTTTCTGAGGTATTGGAAATCTTTAATGGGTAAGCGTGGCGGGATGAGAAGAATGGATTCCATGCAGAAGAACACAATATGAGCCGCTTGGCTGGGCAATTGGGTTGTCATTTTACACGTATTGCTTTCTGAAGATCCCCACCTGGCAGTCCAGGGCATCGCGAAGATCATAAACAAGCATATGATCATACAGTATACTATAGTTGGCAATGTAGAAAAGCAAATGATTTATTATTAGTTTTCTTGTTATTATCAAACAATTCGGGATTTAAAACCATCAGCTAACAGGGCAGGTAAGGTTTGGGGAAAGAATTTAGACTATTTTACCACATTTTCTCGTGGGCTGTAATAAAAGCATATATATAGAATGAATTAGCAGAAAATGGCCTGGGAATGGAACCCTTGGTCCTCTTTCAATGGAAACTGATATTTCAATCTTATATTATTGGACGTCTAGTCAGTCTCCACTCTCAAATTCTACAATTCTATGTAATATTTGTAATATTTGCTCATGATGTTTAGAGTTTGGCATGATCTTAAAGCAATGCTTGCGGTCTGTTTTCCATAGGGCTATCTATTCCATATTGTTCTTTTGGTTGGGTTCTTTTCTGCTAGAAAAAGGTAAATAACTTGTAGTCATAGTCCAAGGTCCTTGCTTTTAAACTATATTGAACACAACTAAATAAAATTTATCTTAATATTAAAATGGAAGTTTCTAAGCTATACAAAATGTTAAATTACATTTGAAATGCTATAACTTAGTAGACATGTAATACATTGACTAGAAATAATGTTGTACCATTTAAGTAATATTGAAGTAATGATTTAATATATAATCAATCAATATTTGGTTACTACTAATTGTATCAATTGTTTTAAGTCATGGGTATGAGAAAATGGTTTAGACATTTTTACAATCAATCATAAAGCTTACACCTAGTCGAAATAATTCATCACATGACAAATACTAAAATCTGCATGACATGCCTAACAAATGGGCAAGTGGGAACCCCAATGACATTTCTATCATTAACACGAAGGTGTCCTATCAGATTGAGAAACCTATCAATATAAATTTTCTAGACCACATTCATCTATTTAAATATGGATTTGGCCAAAACACTTGAAAATATTTGTTAGATCCCAAAAAGAGGATCAATCCTTTTTGTTAGCTCATATTCAACACACCTTGGAGAAGGTATACCCATCATACACAGAGAAAAGTAAATTAGTTCATGTTAAGCGAAGATGCAAATGACAATATTATGATACTACATGCAATTCATGCATTCAATATATTATGAATTTAGGTAGAGTTTATGTGATTCTAATTACTTTCTACGCAAAATGAGTCTTTTTGTTTATTTTTGTTCCTATAGCAAAGAAAGACTATTTCCATAATCCAAAGAGGAGGTAATATTGATTGTTTTGTATGAATTTCATGCGAATTGATCTTTTGATATTAATTTGAACATATAATATCATTTATGCTCAAGCTCTAAATTCCCTATTGGTAATCATAATCTTGGTATTCTTGTAATAGAAATAAAACTCTAGGAAATAGGAGTTATCCCTAATTATTTATCCTTTTTTTCCATCTATTTAACTATTGAACAAATTTTTAGACCATAATTGTGTCAAATCCAATAAATGATTACAAGCTTTATGCTATTTTAATAGCAATGGTTTTGATTAGAAAAACAAGATGAATAACACCTTAGCCCAGACTTATGGATAAGAAAAAAAAATACTATATGTAAGTTGGTCTAACTTTATCTATCAAAGTCCAATTAAAAACTTCACAATTTATTCTATAGTTTTTAGAAATTTAGTTTTGATTCATTTTTTTTATTTATTTATTATTCTTTTGATTAATTGCTCACAATTTCCCTACAATTTTATTTTTATTATAACAATGCCACCAAATTTTCTCTCATTTTTGACAAAATTGAGGGTTCAAAAGTTTGAAAGATTAAATAGTAGATAGATTTTTTAAAGGATTGAGTTTGTTTTCTATTGAAACACTTCACATTTACCCAAACCCTATATATATCTTTCAAAGTAAGTTAGATAACTATACTAGTTATAGACTAACATTTATATTAGGATTATTATTTAGTGGGGGAGGCAAAACAAAACGATGAGGTTGCTACTTTAGTTGGAAAAGAGGGGGAAAAAATCCAATTGAGACCTGAAAAATGGGTGATGATGAGGCAAATGGAAGGATTCTCTCTCATCAAATAAGGGAACTTTGTAGGGGTGCAAACTTGGGTTTTAATGAATAGTTCTTTGGATTGGCAAATGGTAGAGGCAAACTCAGGTTTTAATGAATGGTTCTTTGGATTGGAAAATGATAGTGACAAGGATGGAAGCAGGTTGGCACATTGTTAAGGGCAAAAAGAGTAGGAAGGCAAAGATGGGTGCATTCAATATGACTCTTAGTTCTCATACAAAGGGAGGCAAAGATAGTAATGCTTGATATGGATGTATTTACCTGTGCTTCGGGTTTTTAGCTGTGGTGGGTGCCCTTTGATTGCTTGTTCATAATTTATGTATTGTGCATGCATGCTTTTAAATGGGGAGATGTAGATAGGGTAGTATTGTTTTGGGGGTCTCAAGCTTGATATATGGTATGTGGGCCATTATTTGAGGTTGTGGAGTTTAATATCTCCTTTAAATTAATAAAAATTCAATTACCACCAAACAAAAGAAGATAATTATTTATTTAAATTTTTTAGTAGATATGATGTACTTAAAATCGTCATATAAAAATATTAAATGTTTTAATACAATATTATAATTTACATTTAATAAATATTTATATATTTATGAAAAAATCAAATAAAAGTATTATTTATATATATATTTAATAAACTTAATTTTTTCTTTTAATATTTTTAAAATGCAAATGATTGTTGCAAGTGAAATAACATTGTTTTTTATTTCTATGTACTTTCCAAATACAACAATCTCTTTCCATTTATATTGAGCATAAGCCTATGAAGGGACACACACACACACAGAGATATATATAATGAACACATTATATCTCATATAGAATTATTCATAGGCTTATCCAACTAAAGCTATAAAATATTAACACTCCCTCTTAGCTAGGAAGGATAAACACATGATAAATATTACACCATTAGTAATATTAGGAAATTATATCAATAGAATCTTTGATCAGAAGACTTCCATTATCTAATATCTAATGGGTATTGGCCTATTAGGATATCAACACATGATATTCACCAAATACTCTTTTGATATCATAATAGGTAACATGAGTATTGGCCTATTAGAACATCAATCAAATGATATTCACCAAGTACTCTGAGTAATGGCCTATTAGAACATCAACTAAATGATATTCACCAAGTACTCAATGTGGTAATGACCTATCAAAATATTAAGGCAAGATATTCACCAAATACATATCATATATCTATACGAACAACTTATAGACAGTCAATTTAATGGCATCTAACAGTTAGTTGTTGAATTACAAGATGAAGCCTTTCGTGACCTATTTCAACATTTACTCAAAATGTATATCATGATATAAATTATTGTAAGGTCGTCACCTTCCAATAACTTTTGCAAGTACAACTGATAATTATTTGGAAGTCATCACTTCCTCATGATGTACATAGGAGGGTTCCCATACACATGAAGCCACTACAGATACTATCATGTGGTGTTTTTATGACATCCACCATGGATCATATCAGAGAATAAGGTTTTCACCTCAAACTTATGTCTCATAGACAAGAATGTGTCACAAAGGATTGTGCTTGGAAATTCTTCTTCACAAATAAACAATAACCTTTTGATCTCCTTGTTAATGTTATTGACAAAAGTGTAAAAACTCCATCTGAGTTTGATAACTATTTTTTGACCTCTTAGTTCAAGGTTGTCTCTGATGAACTATCAGACTCCCTCTGAATTTGTTATAATCCTTCTAACCTCCTAGCAACAAATCGTGTCATGCTTTCCTAGTTCAATAGGTATCTTGATAGCTTAACGCCTTCATGTCTACATACATGAAACTTTATCCCATAAATCATATTCCTTTATCTACTATAATTTCTAATCCCTAGAGAATCCATCTCGACATGATCTATTCCTTTTGAACCAATATAACCAAGATTTTTGAAAGAAAACTGAAATATATTGAATATATATGTACACCCTCTCTGATTGATGTTCCAATCTTTGTCTTATTTATAAGGGTACTCGTAATCTCAATCATCAAAGACATTCACTTCAAGAGCCTATTTTTATCCAACATGATCATTAGATGACTAATGAGTTCTAGATCAAAAATTCTTTGGAGCTACTGCCATAAGATTGAGTTTTGCACAATATTTGGCAAAATACCTAATGTATCAATCTTCTTTTCATGCAAGAACACTCTTTAAGATAAATGAAAAGATAAGGGAAAGTAGCTCTTATAGTTCATATAGAAATACAAATAAGGGAGAGACCACAAGAAGAAGAAAATTTTAATACTCAAAGATAATAAATACTTATCTGGACATCAACATCCTTCCTGATATAATCTTCTTCTTTTTTCCAAATGAAGAGTTAAGACTAGTTTTCTCAAAAGTCTCTTCAATAGGATAGGGTGGTATGATGAGAGCTTCTTTTAGTTTTCATCATTAGTATTGTAATGCCCTGCTAAGGGATCCAAAAAAACAAACCTAAAGTTTTACTAAGTTTTCTATAAAAAAAAATTAAGATAACATATAACAACAATGATAAACTAGCAAAAGCAATAACATACAATCATACATAAGCAACACATAACATATTACATTCCTTAAGAATCCCAAGATGTTGAATCACATTTAAATTAAATAATACTAACTCAAGTATATAACACATCCATATTAAAGCTTAATTACAAGTTCAAATCCATTCAAATAATATACATTTGTTCTGAATGCCACTTGGCAATAATTGGAATGCACAATCATTCATTGTACATGTCACAAGGTATGAAAGGCTGAAAGAATATACATTTATAAAATAGATTACATCATCCCTTTAGGATCCATTAAAAAAAAATACAATACAATAAATAAAATCATCCATCATAATACACAAAGATAGAATAAAAGGAAATGCAGAACAAGTAATTCCAGCCATGGCATCAATAGACGGATCTCAATTGTAAAAGTTAAAAAGAAATACCACCCGACCTTGTGGTAACCCAAAAAGGTCCACTCCCATCATGCTAAGGAGATAGTCTCAAGTCCCAAACAGGATAACAATCCCAAAAATCAAAAGTAATATCTAGGTCAAGGAAAACCCTAAAAGTAATCTAACTCAAAGGTTCCAAGATAAAATGACATCTAAACCTAGAGGCAAACAAAGACACGTAGGGAATCTATAATGCTAGCAAGCAAGTGTCATCACACGAGCTAACTCTAGGGTTACCTGGCTAGTCTTTTAATCCTTTGGCCCCTTAGTGACTCTATGTGGCACTAGTATCCTTTCATACTGACAAGACATACTAATGATGCATGGTTGCAACCAAGCGTTCTCTCTACTCTCATCCTAGTTTGTACTAGCACTTCAGGTATGGGCGAGGAAAGACAAATACTCTTATTAGGTTCATTTTACTCTCATTTAGTGTAATTTTTTCACTTATTAACTATTTACAATGGGTTACCTATCAGCCTCTTTAGGGCCTCGACCTCCATTGCAAGCCACTTCCCAACTTAACATACAGATAACCTACCCTAAGCTTAGCAAAGAAAAAGGATCTCAAAAGACCAAAACCCATACATCAGTTCTCTAAACAAGCAATTGACAGTTATAGAAATCACTTAGTCAAAGTACAACATCACAAATACGATCATCCTAATAGGACTGATCCAAGAAGGTACACATAAGTCAAAACATAATCATCATATATAATTACCAAAATAATACTTCCTGACCTCTGGTAAACATCCTAGGACTAATCAACACTCTAGTCAACCCAAACCCAAAACATAAGACAACATACGATTAACAGTGTAGTTTCATAGTTTTCTTTGATTTTGAAGACACGCAATCTAAGTTAACAATAAGGTTTAAGTTTTGTTTCAATGTAAGTTTTCAAGTAGATGAGATTTACATTTTACCCTTACCACTTAACCCATTTCTCGTGATAGAACAAATTGCACAATTACCCTAACTTATGGAATTTCAAGGTTCACAATTAAATCTCATACGATGACTTTAAAAATAATTATCTCCAATAAATTATTTAAATTATAATTATTGATCATTAAATAAAATTACTACAATTTTATTAACAATCAAAATGATTAAATAATAATATCAAAAAATAACTTAAGCGTTATTAAATAATATTTTATTATTAATTAAAAATTAATTAAACTAAATTAATTAAATTGAATTAATAATTATTTAAAATGAACTATATAAATAAATTATTACTAATTAATTAATTAATTAATAATAAAACTTATTAATAAAATTATTTAATAAATAATAACTAAATTTAATAAAAATTAAAATCTATAAAATAATTTTAAAAACATAAGAAAACACGTTTATGGCATGTCGGCTTGTCTGTGTCATGTGGTTGTAGATGTGACTATTGCTGCAGGCAACAATTTGAATACTACTACTATGTGCAATCCTTTCAAGGCCGCGACAGAGGGTTGGGGTGTGGGGTTTGGTGGCCCTGCCCCCACCCTTTATATATATATATATATATATATATATATATATATATATATATATATATATATAAAGAAATTTATGAAAATACTCTGATAGAGAAAATCTGATAAACTAGTCAATTTAATATTCTACAATTTTGATTTCTTTTCAAAACCCTTCTTGATTAAAATACTAACTTTTTAATCTACAAAGCGAGGGTTTTCTAATGTCTCAATTCTCATAATACAGACAAAATTCAATATGAATATCAGTAATTCACAATGAAAGTCCATCATAAATGAATTTTGGAAAATAGATTTAGCAAACATGATGTAGACGAGAATTTTGAAGAACATAATTCATTGTGCGAATAAAACACAAGATTCTACCTGAATCTAATGCTATACGCAATCGCCCAAAAATTGTGAGAGAATCCTCTCAAGACCTTCTTTATGAAAACCCTTCCTCCAAAATCTCGGTCCCTGTGAAATGAACTCTCAATCACTTATAAGGAGTTCTCCCCTAAAGTTGGGGCATTGATTGTATGATCACGTGAGGGAACTTGTAGATCACAATCTTTTAACTCTTTATCTACTTTTTTGAATATTCACACACACTTTTTGTAATATAAAATATCTTTTAATAAATTAATTTCTCTTTCTGTCTTTAATTAATTTTTGAAGCATTTTTTGATAACAATATTTTTTAACTTAAGTAATAATAATATTTAGCATTTATTTAAAAATGATCTCCTAAATATCTTGCTCGATGCCAAAATTCATAGTTTTCCTCAGTTCATAGGTGCATCATAGCATACCTTTGAAACCGTTAATCTTGGTATCGAATCATCAACACCATTAGCTCTAAATGGGTGGTTGAACCATTGTGACACCCTTTTTTGACTATAGAGAGCCTCCATCGTTCACAGCCACCTTGTATCGAAGAGTCTCCAAGGTGCTTTAAATGCATTTTGAGGTCGATCTTTCGACGGTCGTAACTTGGAGCTCGTGGGGGCTATTGATGAAATGTCGAATGCTACAGGATGGTCATGCTAAGGCCTAAAATAACATATCTCATTTTTGAGAAATCACATTCTATTTTGATTTGGCACAACGATCTCGCTCGATGTCAAAACTTGCAATGTGCTTCAGTTCATAGGTGCATCACAGCGTAACTTTGAAACCACTAATCTTGGCATTAAATCATTAGTGCAATTAGCTCTAGATGGTCGGATAAACCCTAGTGATACCCTTTTTCTAGCTGCGGAGAGCCTCCATCTTTCGTGGCCATCCCATATCGAAGAGTCTCCAAGGCACTCTAAGTGTGTTTTGAGGTCAATCTTCCAAGGGTCATAACTCAGAGCTCGTTGGGGCTATCGATGAAATGTTGAATGCTACAAGACAACCATGTTGAGGCCTATAATAACCTATCTCATTTCCAAGGTGCTTTAACTATGTTTGGGCAGGTGAACCATAGTGACATCTTAAGGGATTACAGAGATTATTTCAAAATAAACATATATGTTAGCATTTCAAATTAAACATTACATCAAAATTTGATAATAAAGGTTGTTAAAATGTTATTCACAAATTATTGAATTTGAATCAACTATAACAAACATGATCAAAATGAATGATATTCCATAAACATGAACAATACGTGATGATCCATGATAAATTGAACAATACTATACTAAATTAATATGTATATCATTGTGCACATAAATGACAAAAATATATATATATCAAAATACATGTATCCATAAAAAAATTACACAAGTATATATCAAAATACATATATATATATATCAAATTTCATGTATCCATAGAAAAATTATACAAATATATATCAAAATACATAGATCCATATACAAAATGTGGTTAATCATGTCATCAAAATGTGTACAATATCGATGTTTTTGTGTACAATGTGGCATATGCCATCTCAAAATGTCTCATGACACATCCTATGACAACTATACTATCCTATGTTGTTGGTGGATGTTCAAAATGCAGCTTCTTTGCTACACTAGGTGGATTGGATGCCTCATACATAAAGAAAAAAGGAAGACCCAAAGTTAGACTATTAAATTTATATGATTCTATGTATCTAGCATTGAATTACTCAAATGCATAATGACCCTTTTTTTAATGAATATTTATAGTATTAAACTTTCATCATAAACACCTATTTTGTCGACCTCCTATGCTGGTCAAGAGTCCTCTCAAATGTCCTTGGCAATGCTTGAATCTCATTGATTATGGTCTGTGTATGTTCAAGTATGTTTGTCAGATGAATCTACAGCTTAAATTATAACATTATAATCCATAGCATGCTAAATTTATAACATATAATCAATATTTCAAACTACAACTTACCTCTGTCGACTCCTCCTCTGGATATAATGGTTGCATCGACAAAGATACAAAACTCTAGCATCCAACCTCCTATGCACTAGGTGTTTCCTATGAGATACAAAATACTAGTTGTTAATATCATGGAAATCGGTTTTGAATTTATTTATGAAAATAAGGAAAATAATTAATGATACTTATACATACAACGGGGCTCTCATTGTGAATGGAAACGCCAGAGGGTCTATGATGTGGAATCTGCCTAGACTCATCACCAGTAGCCATGCTCTATACAATAAAGAATGTAATTAAATTTCACTACCACAAACATTTTACAAGAATGCATCGATATTTAATCACTTTAAAAGAACCTAATTACTTTCCCTTGTCAATGGGTTGTTCCTCATCCCTCGCACTCTGCCCCTCATTAACAGGTGATACTTGCAAGAGAAAAGAAAGATTAGGAACCATATATGCTCCAATATCAAATTGAAAAAAAAATGAGAACACAACATAATGTACCATAGATGTCACAAGGCCAAATGAAATAGCCAAGAGCATGACATTATTAACCTATCTGAGCTCCTCCTTAGTCATTAACTAAACATGAATGAAGATCACATACATATAAGTCAATATGGGTTAGAAATTAAAATTGTTCTATTATAAAGATTAACTTTAAATCACATATGTCATAACAAAAAAATGTATACATGTACTAACACATAAGGATTCCATGCCTCTACATGCTCCTCCTCTCTCACATTAGGGTGTGTAGCCTTTGTACGTGCATCTGGTGTATCCTCCTCAAATACAAACTGATACTTAGAAAGATCACCTATGGGACCCAAATAGATATTCTTTCATGTTATGCAAGTATGGGGCACACAAACATGTGATGAGCTCGCCGAGGATGAATTCATGCCAGCATCATCAACACAGGGAGGCAACACTGACCTGGCTTGGGATATCAATAGGCTACTCAATCTATGGATGACTCTACTAGTCTAAGAGCTAGCCTCTACAATGATATCAGGATGTTGCACTGGAGGAGGAGGGGAGGCATCAGTAGGGGAGACAAAAGTGATAGCTTTCTTCCATTGGGCAAAGGGTCTATTTTGAGGAGCTCCTCCTCTTGCACCCATGTTGGGCCTCGTGCTAATTTTTTAATGAAATAAAATGGCACCTCTAAATTGTTGTGTGGAGGGATGTCAAAAACCATCCACCAACGATTCCAAAAGTTCACATGCATAGACTCATTTGTGCACCATTTAATTGATAGTTTGGGCTTTGTGCATTCTACTTGTTTACCAGTTTTTGGGTCCATAAAAAGGCTAACTATATCATCTTTGGTTATATTTAGGGCTGCAACCTCATTGCAGTCCAACCCATCATCAAACATTGCATGCATTTGGTCATGCTAGTGAAGAGTAGCATTTTGTTCATTGGTAAGTGTTTCAATATTATCTGTCATGGTGTTTAACATGGATAACATGGGAGCCAATGTGGGTATAGTGTTATATGTGGTTCAAAAAACCCTTAGTTCGACAAGATTTTCAAATATCAAATCTTCAATTTGAGGAGGGTTTTGAAGGTGTAGGGGATCATTTGGTGGACAGTTTTGACGGGGTACTGGATCATTTGGTGAAGGGTTACAAAGAACATTATTTTCTACCTCAGTATCATCATTTGGGTTAGCCATACCTATTAATTTGCAAAACATAATTTCTATTAAAAACAACCTAAATTTCAACAATTTCTATTTTAAAAAACCTAATTTTAACAAATTCAATTTAAAATAACTAATTTATAATAATATTCATTCAAAACATTCAAAAAACCAAAAATAACTTACCTTGATCTAATACTCGTTCGAAAATCTGATACCCAAATGGAAGTCAACAATCAAACAAAAAAAACACAATGTAAAAAAGATCTCTCAAGTTTTTGTTATTTAAATCTATGTTACATGTTTCAGGTATCCAATTTCATACCAGATACCCGATATAATATCAGGTTATATAGGGTATTCGATATGAAATCAGATATTTAATTACCAATTAGACTTGGTCCTAACTTTTTAGTCTTGGTATCAGGATCAATGGAAAAAAGTCAGAGTGGATTTTGAAACTCTTTTAGGCATTTTCAAAATCCACTTTTTTCACATCGCCACTTTTTGGCACACCATGATCCTACACATGCCCATTTACAATTGTGAATATTGAATACTTCTCACGGAAGATCTGAAATAGACCATTACAAAAGCAACCAAATCATTTTTTGCTATAGGAGTTTAATATTTCACTGCTAAGTGAGTCCATCTATCAAGTGTCATTGTCTCATGGAATCTGTGCATTCACGTCCAGTTCATCATGCCCAACAAATTGAATATCATTGCATCCCCTCTGGTTCCTATGCTTCAGATGATATCATGTTGTCACTGTTACATGGATTTTAATTTTAAAGAGAGTCAACTATGAGTTTTGACCTTACAAGCTTCCCTTTCAATTCTCTTTGCTATTTTCATCTTAGACTTTGACTATTAGGGTGACGAATGCAATTTCCTAGACATTGTAGATGCCATGTTAAAAAATAGACCAAGTAATGTTGCGATCCACCTCCAAACAAGGCTTTCAATTAAATACACACTCATTTACAAAATATGCTTTTGCCCCTGATGGTATGTTTTTGTATATAAATCTAGAATACCTTACAAATGGTGAATACTCTACCAAATCTAATGTTTATAGTGTTAAGATCTTCATTCTCTAGCTTCTAACTAAAAAACCACTCCTAGGACTCGTCAAAGAGGTGGAAATGGCTTTATATCGTTCAAGCTTTGACAAGAATCTAGATCCTTCAACTAGGGATTGGCTATTTGTGCATGCTACTCAACTAACTTATCTTGCCTTCAACTGTCTGTAAAAATGATGAATTAGATTCACAATATTTTCCATAAAACAAACTTTTGGCAGGTGTGTTGGATGTTCACTAATCCGAGTGGAAGTTGCTCATCATAGATAATGACTTAGGCTTGGACTAAAAGTCACTCAACAATGATTTGTAATAGAACTTGGCGCCCACAATCCAAACCTATTTTATGTGCACAATGGTTTCTATATGTGTTTCAAGTATTATTTTAGAGAGACCTTGAAAACTACTCCTGATTTCACACATAACATGTGTATTATTATGGTCGGACCTCCATACAAATGACCCATAACTCAATCACACACTCATGACGAATCTTCACTTTATAGAATCAGTCCTAAAATATAATGAGATCTCTATAGATCTGGACCAATTTTCAGTAAAGTAATCATTGTGTAACCAAATTTTTGTCCTACTTTGATACCATGTTAAAATGCAAATGATTGTTTTAAATGAAATATATATAAACATATTATATCTCATATATAATTATTCATAGGTTTATCCAACTATAACTATAAATTAATAACAAATATCAATAGCAATATCTCTCTTTTTTTATAGTTAATGGATTGAAGCCTATAGTATTTATTGTTTTATTATTTATTATTATTTGTTAGATTAATTATTATAATGTGTTAAGCTTGAATAGACTTGAACCCAAAACCTCCCACATGCTCTTGCCTATAGCAATATCTATTATTGTTATGCAATCATTTGAATTATTATTTTTTCAATATTATAAATTTTAATCAATATTTCTTAGATTGTAAATATAATGAAATTTATTTGTTATTATATAATTATTTACATTATTCTTGTTTTCAAATTTTGACATAATTAAAATCTATAAAAATAGTTACTAATTTTTATGTATGCATATTTTTACTCCTTATGTGTTGGTCATTCTCAAGGTACAAAGGGTCATGGACTAAGGGTTATTTGTTGCATGAAAATCAGTTGGAGTTCATTTGGTTGCTCGAATTAAAACAATGTCAAAATTGTCAAATTCTAGAATTTGACAATTCTAAAAGTGTCAAATCTAGAAAACAATTTTGGAAATATGGTTGGAATGGTTTGTTTCCATGTTTCTAAAACAAGGGACGCAAAGTGCCAAGGTGGGATGCCAATAGCTTAATGTTTTTTTAATTTATCTAGGATTGGTATATATATATAGGTCTATTTATTTTTGTATTTTAATTTTTGTTGTAATTGAATGCTCTATGAAGGTGTACAATAAACATTTTTCAATGGAAGTCAACAATTTTAGAGAAAAAAAATTAAAAATTAAAAGTGTATAGAAGAAGCTAAACTTACACAACAAAAAATTCAACAATATATACCCTAGATTCAAAATTTTATCACCTTCATTAATAAATTTCAAGCCCAACACATTGAACAATAAAATTAGTCCCTCTTGGTGAAGTTATTTTCGATAATAGATATTTAACTTATATATAATGGATGCAATTATAATAAAAATAGCAGTTGTAATGAAGTAGACATATATATATAAATATTTTAATTTAGTATATTAAAATAATGTTTAAAAATATATTAAAATATTATAGAGATTCTAAAAATATAATTTAGATTAAAGATATAAGATATATATTGATGTTGGTGACTCTAATTTCTAGCGAAAATGATGAAACAGTTCAATTCTGTGAAAAATCATAGACATAAACAATTGCGAAAGAAGAAAAATAGGTGTTCATGTCAAAATGATAGACAATCAGCTCCAGATCTATGGCAGTGTCACTGGGAACCCTCCAAAAATTGCGAAGCCAAATATTCTGTGGCGACGGCTAATAGATTTGCACCATTCGAAGGTACTCCAGGTGAATCTTTCAACCAGTTTTGGATGGATGGGCATCAATCGCACCACAATGAGAGTTTCGACAGGGTAATCATTCCAAACGCTCCTCCTATCTCCACAGGCTCATCCGCTATCACATCGCCGAATCCAATTTTTACGATTGAGCTCTTAGACAAGGGTGATCCCACAATAATGGGTTCCACTTTTTGACCAATTTTGACACTGAAATCAATATTTTTGCAACAAATGTCACGTTCAAGTGACTATATCTCCAAAACTATAAATAATTTCAAGATGACATAAACTAGTGATTTTGAGTACTTTGTTCCTACTTTGTAACCATATTTTTTAATCTAAAAAAAAAAATTATTTATGCCAATTTTTTTTATCTCCTCCAAAAAGTGGTACATAATAAAATTCAATATTTTAAAAAGTGACAGTCTGTTTAACACACATAACTTTTTTTCTAGAAATGATAATGAAGTAATTCTTTTGGCGTTGGATTTGTAACATCAATATCCAGTGTCTACATTTGGTTTGATTTATTTTTGTTGAATATTGTATAGTTTATGAAGTTTTGAAGTGACATGAACCGTAATTCAGACATCGTTCTGTTTGACACAGATAATTTGAAGTCAATTTCTCATAAACCATTTTTTTTTTTTTTGAATAGAAAGGTATCTCAATAAGCTAGTGCCTTCATATTTTTCAAAAAAAAATTGACCTAATTTACTAATTCTCCCGAGGTGACAAAGTCAGTTGATGTTCAATCGGTAATGAACCTATAATGAGTTAAACTCATATTTGAAAGTCTTAATGATTAAATTATGTAATAAAATTATAGTCGTTGGAAAGCTTGCTCCGAGCAGCACATTTTGACATTTTTTATTTTATAGTAGGAGATCATTCTGCTACAATTATGGTAGTCAAAAGAGAGAAAAAAAAAAGAAAAAAGAAAAAAAGGTTAAATTTTTTGTGATTTTGCATGTTCGTGCGAACATGGCGTTCGCGCGAACACGTTTACTATGTTCTGGTGAATGTATGTTCGTGCGAACATGCAAATCATGTTTGCGTGAACATATATATCACATATGTTTGCGCAAACATATGAAATATGTTCGCGCGAACATGATTAAAAAAAAAGTTCGCGTGAACACAATAAGTGTGTTCGCGCGAACATATGGTAAACTCAATTTCTCATTTTGCAATTTTTTTCATTTTTGTTCGTCCCACTAAAGTGGAACCCATTATTGTGGGTTCACCCACAAACAATTACAGATCTTTAATCTCACTAAATATGCAAACCCTAATTTCCATCAGTCATTCAGTAGCTCCCCTCCAACACCACCACCAGTTAGATCCGAATCTAAGCTAGCTTATCCATCATCCTATATTCCCCCCCATCGCCAGAGAACTAACAAACCTCTGCCTTCGACCCCCATAACATCCCTGAGAGTATCCCCGAGCAAAACCCTTGATAAACCTATTCAGGTCCGTGATAAAGTGGTTGAAGAAAGCTGGGATGTTTGCCTCAAAAAAGGAGTATTTGCCATATGGAATGGTCCTAAGAATGATGTTCCACTTCTGTCCGATTGGTTGGAGGATAACTGTGATGATCAGGTAAGTATTTCTCAGTACTCAGACAGAATTTTATTTCTAAAGTGCGAAGAAGAATCTCTCAAAAGGGAGTTTATTTCAGTATTTGAATGCTTTTTCAATGGTCATTGTGTTAAATTCTTAGAATGGTCACCTAATTTTCATATAGAGAAGGTAGAATGCTTGATCCCAACCTGGTTCATCATGCCCTCCCTACCCCTAGAGTTATGTCAGGTTGATATCATTAGCTCCATAGGATCTGCTATAGGTGAATTCAGAGGGATCGATGCCTCTTTCTATTGTTGCAATAGTATTAAAGTTCTTATTAACAGTAGTTTTAATCATCCAAAGGTATTTCAAAAGAAATTAATCACTAACAAGACATCATATGATATTAATTTTCAAACATATGAAGGGAAAATTGTTGATATCTTAAAATTTGATGATCATCACAAAATTATGCCCAAGATACGTCCTCTCAATTCTGATTTCAGAAGTAAATTCTCATGGTTGAGGAATATGATTAACAAAAGGATCAAGGAAGACTCTTTCAACATTGTTGATATAGCGAATAGAAGATCAGAAGTTTGTCGAAACAATGAAGGAAGGTTGAAATCAGTAATAGTAGTGGATTCCAAAGGCAAATCCACAACAGATGGGAAAGGTAAGATTGACAAAAAACATAAAAGCAAGATCAGAAAGGAAGCCAATAAAATTAGCAAAAATAGAAACAGAGGTGGAGAGGGCACCACTTTACAACAACAACAGTCAGATAAAGATAAAGTTGTAGGAGGCAAAATAAAGCTTTCCAGTTCAATAGTTAAGCATGCCACCAAGGGTACAAAATAGAGGAGCATGTCCAAAGAGGCACAATCTGAAACTGAGATTGACAATAAAGAAAAAGACAATGAGGTGCTGGAGATCCATACACTATCTGATTCAAAAGATCCCCCTCCTCTGAGTCAGCAAGTTGAGACAGAAAGTGACGACAAGGAAGCTACAATAGATGAGTTCCCAAATACAACGCATAAAGGAGATATGGTTCAAAACGTGGAAGAACTTAGCATGGAAGCAATAAAGACTGTCAATGAACAAAGGCTCAAAAATAATGCAGATCCAAGAATCGAAGACATCCACTTGGAAATAATATCTACTCCATAACGAGCAGGATCTTCAGAAGGTCATCAAGCAAGACATCTTGAGGAATTGGAGAACCATAAGTTGTTTAACTCAAACAAGGGATATTTTGAAAAATCACGGCAAGAGGATAGCAACAACTCACATCCATTGCAGCTTCCAGAGAAAGATAGTTTGATGAAGCCACCAGGAATGTCGAGCAAATTTTGGCAGACTCCTGAAGCCTCTAATATCTCTCCTTTCACCCCGAACAGTAGGCTCCAGCAGACACATAAAGGAAAGATACAAACAGATGATCTACCAATTATAGAGTTTCAAGAATTTTTGAACAAGGAATGTATCTCAGATCGTTTCATTGCCAATACTGATTTGACAGAGATTGATATTAAAAAGATTGAACTACTTTCTGAAGAATTGATCCAAGTTTTCTATCCAGAAAACATATATCAATCATCAACCTCACAGAAGGAGGAACTCATTCAGAAAATCATTCAATTGGGATGTGAAGACTACACATGTGAAGACCTAAGAAGTGACATAATCAAAATTCAATTGGAAGATGTGGCATCAAATTTTCCAAAACAATTGGATCTAGCCAATCAAATTATTTTAGAAAGCAGCTCAGAGACTCAGGAACAGCTGATAGCAAGCAAGTTAGACATAGTTCAGACAGCAGAAGATAATTTGGATCAACTTGGTATTCACATGTCTCAAGAAGGGTCCAAAGTCCCATGTTGCGGGAAAACAAAAGGAAAAAGAGGAAGGAAGTCTCTAAAGGAACTCAGAGAATTAGAGGGTCGCAGCAAGGACCAGCAGAAGTTAGATCATCTCTTTTATAATGGGACGGCGAAGTGCCTTCCCGTGTAGGTATGAAACTCACCACGTGGAATGCTAGGGGCCTCAATGCCCCTAGCAAAAAGAGGTTATTAAAACATAACCTCAAAACTTTTAATTTTGATGTTATTCTTGTTCAAGAATCTAAACTAAATTCATTAGAAATAGAAAAATTTAATAGGACGCTTGGAGTTTGGTGCTCTACTTTTTAGGAATCTCTTGGGGCCTCAGGGGGTCTAGGTATCCTTTGGGACCCTAGGAAGGTAAATATTAAAATTCTTAACTACTCTAGAAACTGGATTAGTGGTAAGGTCCGAAGTCTAAAGTCAGATCTAAACTTTACTATTATTAATGTGTATGGTCCTACCAACAATTCTGATAAACAGTTAGTATGGAATGAAATTGGTTTCTTTTTAGATAGTCAATTCAATGAGCTCGTTATATTAGGAGGTGACTTTAATACAATTCTAAACATTAATGAGAAGACAGGAGGATCTCTAGTGTTATCTCAAGCAGCTAGAGATTTTAAAGAATGGTGCGTTATGCACAATTTAATTGATATACCCTCTAATAATGGCAACTTTACATGGAACAATAGGAGAAAGGATCAGGATTTCATCACAGAAAAATTAGATAGATTTCTGATTAAAGGTGAACTGGACACCCAAAACTTAAATTTTCAGTCTTCAATTCTACCTATTGCAGGCTCTGATCATTTTCCGGTCAGCTTTGAGTTCAGTGAGCCCAAAAAACCACCTCGTAACCCTTTCAAATGTGAGAAGATGTGGTTTCTTGACCCCAATTTTCTCAATAATGTTAAATACTGGTGGGCTTTAGACAGTTGTGAAGGGTCCAAAATGTTTGTATTCATTAACAAATTACAAATTCTTAAGGAAAGAATCCAGAGGTGGAATAGAGAACAATTCCACAACATATTCAAAGAAAATTTGGACATCGAAAATCAACTTACAAATCTTAATTCAAAAATTATTTGCAAAGGAATGGATAACCATAGCTATCTATTGGAAAAGGAATTATTAGCCAAGCAAGAATCGATACTTTCCAAAGAAGAACTCTTCTGGAGACAAAAATCCAGAGAAAAATGGTTGGCAGAAGGTGATCGTAACACCAAATTCTTTCATAATTCCACTCTCTATAATAGAGCTAAGAGTAAAATCACGCGCATAAAGAATCATCAGGTACTTTTACAAAAAATCCAGGAGAAATAGCAAATATTTTTGTAGATTTTTTCCAAAATATCTTGAATAATGAGAAAGGCTCCAACCTTGCTGTGCAATCTCGTCTTCTGGGAGTAATTCCGAAAGTTGTTACCCAAGAAGATAATAAATTGCTGAACAGACCCATCTCTCTAGAAGAAGTAAGGAAAGTTGTCTTTGACATGAATCCGGACAAATCGCCAGGACCAGTCTTTACAGGGACTAGTGGTCTCCTAACTAAGATACTTTGGAGGCTTTCGATTACTCTTAGAGTTGTGTTACTCTAAGTTTCCATTTTGTCTCAGTATCAAGATAGCAAGATTATCTTACTAGGAGATTATTTTTTAATTTAGCCCCCTCATCAGATTAGGTAATGTAATTACACTTTAGTATCAATTTTCCTCATCTTATTTTGTGAATTGGATCAACTAACTCTACTAATGATTCATGATGTTTTGCACTAGATGTTTTCAGACAGGTATTTTGATAAAATAAGGTTTGACCTCTTTGTTGCTAAGAGGGAAGGAGTTTTTTAGCTAGACAAACTCGTCCATGGGAATGCCCATGTGGAATTTTATGTAATTTATTAGATTTGGGGTATGCCCCTCTGGAAATGTAATAATATAGGATACAAGTCTCGAGCAAGACTGGAGGTTTTCTTCTCTGTTCTCTCCTACCAGTGCCCATTTGAATGGAGAAATGCTATGTATCTTTACTTTTCCTTTTAATAAAATGATCCAAGGCTCTAACCGTTTACCGATCAAAAAAAAAAAAAAAGATATATATTGATGTTAAACATAATTTACTATTGAATAATTTGATGTTGGTAGTTATTAAATGTAATATGGTTGTTCAAAACTTTGATTTACTTAATCTCTAAATTAAAAAAAGTTAATCTATATATATGATTATACATAAAAAGTATATAATTTAATTTTTTTAATTATTCATTTATTTACAAATAAAAGTAATAAAAAACCAACTAATATAATAGGAAAAAAACAACTAATATTAAAAAACAAATATTAAGATTTTTAAATTTAAAGACTAAAATTAAGATTCCTAAAATTCATGAACTAAAATGAAAGCAGTAAGATCAATTATATTACATATTCTATTTTTTTCAGAAATAAAGATACTTACTACAACTAAATTTTAATATAAAAATTAAATGAAAATAATCGAAAGACATAAGCTTTGACAGTGTGCACTACAATGAAAAGATCTCGTTACTATTTATTTAATTGCCCACTTACGTACCATATTTCATCAACGATCATTTCTATACAGTATACGGTGACTTGTATATTGTGCTTTAAAAGGGGAAAAATGAAAAAAAAATTCATTACTATTTTCAGTATTAACCAATCACGAGACAAATAAATAGTAATTTTAACAATCATAACAAGAAAATTTTCATAGAATTATATAAAACTTATCTAAAAGTTTTAATACTTTAATACGGTTGACTGAATTAATTGAAAAATAGAACTGAATGTTGCCAATAGTGTCCTGCCTTTAGCAGGAACTAATAAGAATATCACTTAAATAAAGAGGAATCTGTCTTGCACTCAATTCATTCGACAACAATTCTTCCTGATCTTTCCGTGAGATCTACGTAGCTGTTTTCTAGCCAACTTAAATTGTTTCATAAACAACCCCTCCTTACCATCATAGTAATCAATGATATTCTTCATATTTTGCTCCCTAGCTAATTGTCTGGAATAAAAGATCTGATTGGATATCAAAAGCCCCTTCATACTCTACACATTCTTGAAATAGTTGTTATCAAATTTGGGGAGGGTGACATCATTCAAAGGACACAAATTGACGTTTTATTTGAACTAAGGGCAATATTGTTTAGGATTGTGCAACCTTAGAATTTGATGGTTGTATTGACTGTTTATGGTCTGTCAAATTATTTTAAAATATAGAAAAACACAATAAAATATAGAAAAGCACAATACATTTTTTTCTAAAAATAAGATGAAAAAATCATATGACAAGCAGAGGTCACCGTCAAATTCGAGGCGTGGCTCTTCTCCCATTTGAATGTCTCACTATCATCCAACAATATTGAAACCCATTGTTTGTTATTGAAGTTTCTAAACAAATGCAAACTGCAGGATCATGCTTTGCAATCATATGCGCACAAGGGAGTTGGGAAAATGCATGGTTTCGACATCCATTTAAGGAACTGGCACAACTTATCTCACCGCCAACTGGAGGCAACTCTACTACCACAAATCCACAGTCGTTGCACACATTAGATCGGCCACTAGAGGGGTCCATAAAATTTCATAACAGAATATAGTTGATGCACATTGCAGAGAGTGTATACACATCAACAATGTCGTGGATGGATTCCAAGCATAAAAGACATAGGTTCGTTTGGTCGCGGGCATAGGAATGGAGAATAGGCATGTAATATTGGAAATTAGAATGGCTATTCTAATAACAGGTATTTTTTGGGTATAAGCTCATTTTAGAGGCAAAATGGGAATTAGTATTCCTATTCCCTATTCCAAGTGACGAACCAAACAGAAAATGGAAAATGTATTCCAACTTTTCTATTCTTATTCCAGCAACCAAACAAACCCTAAATCTGGGTGGAATAATTTTTAAACATGCCCATTTGGTTGGTGCATTTTCGGCGTTCTCCATGAACGTCATCGCTAATTTATTTTTATAGGCATCTGAGACATATTCACGTGAACAAAATATTTCTGGAAAAGAAGGAAAAGCAGAGATGCTGCCATGGAGGGTAAATGCAGGCAAACAGATCTGAAATCTTTCTTTTAAAAAATTTATTTATGAATTGGAATTAGTTTTCCAATTTTATCATTTTAGGTGGAAAATTCATATATTTTGCATTTTTTAATTCTATCTTAATTCTAGCAACCAAACAGATCCTTAGAATAATCCTAAACTCTATCCATTATTGTATTTGCCAAAAGCACATATTATTACAATCACTTGTACATAACGATTGATTAATTCCTTCTAATATAAGTATTTTTTATAATTAAGTTAATTTTTTTATTTTTTGTCAAATCTTTTACTTTAGTTTGAATCTTATAGGAATGGATTTCAGAACCACTACTCTATATGAAATATATAAAATATGAAACACATCAGACTCATATCACACTCATAAATCTTATCAAATAATTTTTATATTATAAATTCAAAAATATGTTTATATTGAATGATAATTGTTTTTAATCTTAATAATTTAAAAAGAATAAATGAATTCTAACAGTATACTTATATGACAATTTTTTTTAAATTATATTTTTTGTTAGAAATTATTATTCTTAAAATATTTAAATATGTATGAAGATAATTTTTTAAATATTAAAAACTATTGATTAAATTATATTAAATTAACATCATTACAGCTTACTGTTAAATTTTTATTCTTCAAATATTAGAACTTACCTCAACTCACTATTTTCTAACTATTAAATTTTTAATCTTAAACTAGTACAGTTTCCCACAAATAGAAGCCACTACGTGGCACTTGTTTATTATGTGTCTTTAGAAGTTTGATAAGTAGTCCATGTCATAATCAAACCTATGATATTTTGTTAAATTAAAAAATTTCATCCACTAATTGGTTTAGTCTAGGAAGATTTTTCAGATTCATTAAATTTGAGTAAACTCTCTAAAGAATTTAGATTGATACAATCTAATATATTTAATTAGATTTTGTAAAGAATAGTTTCTTTTCTTTTATTCCTCTAAATTAAATTTGAGACATTCATTTTTAAAATGATTATATTAAATTTTCAACTAAAATTCAATTTTACCATTCTTTATTTTTTCTACAAAATATGATATAATATATATTAATTCTTTTAATTTTTTTTTGAAAAAGTGCAACTTACAAAAGAAAGAATAGCAGAACCCCAAAAATAATATCAACTAAGGCAAATATAAAAGGGTTGAACATACATATAAAAGACAAATTACAACTGAAAACTTTTTTTTTATACAAAATCTGGATTAAAATGTCAAAAAGTTAAGTCGTACATTAGATTTGATATACAATTTTATTATTAAAAATTCATTAAAAAATATGAAATGCAGAAATTCGCAAAAAAACTCAAATGCAAAATTCACAGAAACAGACTTCTTTTTATTAAATTCATCACAGAAACAGAAGAAAACGCTACCCATCAAATTTCACCCTTCGTAAAAGGGGAAACGATATGATTGAGATTTAAGGTCAAAGAAGCTACAAATAATCTCGCGGTAAGGCATCAACAAACCTCAACAGGCAATGAAGAATGAATAACAAGCGCAGGCTTATTATCTGCCTCATCAGAACCAGGAGGATGCCTCTCATTCACATAATATATCTGAACAGAACCAGAGCTTCCGCCATTAAAACAATTATACACCCATCTAACACCCAAAATCACGGCCAATCCAAAAACACCCGCCAAAAAGAGGCCTGAAACTGTCATAAATAGCACCATTCCCAGAGATATCAAAATAGGGCTGAGCATAATCAAAACAGGGTATAAAATTACCAGACATATTGCAATTCCCGCCACAGAAAGCGCCGCCAGGAACAGTAAATTTAAAGACGATATGAAAAGCGTTGCATAGCAGAGAACATGAATCGAATCCGGTGAATGTTCGTGGGTATTGCTCAAACCAGTCAGATATCTCAAAATGTCAATTAATCCCACATGAAATTTGGGCATTTTGAAATCCCAGAAACCCAGCATAATTATACGGCTCCCTCCTGCTCTTTCAGATCTTGATTTCTTCGTCCGATGCTTGAGCAGGGATGGTGTTTATATGGATTTGTGTATTCGGTTCTCCTTCAATGGCGAATTCTTCGTCTGTTTTTAAATTCGGGTTTATATTGGGGGTTCTATTTGATTGACATTGCTTTATTATATGTTGTTTATGCGGTTTCGTTCACAGTGGTACAAGGAATATTATTTACTTTTCTTGGGCGAGGACGTCTTACTTTTATTCTTTCTCCACCCTTTTGCAATTGCTTTCTATCTTTAGCGTAAGAAGGATAAAAAGCAACGAGACATAAAGCTTAGGGACACGTAATTTATCTTTAATTTAGTGATTCATTGCTTTTTTTTAGGGTTAGGATCTAGAAGAGCCAACTTAAGACCTCTTAGATAAGAGGCTCACAATTTAAATGTAAGTACAAGTAGTGCTTCCACTAAAATAAGTGCATTGATTAGATCAATAGTAATATATAGTTTCAATAATATAATATAATATTAGGTAGTAACAATCTTCAATGGTTATGGTTAGTAGGACTTTACTTAGTAATTTCAGTCTAATTGATTAGGTCAATAGTAATATATAGTTTCAATAATATAATAGTAACAATCTTCAATGGTTGTGGTTAGTAGGACTTTACTTAGTATTTTCAGTTTAATGATTCTACTTATTAATTGATATTTCAGCCCCCGCTTTTCTAGCTATTTATTTATAAAAATAATTTTCAATCTTGCTCACATCCACATTTTCAAATTTGTAACCAACATTTGTTTCGTGTCCTAAGACTTTTCAATCTATATTCATATATATTTTTTAAAATAATAATAAATAGAGAGAAAATTTTGATAATTGACAAAATAAAAATAAAAATCCCAAACACTAGAAATCAATCTTCAATAGAATGACATCAAACATTATATTTGTATATCTATCCAAAAACTAAACTCGTATTATCTTGACATGTATTTTTTTGACTTTAATCACATGTATACATGTCAGTTTCTAAATTAATACAAATTTTAAACATTAGAAATCATTCTATAATGCTTTTCTATGTTAAATCAAATCTCAAAATAATCATCTTAAACAATTAAAAGAACTTCAACCTTATATTCATTTATCAATATTTAATCTAAGTTCTTATATCCTTTATATTTATTATTCTAAAATTTATTATAATCATGAATGTCCACTCCCCACACATATATATTTCATTTTTACCTAAATAGGTATTAAAATGAGTAAAATATTATTAGATAAATATTTGAATTCGATAAAATATTTAACACTATAATAATTACTCTTTAGGCACATCAAGGAAATGGGTGCAATATTCAAGTTTCAAAGCTTGATAGACTACATTAAAATGTTGAAAAATATAAAACATTAAGTAATTTGTTCAATCAAAGTCTCAAATAAAAACTCTATATATAGAAACATGATTTTGTAGCTAAGGAATGCTAAAACCAGTCATAGTCAAGGGAAATTCTCACTTTTTCAAGGGCATTGACATACTTACATGGAAGATCAACATGGTCAATGTAAACTCATGCTTATAGTGCAGTGTTGGTGAACAATTTGTCTTCCTTTCTTCTTTGATTTATACCTTGACTCGGAGTGCCCAATGGCTATTGGAAAACAAGACAGATATCAACAGAATGGGCCAGTGTAGTAATTTATTAAAGACCCTTGAATTGAAAGGTACAACTCCCTTTTAAGTGCAAGATTTGCAATAAATTTGTTTTTTTTACTTTTTCGTGGGGTACACTCTTAACCAAAGAGCAGAAGAGGCCAACAACCAAAATGTTTAACTCTTCAAACAACCTAGGTAAATTCAAAATGGAGACTAATATGCAATCTACTTTAACTTGATTGCGAGGATGGGAACATGCAATACTAGCTACGACAACAAGAGAAGGGAAGGATGTTGGAAATATAATAGGAGAAACTGAGAGGGGACGGGTGAATTAGTTACCAAAAAAACAAATCTAAGATCCCTTAAGATGTCAATATAATTCAAAATCAAACTCTTCTGAAATTGAAATACTATTGTAACTTAGTTAACATAGGAACACTTGGCAAACACAAAGAATTACTATCACTTGACAAACACTGAAATAATCTCTTCTTAAAATGTTTAGCATGATGAACCTTAATTAACTTAGTTGTAGAATCATAAAGCAAAGAACATGAACACAAAAGACACCAAGATTTAATGTGGAAACCCGATTTGGGAAAAACCACCATGCAACTGGTTACTATTTTTCACTCTTCTAAAGTGAGCCCTATTAGGAGCTAACCATGTTAAAGGTTATAAAACACACTGTTAGGTGTGACCTTGTTAAAGGATTTAGTTCACCCTATTAGGAGTGACCTTGTTAGAGGTCTTTAGAGACTTCAATTTAGAAATGCCACCTTGTTAGAGGATTTGGCAAATAACGGTTAAGCTAACTCTATTAGGAGATTTGATTCACTGCTACAATTATTAGAGAGTAACAATGATATGGTCTGATTGTTGATGCAACTATATTTTTTGATTCTAGATCTTTGTTCTGGCTTGAATACTTGATCAAAATGTTCTTTGTGGCTCAGTCAACTCTTAGTTCACTTCCTTGATTTATCTTTTCAATCCCATGCCTCTTCTCCAATCAATCCTCAACTTGACCTTATATTTATATGTTTTAACCTGTCAAGTCAGCTTGAATACAATTTCAAACAAATTAAATTCATCTCATGAGTCAACTAGAACTAACCAACAAAACTGTCTGATCAAGTAAACTCATACAGGAAAATCCTTCATTAGCGGACCCAACTTCGTTAACACTAACTCAGAAATGATTTTCCTTTAGACTTCTTTTGATAACTAAGTGAGCTCAGTTAACACTGGTTCCATGCCAACATTTCTTTGGTTGTTGAGTTAACTTGGTAGATGTTGTCTTTCTACAAACTCCCTTTCGTAATCGAGTGAGCTCAGTTAACACTCGTTCCTTGCAAACTTTCATTAGGCAACTGAGTGAGCTTGGTAGACATAGACTCCAAACTTGGTTAAAGTTGAAATGCTTGTCATACACTGCAACTTCCTTTGACTCCTAGTTGAGCTCGACATACACTAATTGCTTAGTATATACTTGACATTTGTGTAACATTAAAGACAACATACAATTGAGTGATTGTATACAACAATCTCCCTCTTTGGCATTGATGGTAACACAACATGTCATGATACATAGATATTTCAAAGAAAAATAGAAGTAAAGATAATATCCTTATTTTCATTCTGATTCTCATCTGTGAGAACTCCCTCTATTAGTGTGAACTCCCTCTGTCATCAGTCTCTGTTCATAATGATTGCAATATCTCCTTCTAACAAAAAACTCTCCCTCTTTGATATCAACTCAAAAATTTTGATATGACAAATTCTCCCTCTTTGACATCTTAGACATAAAAAAAGATTCTTTGATATATGACAACAAACTCCCCCACTTTGACATCTTATGTCAAAGATAATAATCAATGTAGTTTCCATGTACCTAATGTACAAATTCATATGCAATATGCTCTGATAATACTGCATCAACTTATCTGATCTTCAACATGCTTGGTCAATCCATCACTAAAATCTGATTAGTGAGCTTCAAATAGGGAAATGACCCCTAGCTTACCTCTTAGATAGAAAAATGCATCCTTAGGAAATGACTTGGTGAATATGTCTACAATTTGTTCTTTTGTATTCACATATTCCAATCTCACCTCTTTGTCTTGCACCAATTCTCTCAAGAAATGATATTTTATTGTAACGTGTTTGGTTTTGGTATGCATCATTGGATTCTTGGATATGTTGATTGCACTATTGTTATCATAGAAGATAACAAGTGGGTCCTTGATCTCCTCATTCATACTTGAAAACAGTTGCTTGAACCACAAAATGTTGGAACAATTGACTGTTGAAGAAACATATTATGCTTGTGTTGTAGACCGAGAAATATAGTTATGTTTCTTGTTTGTCCAAGGTACTAGCCTCTTTCCAATAAAAAGTGCTCCACCACTAGTGATTTTTCTGTCATCAACACTTCCTACCCAATCAACATCAGTGAATGCCTTCAATTCAAAGTTTTCTCCTTTCTTATATACCAAAAAACATAATCTTTAGTACCTTTTAGATACCTCGTGATTCTTTTGATTACCAACATACGATTTTCTTTAGGATTAGCAGAGAATCTAGCCACCATACCAATTGTTAATGTTGGAATTACAAATGGGAAACATATACTTCTGGGGGGGTGAATCAGAAGTTCAAACTAAAACTTTTACCATTCATTAGATGCATGTAATAAATGAACTAAAAATAACATGTAAAATAAATGCATCTAAAATATGTAAGCACATACACACTTGACATCAGATATGATTACCTAGAAACCCGTCAAATGAGAAGGTAAAATTGGAGTGGGGATAACACCCACAAATTTTTACTCTTACAACAATAAAGTGTAGCCGATTAAGGTTACAATAGGTTGACCATGAAACATGATCTGCCCTGTGAAAGGCCTACCCTATTAAAGGCTTACAAAGACTATTAAGTCCCACCTTGTTAGAGGATTTCAACACCCTATTAAAAGCATGCCTGGTTAAAGGACTTTAGAAAACTCACTTGGAATGTCACCCTGTTAAAGGATTTACTAGTGATTGTTAAGTCAACCTTAGTCCAAAGGATTTTACCCTAACTAATACAATTGTTAGAAAGTAATAGTAGAGCTTTGATCTAATACAACTTACAACTATATCTTGCAAATTTCAAATCATAATTCAGTACTTCTTGATCCTTTTTTATATGATATAACAATGTTGTGTCCTCAATCCTTTGTTCTACACTTAACTGATTTTGCAATTCTTTCACACTACTAAGTCACCTTGAATGCTCTCTGAACAATTTGGTCATTCACCCCTTGATATCTTCCTTCTATCATTGCTCTCTCTTCATACAAAATATTTGGGGCATCATCTTCCTTATAAAGACTTTGGTGGCTTAGGGTTAGGTATGAATCAACAGCTGAGATTCATCCATTTTTCCACTTAACTCTTCCTATTTTCTGATTAGTTGCATCTAATTGCATAGGGAATACAAATAGATTCGTCCTTATCTCCAAAAAATCGAGATCTATCTATAAGTTGGCATAAAAATGGTTTACATAGTTGTTTGTGCCATTAAAAACAACTATGTCCATTCTGTGTTACTCAGCACTTAAGGTTACTGATGCTTGGCACATACTATAATTCTATTTCTGGCTCAGCACCTAAACTACTTAGCATCAACTGTTTTTCTTGGCACTTAAATCACTCGGCATGGTCTATCTGCTCGGCACTTGAGTGACTCGGCACATGAGTGACTCGACACATGAGTGACTTGACACTCATTGCAACTTGAAATGGTCTTGTATTTACATATTATACTTAGCATGCATTACTAGTTTAGCATGAACTTATAAATGACTTAAGTGTGTTGACACTCAATTGTCAAAACCAATCTGAGATCAACAATCTCCCCCTCTGACATGAGTGTCAAAAACACTTAACTATACATAATCAATCTAATCTTCTCAAGTATAGCATATTTACAACTCGGCTTATATACAAAACTTCAAAATTTAAAAAAAATTGTAATAACCTATATACCTCAAAATGTATAACTCCCCCTGAGTTAATGTGCTTGTTTTGTATCAAAAATTTATTTTCCATTCTGAGTAGATTTGTCTCTTGCTAATACTTTTTCATCTGATATGCTTTGTTCCTATTCTTTTTCTATTCTGAGCTTTCTTCCTCCTTTGTTTATTCTGTTTGCTCCCCCTTTCTTCTTATTTTCTCTCCCCCTTCTTTCTTATTTATCTCCCCCTTACTTATTTAACTCCCCCTTTTTGGCACTTATGTCAAAGGGTTTATACACTTATGGTGTATTTGTCCAATAAAGATTTATGGACTTCCATGATTATTTTCAAAGTAGCATCCCAGATGTCACATGCAACATCCAATGACTTTATTTGGATAGCTAGTTCTAGTGCAAGGTGAACTAGGTCGTCTAGTGTAGAAAGATTAGGGTTTTTTTACACAAATTTTCTACATAGCCTAATTCTTTACGGAGTATTTCCATATGTATGGTAAGGGAGGATTAGATGTTTTTCAACTTGGCTCTTATATTAGCCTCTTTTGTTGTTAATACAACCAGTTGACTTTGTGATTGAACCAATGTATTAAAATGCTTCTAACTTTAAATTGGGCTTTGAGGTAGTTGCATACCTGAGATTTTTAAGTTCCTCTCTAGACTCATAATTCTATGGCTTGTGTCTTGAGTGAAGAGTGTGGAATCACATAGTTTAGTGTACAATGAGAATATGTTCTCAAGTACCTTCTTCACTCCCTCAATCTTTGTTGCCAATGCAACTTGGGTCAGTGCTATGTCACTAGATATCTTATCATTTACTTTTCCTTGAAATTTTATTTTAGACCATTCTAAAAGTTTTGCATTTGTGTCTTGGCCTTCATTGTTCACCTATTCCACAATTTCTGATAATTGTTCCAATAGTGGCTTTGATTCTTCTGGTGTTGGCAAGTTGAAAGCATCTAAGAAGATGTCTTTAATTTCTTGTAGTGCCTGCCTCTGTCTATACTCCTTCCTGGGTATTTCCTAATTTTTCTTCTTCTCTAAGGCTTGTTGCATAATGCCTATCTATTCTAATGTTATGGTTGCATAATCAAACTTAGGTATCACTATTTCTCCATCTAAAGTTATATCTCCATAGTGAGTTACCTTAGCAACCTTAGAAGAACTCGAGCCTAGTGTTAAGATCTGCAGGGGTACGCTTCAATGCTTGGTTTCCAAAGGATCTTTGTAGGAGTGCTCGATATTGGTAATGTTACCAATGCTTGAATGGCTTCTTGATCCTTTTCTTTTGATGTATCCTTACTCTCTTCAGCTCTGTTCTTATAAATCACAGTTATTTGAATTGCACCTTGTTCATGTGCTTTAGGTACAAATGCATCTATCTATCTTGTTTGTTATTTTGATGTCTTCTCTTCTTCTACTTGCCTTTGTTCAACTATATCAATTCTATCAGTTGTGTCAACCATTGTAGATGTGTCTACTGATGTTTGTATTAAAGGTTGATCACTAGTAGCTAAAAGGATGGCAGAAGGTGGTTCTTGTGTGGTTCTTGCAATAGCTTTAACATGGGGGCATACACTCTACTTACATTTCACACATGCATATTTTTATGCATCATTACATTTGGATCTCTTATGGATACACACTCCTTGAGGATAAATACCTCCTTTATTTTGATCCATTGTGAGCATAGAATCCTTAAGGACATTTCTCTTTTTGGATCCCTTTTTGACATGTACAGTACTTAAGGATAGATCCTAGATGAATTGACTAACATGACACACAAACCCCCACTAGAATTTTAATGTCATCTTTTTTTGTTCTTTCTTTGTGTGATTCATAGACTAGGACTATGTAATTACCTTTCTCTCTCTCATCAGTAATGTGTCTTTCTATCTTAGTCTCAAATTTGATAAGGACATAAGTCAGTTGGTGGATTGATATTTCCTTTTCTTTGTGGCTTTTATAAGATCATCTTATGCATGTGATCTACTTTACCATGAGCATAGTTTTTATCATACTCCCATTAAAGTGGAGGCTAACTTTATAGTCCTAAAAAATTTGCACCCATTAATTTGGAAGTTCTGGGACAAATTGGGCCCCATTTTAGTCCTTTATTGATTATGGATGCATTTGTGCTTGATTTTCCCATGCACTTGTCCAATTTTTTTAAAACTTCAAATACTTCTTGAAACCTGGTGTCATTTACCTCATAATTAACCCTTCCATGTATAGGTTACACCTAGTGCAATGTATACCCCATGCTTGAGGTCTTGTGAGTTTCAAAGCATGATGCAAAGTGTTTTCCTTTGCCCATCCAATGAATTAAACCTTTTCGAAATCAACCCTAAAATCACTATAGAAGTAGGCCTCTTCCTCTCATTTTCACATCTCATATAAAGTTTAAACCCATAATCCAATAACACATGACTTCAAGGAGCTCGAGAAATAATTCATTGAAGGAATTTCATCCATCTATCTTTTCGTCAAGCATTAAATAATTTCCTTCCATAGATCTAGCTTCTTTTTCCATAGGAAACAAAGGAGTTGGCACTCAAGGGAAGAGATTTGCATCATCCATTTATTTTTCCTTTTTCATTCAAGAATATCAAGATCTCATACATCCATGATCCATGATCTAGGAAAATATTGACCAATTTCATAAGTGAAGACATACTATATTCTATATTCAAATCAATATTCAAGCAAGTATCTATCTTTGTGGATATAGTGGATCTGGATCCATCCACAAGGGTTTGAGAAGCAAGATAACACTTATATTTATCTTTTTTTCATGCTTTACTTACTTCATTTCAAATGTAATCCCTATACAAGGGCTTGACCAAGGTAAACTCCATTTTCCAAATTATTTCTCCTTCTCTTGTGTGCAAATGTAGATTCACAAAATTTCAAATTCAAAGTGTAGATTTGGAAGTGTAGTTTCAGTTGCAATCCTTAGACCTCTAAATTTAGCCCTCTTAGATATAGGTCACCACAAGTTTGGCCATATTGGTATAGGTCACCACAAGTTTGGCCATATTGGTATAGGTCAAACCAAGTTTAGCTTGTTCTTGTGACCTTTCAAATTGTTATAGCAAAAAGATTTAGCTTTCAAATTTCTAGATCTTGACATATTTCTAGTTTTAGTACTTTCTAACAATGTTTCTATAAATTTGAAGTGAGATCCTCAACTAATCCTCAAGGCGAGCTCATTTCCATTCCTTTTCTTTCATATTATTGATACACTAGACCAACTATCTTGTTTTTTATCATTGAATATACAGTATGTACTTTATTGTACTTTCCTTGCATATCACTTCTATCTATCTCTACCTATCATTAGACATATTTATACATTAAACAGTTTGCCAAGGATCCTAGAATATATACTTCTTGCTAGTTTAGATCATGCATTAGCATCCTACATCCATTTGGGTTATTCTAATTAGATTTAGGCTAATCAAGGATCATATTTTGAGATTCTTCTTTCCAATGTATGTCGATGAAGTGTGAGTCTATCATTAACAACCATTCTTATGCAATACTGACTCCATAATATTATTTTTGGATCCAACAAAGGCCCCATTCCAATTGGGTTTTGCATCTTTTTTTCTCACTTACACATTTTTCTAATCAGTGACATTTTTCCACTCTCACTAATCGTATTTTCTTTTTCTACAACTTCTATTAGAGAGTAATTTTCGACAAGGCAGGGAGTGCTATATTGCAGTAATCCCCATTCTTGTCATTTTTTACCATGTTGCAAGTAGGCAAAGAAATCTCCAAAACAATCATAGATGCATCATGTAATACATGTGATTTGGCATGGGTATTGGGGGGTTTGATTGCAAGGAGGACTCCTCCCTTAAATAATGACCATGAGAACCAACGATTTGAAATCCAATGGTACTTGATAGGCTTACAATTGTAGAGTGTGATTCAACAAAAGGAAAATTGATTAATAAGAAAATGCATTTGATGCTTTTGCTCCAAGCAACTTATTTCATTCATCTCAAATTTTAAAATAGACTTTCTATAATAATGTATTTCCAAATCTAGAAGGGATCTATAATAGATTTATCTTTTTCATCATAGTTGCCCAATCAATCTTCCTTGTCTAAAGATATTACTTAGATGTCAATGTCTATACACCATACACTTTTATTCATCAATTGCATTTATAAGTTTAACTATGTGTAAAAATTATAACCATTATAACATGATACATATATGCCAAATCATGCTCGAAACTTCTTCTTCTTTTTTAAATTGCTAAAGGGTAATAAATCATGCTACTTTGATAGCAATAATCAAGAAAAAAATAAGTTCCATTCATTAAGGGCCCATTTGGTCGATAGAATAGAAGGGGAATAGGAAGACAAAAATAGAATATGTTTTATATTCTCTGTTTGGTATGTGAAAATGGAATTGAGAATTAGAAGACATATTCCAATTTTTTCCACAAATTGAGCATATGTCTATGCCAAAAAAATCAATTATTAGAACAGGCCATTCCTATTCCTTATCTTATTTTTCCAAATTGTATAATATGTCAGGTCTGTGAACGCATAGGGTTTAAAAAATTTGGAACAATACTTTTATGTTCAGCCATTTGCAAGGAGGTTTCAGGGTTTTGCACTGAGTTTGTGATCTATGAATTTGTAGTGCATTTTGACCTTCCTCGTTAAAACCCTACGCCACCATTTCCTACTTGAAAAAAAAAAAAATTTACACCCAAATTCAATTGAACAAACTTCTCTTGAGATTAAGTAGCAACAAAGAGTTCTAGATGGCTTATTTTCAAAAGAAGAATTGCAACCACAAATAGAATGGAAGCTATCAACAATTGATCTACATGGAGTTTTATGGTACAAAACCATTATGTCTTCCAAAGTATACATACACGAAATTTAAACAACAAATAGGATTGATGCAGGAGCATAGTAAAAAGATTCTATTCACTGTGTTCGGGAGATTTTTCCTAAAATGTATATTTTACCTTAGCAATTCAAGAAGCAACTTCCTCCTAGATAAGAATAGATAAAAACAGACAAATGTTTATATGCAGGATGGATTGTCTCTTGATATTTTCTCTAGTCATTTATTATACTAAGATCAATGGTGATTATTATTACAAAATTCTTGCAATATGTTTCTAACAAAAAAATTAAGAAAACCTGACTTCAAAATCCATAAAAGTGGCATAGTTTCTAATTGATGCTTCCATTTTCAGGTTTGTGTTTAGGGTACATGTTCAACAATTCACCAATATATTGAATTAAAGACAAAGCTGATAATTGATATGCTTGTTAGTTATAAATGCTAATGAGATATCAAAACATTTTATGAAACTTGTTTGCATTACTATTAGTTGCATAAAACAGTAATTAAGTATCAAATTGATTTGATTGAAGCATTTAGTAATTTCATCCCATTTTTGTTATAATCAATGCATTAGAATCATATCATGGTATGTAAATTCATCTCAAATATATTATTGTGCATTTACATTTAGGTGTGTAGTTGTTCATTGTTTTATATCTTATATGTATTTAGGTGTATAGTTGTTCATTGTTCTATATCTTACTATAATTCCAATTCCAATTTTGTACAACCAAACAAAGGATCAACATATTCTCAATCAAATTCCAGATGAACCAAACAGAACTAGAACTGTCATTTTCTATTCTAATCCTCCATTCCCATTCTCATTCCAATTTTCTATTCCTATGACGACAACCAAACAAACCCAAAATACACATGCCCAAAAAAAAATGATATAATTTATTTTATTAAATATTAATACAAAATCAAAATATACAATTACTAAAAACTAAACAACCATCTAGCCCCCAAGAATACCGCCACTCCAAAAATACCTCCACAAAGGAGTCCTGCAATTGTCACAAATAGCAGTATTCCTGCCACAAAAAGCCCCGCCAAAACCAGCAAGTTTGTAAACAGGGTTGCAAAACCCAAAACATCAATCGAATTAGGCGGATTGTCGCGGATTTTGCTCAAAATAATTAGAAATCTAAAAATCTCAGTTAATTCAACAAGAAATTTTGGCATCTTTAAATCCCTGAAACCTGTCATAACTCTCTACAGCTTTCCAACTGTTATTTATAACTTGATTTCTTCCTTCTAAGCTTGGCCGGTGACGTATGTAAATTGGCTATCTCCCGATTCCAAACTTGACTTAGGTTTAAAATTGTGGGAATTTTTTTCAGGCCTTCTTATGTCTGCAATTGCTTTGTTATATGCTTTTTATTATTTTGAAAGGAATATTATTTCTGTCTGAAAGACACAGAAGTCTAAGAATATTCCTTTTTATCAAATTGGTTTTAATTTGTTTTTTTCATATTTTATTTTTAAAAAAATTAATATAAATCTATGTTATTAATATCAGTATTATAAAAATTATTTATATGTAAATCTAAAGAGAAGAAAAGTATACTGTGAATAGATTCATTTATCATGGAAATGGTTGGAAGTGGAGACATACATTGTTTAAGAATTTCTTAAGAGTATAAAAGCAGTTATCTGTACTAAAGATTGGTTTCATTTATTTTGTGTTTTCTTAATTTCATTCTATGTATTTCTTGCTCTCTTACTTCTATATTATTCTTTACAATTATCTATTTGATTTTGATTACTTAATATAGAATCTTTTTTTTAAAGCTTATGAAATCCAAAACTTTTAAATAAGGACCTTACAACTTACCATTATAATATAGCTTGTTGCCGGAGTAAAATTATTTTTGTTATTAATATTTGATTTTCATAAACAAAGATAGAATAAAAATATTTTTGTATCATTTCAATTTTATAATGACACTAAACAAAATTATTAAAAATAATAATATTTTGATTGCTAAAAATTATTTCACTGATTAACATAAATACAACAATATACAAACTTAAATTCTATTTAGAAAAACTAAAACCCATCTCTCCTTTTTCTGGTGTATTAAGGTTTGCAATTCAAAGATTTGATTGTTATTTTTTCTCTTCTTCAAAAGTAACATGTATTTTGGATTCATATTAGAAGGTATAAAAGATTTCATTGTTATTTTTTTTTCCCTTCTTCAAAAGTAACATGTATTTTGGATTCATATTAGAAAGTATAAACTATTAGAATTTGGAGATGCTCATTCAATCTTGATCAAATATTAGTTTTAAAATGATCTTGATGGATACAAAATCACCCCTATTGAAGATAGTGGTTTCATTTTAATCACATGATAATCATAAAACTATAATCACAAGAACACATTATAGTAATCATTTTGTCCTTCATTCTTGAAAGCTATAAAAATTACATATAAATTTAATTGATGTAGTCGTTTTTAAAAGCATGTAACATTGAAACATGCATATTTGAAATTATGAACTTTATATTCTAGTGAAATATATTTATTGTCTAAAATTTCATTTTCATGTATAATATTAAAATTATGTCCACAAATTTTTTTTATTACATTATCATTAAAATATATTTAGATAGATATGTAGGAGTTCTTCTCCACATGAAGTCAAATTGTGATATTGTTATTAGGATTAATTGTGTACTTTCTAAAGTCAAACTCATTGACCTATGTTTTAAACGAGTAGTGGCTCAAAATTATCCATTAGGTGATGTTATTGATGTGAAGCACTAGGCCTTACTAGTAGGTTACCCATCCTAGTACCACTTCAACTCAAGCATGCTAAATCACAAAGTTTCCTTCAATATAAAGCCCACTTAGCTTTTAAAACGGCTTAGCCTTGTAAAATGACATTTTGCAAGCTAAGTGGACTTAACCTTGGAGGAAACTACATGGTTAAGTGCACTTGAGCTAGGGTAGTATTGGTCATTTTGCAAGCTAAGTAGGCTTAACTTTGGAGGAAACTCTTTGACTAAATGTGTCTAAGATGAAGTAGTCTTGGTCATTTTGCAAGCCAAGTTTAACCTTGGAGGAGATTTCATGGTTAAATGTGTTTGAGATGGAGTAGTACTAAGAGGGGTGACCTCCTAAGAATGCATAGTATTTCACCTCTATGAACACCACCTAAATGCAATGAATACTAGATGTTTAGTTCAATTTCATAAGAAAGGGTTCCTTGTGAACCACTACCATGACACCATAGATCAATAACCCAATTGAATTTTATTACCAACATTGTAATATTATTAGATAGTTATAATAAAACAATTATTGAAAAAGTAACCAATGAAAGTCTTGGACTTTCTAAAATATCTCTCTAAAGAATATTGTCAAACACTTCGAGATAGAGGTACTCCATATTGAGGTAAAAGACTGTTTGAGCTAGAGGTATTACTCTTCATGTTGGATGCCTTTCAAAAAATGATATAATGATTCAATAAAACTTATTCGTAAGTTTCTTTGGGCCAAATGGGATGGCAAGAGAGGATTTATATCTACCTCATGGACACACTATATTCAGCCCAAATCTAAGGGTGGTTTGGATCTTATTGACCCAAGAACCAAAGGGTTCTATTCGGCCACCAAATGGATTATTTGAATCGTCCATGGGGATGAATTGTGGAATATTCTCATTCAAAATCACATTAAACTTGCCACAGCCAAGGGCAAATTGCAGCATGTTGGGTGGTTTGACAAGATTATTCATGCTTCTTTTTTCTCGATTAAAGCATCTCACGCTTTTCAATCTATATGGAAGGCATGTCAACATTGTTGTTATCTTCTGACATGGATAGAAAATTCACTTCAACATGGATTTGGTTTTTCTTCATCCTTTCTTTGGTGGAATAAACACATTGACTATCATGATCAACAAATTGCCTTAAGCTTTCCAAAATAGTTGTTCGCCCTTTTTAGAAAGGGTGTCCGTAATGTTGGAGACCTTTGGGATTTCCACATTATGAGTTGGATGCATGGCAGATTGGTTATGGCTTTCATCTCATTCTTTTTAACAGTTTCCCTTGAAAAAAGTCTTCTTACATTTGCTTCCTAATTTGCCCTTGAAATTTTGTTTGAATTCCAAATGGAATTGTAGGTTTAATGAAAAAATTTGGTCAAAGCTTTCAGTTCAGATATGGAAATCAAAAGCCAACTTAGATGCACAATTAATTGCTTGGAGTATCTTACATTGCAAACTATCCATAGAAGACAGGTTGAAATGGATGATGGTCCAATGAGTTAATTGTCTACTCTGTCAAAGGTCAAAAAACATGAGACATTTTTTCTAGGGATGTCAGGCTATCAAGAAACAATGCTATTATGTTTTTAAAGATTTACTTGCTATTTTCCAGCATAAACTAAATTGGAAAGAAGCCCTCCTTGGTGTGGCAATGTGTACTAATATCATTGCTGAGGGAGTTAGAGAAGTTATTTTGTCTCATATATGAACATACAGGTAAAGCTGTTTTTAATAGTCTCAATAATGTTCATAAGGAAGCAGCTGCTCTTGGGCTTTACTCAGAAAAAAAAAATTTCTGACCTTTTTCTTTTATAGGGTCTTACAGGTGGATTTTCAGATTCAAGAAATTAAGTCACAAGTCAAGCATCTGCTTATCCAAAGGAAAGTGGTCATGCGTCATGGTTCAAAGTCTTACAGGTGGATTTTCAGATTCAAGAAATTAAGTCACAAGTCAAGCATCTGCTTATCCAAAGGAAAGTGGTCATGCGTCATGGTTCAAAGTCTTTCTTTCAGTATTGACACGTCTTATTCTATTGTATTTCTATTTTGTAACTATTGTAAAGACAAATAAACATTATAATGTATGTTGTAATAGCTATGCGACTTTCACTATAACAGTCATGATAAATACTAGTTAGGCATTACTTTTACATGGCAGCTTGCTGCCTTCTTATTGTATTCTTTTGCAGTATTTTCAATAATTAAAAAAAAATTAAAGACTGTTTGAGATGCTACCTTAAATCTCATCTCTTCTCACGAGAAGTAGAGTTTTGAGGATACAATCAAATGATTTGCATTGCTTTCAGCCTTTTTTAAATGTTTTTTTAGTAGTCACATATACAGGATACAGGGAAAAGAGCAAGCGAGCGCAAGGCAAAATCAAGAGGAACCTTCAATACAAGTCTTAAGCGTCAAACAACAGGTATGTAATAGGATAGGCTAGAACTGAAGAGTTGACGGTACCTCTTCTATACTTAGTATAAACAGTTGGAAGCATTCATGACTGGCATGCTAAAAATGACTTCCTTTTAGAAGCTTTTTTAAGCATGGGAAAGACGCGCAAAGTGTTTGAAGGAAATGTCAACTCATGGAACGCCATGTGTGATATGCACAAAATGGATTTGCCAATTATGTCTTTAGAAACTTTCAGGAGAACTTAATTGGTAGATACAAGTTCAAATTTCCCAAACCTTTGTCTGAACCCAACATCATTCCTGGCTGGGCCAAACTGGGAATTTTGCAACATGGTTTGGACATCTATTAAAGCATTAGGCAGATGTAGATGCAATATTGAAATGCCGTGTCTGGCACGTAGAGAAGGTACATGAACTGTTTGACATAATGTCTCAAAGAAGTGCAAGGGTTGCAGGATATGCACAAAAATGGATTTTGCAAGGGCCCTCTAAAAATCTTTGAAGTAATGAAGCACTCGGTTACATATCCTGACGTTGTAAGCAAAGCCTTGTACGCAGCCATGAAGATTTGGTAGATGAGTGCTGCTTATTGCATTATATATACACAGGTGATCATTATGTCATTTTGACCGTGCTGACTGCTATCCCTAAACATTATCATTGAGATGCCAGTTGAGGTGTACTAGTTGCTGCATTTTTAGTGCCTATGTATCACAAATGAACCGTCTTAGGAATATTTACATCGGTGCAGCTTTTTATTTGAATCCTTGAATTACTGAGACTTACATTCTTCTTTCAAACATGTATGGATAAATAGGCAGGTGGAGTGAGGCTCAAATGGTAAGGAAATTGGTAAAAGATGAAGTTAGAAAGATGCCTGGATATAGTTGGATTTAAAGTCATAAAATGCGTATATGGTTATGTATGGTAGTCAAATCATATTCATTGAGAACTATTCAGATGTGGACAAATTGGCTTTTCGTAGGAAATCAGTATGATATTTTCCATAGATTAATGGTGATGAACAGGCTTGCACTATAATAATGTGTACCACATGCCGAACCTGCACTAATACGTTAGGAGAAGGTCTTCTGTTTTTGCCTCGAGAATTCGGCAATCTAGAACATGCTGTAAGCTTTTTAAAATTTGATGTGTAAGGTGCAATGCGTACAATTGTTTATCAAAAACCTATTTTATGATAGTATGAACATTTCAGTGAGTTTTTTAATATGAAAACTGGATATGCATAAGGAAAAAGTTGGAAGGGAAAGTGGAGAAAGGGAAAAATAAAGGTGCGGAATACTTAAGCAAATGAAAAGATGCTTGATCTCCAAGAAATGGAGAGGATTGTTTACAGGTACCTTTGCATTTTGTATCATTCTGTTATCTTTACATTTTGTATTATTCTTTTGTTTGGATCAATGGAAGTTATAGTAGTCTATGCTAGAGGACTATATGCAAAGAAATAAAATATTACATCTGCAATTTATATATTTTTTAATCTACAACTATAATATTTCTAATAGTATTTCACACTCTTTTCTGGACGAGATTGATAAAGATTTATAAATTCTAAAATATTTCTTCAATTTAATTTGATTTCAATATCTTAGATTTTTAATAAAATTAGAACTCCTATAAAAGAATAAAGAAGAAATTGCACACCGGCTAAAACAGATTAACAGTCAAATCAACACTAGCCACAATAACCATCATGAAGGGAATAATGGAATTATAAAACATCTTGAATAACAGGCTCAGATTTCCTATCATTTTAACCCAGTAGTTGATGATATACCGAAGTAGTCTTCAGCTCTCAAATTACTCATATTCTATAATTGTTATAACTATTGTTTGTTCATTATAATTGTTATTAACTATTGTTTGTTCATTAGTTCTCTGGTTTCAGCTCATTTGTGCTTCATCATAGGCTTTAAGTCTTGTTTCTTGAATACTAATTTTTGATCTATCTATTCTGTAGCTATTTTTAAACAGCTTTTCTGTTGTAATTATAGTTCATGTTTTGAGTTCTAGACAGCTATCAGGCAGCTTTTTATACTACTGACTTATTTAGAAATCGCCAACCATAGCTACAACTATCATGAAACAGTACTCATTAAATCTCTAAACATTGTTAATACAGTGTTAATATATACAGTATCTTTCCTTATAGGTCAAACCAACTATTTATGATCTGTCACAATTCACAAACATTTGCCAGGTGGTTCTCACATATTTCCAATGAATGTTACATGCAATTCAAGACATGCCTTGAAGTTCCTACAAAAAGATCTCTTTTTCTGCATTTTTGGCCTGCAACCCCTTGATAAAACTTCAGATTTTCCCTGTAAATGGACCCTACGATGCCATTTGAGAGATGTTATGTTGCCACGTAAACATGAACACCATTGTCGAGGCTAGGGTAGCATTTAATACATCCATTCTCTTGGCATGTCATTCAATTTTGTTTGAACATACTTCACTGTTTATTTGTGTATATGTTTGAGCTTTGTTTTTTTATATAGTTATACTGATAAGGGAGTCTTCATGAAAGGGATTATATTCAAATAAATCAAAATTTCAAATGTGTAATAAGTTAAATTGTAATATTGCTATAAGAAATTAACTATGTAATTTTTAAGTCAAATCTATTAATTTATATTTAATGAGTAGTGGCTCACAATAATTATTTTCTTTTATATTTAATGAGTAGTGCTTCATTTCCATAAGCATCACCTAGATGTAATGAATGCTAAGTTTTCCATTCATTCTCGTAAGGGATGAGTTTTTATAAACCACTACTTATGAAACATAGACCAATGAATTTGACTCAAAATCTACACACTTGAATCCTAATTCTATTGTGATTGGTGTTTAAAACTGATCACAACGAAACGATGTGAAATTATATAAACACTAAAGAACTGCTTGATATTTGAAAATGCTCATTTAGAAAGGCAATAAGAACATGGACATAAATATATTCCAAAACAAAGTCCAAGAGGAAAACATTTCATGGTAGAAGGTACACATTCAAGATCATCAACAGATCCACTAGCAACGATGCTTTATTGCATCAAAAGCCTGTACAATGGCTACCTACATAAGATACCCCATTCTAGCAAGAACCCATTCCATAATAAGAATAATGCTCATAAGGATTATTCATGAAATACATAAACAAATGAACAAACTGTCACAATACATGGACATATCCAAATCTAGATCCACAACCTCCCTCATGCATCCACGAAACCAGGGTGTTGCAATGCAAGAGAAGTCTCGTTTAAGCTCCAGGGGCAGCATCTCTGAGCTTCCCATGCAAATACCCACCACATTCCCAAGCATAGCCTTTCACATGGCTTGCTGTATCAACAACCCTCTTGCATGCATAATCTATCTGATCTGAACCAACAGGCTTCCTGCCATTTACATAGCTATACAACCATGAAACGCCCAAATACACTACCACCCCAAAAAATCCAACAGAAAAAAGCCCTGCAACTGCAACAAACAGCAGGGCTCCAATGGGTATCAATAAAGGGCTTAAAAGTATCAAAACAGGAGCCAAAACAGCCAAAACTATTGCAGTTAGCCCCGTCATTAACAGCAGAATAGCCCCCAATATGACCAGGCCGGCTGGAGACAAAATTTGCTGGCAATTTGGTACGTACTGAAGGATTTTATTCCTCATCCTCTCATATCTTTCACCCATCTTTTTGAGCTATACAACTCTTCTTCTTTTTTAGCAGATCTGGGGTTCTTCGATCTTTTGTTGTAATTGTATAGTGAATTTCTTAGGTAATATAGTTAGATGCGGAATTTGAGGCATGAATGGAGAAGAATTTTATGTTAAGTAACTTGGTGCATACAATATGGTGCATTGGTGAGGGGAAAGTATTCATTCCCGTTGGGTACGGGGTGTAATTTGTATTTAAAAACAACACTAATATCTAGAAAGGCGACAAAGCGTTGTCTAATTTGTATCATTGGCACCGTGCATGGATTAATAAACTCAAATGAATGCTGCCACCATTGTCGGATGGTATTTAAATTACAGTGGACGCTCTCAACATGGGGTTTGTCTTAAAGGCACAAATGGATACCCTGAGGAGGCGGGACGAGATCCGTGTCTTCAATATAATTTTAGGTAAATAATCTACAGGTAGAGTAATATGGATTTATGTGGATATCATTACAACTAATGGAAAATTAAAGGTTATCTGATTTTAAATTATTATGTGAATTTGATGGACAATATCTAATGAGGAGGAGGAGGTGGTGGTGGTGGTGGTGGTGGTATTGTAAAATCACATAGCAAACAATGTGAAAGCGTCATTTCATTTCAAATATTAAAAAATAGTACAATTTGGAGAATTGTGGGAGAGATATATGTTCGCTAATTCGTAAAAGCTGGACAAATTTGTGGGCGAGTTGTGTATCTTTAAGTCAATAAAAGTTGAGCAAATTTGTGGAAAGATGTATGTTTTTGGACTTCATTATGGGAGCTAATCCAAATAGGCAAATTTGACATACAAAATGAATGTCACTACTATTTGACAAACTTGTCTTAAGAGATGTATGCCTATCACTCTATCGATTGATCATTTATGGTTTTCAAATGTATTGTTGTGTTTTACAATATCATTAATTCTTAAGCATTATCTCTTAAATCTACAAAATAGTTTGGATCGATGGTATTTGAGTCATTTTTTTATCATTTCAAGTGTATCTTTAAAAAAGTTTTTATCCACTTGAATGAAGGTTTTTCTTTAAGGTGGTCTACTTACTCCTCCCCCTCCATTAATTGTATTAGGTTCCCAAACTCTTTAAGTGTATAGCATGAAATTATTCTTCTAATTTTTTTAGTTATCAAAATTTTGGGGTTCCTTGTCTAGGGATTCTTTACCATCTATGTCCAACCTTCATCCCTCAAGTGGTCCCTATCAGATTATCAAACACGCCTCTATTGGTATGCCCATCAATCCACCTCTGACACCTTGACTTGTTGTAATTCATAAGGAATATTCAATTCTCAATTGTTGATATTCCATAATTTTTTCTATTCCACTGATAACACCTCATCATGTGTCATAAATCATTAATTAAGTTAATTTCAATGCACCAACTTTCAAAGTTACTGAATTTTTCCACCCATAGGCATTTTTCAAACTTGGAGTTATAGATTTATATGGTGGTTGACCTATTTTTAATGTATTCAGTATTAATGAGTGGTTATGTCTATTTAGACTAGACATCATCATCTTAACTCAACCAAATTACTTTCATTATTAATTTAGAGCACTTGGGTTAGATTTCATAGTGAAGAAATGTAGATCCATCAAATATTAGAGGACAAAAGCCATTTATTATCAAAGGATAGAGAATGTCACCCCTTTAGCTAGATGACAATATGACTCAATGGTTATTAATGTCACAAAATGTTGCACCCTCACTTGGGGTATGACACCAAGCACCTTGTGAAACATTCACTTAGTTTAGTTGTGGGACTTGCGCATGTGAAACTAGATCTACATAGAAGGTCAACTTCCTTCTAATTCAATGCAACTAAACTAACAAATTTGAGGGAAAAGGGAGCGGGATGCAAGAAAGTAAAGGGGGTGATGCATCAGATTGAATTGTGGTTGCTTCCTACTTCTATTTGTACAAACATCAATGAAGAACCCTAATGATGAAGGGTGCTCCCCTTAATACCATAAACACATTGTGGAAACAAAGAAACAACAACAATTATGAGAACAAAATAGGGACTTCTTATTATCGCCGCAAATGCGGAATTACAGAATTCACAATTACAATATGCTAACCCACATGAGTGCCTTCATTATAGTAATCTACAAAACAATGATATGAACTATCACCTAGAGTTGTCCTAGACAATGTTCAGGCTTTTCTTAAATAAGCAATTTTATGCCGCCCAGAAAGGTTCTAGACACTCAAACTTAATACCTAGAGCTGACAAACCCTAACAATACATATAGAGTTAGCCAAATACACCTTTGACAAATTATTTTAGAAATTTTGGGTAGCCCAACTTCGGAAGGCCATAACTCTCAAACCATTGCTCTGATTGGCTATTATAACCACTTTTCGAAAACACCATCTCCTAATCTACAGGTTCTAAACTACACATGTGCCTTGTGGTTAGGGTTTTGGACCTCATCTGAGGCCTCTAAGGCCTTCAAAACTAACTTCAAATATTTTTCTCCAAAATTTTCACCAAAAATCCGCAATAACTTCTCTAATACTTAAGATGGAGCAATCAGATTTTTATGGTAGGCTTATAATTATGAAATGAACCTTCATGTAGAAAATGAGAACATTCTGAGCTCGTATGACAAACTTACTAAAAATAGTAAGCTCCCAGAAATAGTAACCCCCCAGTCTACTAGTCCTAATTAAAATAGAAAAGACTGAAAATAAAATATTTTTGGGTGATGCAAGATTGCCCTCACACCCAAGATGCTCCTAGATCAGACACCCAAGGTAATTTAAGAAGTGACTTCATCACGTCTTAGGTGTTCATAGGAAAACCAAGACCTTTAATCTCCTCCCTTGCTAGCCATGATGAATCCTCTACTAGCCTCCATTTCCATTTAACCAGGTATTCTTCATAATTTTTGTTCCTTGTACTTTTGCCAACATGACTGTCCAGTATCTTCTCAATCTCCTTTGTAGCCGAACTAGTTGTTGGAATACTCCACTACTCTTTTGTAACTTCATCTCCATCACCTCCTTCATAATACTCTGTCAAATCTAAAATATTAAAATACTGGTGAAATATTCAATTCAATAGGCAATTCCACTTCATAGGCATCTCCAGAATCATGCCTTTTTACTATCTTGCACAATCCAAACTTCTTCATATTTAGCTTATTATATGTACCCACTGGAAAATGCTCCTTTCTCAAATGAACCATCACTTCATCTCTAATCTGAAATTCCTTATACCTCCTTTTCACATCTACCTTAGCTTTATATTGTGTATTCATCTTTATAATGTGCTTCCTCACCTCCTATGGATGTTCTTCAAATGTTCATCAAAATCTTCTACTTCAACACTACTTATCTCTCCTTTATCAAACTGTTGCAATTTAGAAGCATTTCTGGGACTTCTCCCATATACAATCTGGAATGGTGATTTACCAGTACTCCTGTTGACAGAATTATTATATGCAAATTATGCCTGTGGTAAAATCATATCCCATCCTTTTGGCTTGTCTCCAACCAAACATCTCAACAAATTTCCCAAACTCTAGTTCACAACTTTTGTCTATCCCTCAGTCTGTGGATGATGTGATGAATGAAACTTCAACTCCATCTTCAATTTCTTCCAAAATGTACGCCAAAAATTTTGAACAAACTTTATATCTCAATCTGAAACTATACTCTTTGGCAGACCATGTAGTCTCACCACTTCTCTGAAAAACAACTCTACCACATAAACAACATCACTAGTCTTCTTACAAGGAATGAAACATGCCATCTTTGAAAACCTATCAACCACCACAAAAATAGAATCATGTCGTCATTGATTCCTTGGTAATACAAGAACAAAATCCATGTTGAGATCCTCCCACGGCTTCTCTGGTACAGGTAATGGCTGATACAACCCTATATTCTACTTCACTCCTTTTTCCATTTGACATACTCTATAACTCTGTACAAACTTCTTCACATCTTGATGTAACTATGGCCAGTAATAATTCTCAACAACCAAAGCAATGGTCTTATCCCTCCCAAAATATTCAGCCAATCCTCCACTATGCTTCTCCTTGATGAGATTTTCTCTCATTGAACTTCTAGGAATGCACAATTGGTTTCCTTTGAAAAACATACTATCCTAGATCATGAAATCCAACCATTTTATTCTATCAAGTGTAACAGGTTCTATACAATCCTTCCACACTTCACCAAAATTAGGATCATCTGGATACAAATTATTGAGCTTCTTGAACCCACCCACCTCAATCTGCATTTTTGTTAGCAACAAGTGTCTTCTGCTAAGAGCATTTGCAACTCTATTAGACTTCTCGCTACTGTGTTTTAAAACAAATGTGTAACTCTATAAAAACTCAACCCACTTCAAATGCCTTTGGTTTATTTTTCCTCGATTATTAAAATATTGCAATGCTTGATGATTAGTATACAAAAAAAACTCCTTAAGAAGAAGATAGTGTCTCCACTTCTTCAATGCTTGAACTATAGCTTAAAATTCTTGATCATAAATTGAATATTTTCTTTTTGCATCATTCAACTTCTCAATGAAATAAGCAACAGGTCTACCTTCTTGGCTCAAAATAGCTCCTATTACAGTACTACTAGCATCACAATCTACTTGAAACACCTTGTTAAAATATGGAAGTGCTAAAACAAGCTGCTCTATGAATTTCTATTTCAACCGTTTAAAACTCTTATATGCTCCTATAGTCCACTTAAATTCTTTCATATATCCCCTCTCATTGTTTTAGTCAAGGGTCCACAAATACTGCTAAAACCTCTAATAAACTTTCTATAAAAACTAGCTAGCCCATGAAAAGATCTTACCTCTGTAGCACTCTTTGGAGTAGGCCATTCAAGGATAGCCTTCACTTTCTCTGGGTCCATTTTTAGACCTTCTACTAAGACTACAAATCCTAGGTACACCAACTCCTTCACAAAATTGCACTTCTTCAGGCTTATTAGCAACTTTTCTTCCCTCAACTTATCAAACACCTTTTAAATATGAATCAAATGCTCATCCAATGTCTTACTAAAGATCAAAATATCATCTAGGTAAACAATGAAAAAATTACGTAGAAACTCCTTCAATACCTCATAAATGAGCCTCATGAAAGTGCTTGGTGTATTGGTTAGCCCAAAAGGCATGATTAACCACTCGTATAGTCTGTCCCTAGTCTTGAAAGCAGTCTTCCATTCATCTCCTTCTCTAATATGAATTTGATGGTATCCACTCTTCAAATCTATCTTTGTGAAATACTCGGCCCCACTCAAACAGTCCATAATATCATCCATCCTTGACAATGGAAATATGTACTTGATTCTAATCTTGTTAATAGAGCAAGAATTTGTGCACACCCTCCATTCTCCATTCTTCTTCGGTGCTAATACTGCTGGTACAACACATGGACTCAGACTCTCTCAAATTAATCCCTTCTATAACAATTCATAAACTTGTCTGTTCAACTCTTCACTTTCTGTAGGCATCATTCTATGTGTTGCCTTGTTTGAAAAACTAGCTTTTGGAATCAAATCCATCTGGTGACTGATCTTCCTCAGTGGTGACAATCCATCAGGTATATTATCTGACACAATATTAGAAAACTCTTCCAACATATCTGTAACTTCTATTGGTACCTCCTCTACTTCTTCTTTACTATCTTTTGGAATTACAACAAAACACATATGTTCATGCTTCATACCTTCGAAAAACTCATGTCCATCAATGAAACATATTCTGGCAACACTACATACATTTTTTATTTCTCCTTCAATGGCTTCAACTTATGTTTCACTCCATCTTTGGGCAGAGTCTAGGTATTTTCTCACCCATCATGTACAAAATGCTTGTCAAACTACCATAGCCTACCAAGAAACATATGACATATGTCCATAGGTATGATATCACATAGTGCCTTGTCCTAATAGCTTCCAATCTTGAACTTCATTGAGCATTTCTCATTGACCATGACCTTATGGTCATCTTGCACCCAAGCAATACGATATGGACACTGGTGTTTCTGCCTCTTCAACTTCAACTTTGTGACCATATTTTTTGACACCAAATTGCCAATGCTTCCACCATCAGTGATCACATCACAACACTTATCTTCACATTTGTACCTTGTGTGAAACAAACTCCTTTGATCTAGTTCATTCTCCCCACTCAACAGGACTCTTCTGTTGACTAGGACTTCTCCTCTTTCAACATCTTCAAAATGTGATGATCTGGGATCTTCGTCAACATGTGCAACTCTGGCCTGACCTTCAATTCTTTGATCTATTCTTCCTTGGTGCTAGGAACATTCAAATGCTGTATGCCATTCTTCTCTATAGTGAAAACATTTCCCATGGAAGCCTCCTCTTCCAAATCTTTGTCCTCTGCCTCGTCATCTCTAATCTCTATTGTTATGATCATGGAAATGATTAGAATTATTTCTCATATGTTTCTAGCTGCTACTTCTAGCCCCGTCCTTGTTCTTTTGATCATCATTTCAGCCACCATAAGATCATCCACCAGATCTTCCACTGCGACCTCTTCCACTATTCTTGTTGTCAAACTTCTTGCTCATTTTCTCCTCAACTCTTAGGGAAAACTGGTATGCCTCCTCAATATTGGTCATTTCAACTAGACTCAACTTGTCCTAAATACTTGGCCTTAACCCATTAAGATAATGGTCCACTTTCTTTTTATCAGCTTTTGCATGGCCGGTTCTAATGAGAAATCGGGAGAACTCTTTGGTATACTCTTGAACAAATTTTCCCACTTGCTTCAACCCTTGCATTTTCTTCAACAAATCAAGCTCATAATCCCTGGGAATGAATTGTCACTTTAGTTTAGCTATCATTCAATACCATCTAGTGATTTTTCATTTCCCCTTCTATTTTGCTCCAACTGAATCTTCTGCCACCAAATCTTTGCATGTCCCTATAGTTTTGCCTTCGCAAACTTGAACCTATCAGGATCCTCAATATCTTCATACTCAAAGTACTCCTCCAATTCATTGATCCAATCAATCAAATCCTTTGGGTTAAGATTTTTCCAAAAATGTGGGAACCATGAACTTAGGTCTTTTTCCAATCTTGGAGATGGCCTTATAAAGCCTCTCTTCCTCTAGGTTTAGAACTGCCTCTGCTTCGGCATTTTCTTCTATTTCGTCCTCGTCCTCACTTTCATCTCTAATGGAAAGATTTACTCCTCTACGCATTTTTCCTTCCAATGCTTGCATTTGTCTTTGGAGGACTCTAAAGCCCTCAAGTGTAACACCTATAGCTCTTCTGCCACACTCTCTTCATTGAGGCATTTTTGCACTTCCACTGAAACCCTAGTGCAAACAACCTTACAATCAGCGATCTGTCTACATGTTCAATCCAAACCATGGTCCTAGTGCAAATTGCCTCATAGTCATTGACCTATCCACACACTCAAGAACTCTAACTCTAATACCACTCGATGAGGGGTACTCCCCTTAATACCATAAACACATAATAGAAACAAAGAAACAATAGCAATTGTGAGAACAAAATAGGGGCTTCTTATTATTGTCACAAATGCAAACTTATAAAATTCACAATTACAATATGCTAACCCACATGGGTGCTTTCATTATAGTAATCTACAAGATAGTGTTGCGAACTACCACCTAGAGTTGTCCTAGACAATGTTTGGGTCTTTCTTAAATAGACAATTTTATGCCACCCTTGAAGGTTCTAGACACTCAAACTTAATACCTAGGGCTAACAGACCCTAACAATACATATAGAGTTGGCCAAATACACATTTGACAAATTATTTTTAGAAATTTTGGGTAGCCCAAATTTGGAAGGCCATAACTCTTGAACCATTGCTTCGATTAGCTATTATAACCACTTTTCAGAAATGCCAACTCTTGATCTACAGGGTTAGAACAGCATAAGCATCTTTCCCTTAAGTTTTCAGACCTCATCCGAGGCCTCTAAAGCCTTCAAAATTGAGTTCAAAGATTTTCCACTAAAAATTCACAATAACTTCTCTTATACTTAAGCTGGAGCAATGAGATTTTTATGGTAGGCTTATAATTTTTAAATGAACCTTCAAGTAGAAAATGAGAACATTCTGAGCTCATATGAAAAACTTACTCAAAATAGTAAGCTCCCAAAAATAGTAACCCCCCTTGTCTACTAGTCTTAATTAAAATAGAAAAGACTGAAAAGAAAATGTTTTTGGGTGATGCAAGATTGCCCTCACACCTAGATGCTCTTGCATCACCTAATATACACCTATTTTAACTATAGTTTATCCCCTAGGACTCATATGAAGGTCATAACTAATAAGATGATGCAAGGAAGATAATTTTGACAATGCAACATCCATGAACACATTTGACACAACACACAAGCTAAAAAGGCAAAAAAAACACTTAATGCAACACAAGAAACTTGCATAACATTTTAAAATGGAAAGAAAAGGTAGCAATAGATTTTTTCATTAATTGAGGCAAAGGAAAATTTACAATTGCAAAGCCTATATTGTTGCAAAACATTAGAGGAAACACCATTCATTATATACAAACTTCTCTTTTAAAGATATCACACGTAACTTACAATATAAAAGTGAGTTTAAACTCCAACCACACTAGAATTAAGGTTATAAAACCTGTAATGCCCCTCTAACCCTGGCCTATAATTAGGAGTGCTAAAAGATGTAATCAAGACACTAGGGTTGTTTGAAGATACCTTTTTTCCTAGGTGCTTGATTCTAAATAATCTATAACACAGTCTAATAGTGGTATAGGGATACTTTGTAAGGTTCCTTGACTAAGGGGGTGCAATACTAAAGATCAAACTTGATTATATGATTTTTTATAAGGACCCTAAACATTACATAATACAAATCATTTATTGAGATTTGTGATGATATTTATGATTGTGTGTTTGCATAATGATTTATCCTCTAGAAATACCTACATTGATGATAATATCTATTGTGTTTAGATTTGGATGACAATATTTATTAGATATGGACTCCAATGTTATGATTATCATAAATATTGATGAATATTTTTATAATATGGATATAGGTTACAAGTATTACCTTCTTCTTCTTTTTTAAGAGGGGTAAATGCTTTGACCTGGAGCTATGAACCAGTGAGGCCACAAATGGGGGACCTCATCCCCATTAGATTTGAACCTTGATGGCAAGGATAACAACTCAACCATCACAACATGCCACTATTAGCTACAAGTATTACCTTTTAACTATTTAAAGGATAACATATTTTTTTACATGTTTAGTTTCCAATTGTTAAAGATTAATTTATTGATTACTGTATTCATTTAATTAGGACTAACCATGCTAACTCATCATGTTCTCGAATACACTTTGTTTGGCATGATTGTAGGATGAGGGAAGCTAGACATAGTCACTAACATAGATCCAACCTATACCATATAGAGTTAACCTACAAGATGAGAGTTAATATATAGGAGAGAACTTCCTATGTCAATGATAAAACTCACAAACATTGAGTCAACCTACACCATAGTGATGTGTAAGTTTAATTCCTTGCCTTAAAATGCATCTTGTGTACATTCATTGTCTATAAGAAGAGCTCATGATTCATTTTCCTTTTTGGAATACTTTGAAGGAAGTTATCATTACCTTGCTTGACTATAGTAGACTTATTGTTTTCTACATAGTTCCTTTACTACTTGTAGTTTTGCTAGTTTAGACTTCCTTGTTGCTGACCTAGGTATCTTTCATGTCAAGAGAGATTCTGGAAAAGATTAACAACTTTGCGGTAGGGTGAAAAAGCACTCTTACAATATTCTCACCCTTAGTGTATCTTGAGCAAGTTCAAGAGCTCCTATAAAAAAAGATCATCATGTTTTAAACATTTTGGTATCCTTGTCATTGACTAATAGTTTATTGAGATACTATGTTAGTTAGTTGTGGGATGTTGATTAAATAGATATCATTCATAATTTTGAGAAAGTTGATTTATCTTCTTTTGTCACATGTGTGTGTGTGTGTGTGTGTGTGTGTGTGTGTGTGTGTGTGTGTGTGTGTGTGTGCATGTGTGTGTGTGTGCACGCGCACACATGTGTGTATTCCTCTAAATAAAATGGATAGTATTATTGTTGACTGGTCAAACCATATTGACCTTGACTTTTTAGACTTTTTTGCATTTTAAGGTAAATTGCTTATATGGCACTTATTTTGTAGGTGCAATGCTTATAGAGGCAGAGTTCTCTCACATTTTGAAGTCAACCCCTCATTTGTAGAAGTTTCAAACCCTTCACAATGCAAAGAAGATCATTCATTTGTTAATGAACCACAAATATATTGAATCTAAAGATGCCAATTTATTAAGGAAATTAAACCACCTTATCAATTCTTCAGAAATAATATTGGAATCTAAGCTCAAACTAATGGAAGATTTTTGTTTTGTGGGCCAAGATCTAGCCAATTTTTTGACAAGGAATTTATACTTTTTGTGTCATAGTGTCGAGAACAACATTCTTCCAATGATGGAGTTTCTAAAGAATGTAATATTGTTCGAGGATGTGCTTGTGAAAACCCTATTAAAAGAACCAAGAATTATGTGTTGTAGCTTGGAGAAGACTCTAAAGTCCTGAACTGCATTTTGGGACATATTGGATGTACCCATTGATTTTTATCAATTGGATGCACCTATTGGTTTTTATCAATTGATCTAGCTTTGTTCTCTCTCTATTCAGTGTTATTGTTTTTGCAGTTGTTTAGCTACAGGGTTGGACATCTCATCTTGGGATTTCTCCATGTAACGCCCTACTAGGGAACCCAAAAGAAATTAACCTAAAGTTTCACTAATTTTTCCAAACATTTTGTTTCTAAAGATTAAACGACAAGAGATAATATATTGGAAGCAATAACTCACATACATACAACCATTCATAAGTAGATTACATCTTTTAAGGGTTCCATGATGTTGAATCACATACAAGTTTTATTAATACTAAATATGATACATAACAAATCCACATCATAGATAAACCACGAGTACAAATCCAATTAAATAATATACAATTATATAAGATGCTACTTGGTATAATGAGAATGCATAATCATCCAAATTTCTCAAACAAGGGTTTCTAATCTTAAATTCTTTCATAGATGTTTTTAAGAGTGGTAAATTTAACACGGGTTTCAACTCAAATTAAATTCTGAAAACAGATCCATACAAACACAGAGAAGACAAAGAGATTTTCAGAGAGGAAATTATTGTGCAAAACTCAACAAGATCCTACCTCAATCTAATGCTAACCAATCAGATGCTTAGAGTTGGCAAGAAAATTATCGTCTTCTCGAAAACCTTCTTTCTCAAAAATTTGCTCCTCCAAACCTATGTGTGGAGAAATGAGCTCTAATTTCTTAATAAAGAGTCTTCTCCCATTAGGGTTTCAATTTTGCAATCACGTGAACCCTTTTCTTTATTATTTTATTTTATTTTAATTTCATGTGCAAACTTTTTTGCATTTTAATTAAAATAAACTTTTGTAAATTTATTTTCTCTCTTTCTTTTATTAAACATCAAGGCATCTTTAATATATTTATTAATTCAAATAATAATAATTAGTGTTTATTATTAAAATGAAACTCCTAAATAAATAATTATTAAATTACATAAATATAATTATGCCAAAATTAGAACTTTAGTTAAATCTTTTAAATTTAATTATTTTATTTAATTAATTTCTCAATTAATTAAATATAATTAACAATTGATTTTTCTTTATAAAATTTTTTTTAAATTAAATCATTTAATGTTCTCTTAATTTTGATTTAATTTATAACTGAAAATCACAACAGACCCACAATCTAAATCTTAAAACGCATAATAAAGACAGAGTACTAAATCAAAATTAGGGGCAAAAATCATGAATTCACTTCAATTGATGAATTTGAAAGTGTAATAACGCATATACTTATTCTACTTTCTAGGACAATTGGCTTAGGGTTTGGATTTGGACTCAAGAACTATCTCCCCCTCTTTACCATTGAGATACTATGATAAGGCACATTCATCCTGACAATTCAAGGAAGTCAATGCTCAAAGCATAAAATTTGAGCATGTACATATAAATATAAATCTAAACTAAACAAATAATGGCAAGAAGTGGTGTATTGTGTAGATCCTGACTAGTAGGTGACTATGACTCCCTCCCTCAACTACATTAGAAACATCAAACATAAAGTAAAACATACATGTACACCATACACATGCAAGTATGGGGTAAGTATCCATAGAAAGTGCATATAAATCATCCATCTAACTATCATAATGAAATAACTAAAATCACTATATCATCATCGAAATAATAATCATGAACACATGAATAAATGAGTATCAATTAGCTCATCACATATATCAACTGAGCATGAAATAACATCCAATCAAATCAGGTAATATACTACCAATAATCATAAAACATCACCATAAAGTTGGCCTAAAATAATTCGGCAATATGACATAAAAATTAAACTAGAGGTAGGCACTACATCCACCCACTAGACTTATGCTTACTCTTGGAAGCCTATAAACAAGTAGGGGTATAAATCCTATAAACCAAATACATCCTCCCAAGTAGCTGATGACTCATCAATAAGGTCCCATTGGACCCTTACCTGCTCTATTGTTTGACCACTAAGGGTCAAATACCACTATTGCAGAATGTGCACCAGCTCCAAAGCTAGCTGCCTATCCTCTACCTGTAATGCATTACAATCAAGAACATGTATCACATCAGGAATATACTATCTAGGAATAGAAACATGGAAAACATCATGAACACAAGCTAAGTTGGGCGGCAATACAAGAAGATAAGCAACTGGACCTATCCTCTCAAGAATCTCAAATGGCCCCACAAAACAAGGTGCTAGCTTCAAACCCTTTCCGTAATGGATCAGACTCTTTCGTAGACACACTCTCAAGAAAAGTTTCTCACCCATTGTAAACTACTTATCTGTACTATGAGCATCGACAGAGTTCTTCTGTCTATCCTGTGTTGTAGACATATACTCACATATGTACACTACCTGCTACTACATATCTTGAAGCATCTCAAGACCCAACAAGACATGATCCTCTAAATTGTCCTAACTCAACAGTGTACAACAAGGACGACCATACAAAGCCTGAAAAGGTGTCATCCTGATAGAACTATGATACCCTATAAGTAAACTCTACTAGGTATAGAAAATTCGCCCGAAGAGTTTATCTATCCATAACATACATCCTCAACATATCCTCCAAAACATTATTCAATTTCTTAGTTTGACCATCTATCTCTGGGTGATATGTTGAGCTATAGTTCAATTATGCTCCAAGATCATGCTGCAAAGATGTCCAAAATGTGGATGTGAATATAAGATCCCTATCTGAAATGATCTTCCAAGGACTACCATGTAATCTCAAAATATCATGCATCAAGACATTAGCTACTAAAGCTAATATGTAGGATGACCTCATCGATGAAAAGTATGCCACCTTAGTCAACTGGTCAACTGTGACCAAGATAGCATCATGTTGACAAGTAGTCATAGGTAATCCTACAATGAAATCCATACAAATAATATCCCACTTACATGAAGGAATGAGATTAGGCTGTAAAAGCCCTACTAGATGTTGGTGCTCTACCTTGATTCTTTGGCACTCAAGACACCTAACCATGAAATTAGTGATATCATACTTCATCCCTGTCCAAAAGTATAGATGTCACAAATATGTGTGCATCTTCCTGATACTTGGATGTGTCAAGCAAGGTGTACAATGGGCCTCTAATAGGATTAATGTACAAAGCTTATCCAATGGTGGTACATAGATCCTCCCTAAATAGTGCAAAAGGCCATGTAACTCTAGGACATAACCTGAAAATTTTCCCTCCAATGGTCTACATGATTCTATCTCCTTGCTCACCTCCTAATACCAAGTATTTGTAAGAAGTGCCTGAAATATAGAGCTCCTCAAATCCACACTAAGAGTCAAAGATAGCATCACATGTCTCCTACAACTCAAAGTGTCGACTACTACATTCTCCTTGTTGAAAACAAATTGATACAAGTATGAGAATGTGTTTCAATCATTATTTTGTCACTGATGTCAAACCTGCTACTTGCTGGTAAGACAATTGCTTAGATGATTTGAGTATTATCAATTTTTTGATTGATGAAGAGGATTTGATCAAATGAGGTAACAATAGCACCAAGAGAAAAGGTTGAGTTATGAAATGGAAAAGGAGTACAAAGATCAGTTAAGACAATGATATTATAGTGCATTGATTATCTAGTTAAGGTTACAAAGGATGGATACACCGATTAAGTTTAGAAGAACAAACAAAATGAATTGTGTCTTCCAAGCTTAACAATCTGCATAGTATGTGCCAAGAAAAGTTAATGCAAGCCAAGAATAAAATTAGTTGGAGCCAAATGAAGTCAAATTTCAATGTATGCTAAGTGATACAGTGTTAGCCGAGTAAAGTTGAGTTGATGTAGAGCACCAGTAAACTTTAGTTTGTGCTAAGTGATTTGATAGTGGATGTCAAGCAACGCAATATATGTCAAGCATTAGAACTAAGTTAATGTCAAGTGACAACATTATGAGGAAGATCATGAATTCAATGAATTTGAGCTGACAAATTTTATTTCTTAGATTGTGGAACCATGTGGAAGATAAACTTGATGAGCTAGTAGCATAGAATTCAAGATGAATCATTTTGAGGCAAATTCGAATAGGATTGAAGGAGAAATTTCTAGAAGGAATAAAATGAAAAGATGGGTAGATTCATTGAATCCTACCTAACCCTAAAATGGACGATAGAGGATGAATGGAAAAAGATCTAAATTTTTTATTTTTAGAGATGGCTAGTCAGAAGCAAAGGTTGTCATGTGCAAGAACCTAAGGAAGACAAGGAGTCTAAAGTATTGCTTCATTCAATAACCAAAGAGAAGAGACTACTATTGGCAAACAAAGAAAGAAGGCTTACGGGTATGGATTCTTGAAGGTTGGAGAAGTTATCAGAGTTGAAGTGTGAGAAAGCCAAGCAGAATGGAGGACTGAAACATAGATCTGTAATCTGCAAAGTGTGTTTTAAGTTGTTATCAAATCAAGCCTTACCATTACTTTCTAATCATTGTATCAGTCTATGGTAAATCCTTTGGAATAAAGTTGACCTAACAGTCAATTGTAAATCCTTTAAATAGGAAATTCCAAGTGAATGGTCTAAAGTCCTCTAACAAGGCTCACTCCTAACATGGTGATTGAAATCCTCTAACTAGGTCACATTTAATAGGTTGCATTGTAAGCTTTAATAGGGTTGGCCTTTCACAGGGTATCACTTTAGAAGAGTGAGAATGAATAGCATGTTACTGGTGGTTCTTCCCAAATTGGGTTTCCACGTAAAATTATTATGTCAAATGTGTTATTGAATCTATTATGTTTCATGCTTACATTTCTACAAAATTGATTTGATAGTAATCTACAAAGTTTAAGTAATTGTATGATCTAATGGATGCATGCATAATGAATATGTTTTATGGATATGGGTTCACTAAGTTGTGAAAAGTTTTATTTGTACATATGGACCTTGGATAACTAATTCACCCCCCTCTCAGTTATTCTAAATAATTCCAATACTCCTTCACCTGATTATACTTCACCTTGAAGTCATACTCAAAAAGAAACTCCATCCAACGTCGCTGCCTAGCATTTAGATTAGGCTACATGAATATATACTGTAAATTGGGATGATCACTATAAAGCTCAAAATGATGCCCCAACAAGAAGTGTCTTGTCATGTCCCATTTTCAAATAATTAAAAATAATAAACTTTGCTAAGGCAGGCAGGCTCCAAAAAAGTGAAGTTTCGGCAAAAGGGGCTAATCTTTGGAAACCAATGGACTAATAAATAAAATTATTATTAAATTATATTTTATTAACCCCTCTTGGACATGAGTTAGGGTTATGCCCTCTTTTAAGGGGTTTGAATGCATTTTGGACTGATTCCAAAACTTGATTTTGGCTCATTTCTTTGTTGTTCTTCAGAGGCTGCCAAACCTGTGGAGAAGGAGACCCAAGAACGGGAGTTTGCAAGTTTCTAGGAAGGCTAAGGACAGGATTTTGAAGCCATTCCATGTGCATGCTCATACAGAGTTTTCCTTTGTGCTGAACAGTGCAGATTTGTGAGTTTTCGAGTGTGTTTTTTGTAAGAGTTTGGTGTTTTCGGTTGAGTATTTCATATCAGTTTGGGTTGCTGCTGTATATCAAACATTTAGATGTTGAAATAGATCTGAATATATTTATTTGGTCATGATTATACTTATATGATAGATTATCAGTGCTTTTGTGGTGTTTCTGGCTATTTTGTGTTGTCTTCGGGAGCTCGATGAGCATTGTTTTTGCCCTCCACTTAGGATTTGTTGTGTAAATGTTATACAGATCTGAAAATGTCATTTTGTAGGCTTTTATGCTGCTGAAATTTCTATAAAAAAAGTCCACTTTCATATTTATTAATAATATGTGAAGCTGTGAAGTTTTTGGCACTATTTCCGGCATACCCGATTTGGGGTTTATTGAGAAATTGGTAGATCTTTGAAATATTGGTTGTTTGATCTTAAAGATCTGATTAGAAGTTTGAAATATCATATAAAATCAGAAAAGGGAAATTTCAATGGTATCAGAGCTATGATCTTGCCAGCCTAAGGGTTTGTAGAAGTTTGCATGTCAGTTTTGACAACTACCCAAATCTTGCATATCATAATTTATAGTTGCATGTTGCTTCTAATCAGCTGCATGTCATAATTTATTGTTGCATGCTACTTCTAATCATTTGCATGTTAGTTCTTGGTGAATTTGGTGGTTGCATGTTGCTTCTAATCAGTTGCATGTCAAAATTTATGGTTGCATGAAACTAAGTGAAAGAGAAAAAAGATATTTGTAGCGAGAAAAGAATAAAGAAATTTTGATCAAACCTCCAGTTGAAAGTAAAAGTACAAAATCCAAGGAAGGGAAAGGTATGGATGATCCAGATGAGATGGCAAAGAAATTCTTCCAAGACATCCAAAATACTCAGAAGCAAATAGTGGATAGTTTGGCAGAAACTAGAGAGGCTTTGTGAATATTGACAGAAAAACTGCAAGGAGTTGCATCTATTAATGAGAAATGAAGCACTTCAGAGGAGCCAAGAAATCTAAAATCCACACCATCTAAATCAACCAAAACTATTTTCTTGCCTATAAATGAGCCACCAGTACTGAATCCAGCCCTTAATCCCGTGGAAGAGGTTACAGGTAACTTGATTGCATTAAGAGCTACTTACAATGGCTTAGATGATGACTTTCGCAGTTTGGTTCCTTTTAGAGAATATGTGGATATGATCCTTTTAGAGAATATGTGGATATGATGAACACTTTGATGCCCAAGAAAGAGAACAGGAGAGAGCATGACATAAGTGGAAGAGAGCTCAAAAATAAAATAAGGAAGTTTACAGCACCTACTTTTGATGGAACAAATAAAATTTCAGCTAGAGCATGGCTACAAAAATTATAGACTTTCTTCACACTTAACCCCATGAAGGAGAGTGATGCTATTCAATTTGCAAGTCTACACTTGGAAGATGCAACCTATGATTGCTGGTATCATGGAATGACTACTCAAGGTCATGATCAGGTAACTACATTTGATGATTTTAGTCAAAGAGTGATAGATAGATTTGACCTCAAGGATGATGAAGAGTATTTTAAAGAATTGTCAAAGTTGAAGCAAACCAAATCAGTTAATGAGTATATAGAAGAGTTTCAAAAAGTGGCTGTTATGGTACCTAATATGAGTGAAAAGAGGATTGTTTATCTTTTTCTTGATGGTTTAGAAGATTCTGTTAAGGGCTTGGTTAAGGCTTTCTCACCCTCAACCTTACAGGAAGCTATCAAAAGAAGCTTGCAACTTGAAACTTGCATGCCTATGAAACCAGTCACTAATCAAAAAACCCCAAATCTTTGGCAACATAAGGGAAATTTTCAGAAAAAGACTTTCCCAACACTACCACCAAAAGATGTGATAAATGTGGCAAAAAAGAAGGTAGATGAAGAGACTAGGAGTGAATTACGAAGGAAAAAGCTTTGTTTTACTTGTAGAGAACCATGGGTTCCAGGACATAGATGTTTGGGGAAAGGTCAAGTGCATTATATTGAAGTTGCTTCAAAATCTGATTCAGATGAGCATGAGGAATTTCATGACACTAAGGAGGAGGTAGAAGAAGAGAAAGAAAAAGAAATCAGCAAGGATGGCACTTTAGCAGCATTATCAGGAGTCCCAAGATACCATCCCTTTCAAATTTGAGGGGTACTAGCAGGGCAAAGGTTGATAGTTCTTTTTGATAGTGGGGCAACTCACAATTTTATTGATGAGAGATTTGTCATGAAAAGAGGGCTTAAAGTAGAAGATTTTGAGGGATTCAATGTTATTGTAGTTGATGGATTCACTATGCCTTGCACACAGGTGGTGAAACAACTCAAGATGTCCTTAGGAGATTATGAGTTATGTGATGACTTCTGTGTGGTTGGTATTAGTGAGATAGATCTAGTATTGGGTGTTCAATGGTTGCACTCTATTGGAGGCTATTACATGAACCATCAAACTATGGAGTTTAAATTTCATTCCAATGGGAAAGAAGTCATATTGAGAGGCTTATCAAATGGAGCACCTAAGGCAGTCTCTGCAGAGAGGATGGAGAAGAATTTTTGAAGAGGACAAGTAGCATGGGTAGCAGGAGTCATAATCCATCCAACAAGCTCTCCAAAGAATCAAGGTAATTTCCATTTTGAAATTTAAAATATTCTTGATAAGCATAGTATAGTTTTCAATGACTTGCCTCCAGGATTACCACCAGATAGAGGTTTTGAGCATGTTATAGAGTTAGAACAGGGTGCCAAGCCAGTTATAACAACCCCATACCGCCATCCAAGAGGTTATAAGGAAGAAATTGAAAAAATTATTAAAGAACTCTTGGACATGGGATTCATAAGGCCTAGCTCTAGTCCATTTGCATCATCTGTGATACTTGTCAAGAAAAATGATGGTACAATGAGAATGTGTATAGACTACAGGGCTCTAAACAAGAAGACCATAAAAAATAGGTATCCCATACCATGCATAGATGAACTCATTGATGAGTTACATGGTGTTGTATACTTCTCAAAAATTGACTTAAGATCAGGGTACCATCAAATCCGAATGAGGAGTGAAGATGTGGAAAAGACTGCTTTCAGATGTCACTATGGGCACTTTGAATTTCTTGTTATGCCATTTGGCCTCACTAATGCACCTGCAACATTCCAATCTTGTATGAATAAGGTATTTAGCCAGCATCTTCGAAAATTTGTTTTGGTATTTTTTGATGATATCTTGATTTATAGTAAAACATGGGAAGAGCATCTAAAGCACATAGACTCTATTTTGGGAATCTTAGAGCAGCAATCCTTCTCTGCTAAGCTATCTAAATGTGAGTTTGGTTTGACAGAGATCCTATATTTGGGACATATTATAAGTTCTAAAGGAGTACAGGTTGATCAACAAAAAATCCAGACAATTTTGGATTTGCCTCCACCCACTAATCTTACACAGTTGAGAGGTTTCTTCGGGTTGTATAGCTACTATAAGAGATTTGCCAAGGGATTTTCTCAGCTTGCTGCCCCCTTCACTGATTTGACAAAGAAAGGAGCTTTTGTTTGGATAGAAGAGGCACAAAAAATATTTGATAAGCTTAAGGAGGTAATGAGTTCATGCCCTGTGCTTGCAATTTCATATTTCTCTTTACCTTTTGTTGTTGAATGTGATGCTTATGGAGAAGGTATAGGGGCTGTCCTAACTCAAATGGGACATCCAATAGCATTTGAGAGTAGAAAATTATATCAATCAGAGAAAGGTTACTTCATCTATGATAAAGAAATGTTGGCAATCATGCATGCACTTCATAAGTTTAGAAAATATTTGGTATGTGGGAGATTCATTGTAAAGACAGACCATAATAGCCTCAGGTTCTTCTTGAACCAAAGGGATTTGAATGATCGTCAACAAAAATGGGTAAGAAAATTGCAAGCTTATGATTTTGATATTGAATACATGAAAGAAAAGAATAATGTGGTTGCTGATGCTCTCTCAAGAAAGCCCACTTTGTGTTCCTTAACATCTATCTCTATTGATTGGAAAGTCTCCATAATTTCAGAGTATGCTAAAGATTCCTTTGCCACCAATATTTTGGATAAGTTAGTGGATGATAACAGGTACAAGGTTGTTGATAAATTGATTTATTACAAGAACAGGATCTTCTTAGTGCCAGGATCAAAAACTAAGGAGAGGATATTGAGGGTGTTTCATGACACACCTTTGGCTGGTCATCAGGGATACTTCAAGACATATAGGCAAATTCAAGAGAAGTTTTCATGGAAGGGTATGAAGGAGGATGTGCTTAAACACATTAAGGAATGTATGGTATGCCAACAAATCAAGAGTGAGCAAAATTTCCCTGCAGGGTTGTTGCAGCCACTTCCTATTCCTGAACAAAAATGGGAAAGTATTTCCATGGACTTCATCACTGGGTTGCCCAAGGTTCAAGGTAAGGATTGCATATATGTGGTGGTAGATAGACTAACTAAGTATGCACATTTCTTTCCTATCACATCTGATTTCAAGGCATCACAAGTGGCCGAATTGTTCTTCAAGGAAATTTTTAGATTACATGGCTTGCCTAGAAACATTGTTAGTGACCGAGACAGTACATTCCTCAGCTCTTTTTGGAAGGAGCTCTTTCATTTGGTAGGAACTGAACTCACTCCTAGTACTAGCTATCACCCTCAAACAGATGGACAAATAGAGATAGTTAACAAATGGATAGAGGGATATTTGAGGAACTATGTTTCAAATCAACAACATGCTTGGGTAAAATGGTTACACCTAGGGGAGTATTGTTACAATACATCTCATCACATGTCTATTGGTATGCCTCCTTTTCATTCTCTTTATGGTTATGATGCCCTTTCCTTTGTTGATCTAATACTTTCTAATAGCAGAGTACCTGTAGCAAGTGATTTTGTCAAGCAAAGCCAAGACATAATAAGGTCCCTCAAGGATAACCTACAACATGCACAGAACCAACAAAAGTTATATGCTGATAGGAAAAGGATTGAAAGATCTTTTGAGGTGGGAGATTTGGTATTTGTTAGGTTGCATCCATATAAGCAAAGCACCTTGAAGAGGAGTGGGGCAGAGAAACTCAAGCCAAGGTTCTATGGGCCTTATAAGATCATCAAAGAGGTAGGAGAGGTAGCTTATGAATTGGAGCTCCCACCAAATAGCAAAATCCATAATATTTTTCATGTATCTTGCCTGAAGAAGGTTCTAGGCCAGCAAACCATAGTATCTACAGAATTACCACCTCTTGATGATGAAGGGAAATTATTTTTGATACTAGAAGAGATTTTGGATACAAGAGAGAAAAGGTTGAGAAACAAGAGTGTCATAGAGCATTTGGTCAAATGGAAAGGATTACCACTAGAGGATGCAACTTGGGAAGGAGCACATATTCTTGAGAATTCCAATCTTCATTTCTTGAGGACAAGCAATATTTGGGAGGGGAGGACTTGTCATGTCCCCTTTTCAAATAATTAAAAATAATAAACTTTGCTAAGGCAGGCAGGCTCCAAAAAAGTGAAGTTTCAGCAAAAGGGGCTAATCTTTGGAAATCAATGGACTAATAAATAAAATCATTATTAAATTATATTTTATTAACCCCTCTTGGATGTGAGTTAGGGTTATGCCCTCTTTTAAGGGGTTTGGAGTCATTTTGGACTAATTCCAGAACTTGATTTTGGCTCATTTCTTTGTTGTTCTTCAGAGGCTGCCAAACCTGTGGAGAAGGAGACCCAAGAACAGGAGTTTGTAGGTTTCCAAGAAGGCTAAGGATGGGATTTTGAAGCCATTCCATGTGCATGCTCATACAGAGTTTTCCTTTGTGCTGAACAGTGCAGATTTGTGGGCTTTCGGGTGTGTTTTTTTGTAAGAGTTTGGTGTCTTCGGTTGAGTATTTCATATCAGTTTGGGTTGCTGCTGTATATCAAACATTTAGATGTTGAAATAGATCTGAATATATGTATTTTTTCATGATTATACTTCTATGATAGATTATTAGTGCTTTTGTGGTGTTTTCAGCTATTTTGTGTTGTCTTCGGGAGCTCGATGAGCATTGTTTTTGCCCTCCATTTACGAGCTGTTGTGTAAATGTTATATAGATCTTAAAATGTCATTTTGTAGGCTGTTATGCTGCTAAAATTTCTATAAAAAAAGTCCACTTTCAGATTTATTAATAATATGTGAAGCTGTGAAGTTTTTGGCACTATTTTCGGCATACCCGATTTGGGGTTTATTGAAAAATTGGTAGATCTTTGAAATATTGGTTGTTTGATCTTAAAGATATGATTAGAGGTTTGAAATATCATATAAAATTAGAAAAGGGACATTTCATGTCTCCATCTCACTAGAGCATGAACAATTAGAACTAGCTCAAGATCATGGGTGGGATAGTTCAACTCATGATCCTTGAGTTTGTGAGACTCATAGGTAACCACCCATCCATCTTGCATCAAGACTACTCCAATCCCTTCAAGGGAAGCATCTATACACACCATAAAGTCACCCGTTGGATCAGGTACTACTAGAATTGGTGCACTAGTCAAAATCTCCTTGAGCTTCTGGAATGCTTCCTCGTATTTCTCCATCCAAATGAACTTCTTAACCTTCCTATGGAGGGAAGTGATAGGATATGCTACTCTAGAGAAGTTATGGACAAACCTGCTATAATAACCAACCAGACCCGTAAAGCTATGAATCTCAGACACAATAGTGGGTGCGAGCCAATCTACCATCGCCTAGATCTTCACAGGGTCTACTAAGATACCATCCCCTGATATGATATGTGTTGGTTTTTCTAGGATCATTTCTGCAAATGTAGTAACATTGCTAATGTGGTTGATGTCTTCCAAATGTAGATTTGAGGACTCATAAATATGAGAGGAGGAGACATGTCTATATAGTTCATCATCATTAGTTAATAAAGAACCATATGTATAACTCATCTTTAAGCATATATGTAATATTAACATATTAACCATATATGTAATATATTATTATATTATCATATAATAATATATAATGTATAATATATATTATATATTATATTACATATATACTATATATTATATTACATATATACTATATATTATATATATAAGATATTTATCTTAAAGATAATTTACCATCAATAAGGTATCTCATGATAAAACCTATCCAACAGAAGCTACAACCTTAACAACAAAGTCATGTACCCATAGAGACATGACTCTACATGGCCAAAGGCCACTTAGGGTCATGTCCCTACTTGATCACCATTGGTGTATAAGTAAATACAATTATTTTGCTTCTTAATCGACAATCATGCGGTGGTAAAGCAACTACATTCAAGAACCCGATAACATAATAGTCTCTTATGATTATAAGAGCCCAATTAGTTAAGTAAATTCATTTATAAATAAATAGACACACACGCATGCGTGCGCGCACACATACACACACACAGACGCGCATGCACGCACGCAAGCACGCACACTTACATGTGCACGCGCATGCACACACACACACACATATTATTCTTATCAATAATATAAGATATAAAACAATGTTCATATAAATCATGAATACAAAAATTCAATGTAATGAGTATATCACTTTGACTGAAGCTATACTTCAACACTCCCTCTTAGCAAGGGAGAAGTGACAAATTTTATTTTTTATGAGATATTAGTAGCAAGGATATCTATACACAACATATTATCTAACTTTAACACTATGAAATAGTGACTTGTCAAATGACTACAATAACAATGTTATGAACACTATCATAACATATATTATGATCTCTAATTATCCAAAACAATATCTAAAGTAATCATAATGCATTCATTATCAATGACTTATGGCGTATCTGGAACAAAACTGTCATAATAATAGGCCTATCATTTGCAAGATCACCACCTTACAAAGATTACCTTTTGTCTATTCATTATCATGATTTCTAGCACTCTAGGACAACAATTTAATGAAGTTTGTCATGACAAAAGGTCTACCATTTATAATATCATCATCTTATAATGGTTACCTTCTATGTATATATGTGAATGAAAGATCGTCACCTTTCATTACATATCATAACAACATCATGTAATAACTTACATGATATCCACCATGAACGACCATGAACCACCATAGTTGCTACTAAAGCATGGAACAAGGATTTTCACCTTAGACTTCTCTCTTATAGGGTAGAGTAAATTACAAGTAATTTCACTTAGAACTTCTCCTCATAGAGAAGACATCATCCACAAGGGATTGCATCTCAAAATTTCTCCTTTTGAACATTGATCTTGGAAAGTTAGGTCCTCTAGTTAATTCCTCAAAAACTCTCTTCACCCAAGGATGTTTGTCGAACACACTCTGAATCAATTTTTCGGTGACAAGTCATCACTTCCTCATGATATACATAGAAGTAGGCCCATCAAAGTCATGCAGTCACACACGTGTATTTCTAAACTCCTCATGAGCATCAATCTTCTAAGCTCATATGTTTCTTTCGAATAAGTGCTATACTCCCTCTTAATGTAGAAGAATCTCATAATCTTAATCATCAATGATGTTTGCTTCAAGAGCCACACTTTATCCATCTTGATCATCAGGGTCTTTGGAGCTACTATCATTAGATTTAGTCTGCACAATATTTGGTAGCATATGTAAAGTACCAACTTTCTTTTCCTATAAGAATATCCTCAAACATAAAGGAAAATATCAAAGCAAATAACCCTTATAGTATATATAGAATTACAAATAAATGAGTTGATAAATGGAAAAGATACAAGTACTTATCTACCCATGAGAGTCATGGAACATCTCCTTTTTTAAGGATGATTCAAGTGGGAATGAAACATTGATTATTATCCCCCCACCCACACATAATGTAAAATTCCCATTCTTATATCTTTTGATTAATCATATATTATGCATCACATAAGATTGTCATCATATATTAGGGGATAGGCCCATTAAAATCACATAGTCATGAGGTTGTTGGATACAATTAAGTAATTGTGTATTGTCTTTGATGTTACACAAATGTCATATCAGTTATCAGACAGGGTCTACCGAGTTCTATCAACCAGGAAAACAGTTTACAGAGTCTACCGAGCTCAGTCGGTCAGTAAAAGCCTTTTGCAGTATATACCGAGCATTCTGATATGTCACACGCTGAGTTAGTGTTAACCGAGTTCACTCGGTAAGCTAAGGAAAGTTTAGTTCTTACCGAGATCACTCGGATATCAAAGGATTTTGTAGCGAACGGTTAGTGTTAATCGAGTTCGCACGGTAAGCTAAGGAAAGCCGAGTTTTCACCGAGCTTACTCGGTAGTCGAAGACAACTTTTACCGAGTCCAGTCGGTTTCCAAAGGAAGTGGCAGGTTTACCGAATTCCTCGGTAATTGTAGTTCTTACCGAGTTCTGCCGTTTAACACAGGAAGGAAGTTTTTGTTCTGTATTGATCGAGCAGCGTCGGCCAGTGAAAGTTTTTTTTAGTTCAAGCCGACTTTAGAATATGTTTAGTCAAGTTGGTTGGGCAAGCTGACTTTGGAATTGTTTTAACAAGTTGGTTGGGCCGACCTGGTATTATGAATAATATATAAAGAGGTGCTCAAGATGAAAAAATAGAAGTGGAGAGAATGAATATACGAAAAGTGCAAGGAAGTGCAAGGAAGAGACTTGCATGTGCCTAAGCAGAATTGAGCAAAGGGAAATCTTGGAGCTGCAGAGATATATTTGATCAGTAAGGATCTTGTGGAGCAAAACTGAGATCTGTATTCAGCAAGATAAGTTGCATGTATTTTCAGATCATTCATTGTTGCTTTCTAACCATTGTAACAGTGATTCCAAAATCTCCTAACAGAGTTGGTTTAACAGCCATTTCATAAATCCTTTAACAGGGTGGCAATTCAGTTGAATTGTTCAAAAGACCTCTTACAAGGCCACTCCTAACAGGGTGATTAAATCCTCTAACAGGGTCACACCTAACAGTGTGTTTTGTAACCTTTAACAGGGTTGGCTCCTAACAGGGCTCACTTCAGAAGAGTGAAAATTGGTGACTAGTTGTTGGTGGTTTTTCCCATATTGGGTTTCCACGTAAATCTGGTGTCTACTGTGTTAATGATTACTTTCTTTTGCATAGTCGCTTATTTCAGTAAATGCTTCATAAATTAACCAAACACCTATCAAGTTTTAAGCAGTGATTTTTGTAGCAGCAGCAACTAAGTTTAAGGCATCTTTGGGACTTTTGAAAATGTTTTTGTGGTAACTGATTCACCCCTCCCCTCTCAGTTACACCATCTTCATTTTACAACAATTGGTATCAGAGCTTTTGGTGCTTGCAGGAGAAGATTTCAAAGATCTAAGCCAAAGATCAAGATGTCTTATAAGAGGGAAATCCCAAGGCTTAACCGAAACAACTTCTCAGCATGGCAGGGATTAATGAGACTTCATCTAGCTTCCATTGGTGACACTGGTCTGAAATATCTTGATGAGAAATATGTAGAACCATTAGGTACATTATCAGTCAATGACATTGCTATAAAGAAGACTCATAACATTATGATGATTGATATTGCATCTGCCTTAAGTTATGAAGAGTTTGATGATATCAAGGACTGCACTACTGCCTATGAAATGTGGGAAAGACTGAAAAAGATCTATGGTGGAGATGACAATGTCAAAAGAGCCAAAGCTGAAAGTCTGAGAGGACAGTTCGATCAGATGAAAATGAAAGAAGATGAAAATATTGTCAAATATGTTGAAAGAATTAAAGCATGTGTCAGTGCTATCAAAGCTTCTGGAGGAAGTATTAGTGAAGAGACAGTCATAAGTAAAGTTCTTAGAACTCTACTTCCAGTTTATGCCATCAGGGTATCAACCATTCAAGAAAGAAGGTGTCAGGCCAATCACAAGATAAACCTAGAGGCCATAGTTGGAAGATTGACAGCATTTGAATTAGATAATTTTGATAATAATGTTCCAGCTGCAAAGAACATTGAGTCTGCATTTGAAGCCAAGCTCTCACTCAAGGACAAAGGCAAAAAGAAGAAGGAATCTCAGTCAGAAAGTGAAGATCAATCAGATCAAAGCTCTGACAGCGACCTTGAAGTAATTGAAGCCCTACTTGCAAAGAAATATTCAAGAGGAAGAGGTAAATACAGAGGTAAAGTACCCCTAATCTGCTTTTCATGTGAAGAAGTCGGTCATATTGCTGCAAGGTGTCCAAACAAGAAAGATAAAAATGAAAAGAAAGATAATAAATGGAACAGTAAGAAATATTTCAAATCATTTAAAGATAAAAGTAAGAAATCATGTTTTATGGCTAAAGATTCTAATGATTCTAATGATGAAGAAGAGGATGAGATTGTTTACATTGCTGTAAAAGATGAATCTGACAATGAAGAAATGGCACTCATCTCTCACATAAGTAAGAATGATACATGGATCATTGATAGTGGCTGCTCACATCATATGACTGGAGATAAAACAAAATTTGATCAATTTGAAGAGTATGATGGTGGCAGTGTAAGATTTGGAAACAATGAACCTTGTTGCATCAAAGGAAAAGGAAGAATCACTCTAACCCAAGAACTTGTATGTGATAATGCTTATTGGGTAGAAGGACTAAAGCACAATTTATTGAGTGTGGCACAGTTACTCAACAATGGACTCAAAGTAGAATTCATCCAAGGCAAAGCAAGACTGCTGAACGGTAAAGGAAAGCTGATTGGATCTGGTATTTAAACTAAAGGTAACTTGTTCTATCTTGAACTTGATGAACATTCATGTTTTATTGTTCAAATAGAAGAGAGTTGGTTATGGCATAAAAGATTATGTCATGTGAATTTTGACAATCTGGTAAAGATAAGCAAATTCAAGAAAGTGAGAGGCATTCCTGATTTAAAGAAACCAGAGGTCGATTTATGCAAGAATTGTCAAATTGGAAAGATGGGTAAGTCTAGTTTCAAAAGCAAAAATTATCAGTCTGAAGATTTATTAGAAATTGTGCATACTGACTTATGTGGACCTATTGAAACTGAAAGCTATACTGGTGAAAAATATTTCATTCTTTTTGTTGATGATTATTCAAGAATGATGACCATCATGTACCTAAGGAACAAATCAGAAGCATTTGAAAAGTTCAAATGGTATTTGGCAAGAGTAGAAAAAGAAACAGGAAAAAGATTGAAATGCCTAAGGTCAGACAGAGGTGGTGAATTTATTTCACATGAATTTAATAACTTTTGTATTGAAAGAGGAATCAAAAGACAAGTTTCAGCACCAGGTACACCTGAACAAAATGGCATAGCTGAAAGAAGGAACAGATCCATCATGGATTGTGCAAGAACCTTGATGATAGAAAACAATGTTGCTATCAAATACTGGAAGGAGGCTATCAGTACAGCAGTTCATACCTTAAACCGAGTACAGTTAAAAAAGGACTCATTCAAAACTCCCTACGAAATATGGTATGGCTATAAACCCAATGTAAGTTATCTGAAAGTATTTGGAAGCAAATGTTATATCTTGAAAGAATCTAGAAAAGGAAAATTTGATGTAAAAGGTGATGAAGGTATATTTCTTGGATACTCATGTAAGAGTAAAGCATATAGATGCTTAAACTTATCTACTCACAAAGTCATAGAAAGTATACATGTGAAAGTTGATGAATTTGCAGAAAAGATTGAAGAAGAAAGCATAAAAGAACCAAAAGATTACAAAAGATTTGTCTTCAGTGATTCGGATATAATATCAACTGCATCTGAGAATCAAAAATCCTCTTCTACCGAGTCATCACTAACCGAGTTGCAGGAAACATCTACTAAGCCAACATCTACCGAACCAACGTCTATCGAGTTAGAAAATACCGAGTTAGAGATTACTGAGCCTGAGGTAACCGAGCAGGTACATACCGTGCTAGTTGATACCGAGCCAGACCAAACCGAGCAAGGAGGAGAAATGCAAGAAGATAACAACAAAATTCATCCAAAAGAAAAAGAACCTGTTCTAGCCAAATATGTCAGGAGACATCATTCAGCAGATTAGATCATTGGAAATAAATCTGATGGAACCATCACAAGAAGTAAGTTGAAAGGTACTTGTTTACTTGCTGATTTTGAACCTAGAACTGTCAAAGATGCATTAGAAAATGATAATTGGATTGAAGCAATGAATGAAGAAATAGAGCAGATAGAGAAAAACAAAACATGGACTCTTATACCTAGGCCTAAAGACAAAAATGTAATCGGTACAAAGTGGGTTTTCAGAAATAAGTTGGATGAAAATGGTAAAGTATCAAGAAACAAAGCTAGATTAGTGTGCAAAGGATATTCTCAAGAAGAAGGCATAGATTATGGAGAAACTTTTGCTCCTGTTGCTAGATTGGAAGGTGTTAGAACCTTACTAGCATATGCTGCCTACAAAGGATTTAAAGTTTATCAGATGGATGTCAAGTCAGCATTTCTAAATGGTATACTGGATGAAGAGGTCTACATTGAACAACCTAAAGGTTTTATTGATCCAGATAAAAAGAACATGGTTTGAAAATTGCACAAGGCATTGTATGGTCTGAAACAAGCCCCTAGAGCATGGTATGAAAGATTGCATAGCTATCTTATTCAAATTGGATTTCAAAGAAATAATGATAACAGTAGTTTGTATATCAAGGAAGGACCAGAAAATAAGATTGTCCTGGCAGAAATATTTGTAGATGATACTATTTTTACAGGGAATGATGATCTTTGCAAAGAATTTTCAGAACAAATGAGCAAGGAATTTGAAATGTCAATGTTCAGTGAAATCAAATTCTTTGTGGGACTTCAAATTCAGCAGAACAAGAATGGCATCTACATCACTCAAGCAAAATATATCAAAGAGATATTGAAAAAGTTTGGTATGAAAGACTGTAAACTAGTTGGAACTCCCATGTGTACTGGACTAAAACTTACCAAAGAAGATGATTCAAAAGAAATAGATCAGACATTGTACAGATCTATGATTGGAAAGTTGCAATATGTAGTTCATACTAGGCCAGATATTGCTCTTGCAGTTGGAATTGTGGCAAGATTTTCAGCCAAACCAAGAGAAAATCACATGATGGCAATCAAGAGAATAATGAGATATCTGAAAGGAACTGAAGATTATGGATTATGGTATAAACTTGGAGGAAACCTAGACTTAAAAGTGTTTACTGATGCTGATTGGGCAGGAAACCTTGACAACAGAAAAAGCACAAGTGGAGGTGCATTCTTTCTTGGAAAGAGGTTGGTTTCTTGGATAAGCAAAAAGCAAAACTGTACAGCTCAATCAATAGCAGAGGCAGAGTATGTTGCTGCAGCAGTAAACTGTTCTAATATTGTTTGGTTCAAGCAATTGCTACAAGGCATGAAGATGGAAATCAAGGAACCAGTCGTCATGTTTTGTGATAACACAAGTGCAATCAATATATCTAAAAATCCAGTAATGCATTCTAAGACTAAGCACATTGCAATCAAGTATCATTTTGTCAGAGAATTGGTGTAGGACAAGGAAATAAGATTGGAATATGTACATACAAAGGAACAGATTGCTGACATATTCACAAAGCCTTTACCTAAGGATGCATTTTTGTATCTCAGAGGTAAGTTAGGGGTTATTCCCCTATCTGAAGTTCACTAAAATAAGTTTTAGTGATGCATCAGCTCTTACAAAATTGAACAATCATCAGTTGATGTAGCAAATCAAGGAAATATTGCATATGAATCAGTACTAAAGGTACAATGAAATTCATTTGAAATTAGATGGTCTTTGGCATGTGTTGTCAAAGAGGGAGAGTTTTACTGTCATATCTTTTCCGAAATCCAAAATTTGATTAAGTAATTTCTTCACAGAGGGAGATTACTGTAAGAGGAAGAGTTCTCTATCTTAGAGGGAGAATTGTTAATTGTGTTGTGTTGCAATAGACTTGCTTTCAAATTTCATTTCTGCTATGACATGTTGTGTTGCCATCAATTCCAAAGAGGGAGATTGTTGGATACAATTAAGTAATTGTGTATTGTCTTTGATGTTACACAAATGTCATATCAGTTATCAGACAGGGTCTACCGAGTTCTATCAACCAGGAAAACAGTTTACAGAGTCTACCGAGCTCATTCGATCAGTAAAAGCCTTTTGCAGTATATACCGAGCATTTCGGTATGTCACACGGTGAGTTAGTGTTAACCGAGTTCACTCAGTAAGCTAAGGAAAGTTTAGTTCTTACCGAGATCACTCGGGTATCAAAGGATTTTGTAGCGAACGGTTAGTGTTAACCGAGTTCGCACGGTAAGCTAAGGAAAGTCGAGTTTTCACCGAGCTTACTCGGTAGTCGAAGACAACTTTTACCGAGTCCAGTCGGTTTCCAAAGGAAGTGGCAAGTTTACCGAATTCCTCGGTAATTGTAGTTCTTACCGAGTTCTGCCGGTTAACACATGAAGGAAGTTTTTGTTCTATATTGACCGAGCAGCGTCGGCCAGTGAAAGTTTTTTTTAGTTCAAGCCGACTTTAGAATATGTTTAGTCAAGTTGGTTGGGCAAGCCGACTTTGGAATTGTTTTAACAAGTTGGTTGGGCCAACCTGGTATTATGAATAATATATAAAGAGGTGCTCAAGATGAAAAAATAGAAGTGGAGAGAATGAATATACGAAAAGTGCAAGGAAGTGCAAGGAAGAGACTTGCGTGTGCCTAAGCAGAATTGAGCAGAGGGAAATCTTGGAGCTGCAGAGATATATTTGATCAGTAAGGATCTTGTGGAGCAAAACTGAGATCTGTATTCAGCAAGATAAGTTGCATGTATTTTCAGATCATTCATTGTTGCTTTCTAACCATTGTAACAGTGATTCCAAAATCTCTTAACAGAGTTGGTTTAACAGCCATTTCATAAATCCTTTAACAGGGTGGCAATTCAGTTGAATTGTTCAAAAGACCTCTTACAAGGCCACTCCTAACAGGGTGATTAAATCCTCTAACAGGGTCACACCTAACAGTGTGTTTTGTAACCTTTAACAGGGTTGGCTCCTAACAGGGCTCACTTCAGAAGAGTGAAAATTGGTGACTAGTTGCTGGTGGTTTTTCCCATATTGGGTTTCCACGTAAATCTGGTGTCTACTGTGTTAATGATTACTTTCTTTTGCATAGTCTCTTATTTCAGTAAATGCTTCATAAATTAACCAAACACCTATCAAGTTTTAAGCAGTGATTTTTGTAGCAGCAGCAACTAAGTTTAAGGCATCTTTGGGACTTTTGAAAATGTTTTTGTGGTAACTGATTCACCCCTCCCCTCTCAGTTACACCATCTTCATTTTACAACATAGGTATATTCATAAATCATGATCCTCTTATTTTTGGCAATTTATTGATCACTAGAGGATCCCTCTCAACATTGTTTACTCCCTCTAAATCAATAGAATTGAGATCACCAAAGGTTGGCTAAATCACAACCTCTATCTACTCTTACTCTTTCAAGGTTGCCTCTAATGAAATGTCAAGCTCCCTCTTCTTTAACATTATTGGATCCTCTAACCTTACTCTCTCCTCCCTTAATTAAGTGTAGCAAACCCTTAAGTAGATCCAGAAAGTAAATTTGTATAGCAATAATAATCCATGTTGTGTATATCAAATGGGATATATTCCAACCATTTTTCTTTCTTCACAACTTTCCAATGAAATTCTAGAATCATCAATCATTGCAACCTTGGCATAACACTTTATTCTATATTTCAATAAAGTGATTATTGTTGTTTCAGAAAGATGCGACATCGAGTGAATTAAGAACCTCTAAATTCAAGGTCATTATGTTCATATTATTCAAATTAAAAATCTATGTTCAAATTGATAATATTTAATGGATCTCATATCCATGATAACTATAATATATTATATAAGACTATAACATTTACCTTTAAATGATGTTAAACAATATATCATAAATTTGAATAATATACACCTAGTCCATATTCTAATTATTATTTTCATATCCCTACTATATATATTTAAATATCTTAACTAAGATATTCATAGTGTAATAATACTTACCTCTACCCTTGATCCCTATGGATAACTTTCAATACATGGTGGATAGTTACTATACAAATTGTATCATTCTCCTTTGTTATACCCTATGTAATGCTAATATGGGTGCTGACGTCTGTTGTCATGTGGTAGTGCTTACTGTTTTCGTGTCTTGTGAAATTGTACAAATCTATTTTTGTACAATAAGAACATTTCATGAGGAATGTGTGTTTGCCCTTTTAATATTTCCAACATGACACTTGTCAACTAGTGCAAATGTTTTAGAAGGCCTCACAAGTCATTCTCTTGCATGAAGTGTGGAAAGTTCAACCATGACAAATTTCTTTCAAGATTTCTCCTACATGGGAATAAAGCAGTGATACCTCTACTCCAATTGTGTATAAAGAAGTATTGTTGTGCATTATTGGGCCTTTTATTCTATTAGCTACAAATTTCACTGTCTGATTACTTCCAAACTCACCTTTCTTGCTCGTCATCAATACACCATAATTCAGGTTAGTGTGATGCTTTAAGTATTAATACTTTTCAAGAATGATGACTCTTGTTTGGTTCTACTATATCATTTCCATGCCGTTGATGACTGGATACATATCCCTATGGTTAGCATAGTTTTCTTATGTTCCTTGTCTTAGCTTCTGGTGTTCATATTTATTTGAAGTAATCCCCAATTCACAGAGTGTTAGTGACTCACAAGTGTTTGAATCATGTTGTAAACAATATAGTTGCAGTCCTATAATAACGATCATTCACTATATGCTTTGTGTTTGTTAGGTGCTAGGTACGATGGTATTACCACACAATGCAATGATTAATCTTGTCATTCTAACTCGATAATCTTTGGTTTACATTATTTAGAAGTATCAATGTCCTAGTATGGAAATTGGCTCCTATGTGTTTGCTTGTTCTATGCCAAATTCCTGAATCATGTGTGTAATCATACTGTAATCTCTCCACCAAGACTTAGGATCTTAATATAGAGACTCTACATTATTGTGATAAACTCCAATCTTTGTGTTTGTATTTCTCGGTAGCTCCCATAGTTGAAGTATATATTAGATCAATGAACTCGATATTTGAACATACATGGCAACAAGAAGTATAAAACTTTACTTATTGAATGAACCAAACTTATGTTAAATATTACTAATTGATTCCATGATGCATAAGGAGGGACAAAATAGACAATCTAGAAATGTGAATTTTTCATACTACAATGGAACTTCTATTCCACCCAACACTTTAATTTTTATGGAAAATTATTATTGTAACTGACATAGAATGAAATAAAAGTTTCTACAAGAACCATTCTTTGCGAGCGATAGTGAATTTATTTGAAACAATACAAAAAACCTCTAAATATCTATAATGAATCTTTTCTCTACAAAACTATAATTTCTATAGTCTTCTTCATCAATGCCCCTTCCTTCGTTTGTTTATTATTTTATACCTTTCTATTTTTCCTACATTTGTAGCCTAGCTCTGATACCATGTTGTTTTTTCTAGGATTGTTTCTACAAATGTAGTAACATTATCAATGTGATTGATGTCTCCCAAATGCATATTTGAAGACTCATAAATATGAGAGGAGGAGACATGTCTCATGAAGAGACATGTCTCTATAGTTAGTCATCATTAGTTAATAAATAACCATATGCATAACTCATCTTTAAGCATATATGTAATATTAATATATTAACCATATATGTAATATATTATTATATAATAATACATAATGTATAATATATATTATATATATAAGATATTTATCTTAAAGATAATTTACCAGGTATCACATGATAAAATCAATTTGACAGAAGCTACAACCTTAACAACAAAGTCATGTCCCTACTTGATCACCATTGGTGTATAAGCAAATACAATTAGTTTGCTTCTCAATCGACAATCATGCGGTGGTAAAACAATTACATTCAGGAACCCGATAACATAATAGTCTCTTATGATTACAAGAGCCCAATTAGTTATGTCATTTATAAATAAATACACACACACACATTATTCTTATTTATAATATAAGACATAAAACAATGTTCACATAAATCATGAATAAAAATACTCAATGTAATGAGTATATCACTTCGACTAAAGCTATACTTCAATAATATGTGCTAAATATTGTATGTCATACTGACAGAAATCACACTTCACCAAATTGGCATAAAGTTGATTGTCTCTCATGCACTGAAGAACTATAGATGTTCCTCATGTTCTTCCTAGGATTTATAATATATCAAAATGTCATCCAAGAACACGAGTAAAAATTGGTCAAGGTAATAATAGAATACTCCATTCATCAAGCGCATTAAAATTGATGAAGCATTCATCAACCCAAATGGAACCACTGTAAACTTGTAATGTCCATAGCGAGTGTGGAAGGTGGTCTTATGAATGTCAACATCTTGAATGTGAAGCTAATGGTATCATGACTTTAGATCTATCTTAAAGAACACTTTGGCTCCCTTGATTTGGTCAAACAAATCATTGATCCTTGGTAAAGGATACTTGTTCTTAATCGTTAACATGTTCAATTGTTTGTAGTCAATACACAAGCATAATGATCCATCCTTATTCTTCACAAAGAGCATTGGTGCTCCCTATAGAGAAACACTAGGTCTAATGCAACCTTTGGCCAAAAGGTCCTTAAGTTGTAGGTGTAACTTACTCAACTCTTGAGTGGTTGTCCTATAAAGAGCTCTAGAAATGGGCTCCACTCTTGGGATAAGGTCAATACCAAAGTAAATGTCTTTTGTTGGTGGCATACCCAAAATCTTGTTGGGAAAGACATCCACATACTCCTATAAGATAGGGCGGTCTAGAGTCTTCCCTATAGGATCTTCTTCCTCAAGTTCACTCACAATAATCGCAAACACCTGAAAACCCTTATGAAAGCTAATTTTTATTAAGAATTCAGATTACAATACCTGGTGTAGAACCTATGGTATTGTGAATTAATTGTTAAAACCATTAAAATGCCACAATAGATGATTTGCAAGCCAAAAGTGATCCATTCCATTTGAAAATAGAGTTTATACAAGTATGATGGATCCCAAGGGTCATCATTATCCCTTGGAAATGAAAATGAAGAGTCCACAAGATAATCAATTACAAAATAAATCCGAACAGTTATAAAAAAAACTACAAAAATCTATATAAAAAAATACATCTACTTGTATAAGTCATAACATTCTATTCGTAGCTTGAAATCATAAACTGTTATAATTTCTAGAAAGATCTTCTAAATTTCTACATTTTGTGTTTGAAGTCTTACTTCTTGGCCTTGTTGAAGCCTACAAATTCCCTAGAGGCCTCCAAAAATGTAAAATACTAAAACATAGAAAATACTAAAAAAATAGATTTTCAATATTTTCTCATTTTTGCTTGTGCCAACATCTTCTACATCTTCCTAGACTGTCTTTTGATCATTCCTTCCCCCTTGAGAGGAAATGGGCCCCATTTCATCCAAACTTTGCATTAGATGTGGAAAATGAAGCTAGATTTGTTCACATGTAAACCACTTTCCCTGTTAAACAAATTGTCCTGCTTTCACCACATGATATAAATAGATTGTCTAGTTCCTCAAATTCTTCATGAAAACCTCCACAATTTGGTCACTTTGGAGTGGATTAACAACTTCTAGATTCAACTCTATATGACTGATTTCTTCAGCAACATCTACAATGTCTAGTAAAGGAGGGAAATATGGCTTCAATAGTTCTACATTGAAAACTAGATGAACACCCAAAAATGGAGGCATGTTGAGTTCAAATGCATTTTCACCAACTTTCTTGATGATCTTATAGGGACCATAATGAAGAGGATGAAGCTTTCTATGAGGGCCTTGTAAGCATTCCTTCTGTAAATGCAACCATACCTTATCGCCAACCTAAAAGTTATGAGGAGTTCAATGTTGATCATGCCTCTGTTTATACTTCTTAGTGGTCTGCTCCAAAATTTCATGGATTTTTTGTTGCAAATGATGAATTTTATCAATGAACTTCATAGCATTTTCCTTCTCCTTATCCAAACATGGTACCAAGTTAGATTGCATAATTGGGATAGAAACATTTATTGGTGCTGAGTGTTGATATATAAGACAAACTTCAAATGGGTTGTGGCCGGTTGAGATATGAATTTCCCTATTGTAGCTATGTTGCACATATGGAAGGCTCTCATCCCATGTGCGAGGATGTTTGGAGTGATACATATGCAAGATTTGAATAATCCTTTGATTAACAAACTTTGTTTGACCATTTGTTTGAGGATGAAATGCAATAGATTTTGTTAGTTTTGTGTAATCATTTCCCATAATGAAGACCAAAACTGAGAAACTAAGTATCCCTATCTAAAATAATGGTTTTTGGTAGCTCAAAATGAACCCAAACATTCTCAAAAAATAGTTTTGCAGTTTCTTCTACAGAGATTGCTTTTTTACAGGTAACCAAGATTGTCATTTTTGAAAATCTATCTGCTACAACATATACACAACCATGCCCATGTTTAGTGGTAGGAAGACCAGACATAAAATCCATTGAAATAAAATGTCAAGGTTTATCTGGAATAGGAAGTGGTAAATATAAATCCAACTTATAATTTGTAGGCTTTGCAATGGCACATGTTGTACATGCTTGAATGTATTCTATTACATCATTTTTCATTCTTGCCCAATAAAAATATTTTTGTAGTATAGTAGTAGTCTTACCTATTCCAAAATGGCCAACAACCTTACTATAGTGAGCTTCCCATATTAACTTCTTACATTCTTCCTCAGGAGCATAGATCTGGCCAAAGTGGCAAAGCATTCCATACTGTAATTAATAATCGTTCACATGTTTACCTTCCACAAGCTAAGTATAAACATCAAAAAATTCATTATCTTGTCCATACAAGTGGGCCCAATTTTCTATTTTGTGACCACATGATTCTAATACCATACTTATTCTTGCAATTGGTGGCCTACTCAGACAATCTGCTACCTTATTGGTACTTCCTTTCTTATGACGAATGTTGAGATGAAATTTTTGAAGATAAGATGACCACCTTTAGTGCCTGTTATTATGTAATTTTCCTTGTGTTTGCAAAAATTGAAGGGGTTTGTGATCTATGTGAATGATAGTCTCCTTTCCGAATATATAATGTTTCCACTACTTGCAAGTTTGAATAATAACATATAATTCTTTATCATAGGTGGGATATCTATGCACTATATCATAAAAAGTCTCACTATGGTAGGCAACTGGATGTCCATGTTGCATGAGGACTGCTCCCAAGGCATATTCTAATGCATCAATTTGAATTTTAAAAGATTGTTGTAAATTAGGGAGAGATAAAAATAGGTGCAAAGCATAACCCTTATTTCAACTCCTCAAATTCTTGTTGTTGAGCGCTTGTCCACTTGAATTTTTCTTTCATGCCTCCTCGTAATGATTGATTCAAAGGCCAAGACAAATGTGAAAATCCAAACACAAATCTGTGATAAAAGTTAGCTAAACCCAAGAAGTTACGCAACTACGTGAGATTCCTTGGAGCAGGTCAATATTTAATTACTTGGATCTTTTTAGGATTGACATGAAAACCTTCACTATCAATAATATATCCCAAGTACTTAATACTTTTCATACCAAAATAACATTTTTCCTTATTTGCATAGAGTCCATGGTTTTGCAATGCAGACAATATCTATTCCACATGTTGCAGATGTTCTTCCCATGTTTTACTAAAAATTAGAATATCATCCAGATACACAACTACAAAAGAGTTGGAAAATGGCCTAAGCACATCATTCATCATCCTCATAAATGTGGTTGGGGCATTTGTTAGGCCAAAAGGCATCACCAACCATTCGAATAATCCCTCTTTGGATTTAAAATTAGTCTTCCATACATCTGTTGGATCAATCGGTACTTGATGGTATCCAGATTTCAAGTCAATTTTAGTGAAGAATTTTGCCCCTCTAAGCTAGTCTAAGAGATTATCTATCCAAGGAATTGGATATCTATTTTTTATAGTTATCTTATTCAATGATCTATAATCAATAAAGAGCCTCCATGTACCATCCTTTTTCTTTGTAAGCACAATTGGGCTACCACAAGGAGATGCACTTGGGCAAATATGTCCTTTCTATTAGAATTACAAATGGGAAACATATAATTCTAAGAGGGCGGAGGGGTGGGGGGGGGGGGAGGGGGGGGGTGGGGGGTGGGTGGGGGTGGTGGTGAATCAAAATTTCAAATTTCATCAATTAAAACTTTTCACCATTCATTAGATGCATATATAAACTGAAAATTAAATATAAAGCACATGCATCTAAAACCTGTAAGCACACATACGCATTTGACACCTTATATGATTACCCAAAAACCCTCCAAATGAGAAGGTAAAACTGGGGTGGGAATGACACCCACAAATCTTTACTCCTACAACAATAAAGTGTCACCAATTACAGTTACAATAAGTTTGACCATGAAACAAGATCTGCCCTATGAAAGGCTTGCCCTGTTAAAGGCTTACAATGACTATTAAATCCCACCTTGTTAGAAGATTTTAACACCCTATTAGAAGTGTGCCTGATTAAGGGACTTTAGAACATTCACTTGGAATGTCACCTTGTTAAAGGATTTGATAATGGTTGTTAAATCAACCTTAGTCCAAAGGATTTACCCTAACTAATACAGTTGTTAGAAAGTAGTAGTAGAGCTTTTGATCTAATACAACTTACAACTTTATCTTGCTAATTTTAGATCACCATTCTACCCTTCTTGATCCTCTTTGATCTGATATGTCAATGTTATGTCTTTGATCCTCTATTCTATAAACTAATTCTACAATTCTTTCAGACTACTAAGTCACCTTGAATGTTTTCTAAACAATTTAGTTATTCACCCCTTCTGTCACTGCTCTTTTGATCATGTATAAAATGTCGGGGCATCGTCTTTCTTATAAAGACTTTGGTGAGTTAGGGTTAGGTATGAATCTAAGGCTGAGATTCATCCATTTTTCCACTTAACTCTTCCTATTTTCTAATTGGTTGCATGTGATTACATAGGGAATTCAAATAGATTCATCCTTATCTTTAAAAGCTTTGAGATCTATCATTAAGTTGGCATAAAAATGGTTTACATAGTTGTTTGTGCCATCACAAACAACTATGTCCAATCCGTGTTACTTGGCACTTGATGTTACTGATGCTCGACACATACTCTAATTTTGTTACTAGATTGGTACCGAAACTGCCTGGCATCAACTTTCTTGCTTGACACTTGAATCACTCAACATGGTCTATCTACTCAGTACTTGAGTGACTTGGCACTCATTGCAACTTGGCATAGTCTATATTTACATATTATACTCAGCATGCATTACTAGATCGGCATGAACTTAGTAATGACCTAAGTGTGTTGACACTCAATTGTCAAAACCAATCTGAGATCAACAATCTCCCCCTTTGACATGAGTGTCAAAAACACTTAATTGTACATAATAAATCTAATCTTCTCGAGTATAAGAGATTCACAACTTAGCATATACACAAAACTTTATAATTGCAAAATTTTGTAATAGACTATATACCTCAAAAATTTTGTAACTCCCCCTAAGTTAATGTGCCTAACTTGTATCCAAAATGTGTTCTCCATTCTAAGTAGATTTGTTGCTTGTTGATACTCTTTGACTTTAAATGTGCTAATACTCTTTATCTGATATGTTTTGTGTCTACTCTTTTTTTGTTCTATTGTTTGCTCCCCCTTTCATTATTCTACTTATTCTCCCCCTTTCTTCTTATTTTATTTCCCCCTTTTTATTCTTTCAACTTTTTCTTTATCTCCCCTTTGTCGTTTTCTCCCCTTGCTTATTTACCTCTCCTTTTCTTTATCTCCCCCTTTTTTACACTAATGTTAAAGGGGATATAAATTGATTGTGTATTTGTCCAAAAAAAAATTTTGGACCTCCATTATTATTTTCAAAGCAACATCCCAGTTGTCACATGCAACATCCAATGACTTAATTTGGATTGCTATCTCTATTGCAAGGTGAACTAGTCCATCTAATGTAGAAATATTTGGATATTTCTTTAACAAAGTTTCTGCAAATCCTAGTTCTTTGTGGAGTATCTCCATATGAGGGATAAGGGAGGCTTGGATGTTAGTCATCTTAGCTCTTTTATTAGCCTTTTTCTACTGTTAACACAACTAGTTGACTATGTGATTGAAGTAATGAGTAAAAATGCTTCTCACTCTAAGCTAGGTTCTAAGGTAGTTGCATACCTAAGACTTTTAAATTTCTCTCCAAACTCAGAATTCTATGGCTTGTTTCTTGTGTGAAGAGTGTGGGATCACACAGTTTGGTGTACAATGAGAATATGTTCTCAAGTACCTTCTTCACTTTCTTATTTTTGTAACCAATTCAACTTTTGTTAGTGCTATGTCACTAGATATCTTTTCATTTTGACTTTCCCTTGAAATTTTCTTTCAGACCATTCCAATAGTTTGGTATTAGCATCCTAGTCTGCATTGTTCACCTGTTCCACAATATCTAATAATTGTTGTAACAGTGGCTTGAATTCTTCAAGTGTTGGCAAATTGAAAGCATTTAAGAAGATATCTTTTATTTCTTGTAATGCTTGTTTATGTTTATACTCCTTTCTAAGTATTTCCTAATTTTTCTTCTTTTCCAAGGCTTGTTGCATTATGCCTATCTAATCTAATGTCATGGTTGCATAATCATACTTAGGTATCACTATTTCTTCATCTAGAGTTGCATCTCCATAGTGAATTACCTTAGCAACCTTGGAGGAACTTGAGCCTGGTGCTGAGATCTATAGTGGTATAGCTTCAGTGCTTAGCTTCTGAAGGACTTTTGTAGGAGTGCTATATGTTGGTAGAGTTACCAACACTTGAATGGCATCTTGTTCCTTTTCCTTTGACATGTCCTTATTTTCTTCAGATCCATCTTGGTTAATCACAATATTTGAGTTGCACCTTGTGTTTGTGCATTAGGTACATATGCATCTATCTGTCCTATTTTTTCTTCTGTAGTCTTCTCTTCTTCTGCTTGCCTTTGTTCAACTTTATCAACTTTAACAATTGTGTCAACCTTTGTGGATGTGTCTATTGATATTTGTATTAAAGTTTGAACACCAGTAGCTAAAGAGATGGTAGAAGGTGGTTCTTGTGTATTCACCTTATCCCTTGTAATGTCAGCTAATGCCTTCTAAAGTTCATCAACACTAACCAGTATTGGATTTTCACACAATCTGGCTTATAATATGGATTGGTCAAGGATCTTCTTCAGGTCTTCTACAGTCAAGGGATTGATTTTTTGAGCTAAACTATCAAGAACATCCTTAATAGTTACAATTTTTGTTGGAATGGTTGTGTCATGTGGAGGCCTCATATTCAACATTTTTGTGTCTCGCACACTTTGTTCTTCCTGCTGCTCTTAAATTGTAGCTGTCTCATCTATTTTCTTTTGTGTCTCCTCCATAGTAATATTATCTTTTTTAGTTCCTTCCTCCTTGTCTTCATCTTCATCTTCATTATTTCTCCCTTCAAATGGACCTTTCTCTTCTTGTTTTACCATTGTCAATCCATAGATTAATTTCCACATTTGAGTGGATTTCTTCACAGCATCTTCAATATTGTTCTGAAGAATGTTGAATGCCCTGTATTTTGGTGTAAACCTTGCACCATATTTCTTATTTACTTTGACAATTTGTCCTTTTTTCAGCTCTGGCATCACCTGGGCTAGTGTTGATTCTCTTATTTAATTCTCCAGGTTTAAATAGTAATGCCACTTATTTTCAACAATAGTATACAAATCCTTAGGCATTGTATTATATAATTCAAGTGGAGTGTTCTTGAATTTTTCCATCATTCCATATATTGACTCTTCAATCATATTTTTTTCTTCTCTACTAAGTTTTCTAAAATCAATATTTTTCAAACCAATTAAATCTGCATTGGTTCTAACATTTTCACAAGCATTTTCCAGATTAGCTTTTGGTGTGTGACTTACCACTCTAAACTGGCTTGTATCTTTAGACTCTGTCCCTTCATCATTAGTTTCAGGTTGTGCAATGTATTTTCTCCTTTGTTTCTTCTGCACTGGGCCCTTCTATTTAGTTGCCTTTGTCTTTTCTTTGGCTTTCTCTTTGGCCTTTTGTGTGGTGGCCCTTGTACTTTCCCTGGTTGTTGGTGTTGTTGACTTTGTTGGGTTGGGCTTGGCAGTCTTCTTTCCCTTTGTTTTTGCCACAGGCTATGCCTTGGCCTTTCTTTTCTTAGGTTCTATTTGTGCAAGTGTTTCTTTGATTTCCTCTTCCTCAGCACCTTCTTCTTCTTAATCCTCACCCATGCCTTGGGTCAAAATAAGAGGTTCTAAGGCTTGTTCTTGTTCTTCTTCTTCATCTTCCTCTTCATCTACACCTTCTCCAAATTTGGCCTTCAATTTCTTCTTTAGTGTGGAGGTTGTCTTTAACTCCATTTCAACTTTGGATTTCATGACATCATAGTTACCAAATATCTTGGCACTTTTATCAATTTCTATAGCTAGAAGTGTAGTGATGGCAGCTGAGGCTTCATCAACATTGATCTCATATACTAGGGGTCTTAGCCATCTTACCCTAAGTATAACAGCCTGTATATATGTATAATCAATATCTAAAAGAAAGCATATGTCATCATAGTATTGTTCAACTAAGGAGACAGGTATCCTCATCCTCTGCTTCATAGACTTCTTAAAGTCTTCAAAATAGCTTGTCATAACTGTTTCAAAGTTCTCACCCATCTGCTCAATATGCTCATTGATCTGTACAACCACTGATCTGTTTGTTTTCCATCCAACTTTATCGAAAGATGGGAATTCATTCTGTACATATAAGAATATGCAAATTAGAATTGATCCAAATTTTCATTGAGCACTCTTTGTTTTCCTAATTGCTCCAAGATTTTCCATTATTTTTTGTAGTTAGAATTCTGCAAGATCCCAAGTGTGGTCTTTCTTGATAATTTTGTAGCCAACATCAACTGCAATGTAGGGTACATTGTTTAATCTACTTGACTAATAGAACTTAATCTACTTGACTAATAGAACTTGTGAGAAATAACCCTAATTGCAAAGTCAAGTAGTGGATTTTTAATGGTATCAATGGTCATTCCTCACTCGTTCCATTTTGTACCTATGTTCTTCTCAATTACTTCCTTTGAGTCACTTCGTAAGGTCTTTGGTCGATCTAGGGTTGGAAAACTAGTCACCCAATGAACAATTCTTTTTGAAATCTTGATTGGTCCACCCTCCAACCATAAGCATCCATCATGTATTCTACTTAGCACTATCTTGATCCATTCAGTTTTGAATATCGTGGGGAAGTCTAGGGCACGGGTCAAACCCTTTCTCTCTACAATCTTAAATTCTTCTTTCAAGACACTATTTTCACACAACTTATCATAAGCTTATCTTATTTCCATGTCACCTATGCCTCCTACTTTACAATTGTAGCATTTTCTTACATCTTAAACCATTATGACCTTAGGTGGGATCATGGATAATGTGCCTGACGGGTCTTGTTTGTAGGCAATATCTGGGATGGCTTTAAAATTTAGTTGTTTGACCTCATTACTAACTAATTGAACATCAAAAACCTCTTTCTCCTTCACACTCTTTGAACTAGAAGCCATTTTTTCAAACTGGGGTTTAACAAATTTCAATTGCGTAATTGGGCTAATGAAGAATACCTTGAAGATTCGATGAACTAGTGTTGGATTGTCACTAGGATCTTTGCAAACGCTTCAAACTAGAATTTGAATCACCTCTTTGCTTTGCTTGTTCTCACTTTGAATTTTTTATGACAAAAATGGGTGAAAATTGACCTTATACCCTTCAAAACTCTGCATTTAATGCTTGGTGCTTGTACAATTGTAAACTCGACATTAACATGATTTCTATTCCACTCAGCATCTATAGAGATTTCCTTCACTCACCAGCTACTACGCACTCAACTCTTAATTGATTTAGACGGGCAACTCGGCAGTCACTAGTATTTTACTCAACATCTATAGAAGATTTTTCACACTCAGCAATAACATGAAAATTTGAAGATTTAACTTTGAACTTTACTCATCATCTTGCAACTTTATTCATACTAATCCAATCTTTTCAACACTAACTTCTTTATGAACTAATATAAGGTATAACACTTTGAGTATCAGTCCCACATACCTCTTTTTGCTTAGTTTGATGAGGTATGGCCACTTGACCTATTAGGTGAATTGATCCCTCCATTTGATGTACAACATCCATCTCTCTTTTTCCATGTCTTGTTCATCACTCCTTTGGTGTGTTCAGCATCTGCCTTGCCTTTTCCTTTGTTGAATTCACAATTAGGTGCCTTTAACCTTGTTGGACCATGCTTGCTGATATGGCCAGTCTTCAAACAACTAAAACATGTAGTTTGACTTAGCCATTTGTTGTAGTTGCCATTGAAGTGTGCTCTAATACAATTCTCAAGGATATGTCCGTACTCTTGAAAATAATGATGTCTTTGTCTTGTGTTGTAATCCCAGTTATAGAAGTGTCCATGACTTTTTGCTTTTGCTGACTTGTTTAGTGACCACATGGATTTGAATCTACATTCAAAGGCTCTATGTCCATATTTCTAACAATTGTAATAGTAACCTTCAAATCTTGGTGCATGCATGGTTCTGGTTTTGCATTCATGTACCTAATGACCTTGCTTTTTGCACTTATGACATTGACCCATGTTCTTAGGTTTGATGTGTTGATTTGCTTTCTTGCTCCTGCACACATTAGTAGTATGTCCTTTCTTACCACAATAATGAGAAGTGGGTTTGGATTGCTTACCTTTGTCATTCCTTTCTTTAGCAGTTTTGGATGATTCTGCTTCTTCAATGCTTGTGTAGCCTAATCCTAATGTATCATTGTTGGTTCTAGGGGATATCAATAATTGCTCAAAGTACTTGATGGCTTCATTTGGCTTGTTGAAACTTTTAGCAATCTCTCTTTCTCTTCTTAGATCACTCTATAGTTGTTCATTTTGCAGCTTCAATGTAGTTATCTCAATGTCTTTGACATTCAACTCATGATGAGCATTCATCATATGGCTTAGGGTATCCAATTGCATATTGGAAATTCTGGTAAGCTTGGTTGACTTCTTTTCCAATCTGTTTACTAGAGTTCTCTTGTCTTCTTCGATCATGACCTTGTCTTCCATAGCTATCTTCCTTTGTTTAGTTACTTCTCACAACATCATGGCTTGAGATTCTTGCTCTATCTTGAGATTTTTGATCTCCTTAGCTTGTACTCTATTCTTTTCCATCAGCTCTGCAATTGATGCATCAAATTCGTTAGAGTCTCCATTTGCAAATAACTTGGTGGTGTCAATCTCTTTGTATTGTGTGTCATTCTCTGCAATGGCTATCTCTTTCCTTCTCTTTAAGGATTTTCTTAATTCCTCTCTGGCTTCGTCCAGTGAATGTAGAATGGGCTAAATCTCAATTCCTTGGTTCTCAATAGTCTTTCCTAGTTTGTAGACTTCCATTTCAAGATCTTTTCTCTATGTTGTAAAGCTTCCTCTTCTGAGAACTTAGCTCTGATACCAATGGTTGGAATTACAAATGGGAAACATATACTTCTGAGAGGGGGGGGGGGGTAAATCAGAAGTTCAAAGTTCAACAATTAAAACTTTCCACCATTCATTAGATGCATATATAAACTGAAAATAACATATAAAGCACATGCATCTAAAACATGTAAGCACACATACACATTTGACACCTAATATGATTACCCAAAAACCCTCCAAATGAGAAGGTAAAACTAGGGTGGGGATGACACCCACAAATCTTTACTCTTGTGGCAATAAAGTGTCACCAATTATGGTTACAATAAGTTTGACCATGAAACATGATCTGCCCTTTGAAAGGCCTACCCTATTAAAGGCTTACAAGGACTATTAAGTTCCACCTTGTTAGAGGATTTTAACACCCTATTAGAAGTGTGCCTGATTAAGGGACTTTAGAACATTCACTTGGAATCTCACCCTGTTAAAGGATTTGATAATGGTTGTTAAATCAACCTTAGTCCAAAGGATTTACCCTAACTGATACAGTTGTTAGAAAGAAGCAGTAGAGCTTTTGATTTGATACAACTTACAACTTTATCTTTTTGATTTCAAATCACCATTCTACCCTTCTTGATCCTTTCCGATATGATATGTCAATGTTATGTCTTTGATCCTCTGTTTTGTAAACTGATTCTACAATTCTTTCACCCTACTAAGTCACCTTGAATGTTTTCTAAATAATTTAGTTATTCACCCCTTCTATCACTACTCTCTTGATCGTGTATAAAATGGTGGGGCATCATCTTTCTTATAAAGACTTTGGTGACTTAGGGTTAGGTATGAATCTAGGGCTGAGATTCATCCATTTTGCCACTTAACTCTTCCTATTTTCTGATTGGCTGCATGTGATTACATAGGGAATTCAAATAGATTCATCCTTATCTTTAAAAGCTTCAAGATCTATCATTAAGTCAACATAAAAATGGTTTGCATAGTTGTTTGTGCCATCACAAATAACTATGTCCAATCTATGCTACTCGACACTTGATGCTACTGATGCTCGACACATACTATAATTTTGTTTCTAGCTCGACACCTAAACTGCTTAGCATCAATTGTCTTGCTCGACACTTGAATCACTTAGCATGGTCTATTTGCTCGACACTTGAGTCACTCGGCACATGAGTGACTCGACACTCATTGCAACTCAACATAGTCTATATTTACATATTATACTCAGCATGCATTACTAGTTTGACATGAACTTAGTAAATGACTTAAGTGTGTTGACACTCAATTGTCAAAACCAATCTAAGATCAACACTTTTTGAATCAATTCTTGTATCCGCCTTTCTATCTCATTATTTTCTAGAACTAACCTCCTATATACTAGCTCATTAGGCAATGGGGTTCCTAGTGTCAAATCAATAGAGTGTCTAACTTGGCAATGTGAGGGTACCCCTGTTGGTAACTCAAACACATTCTAATATTTTGTTAAAATATGATCCATTTATTTTTGTTGTTTTGTTGTGATGGACACCATGGAATTAGAATTACACACACTTTTCTTTTGTTCCTCAAGATGAATCATCAATAACACAAATGTAACAGTTTGGGCTATTAATCTTCTACATTGTTTTTCACTAATCAAAGATGCAGAGTGTGTAGGACTTACCTCTGGAATCTTGTACTTTTATCCACCTAATTTGATTGTAAAATTTCATGGTCTAGACTCATAAACCCCATGACATTGATACATGTATGGTTGTCCTAACAAAATATCACACACATCAGGAGGAGCTACATCATAGATCATCTTATCTTTGAATGGTTTAATAGAATATGATAGACGACATTACTTGTTTACTTGAATATCTCTCCTTTGGCTCACCTATCCTATAGAATACAGCTGTGTGTGTGATGTTGTCTTTAGATTCAATCTTTTTACAGTCTCAATAGATATCAAATTCTTTTGACTACCACTATCAACAATAAAATGCAAAGCTTTTCCTCCTACCCACATTTGTGAATGGAACAATCTCTCTTCATCATCATGAGAAAATACCTTTGTAGTGGCCACTGTAGCATATGGGTTAGCCTCAATGATTTGTTCATCCTCCTTTTGTTTTCCAAAATCTGTCACCTCGGGTGCAATAACTTCTTCATGGGTTTTCATCGTTAAATCCTTTGTAGTTCTACAATCTTTGGTGCTATGAGAGGGGATTTTATGGACTTCAAACCACATACCTGAGTCTTGCCTTGTTTTCTTTATGCCCCATTTCTTCTTTGTTGGTGAATTTGGAGATGGCTCCATGGTTGTTTGTTTTCCCAATGGCTTATTGCCTTCACCTTTCCGTTTGTTGTTCATTGGATTTTCCGTCCTCCCTTTTTGTTTGAACTTCTCCTCAATTTTTGATGCATACTTGAAAGCACTAGACAATGTTTCTATATTAAAAAAATCCATTTCATTTTGAATATATCTATGAAGACCACTCTTATACTTCAGAACTCAATGTTTTTCTGAGTTGTTGATGCCAACTTTGTAGAGAGAGCATGAAATATGTTGGTGTACTCCTAAACTGATTGGTCTTTCTTTTGTTGGAGTAATTGTCATTGCATATATTTATGTTCATAGGTGTCCTTGAGGTAATATTCTTGTTTTATATGCTCTAAAAATTCTTCCCATGTGGTTTTTCCATCAAACACCACAGAAAATCCATGTTCATCCTGAGCCTCTTGGTTTTCTTCAATTGTTAAGTGAACCTCCCATGCCAACTTCACACGATTATCAGCTTTGAGGAGGGCAAAGGTTATCTTTTCAATATCTAAGAAATTATTAACACAAAAGTTCCTCTCCAATTTGGACAACCAGTCATCAATAACATCTGCATCAATTTTCCCTTGAAAAGTTGGAATATCAAAATTTACCTGTACCTTGAATTAGGTTTTCCCACCAAATTTTAGATTGCTTGGACTTGCCTATGCCTCTATTTTTCCAAGCATCTCTAAAAATTGTTGCATCATTTCTTCATGTTGCTTATGTAATGCCTCTTCCACTAGTGTTTTAAAGGATTCATTCACCCCTTCAATTTGTTGTGTTGCCATATGGGACCATGTGCATCTCAAAGGAAGATAATCTGAGAGATCTCTTATGCCCAATCCCAACCTTCGATAAGTTGACCATGTACAATGGGACATACAAGAGCGAACAAGCTCTGATACCACTGATCTATATTAAGAATTCAGATTACAATACTTGGTGTAGAACTTGCAGTATTGTGAATTAATTGAAAAATCATTAAAATGCCACAATAGATGATTTACAAGCCAAAAGTGATCCATTCCATTCAAAAATAGAGTTTATACAAGTATGATGGATCCCAAGGGTCATCATTATCCCTTGGAAATTAAAATGAAGAGTCCACAAGATAATCAATTACAAAATACATCCAAACAACTATAAAAAAATACAAAAATCTATATTAAAAGATACGTCGACTTAGTCATAACTTTCTACTCGTAGCTCAAAATCACAAATTGTCAAAATTTCTGGAAAGATCTTCTAAAGTTCTACATTTTATGTTTGAAGTCTTAAGCATAGCACTATGACTTCTTTCCCCTACCAAAGCCTAGAAATGCCCCAGAGGCCTTCGAAAATACAAAATACTAAAATATAGAAAATACCAAAATATAGATTTTGGTATTTTTCTCATTTTTTCTTGTGCCAAATCTTCTGCATCTTCTTGGACTATGTTTTGATCAAAATTTGTACTTTAATTACATAAAAGAGATCATCCATGGGATGTAGGTCTTTGGATACCCATAATCTCTGTGTCCCTACCTCGATTGTCCTTACATGGAATGGTATTCTTTCTATAATCAATACTAGCTCTATGAGACCCAAGCTATTCCATACCCAACGCTACGTCATAAGAACCAAGAGGAATAACCCGAAGGTCTACTAACATAAAAAAATCTCTTAGGTTTAGTTCACACTACTACACTAAAGAATCTATGGGAATCTTAGCTCCTAAAGCTAGTTCCACTTGCCAACCCAAGCCTTGCTTAATCACTTCTAGCTTACATTTAACAACTATAGAAGGTGATATGAAAGAATTTTTAGCACCTAAGTTGAACAAGATGGAAAGGGGTATACCTTAGATAACTCTTGTAGTCTCAATTATGGTACCATTATGATCTGTCTGACGGTGATCTACCACTACAAAGACTTTGTGTGATCTAACTGCATCACCGACTGTAGGCTCAAATGTTGTTGTTCTAGGTCTCGAATAGTGAGATGTATGATGTGGGTAGTTGGCTGCAATCTACCCAAACTATTTACAAGAAACACCCTATGCCTCTGCCAGACCCTCTCATTTTTGGAGGTGCACTAGATTGTTGGTGGCCATCTCTATTAACAAAAGAGTGATTACTCTGCACAAGCTGAGTATTCTTATTTTGCCTATTACACTACGAGTTACAAAATTTCTAAGAGTTGGAACCACCACCACCACTTTGTGTTGGAGGGTAAGATCCCTTCTACTACTATTGTTGGCCTTGATTTCCCTTGGGATAAGGAGCCTTCCTATTCCTTCTTGTGCTCTGGTTACCTTTGGACCCTAATGTTGCAGGTGCTTCCATAAATCCACCATGTCCTAAGGTGGCGTTCTGCTCTGTGAGGATAACCTAATGTATTGCATCCTTGAGAGTTTTATGTTGAAACACCTTAATACCCCCAATGAAATAGTTATTTAGATCTCGAATAAAATGTTGTACCATCAATGGGGATTTGCCATTGATCCTCTCATAAGTCATGAGCTTATAGATTTTTCACTCATAATCTACCACCGTCATAGTATATTGTCTCAAATTGTGAAATTTGCCTGCTCTTTGCTAATGTCATTCCTCTGGTAGGAAGCGCTCATGAAAGTTCTCTAGAAATAACTCCCATGTGATAGTGTTCATGTTTACACCTAGTTTCTTCTTTTCAATATTCCACCATGTAGCCCCAAAGAGTTCCAGGTAGGTGATGGAAAACCTTGCTTGACATTAGAGTCAAATTCTTGTATAACAAAACATCTGTCTAAAGCAATTAACCACTACTCCTCCACATAACCTGAACCAATCCTAGTGAAAGGTTTTATCTTTGACCTCTATAGGTCCTTCATCTGAGCGGCCTTAGCCAACCTCTATCTATCACCGTGGGGGTCTCTCCAAGGACTCTTGGACCTACACCTCTCCTCATTCCTTGCATGATGTGACTTCTCATGACTTGCACCCTGAGGAGGAGGTATGTGCTCCATAATGGTCCTTATCATCTACCTTAGGCCAACATCCTTTGAATCAACACGGTGCTCTCCATTGTTTTCCTCCCCATTCTCCTCTTGAACATGACTCTCATGACCAAACTCATGCATATTGATATGCCTACCTCACCCACAACCTCTACTATTACTTGAACTACAACCTCTCATTGTCGATCTTGTCTTAGATACCATCCTACAATAATATCCAAGAACAACGAAATGCTAAAATATCAGCAAGAACATACTATAGTAAAAACATAAGAAATGTGTTTTGAATACAATTCAAGATCCATTCTAGTTTTTTCCTTTTTTAATGTTTAATTATACTTTTGTTTTAAAGTTCAAGTTTTTTCTAATTTGGAATAGATACATATAGTAGTTTAAGTTTTGTTTTAGTTTAACTAGTTATCATCTAGCGGCATTCCAATATACCCAGAGCTCACAGTATAGAAACTTGGGGCTCTAATACTAGATGTAATGCCTCGCGTGTTTGATAAATTTGGTGATTTGTAATTGGATTGATTGGATTCGGGATGGGGTTTGGAAAAGAATACCAATACTTTAATTTTACAAATTGATAGTTGTATTTGTTTTCCTATTAGATATATACTAATAGATTATATATATATATCCATAAAAATTACCACAATAATTATTTACTATGATAATTTTTATGTCATGTCTAAGATTGCATTTTTTTACCTGAAATTGGGAATCATGTTTGAATTTGGAGAAGGGGGCGATGCTTTGATTTTTATAAAAAAATTAAAATTAAAAGAAGAGTGAGGAGGGGCCATGACCTCCCCCCTCCCATGGTTGCAAAGGCAGCTCAATTGTGATGGTAGTGAGCACTACCAAAGTAGCGGACGTTTCTGAGGCAGTAAACGATGCCAAAGCATCAATTACCCAAGCAGTCGACTAACTAGTGGCCTCCCCAATTGGGGAATGTGTTTATTAATATTACTAATATTATTAAATTGTATGAATATTATTATTGTTATAGGTTATTATTTTTATTAATAATTATTAAATTGTTCAATTTGATGATTTTTTTTTTGGATTGGTAAGAGGCTGAAGCTAAGATTAATTATTATGTATTGTGATTAATTATTATTGTTATTTTTTAAGTGCAAGTAGATTTGAACCCAAGACCTCTTTGATAAGAGGCTCACAATTTACCGTTGTGTTGTAGGCTCTTGCCTATTTAATGGTTATTGTTATTAATAAATAATATTTTATATATTATTTTATTAGTAATATAATAATAATTATTATTAATAATTTAATGATACTTGATAAAGTTTTAATAATAATTGTTAATCATGAGACATTGTTAAATAGTTTATGTTTTTTTTTCTAAATTGAGGGTGTTATTTATATTAAAAAAAAGAAAAGAAAAATGGATTCAATTATAAGGAAATGGTTCCTAATACTAGGGAAACTCTATTAATTTTGTTTATTCAAAAACTTTAGTATTTATGACATTTTAGGAATAGAGACTAGAACCCATTTTAAATAAATCAAACTCTTATGTTTTCAAAACCAAACAAATTATGAAACTACACATGTTGTGATGTACATTTTACTTTGTGTTAGGTTTGGGTTGACTTAGTGTGTTGACTAGTTTTGGATGTCTACCAGAGGCCTAGGATTATTGTTTATGATGATTATGTGATGTCATGGTTTTGCGATGTAATCTTTGAGGTATGGATTAGTGGTTATATGGTGAACTTATTGATGAAATTTATGAGTTTTCAATTAGCTATCTTTTGGTGCTTTCCAATTCCTTGTATAAGAACTGATGTGCTCTATTGTGACCTTATGAGACTTTCTTCTATTTTGAGCTTAGGGTAGGTTGTCTTTATGTTTATTGGGAAGTGGCTTGCAATGGAGGCTGGAGCCCTAAAGAAGTTGCCTGCATAAACCAATGTAGGTTGTTTTAATAAGTGGTAACTATTGTGGTTTTACAACACACACCCCATTTCTCCTAGAGACTCCCTAGTAATTTTTTTTGCTTTCCTAGACCCCTAGTCTGGGGTATGAGTCATTTTTGGGGCTTTACCTAGAGTATGGGTCCTACCTTGTCCTAAAAAAAAGCTAGGTGCCAGAATTAAGAGACTGAGGAAAAGGTGATTTTAGGACAAAGGTGTGCACTAGTGCACCTAGCACACATGCACACCTCTCAAGGTGTGCAAGTGCGCTATTTGCACAAGTGCACACTTATCCCCTTTAGAGATGTGCACCTATGTAGGTGCACACCCCCAAAGGGTGCCCTTCATCCTAGGCCTATAAAAGCTTGAGACCCTCCCCCTTCCTTCCTCATTCAGCACACTCTGACATTTGTGAGTGCACCTTCGCACCCTTGGAGATGTGTTATACTCCACCTACCTACACACACCAAGAGACAAGTTAACAAACCTAAAGGTGCGCACATGTGCACCTGTCCAAGGTGTGTATGTGCACACCTTTATTCACATTTGAAACCTAAAATAAACCTAAGGAAAAGGTGTGCATGTGTGCACCTCCCAAGGTGCGCACATGCACACCTTTATCACCATTTTTTTGACCTTAACCCTAAACACAAGTAAGGGTGCACACATGCACACCCCATCAAGGTGCACATGGGCACACCCTTAACCTATGTGCACACCCTTAACCTAGCAAAGATGACTATGCCCCTTAAGCAATCACATAGATGCGATGTGCACAGTAGCACACATATGAATGTGTGCACTCTACAAGGGTGCACAGCTACGTAGGTGCACCACTGCACACTCAATAAACTTTGAAGGTTATTTAGTGCACCTAGCACACCCGTAAAGGTGCACAAGGAATCCTAAAATGCATTTTAGAGCTAAAAAGAGGGTTTTTGAGTGGTTTTGCTAGGGTTTACGGTTATGGGTCTAATTTTTTAGCAATTATCGTTTTGTTAGGGCTTAATTTTCACCCCTTCGAACCAATGTGTTTATGTTTTGTGCAGATAAAATGGCTTCCTCCTCATCCTCCCTCATAGAGAAGATTGCTCCAAAACCAATTGTCTTCAAGTTTCAAGGTGCACCAAAGGAATCACGCTTCCAAGACAGACATTCAAAAATAAGAGATACATAATTGGGACATATAAACTAGAATGCATTCCTAGTACTTTGCAACAAGCCTAAGGATAGGTCCCCGATGGTCTCAACACTTATTAGATTAGTCTTGGTTAAGGCGGCCTCACATCCCATATCAGTGCAATCTTTAGAGCTTGTCATGGCCTTGGTAGAGAACTATGTCTCAAAAGAAAGAGTTGTGAAGAGCGTAACAAGGGAGATAGTCCTAGAATTAAGACCGAGGAACATTGAGAAAGTCTTCCATCTCCTAGGAGTGGATCAATATGTTAAGATCACTTATCATCAAGCAAAAAGATGGTACATGGATAATGAATAGAAGACTACATAAATCATATAATCATCATTCTTGATTGATAGAACACTGGTGGGATGAATAGTAGGCAAGGTAGACATGACTAGAGGATACATGAAGGACGACATCAGATACTCCATTGTGCTTTTGAGTAGGGTTATGGGTCTACCGACAGTTGGGCACCTAAATATTTGGACGATACATTTTATCGAGACCATCAGAACAACTATACTACCAATTGATTGGGCTACAATACTAAATAGAAACTTAGATGAGTAGCTAGTAGGAGTCAAGGCCAACCCTAAGTTTTATATGACATCATACTTGGTGCATTTATTAGCAGCAAGGACTATTGACTATTTAGGACTATTCAAGAGGGGAAGTATGCAAGATGCTAATGCTTGGCCTTATGTGGTATACGCCCAAATGGTGAAGAAGAAGCCATCAAATCAAAGCAAAGAATACATAATAGTGAAAGATGCCTTCATTATTGCAATCATTTGTTTCATTGAGGGTGATTATGCCAAGAGGATGTCAATAGAGGTAGCAACAAGGATTGTAGAGATAGGCACCTACTATATCCAGTTCAAGACATTCACCTACCTAAGGGTAACGGGTACAATTATGAATTTGAAGAAACTCCTGAGATATCCATTTGATAGACTCATTTCACTAGAGATTGTGAGACAACTCACATCGGCATATGACATAGTGAGGAAATAGCATAAGAAGACTTGGGTATGGCCCATTATTATAGGTCCATTTGAAGTTAAAAAGAAACAAGATATCATGACCTTTGATGTAGAATGGGATCAATTTCCCTTGGAGGATTAGAAGATCATTAGATGAACACGATATATGACTATGATATTTGAATAAGCGATTATTGTAGGATGACTCTATATTTGGTAGGAAGCACCTTGAAGATAAAGATCCCACTAAAGGCTGTCTAACAAGACACTCAAGATGTCTTAGATCCCTTGTACAATTGTGACAAGATATTTGATAGGCCAATCATGAATGCATAGGTTGATAGGGAAGAGAATGCAGATATCAATCATAGGGCGAGACATATAATCCAATTGACAAGGGATTGGATCAAGAAGCCCTTTAAGTTGGACCCAGTTCCTCAGACTGTAATCTTTCAGGCCACTACACACCTAGTTAAGGGTAAAGGTGCAAAAGTAACCATACCAACTTTCCCTTCACAATCTCCAATTAGGTTGGAAATATTATATAAGCATGATAGGGAAGTTGGTTACTTCAGGGCAGACAAAGGAAAAAACAAGAGGAAAAGGTATTCTCCTAAGCAAGTTGAGCCTGAAGCTGAAGAACCTCAACCTTAAGAGGTATCTCAAGCACTTGAGAACCAAGAGCCTCAAAATTTAGAAGCAGCTCAAGCTCAAGATATTTCACAAGTGCCTCCACTAGAACAAGAACAAGAAGCATGGGAGGTGTCACCATCTATACAAGAGGAAGAGGCCTCTCCCTCAGCTGCTAAGAAAGCTAAGGTTAGGCCTACGATCAAAAGGACTATAAGGTAGAAGATACAAAGAAAGGTTATACCTATTCCTCTAGTCCCGAAAATCATCCTTAAAGTGGATGAAGAGAATGAAGAAGATGAAGAAGACAATCTCCCATTGAATCAAAGGACATGCTTGGCAAGGGTTGCCTAGGAAGAGAGAAGGAGAAGCTCCACCATTATGTTGCCATCTATTCCTAGGCAACCTATTGAGGCTACAACTTCAGAGGATGAGTAACAATAGTGGATGGATCAACAAGAGGGGAAGGGAACAAATATTTTCAACATATCTAATTTTGACTTTATGCCAGTAGGAACTAAAATGGAGGACGATAAAATGTAAGATGCACCCATAAACCAACCTTTGGGAAAGGATTGGAATCAAATGCCACCTCTATCACAAGGATCTCTGAGTACCTCATCACCATCATTTCAAGATTTTTCATTTTTAGACAAAGGATCAACCACTCCTCTCCCTTCTATTACTGAAGCTGAGAGAGCGGTGTGTGAAGAAGAGCCGAAACAAAGACTAGCCAATGAAGTATCTGAGGAAGGACAGATACCTGAAGAACCTCAGTAAAATTCTCAGGATATAGAGGCAAGGACTTTAGATACAAAAAATATAGGGACACCAAATGTAGATCTCTTTTTGAAGGAAACGACTCTAGAAAGAAGGGATAAGGGAAAAGGGTCTGCTAGGAAAACCTCCTCTTCGATCAAATACTTGTCTCTAATGAGCACTACACCAGCCTGGTGAAGAGGGAAGTTGTGGTCTAACAAAAGTGACAACTAAACCTGAATGAAGAGGAGAGTATGGATGCACTATTAGAAGCCATCAAGATGCATGAGCCACCTATGGGTGATGCATAATAATTGACCTTCATAATGAAGAATAGAGATCAAGACCTACTTGCTCACATAACCATTCCTCATCCACATATAGAGACTAAAGATTTGAATCCTAAGGACTATCATATTACAGAAGTCCTATTAGGAAAGCCCATAGTAGATACATCTAAAGTAATGATCACTACGGGCATTAGGGAGGTGTTCAGGCATTTTGATGAAAATGAGAATGAATTGATAAAGTTGTGCAAAGAGAATGAGCTACCGAGAGGATATTTTCATGGAATTGTAGGTCCATTGGGTCAAGATCACCTTGAGGTTACTCTTGTGCACTAGAAAGGAGAGATAAGGGGAGTGTCCAAGTTGATTCATTTTTGGGAGCATGTCAGCAATGACATGACAATTTTGAGTAGAAAGGTGTAGAGATAATATAGGCTAATTTGAACCTATTACCTGGGGAAAAGAACTTCAAGCACTCCAAACAATAAAGGGTCAAAGGTATCGTACACTCACAAAAGTGTATACAATAGATGAGATTGATAAACTTGAGGATTGGATTGAAAAGATAGTTGTCGAAAATAAGGTCATGGAAGAACTTCATGACAGAAGTTAAAAGGTAGCAAAGCTCAAGTTAGTGCAAGCAATGGTTGAACAATTTTGAAGAACTTCCAAGGATACTTCGTCTAATGAAGATATTAGGCAAGCATTCAAGACCGAAGAAGTATTGTTGAAACTTGATAGTAGACTTGACAATTTTGTGGAAACTTGAATGGATATCAGTAACTGTTAGCAAATAGTTAGGCATAAATATGAGGCATTAGATTTACTGGAAGCTTCCCAAGTGATAAATATTATAGAGAAATTCAAGAGAAAACATCTAGACATTGCTCTAGTATAAAGGGGAAGAAAACTCAGAAGCTAGAAATTTAGTTTTGATACTTGGGAAAATTTTGGATTTTTGAACTTGCCATTAAGCTGTGCTAGTCCAAAGGTGTGCTGCTCCAAAGGTGCCCTAGAAAATTTGAAGAAGTCAGAGGTGCACTGACAGTTAACTGCCAGTTCCAAATTTAGAGCTTTCCATGCACCGAAAACACATTTTGACAGTAGTTTAACTCCTAACATTCAGAGAAGGCCAAGCTTCCATTTTTAGAGCTTCCAATGACTCCCGGATCCTCTTACAACTTCCTTCTCCTTGTCTACTGCTTCTTTTCTTTGTTTTAAGACATGTAAAGGCTCGTGCACTAATTAATTGATATAAACAAGGGTAGAGTCCTATTTAGTACCATTTAGAGAGTTAGTTTGTACATAATTAGATTTGTTTTATTAGTTTTAAGAATATATTTGCATGAAGAGATATCTCACTCTCAACACAAATTGAGGAGATGAATTCTTATAAATTGAGGAATATAACATGTATCCTAGGCCATTATTTTGATGCAATAATATATGCTATAGGTGCTCTCATTGTGAGTGTAGTTAATCTTGTTGGAGTGTGTTATTTTTGTGGATTTGTGTTCATGATAATAATGGAGCCACTAGTTTTGTTGTGTTGATTTGATTGTGCGATGTTTTAGTTTTGGTGTTTGTTGCATGTTGACAAATTCTGCTAACATACAGAGTTGGAGAAGAGATCACCCTATTGTTCCTACATAGCTTCTCATCTCACATGAGCACATTTTTCATGGTCGTGCAATTTGATATCAGTTTTACTAAATTCCCATCGACAATTGCAACAGTGGATTTGAGGAAGCGCTACTCCTACTTTCATTGGTTTCTTACCCAATCTTTTCAATGATTTAACTCGTCAATGTGTTGTTACCGTGGTTTATGTCCATTAGAAATTTCCCTTTCATGCTATTTGCTTTCATCTTTTGTTATCTTATCTTCGTTATTTGCTTTACTAACACTTGGTTAAATTAGGAATTCATATAGTTGCATTGTTAGATTGCATTCATTTAAAAACAAAATATACCAAAAACATATCTCTTTTTGTGGTTAATTTTGAAACAACAAGCGAATTGATCATCTTATCCAAAATTGGTTTGAACCAACAAAGGCCTCCCTATGAACAAATATATATATCTTCAATTGAGCAGATTCCAATAGATCACAAGATCACTCAGAACCTTGGAGTTGATTCCAGATTAGCTTTTCAAGAGAGGAGTTTGAAAGGATTCTTTCCATTAAGCATCATGCAAAATGATAGCTCAACAATAACATTTCATTAAATGGGTCTAAAATGAATTAAAATGAGTCAGTGGTTTTTTGTCACCCATGCCTTGAGTGCTAGTACAAGCTAGGATGAGAGTAGAGAGGATGCTTGGTTGCGACCTTTCCTTGTTAGTATGCCTTGTATGTATGAAAGGATATTGATGCCACATAGATTCACTAGGGGGATGAAGTCTAGAGAGGCTGCCAGGGTAACCTTAGAGTTGCCTCATGTGATGACACATTCTCACTTACATAGTAGATTTCCTATGTGTCTTTGTTGCCTCTGGGTTAACATGTCATTTGTGTTTGGTACCTTTGAGATAGATTGCTATCAATTTTTCCTTGACCTAGATGTTGGTTTGACTTTTTAGATTGATATCTATATGAGACTTGAGATTATCTTCTTAGCACAGTGTGAGTGGGCCATTTAGGTTTCATGAGGTGAGGTGGTAGTGTTTCTTATACCATTGAGATCTGACAATTGGATGTCATTGTTGGATGTACTTGTGCAATTGTTCCTTTCATTCTGATCTTGTATTTCTATTGGATGGTTATATTAGGTTGTATTATACTTGATTAGCATAGATCTTATAAGATGATTCTAATTTATTCATAATGTATATTCTTTGAGCTTTTCATACCCTGTGACTTGTACAACAGATGATTATGCATTTCGGTTATGCCAAGTGGCACCTTATGTAATTGTATTTTATTTCATTGGATTAGTACTTGTGGTTATTCTATGATGTGGATTTTGTTATGTATCACATTTAGTATTAATGAAACTTATATATGTGATTCGACGTCATGGAACCCTTAAGAGATGTAATTTGTTTATGGTTTGTTTGGATGTATGTGAATTATTGCTTCCACTATATTATCTCTTGTTGTTATAATCTTTAAAAGATAAATGCTTGGCAAACTTAGTGAAATTTTGGGTTAATTTCTTTTGGGTTCCTTTGGGGGGCAATACACTGCACCTTAGTTTGCATAAAAAATGGACATTGTGGACCATAATGACAATAAGGGTGCTAATAATTTTGTTGACACCTCCCACCTCCCCCATGATTGCTACCCCACCCTTGCCTAGGTGATTGAGGATACCTCCACCTCCTCTCCCAGTAACCCCACCATCAGAGGTAAGAAAATTCTTGATGATCTCCCTAACCCCCATATGTGCACGAAATGCCCACTATGAAGGAAACTATTAAATGTGAGGACTATGTACTATTGGTTGAAGATGTGAAGGGCCTAAAAAAGGATGCTAAATAGATGAGTGGTCCATGGTCTTGGAGCTGGATGAGAGTTTCACCACCCTTGTTACCTTTTCAATTAAGGTGATGCACTTTGTTTCTACTACTCTTCAACTCCTCCAATAGTAAAAGGAAAAAGGAATGAATGATGAAGGCAACTCCAAGAGACTCTACAAGTTCTTGGTTGATGATTGGTTGTTGGTGTTGAACTGTCCCCAAGAGCTAAAGGGAAATGAGGGTTCACCCTCGAATTATATTATTTTTTGTTTTGTTAAGTTGATTAGTTGCCTGCATGGCTTCTAACAACTTTTATTATTTGATAACTGTAGTCCTTATTAGTATACTTTTTGGTTTTAATGTTCTTCCTTGTTTATTAGTTTAGTTAATCGGTTGACTATGTTTTGTAGGATGGGGTTTTTAATGTCAAAAGAAGGTATATGTTGATTTGTTGGTTTTCCCTCTTGTTGTTGTTTTTGCTGATAGAGGCTCTGCCTCTTATTGTTCTATTGGGTCAACCAACCTCTTTTGGCTTCTTTTAATATAAAAAAACACAAGGGCTTTAAAACAAAAGAGAAGGATTCTGGGTAAGACGACTATATACTTTTGGCTAAAGAAGAAATGGAAATTATGCTCTATTCACAACAACAAAATACTCAAAAGACAAGCTTTAGAGATCCTAAACTTGGAGTTGTAGATTCTTGGAGAATTTGTAGAACACAAAGGTTTTCAATTTGCCAATAAGAAAATGCTTATAATGGGCTTATAGCGGTGGGGTACCATGGAGGGGGCTTCCTTCAAAATAAAGTGGGTGGTGAATGAGAGTTTTTAGGAATGTTTAAAGATGAGTGGTCCCATGTATTGTAGCTTAAAAATTTCACCTTCTAAATTTGTGGAAGTTGGGAAGATTTAAAAAATTAAAAAAATGTAAAAAAAAATTTTTAGGGGGGAAAAATGACCACATCTTGCCATGTTGTAGATCTTTGGCCCCACCTCTTTTACACCCGCTCAAATTAAGAGGGTTAACAAGGAGGGGCTCCTATTTTGGAGGAAAAGATTCTATTTCCTAAAAAATAGATCCCCTCACTCCAATCTTACACAACAAAAATATTCTATACAACTTTAACCATTAAAATTCTAACTATAGTAATAAACTCACACAATTAAATATAAAAAAAGTGCATCTCATGAATGCAATATATCCTACCATAAGAAAAAAATGACATCTCATGACTTACCATAAGATAAACTAATAATAATAATTAATTGTACTTTAAATATAACCTTTATTCTAATTATACCATGTTTTTAAACTTAAAAGTTAAAAACATTAATTCATTTATCATAAAACAATTATCAGTAATTTTTTATATTTTTTTAATTATCAGTAATTTTTTATATCTTTTTACTTCACTATATTTTCCTATCTGGTAACTCATTAACTCATTTTTTTGGGTACATAGGCCTAGTTCAACGTTAACAAGGAGGGATCGTTGGAAGAACAAATTCTTAGCATTACAAATTTTCTTTGCACAAACACGTCCTTTTTGACCGAGAAAACTATGTGTTGTTGCAGCAGCTTCCATGTAGTGCCGCAAGCAATCTGTTGTTGCAGCAGCGTTCGCCCATTTCATTTTTATGACAATGTTTTCTCTACAGAAGCTCGTTCTCAGAGCCTCTTTTCACAGTTTGCCTCCTCCAAACTCAACATGTCCGAGGCCGAGATCGCTTGCGAGTCATTTGCACAACCTTCGAACTCTTTGCAACGAGGAGATCATTCATTTGTTAATGAACCACGGCTGTACTGAATCCCAAGCTGCCACATTAAGGTTTCAACACCACCTTATCTGTTGTACCGAAACAATATTGGAACCTAAGCTCAGACTAATGGAAGATTTCGGTTTTGTGGGTCAAGATCTGGCCAAGATCTTAACAAGAAATTCATACTTTATGAGCAGTAGCCTCAAGTACACCATTCTTCCAACGATGGAGTTTATGAAGAATGTATTTCAGGCCCAGGATGTGCTCGTGAAAGCTCTGTTAAAAGCACCAAGACTTCTGAGTTGTAGCTTGGAGAAAACGCTTAAGCCCTCGCTTGCTTTTTGGGAAGGATGGGGTTTTTCTGGGACGGAGCTCGTAAGCTTCTTACAGTTACGCCCAGATGTTCTCACACGAACGTCTCTAGCCCCGCAAAAGCGAATCTCATCAACAAGATTGGCGCCGGCAAAACGAGCAAACGCTACAAATATAGTGTAGCCATTGTGGCTATGAGTCGCGTGGAAACGTTAGAGGCCAAGGCAGAGAACCTCAGACTCTGCGGACTCAACCATGAAGAAACCTGGCAGCTACTGGGAGCTTCCCCTCTACTATTCTGTTTGTCTATGGAAAATGTTAGGGAAACAATGAATTTTCTGGTTAATAACATGCAGATCCCTGCAAATTATGTACTGAAGAACCCTATGATTGTAGCAGGCAGTTTGGCGAAGACTTTGAGGCCCAGGGTTTTGGTGTTGGAGAAAATCAAAACCACCAGTGACGCCAACTGGGCTCTGTCGACGGTATTGGGGATGACAGAGGCAAAGTTTATTAACAAGATTATAAAAGAGCATCCTGAATCTAAAACACTGTGGACAATTTATGAAAGTGCCGTCTCTAGTGCCTCCAAGCCCTCAAAGAGCTGAACTAAGGTATGCAATCTTAACCTTGAATCATTTTGAGTAAGCCGATTGCGATTGACGCAATCTTCAGTTTGATATAATTGGTGAACATTTAATACAAAGAAGTTTTGTTACTTCTGAAATTATCTGTTACATTTTATTACTATGTTCGAAACCGGAATTGTGTAAGTCATAAAAATGAACAGAGAAATGAATTCAAAATATAAATGAAGATGAAACACAATTACACAGAATTTTTTTATCGTGGTTACGTCCAGACTCAACTTACTATATTATTGAACAATCTCTGAATACACAATACATGACTGTAGAAGTCATTTATAAAAAGTACAAGGAGTACGAAGAGCTAAGAGGGACAGTCATGACTGTTGGGCTTCATATCCCAACGATCTTCCCGTAAAGTCCAACCGGTAGAGCATTCCCTGCCTCCCATTTCAAATTTTAGAAAACCCGGAAAATCCAACCGGTACAGCATTCCCTGCCTCCCATTTGAAGTTTTAGAAAACAAAGAGACCTTGAGATGGTCTCAAGATTGCCATACTTTGCTTCAGCACACTGCAAATTAGTCTTCTCCACATTTTACAAACTTGATAAAATATAGCAAACCTATTACAAGCCCATTCCAATTTTCTAAATGAAAATTATTAAAATCTTTTTGAGTTGGCAGCCTTTCAAACTCCTCATGAAATTCTCTAAATGGGGCAAAAGGGAAAGAAACATATCTTGCCTTGCCCAACTAAAATTATCTGTTCCAACTTCCATGGTGTCCACAACATCGTCCGCTCGAAAATTAATAAATGCAAAACTACATAACCTCTCCGTGCTACTGTCATTTATAATGACATCATTTGTTATATTTTCAAAATACTTGCTAAAATCATCTTCTAATATGACCAGCTCTGACTTTTTGACTTCCTCCAAGCAGTCATCGATGCCATCTCAACAATGGTCTTGCCCATTTCATCCTCACTTGGGCATCTATTCATTTGTCCATTCACCTGTTCCACTGCTGCAAGAGCCTCCATTGGCCACACCATTTTCCCATGCTTCCCAGCGGCAGTGATGTCCAGTGTCAAGGCATTACAAATTCTGAGCAGATTGTTGTCGAGAGTTTCAGATGTCTGGCTCTCATAGGCCTGGTTCAAAACCCCACTCACCACAATCACCATTTGCTCTGCCAAATCATATGACTGTTGGGCTGACGTTTTGGATTGGCTAGAGCATGAAGTATCATGGGCTGGAAATATTTGGAATTAAGTGGGAAAGGAGTTACTCGATGTTCAATTGTTGACCACCGTGTGCTGGTGTGTAGCAAAGCACGTGCCTGGGATGTGGGAAATATTCCCATCATGAGCTTCTTCAGAGGAATTGTCTAATGTGTGGGTTCACAGTATGGGATACAAATGATTCTCACCATGGTCTGCAGACTGTGGGACAATACCCTGCATCTTGTGCACTTCACCATCAACATAGGGGACAATATCAATTGAATTTGAATCGCCAAACTGCCATCTAAACAATGGTGGCTCTGTCATGTTAGTTTCCACGGGGGTAATAATTGTCGCTAGTAAGAAGATGCAGTGTTGCCTAGATCAGTGCATGTCGAGTCGACAAATTGAAATCGTGCGTCTCCAGTTAACATACTAGTAGAGTAGTCCCCAACGTAATTGTTTGATTTTTCCATCACTGAGGTCTGCAAGTCCCGTGGAGTTTCTGTCAGATGAGGATGAATCTCTATGGGAAATGTGTTGTGCAAGCAATCAGAAGAATGTGGGCAATCAAGCGCATTCAACATCTAAATGCTTGGTAAAATTTTGAGGATTGAAGAATGTCTCTTCCACAATGCCATGCTCTGGCCTCTCAATGGCCTGGCCTTTCCAATCCTCTTCTGGACACTTTTCCAACTTTTTATTTTCTCTTTGCCGAACACCTCAGCTCTATGCCAAATAGGCATGGCTCTCTTGAGGTTTGAATCATTATTCCATCGCTTTCGCTCTTTCTCATCTGTCTCTTTATCTTCTTGCACAGAGAAAACTGCAATTAATGCATTTGATTCTGCTTCTACTTCTGCAATCTGCAACAATAAATCATCAGAGTTCTTATTTTCTACCATGCCATAGGCTTCTGGATAATTCACAACCTTGAGCTCTTGGTTCTCTCTGGCCTCCTTGAGCTCTATAATCTCCGCACTCTGTAGATCTTCAGTTGCCTGGCACCTGGAATTTTCTTGTGATTCCTTTTCACCTAGAGGAAACTCTATCTCAGCAAGTCATACATTTTTGCAAGATAAAGGTCCTCTGATTTGCTCTTCCCTGTATTCTCTTTTTCCTGAAACATAATTTCTTTTGAAAACTCCCACTCTTTTTTAAAGGTATCTTTCTCAATATTCATTTGGTGACACAAAAGAACTTATAGCGCATCAAAAACAACTCATCTGTCAATATGAAATTTTCTTCCTTCAACCTCATAAATCTTTCTTCTTGGTACTCCTCTGTTTTATAAACATCAGCTTCATCAACTTCACCCTTGCTTTCTTCAACATCTTCATCTTCAGCCTCAACTTCATCCTCACTTGCTTCAGCGTCCTCCTCCTCAGCGGAATCCAATTTTTCAAGAAATTCTTCAATGAAAAAATCAGTATCACCATCATCTTCCTTCATCTTTGCTTAAGCCAAACTTGGCTTTGATATCAATTGTAAGTAATAAAAATGAACAAAGAAATGAAATAAAATTATAAAAATATAAATGAAGAAGTGTTAGGATTTAACCACGGACATAAATAACAATTACATGCAAATATAAACAATAGCAGAAAACAATAGATCACACAGAAGAGAACACAAGACACCAAGATTTAACGTCGTTCACCCAAAATCTTGGGCTACATCTAGCAAACAACAAGTCCAATATTATTACGATCCAATGATCACAACTTGATCACAATATGTAATCCCTTACAGCTCAATACCGCCGCAAGAAGCAATTTTCGCAGCACACCTTATGAAACAATCCCTAACCTTAAGCCCTTTTATAAAATTATTTTTGCTGCTTTAGGGTTAAAATTAGTTACAACATGTCGGCTATAAATTGACGAATAAATAATAGCCAATTGGCAAATATTAGCCCAATTTTTTTTCAGGCCGATGCCCTGAATCTTAAAGAATTTATAAAGTATGTATAGTACTTCCCTGATAAGTCACCACAAATAACAATCTCCCACTTGGGGATTGATCAGACTCCACACTAGACAACAATCTCCCACTTGGAGACTGATCCTATAGCAATACTGCTACCACATGGGGCTCCCACTGGATCAAATCACCTTGGACTATTGCTCTTTTATCCCTGTTCAGTCTAGAAGACCAGCCAAAGCTGAAGAGGAATTCAACTTCTCCCTTGTCACTACCTTTTTAAACATATCCGCTGGATTGTCATCTGTATGTATCTTGTCCAACTTTAACTGTCCATCATCTAAAACTGACTGAATGAAATGGTATCACAACTGTATGTGTTTTGTCTTTGAATGCAAAATGCAAAGCTGAATTCTTTGCAAGATGAATGACACTTTGGCTATCTGTAAACAAATAATTATCCCTTTGAGGGTGTCCCAATTCTTTCGAGAAGAACTGAAGCCATATCATCTCCTTGGCTACCTCTGTAGCAGCAACATACTCGGCCTTTGTAGTGGATAAAGCATTAACTTTTTGTAACCTAGAAACCCAACTCATGGCTGTCCCACCAATAGTAAATACATAACTTGTAGTACTCCGCCTGGTATCAATATCCCCTGCCAAATCTGAGTCAACATATCCTTCTAAATCAGTAGTAGAGCCCCCAAAGTGTAAGCACTTATTAGATGTTCTTCTCAAATATCTGAGAATCCATTTGACTGCATTCCAATGCTCAATTCTTGGATGACTCATACACTTGTTAATGACTCCTACATGTGCAATATCTGGCCTTCTACATACCATCATACATCAAGCTTCTTATAGCTGAAGCATAGGGTACCTTAGACATCTTATCCTCCTCTTCTTGTGTCTTTGGACACATCTCCTTATTTAACTTCAAATAACCAGGTAAAGTTGTGCTGACAGCTTTAGCATTCTCCATAGAGAAACGTTGCAACACTTTCTCAATATAATCAACTTGAGATAAAATCAATTTCCTATTCTTCTTATCTCGGCAAATCTTTATACCAAAGATTTGTTTCGCTGCCCCCAAATTCTTCATAGTAAATGCATGTGCTAACTGGCATTTCAACCCCTTAATGTGATCCATGTTAGACCCATCTACAAGCATATCAACATATAAACATAAAATAATATAGCTATCATCATCCAACCTCTTAAAATAAACACAATGATCTGAATGACATCTACTATATCCATGTGCATGTATAAAATTGTCAAATTTTAAATACCATTGCCAAGGTGCTTGCTTCAAGCCATATAAACTTTTCTTCAATCTGCACATAGAGTTCTCCTTACCTTTGACCTCAAATCCCTGTGGTTGTGGCATATAGCTCTTTATCCAAATCACCATGAAGAATGGTTGTTTTAACATCAAGCTGCTTCAAATGCAAACCTTCAGTAGCCACAATACTTAAAATAGTTCGAATAGAAGTCATTTTAACAACAGGAGAGAATATCTCATCAAAATCAATGTCTTTTTTTTGTGCAAATCCTTTTACAACTAACCTAACTTTAAATTTTTTTTACCTCCATCTTCTTCTTTCAACTTGTAAACCCATTTATTCTGTAAAGCCCTTTTACCTGCAAACAACTTGCATAAATCCCATGTCTTATTTTTTTGCAAAGAGTCCATTTTGTCTTTCATTGCAAACTCCTACTGAATCTTAGTAGCCACCTGCGCAGCTTCATCATAACATTCAGGTTCACCAGCATCAGTAAGTAAAATAGAATACAAAGAAGGAGAAAATCTTTCTGAAGGTCTAATTAGCCTTGTTGATTGTCTAACATTCATTGGTGTGTATGGTATTTGTTATTGCACATCATGAGGAATTGCTGGAACATCTTTTTTTGGAGTATCATCCAACACTACATAATCATCTTCTTTCTTCTCATGTTGCTGCAACAGATCTTTGTACAACACTTTCTCATTGAATATGACATCCCTACTTTTTATAATTTTACGATTTTCAAAATCCCAAAGCCTATAAGCAAATTCATCAATGCCATATCCAACAAATACACATTTCTTTGATTTAGCTTCTAGCTTGATTTTATTTTGAGAATCTATATGAGCAAATGCTTCAGAATCGAAGGTTTTGAGAAAAAAATACCTCACTTTCTTACCAGTGCATGCTTCTTTCGAAATACCACAACCCAAAGGAGTAGAGGGACCTCTATTAATCAAATATATAACAGTATGAACAACCTCTGCCCCCATGTTTAAGGGTAACTCAACATGCAACCTCACGCTCTTTGCGCGCTCCATTATAGTCCTGTTCATGCGATCAAACACTCCATTTTCCTGTGGAGTCTTTAGAACAGTTTTTTTTCTACGAATACCATCAATGGAGCAATAATCTTCAAATTCATGACTGCAATACTCACTACCATTATCAGATTTGAGACATTTTAATCTTTTACCAGTCTCATTTTCAACCAAGCATTCCCATTTCTTAAAAGTTTGAAATACATTAGATTTCTGTCAAAGGAAATAAACCCATACTTTTCTAGTTGCATTATCAATAAATGTAATATAATAATAAAAGCCACCAAAGAAAGATACCTGAGCCGGACTCCATACATCTGTATGCACAAGTTCTAATCTTTCTCTTTTCTTTTCCTTCCCAATCTTCACAAAACCCACTCTCTTCTGTTTTCAATACACACAAATTTCACAGAAATCCATATTAACACATTTTAGACCTGGTAAAACTTTCTTTGAATGAAGTACTTTCATACCTTTCTCACTCATGTGCCACAATGTTGTATCAAAATCTACAACAGCTATTTGTTCTCCCTGCTCAACAGCAGCAACTGTTTCTGAACATTCATTTTTCTCTGAAACAATTGAAGTAGAAGGAACAATATGACCTGTACAAAGATATAAGGTGCCTACTTTCACACCTCTTGCTACTACAAGGGAACCTTTTGAAACCTTTCAATTTTTATCATTAAAAGTAATTACACAACCCTCATCGCCGAGTTGCTTTGCTGAAATTAAATTCCTACTCAGCCTTGGAACACGTCTTACCTCATGTAGTAGCCAATGATTCCCATTCTGCAACTTAATCTTAACTTTTCTCCTTCCAACAATTTGACAGAGTTCATTATCTCTCAATTAAACAAGCCCAAAATCCCCTTGGGCATAATCAATGAAATAACCTCTATGAGGTGTCACATGAAACGAAACACCAGAATCTAAAACCCATGAATCATCAACACTTTCTAAAGATAGAAACAAAGCATCCTCTTTGGATTTGTTACATACCACATTTGCTTCCTTGTCTCCATGTTGTTTTTCCTTTTCATTTTTCTTCGAGTCCAACAATCTTTCTTCTTATGCCCTGGTTTTCCACAGTACTAGTAATCATTTGGTCTTCTTGATTGAGACCTCTTCCCTTTTGACTTGCCTCTTGATTTTCCATGATTTCTAGAATTACTTCATTTCTCAATCATTCTGCCCCGACTTTGTGCGTTCAAAGCATTTCCAGATGTAGATTCGCCTGAGGTTTTCCTACGAGTTTCCTCACTCAAAATAACATCGATCACATCATCATATTTTAGAGTATTAGATACAGAAATGGAATTACTCACAACCATTACCAAGCCATTCCAATTTTCAAGCAAAGAACACAAAATCAAGAGAGCCCTAATTTCTTCATCAAAATTAATACCCACAGAAGATAATTGACTAGTAATAGTATTAAATTCGTATTAATGATTTGCAACAGATCCACCTTCTGCCATCTTCATATTAAATAAACGCTTCATGACAAATATTTTGTTTGAAGCCTTTCATACAATTTCACTAGCTTTCCATCAACTCTTCTGTCTTCGTTTTTGTAATATTAAATGCCACCAATGGTGTTAGGCATAATCAAATGCTTCCAAGTGCCTTTCTATCTAGAAGATCCTAGTTGTCATTTGTCACAGAGCCCTGATTCTTGTTTTTTTCCTTCCAACGGCTTCCATAAATCCTTCTGATAAAGATAGTCTACTATTTGTATCTTCCATAATTGAAAGTTTTTCCTATTAAATTTGTCAACCCGCAGCTTACCCTCGTTTGCCAACGCTCCCACTCAACCGTAAGACTTTCCTGCAGAGGATAATTGGAAAAAGAAAAGAAAAGAAAAACAAAAAAAAACCTCGCTCTGATACCACTTGTTAGGATTTAACTATGGACATAAATAACAATTACATACAAATATAAACAATATCAGAAAATAATAGATCACATAGAAGGGAAACAAGACACCAAGATTTAATGTGGTTCTCCCAAAATCCTGGGCTATGTCCAACAAACAACAAATCCAATATTATTATGATCTAGTGATTACAACCTGATTACAAACTGTAATCCCTTACAGCTCAATACTATCACAAGAATCAATTTTTGCATCACACCTTATGAAATAATCCTTAACCTTAAGCCCTTTTATACAAGTATTTTTGCCGCTTTAGGGCTAAAATTAATTACAACATATTGGCCATAAATTGGTGAATAAATAATAGCCAATTGGCGAATAGTAGCCCAATTTTTTTTATGAAGTATGTATAGTACTTCCTTGATTGGTCACCACAAACTAACAAGATGAAACACAAGTATATAGAAAATTATCGTGGTTCACCACAACTGTGGCTATGTCCACACTCAAGCAAGGAATTACCATATTATTGAACAATTTCTGAATAGACAATACATGACTGCAGAAGTCATTTATAGAAAGTTAAAAGAATATGAAGAGCCAAGAGGGAGAAGGAACTGTAACCATTGGGCTTCATATCCCAACAAATTGTGCTAGTGCAAGGAGTGAGCAGTCATTCATAACTCCAGAAAACAAGTTTTCTAGCCCATAAATGTTTACATAAGTTGTAATTATTACTTTGATGTAGTAACATTTACAACAGCGAAGTCGGTTCTTCAAGAATACACGATGATGAAACCAGTAGACCAAAACACTAGGGTTTTGCATTTGCAGTGGAAATTCGTCAATGATGACATCAGAAAACATTATTAGTTGGAAGTCAGCTAATTAATGGTTTAAAGCCGAAGTTTGGTACTTAGCCTGATCAAGTAAGTTTCAAGCTTTGGCCCTATAAATTAAAAAATTCTATGTTTATAGAAATTAGAGTTTTATCGTTTTCAATTGTGTTTATGCAACTTCCCACGATTTAATTTCAAAGAACAGGTTGCTGTGTTACATTTGGCAGAAATTGCTCATGATTTAATGATTTCCTGAGGGCTTAAATTTTTTAAGAAACTGCTGCTAAATAAATGAATGCTGAAAATGATGACGACTTTCTTAAGTTTTAGTTTAAGGGTTTTCAATAATGATTTTGACTTTTTGAAACACAGCTGTCCAAGTTTGATTGAACTTCAGAAAATCAAAACTTCTAAAAAAAACCATAGAAACGTAGGAGAGTGCAGGTTTCTGTCAAAATTCAAGATTTGATTGAGTGAATGCGACAAATGCATGATCTCAGGTCTTTGAGAGTTGAAAGTTGATCTCAGATTTTAACTTTTTGCAAGTTTACCACAAATCCATCATCTCTCAAAATCATGTTTTTTTCCTTGTTACCCTAAATTTGGGGTAGGCTGATTCTGATGGGTTTCAGAGGTGAAATTTCTTTCACACTTTTTGGATGGCAGTAAAAATAATATATAAACAACAAAAGATTAATTTTTGAACATTAAGCATAGACGATAGTACAAGAGTTGCAATTTATCATTTGTGTAAATGGTATGAGTAAAAGAAGCTCAAATTCATGCGTAGTTGATGCAGGGACATCCACGTGGAGGTAGCCGCGTAGAGCTTTTTAATAATCATTCACTCCTACATTACAACTTTGACTATATTTAGCATGGTGTTGGTAAACAGATTTGTTCTTTTAAATTATAACTCTTGAGTGCCCAAACTTGGAACAATATCTGGTTACAAACAGTTGAAAAGTCACTTATGGATGAATTGGCTTTTCTCTGAATTGGTAGGTACAGCTCCCTAGAATAGATTTGTAATGAATTATGATTTTCTCCTAAACTAATTCGGGGTATGTTCTTAACCTGAGAACAGAAGAGGTAGAACCAAGCTAGACCTAAATAGAATCTAACTCAGGCAAGTAAAAATTTCTGAATATCTAAACAAGTTTATGAATCCACACATCTTATGAATTCACAAAGCTTAACTGAGTAATAACTAGTGCAGAGCTAAGTTAGAACTAGGTTAATATGAATCTGAACTGCAATTAACAAATGAAGATTGCTGAAGGGATCTCTCTTTGAATGAACAATGACACTACTTATCACATCCATTCGCTGTTTTGAAACAAGGGAATGAAACTTTGTTCTTTCCTTTCTTCAATTCAAACAAAAGAGAAAACATATGACTAAATCTAATAGAACTGGAACATAAAATAATTGATATAAAATACCATTCAATTGTCCCTGCAACATAAAGTATTTCACACCAAAAATTCGCTGACCTTTTGTTAATCTTTCAATCTCATACATATACAATTTTGAGATGACCGTTACAATGGAAGGTCAATCGGTTCATCTTCTCAAGATTGACAAATGGCAAGGCACCAATTTGTTACATTTCAATAATTACAAAGGAAAACAAAAGAAAAGGCAGAATGTGAATCACTTCGACTTCTTCCCCTTTTCTGCTTTTGCTTTGTAGGCCTTGGTGGCAACTATGATTGGGATGAGCTCTTCATGCCTAGGCATGTGGATATTGGTATACCTTAAGAGCCATTTGGAATGCTTTCCGGCTAACTCCTTTACAACATTTAGTTGATTTGGTAGTTCCTTTGTGGCCACGTGTATGCATCCGCTAAGTGCCTGGAGTTCAACAACCTTGTTTTGACTACAGGAAGATATATCAAACAAACTATCTAAAAATTTGGAAAAGTTCTCCTTCATGACGTTGATTCCAATAAGTGCTTTTCCTTGGCTACTAGTCTGGGAATCTGTATGTAATCCCTTCATAAGTTCAAATCCTTTGTCTTGTGTCTTCTTCACTTTATCCTCTGTTTCTTTAAGCCCTTTCTCTGTGGACTGGATCATCTCAGTCTTAAACTGCATGCTTTGAAGCCACTCGAACAAAGGTTTGTCTCCCTTTGGCAAGATTTTTGCCTCAACCACTTCCTTGGCCTTCATCTGGATGATCATTTTCAAGAGGGAGATGCAATCATCACACTTCACCCTTTCTCCAGCCAGAGTATTGCTATTTGATATAATGTTATCTATTTCTATTTCCAACCTTAAGATAACATTACCAATCTTTTCTACAATAGTGGCTCCTTTTGATTTGAGCTTCTCAATCCATTCTTTACCAATCTGACCAAAATGCCTATCTTCTTGGAGTTGGGAGATGAGGGCCTAAACTTCAGCAGCAGTAGGATTTTTGGTCACTGGTACCCCAGAGATGGCTGCCAATGGAGTGACTAGCTGTTTGATGAACTTATTCAATTCTTCTATTTCAGCTTTCATTTTGGTCTTGGACAACTTTAGACTTTCTAACTGCCCCTCAATCACCTCGTTGGTTGACTTCCACAAGCTAACTTTGGTGTCATGCCTAGCTTCTCCAAGATCCACAGAGTGTAGAGTAAAATCATCAGTAGTCATGTCCTCAATCTTCCCTCCTTTGTTGGGCTTGGCGATCTGCATTGTCAGGTGACTTGTTTTTGGATCTTGCCCAAGTATGGACAAGGTTTTTTGCTTCTTTACTCTTGTCAATGCAGAGCCAGAGCGGATTGCGAGAGATACAGTATCTTTAGCAGAAGTGCTCTCATCTTTCCTTTTCCTTTTCCTCTCCAGAGTATCCTCCAACCAGGAGTCAGTACCTATCACCTTGGAGGCCGTCTCGAGTGATTCTATACTAAACATCTTCCTTTTAGCTGGAGTGGTTGTCATAGCAGCCGAAGAGAAAGGATTTTTGGATCTCAGGAGATGAGCTTAGAAGAACTCTGACCTTTATCTACTTCTAGAGTTTTCTTTGCTGCTTCATCTGACTCAGTAGACTCACTACTGTTGCTCTTTCCATCCCCTAAGTCTACTATCTGTATTGAAGTACCATTTGGTTGCAGAAGTGTAGCACTTGCTGGCGGAACGGGACTATGATGAGGAGGGGGAACTGGAGTAGTATGGGGAGAAGGAATTGGAGAAACGTGAGGTGATGGAATTCGTGTGACATGGGGGGATGGAATTGAGGCGGCCGTGCTATCCTTCGGCTCCTCCATCTTTTCTTTAGCATCAGTCTGGGTTCCAATGACTGGGAGGGAACCATCATGACAGGTCTTGGCTATGGGGACATTCTTGTCCGGAGGTTGATCACCTCCACCTGAAGGTTGAGCTGGTCCTTGAGTGGCAGCTATTGTTATGCCTGGTGTAGCACTCAGAGATGAGGAAGGTGTTGCAGTTGCTGGAGAAGCTTGAGTGGTGGTACCTTTGCTTTGGCTCCTCTTGGTTGTCCATTCAACCCATTTCCCCGTTCTCTTGATGATCCTGGCCATCATGATATCAAAATTCTCCTCAACATCTACATAAGGCTCTGAACTGATATGAATCCCCCATAACTTAGTTAAATATGTATTACTATACATATTTTGGCCATCGTCTTCCAAGCCTTCTACATCAAAGTTGATACCATGTGTTTTAATCTGCTCCACTGTGAGCCTAGTGAAAGCACGATCTCTGCTTTCAAGCTCATCTCTACAGTCTGCCCAATAATCTTCGACAATGGTAACATGTTTGATCACGCTCCCAATCTGCAACACATCTCTTGCATACCCATTTGGGTCGAACATAGGTCTTACGACCTCATATGCCTCCAATTGATATTTAGTCTCGAATGCATTGAGCATATTTTTCGCATCAGAGCAAGACTCGCAATTGTAAGCTCCAACCTTCATAGGGAATTCATACCCTTTCTTCTTCAAGCTTGCGCTCAGCACGTTCACTTGGATCGCTTGCCTCACGATCATATCGCTCGGATACCTGGGCAGCTTCAAAAGAGATCCATCGAAAGCTGCAAGACGCAAATATGAGAAGGATGAGAACTGAATAAAATAGCTACCAAACTGACTAATGGCCGCCACTGCCTTCGGGCTGAACCTTCTCTCTGGGCATCCTTGGAGTTCCCTGCAAATTCTCATTGTAAAGGCGTCATTAACCTTGACATATTCTGCATAACTATTCTGCAATTGCAAACATGGATAGAACTCATAGCTTTTCACATCATCAGAAAAGTTCTCTATTCTGGGAAGGCATGGCCACAATTGTAGAGAAGCTTGTAATATCCTCCCCTATTTTTTTCCAAATAAAGAAACTTGCAAGCTACTTTATGATATCAATTAATTTGCTTAATAACTCAACATAGCATTTTTGTCAAACACTTGGCACACATACTACAATATATAGGAAAATCTGAAACTTCTTATTTGCTAATTAAATATTGATTTTTGTCATGTAAATGTGCTCATACAATTGTTTAACATGCTGCGACAAATATCAGTCTCGTATTCAACAACTACAATGCAAAAAGTATAAAAATTTGACAAAAGAAACCTGGAATTAGTTGCTGTAGTATTTTTGCAGATGTAGTTGGCAACCTACCAAACCCCCAAATCAGCAAGAATAAACAATAAACTTGTTGCAAATATTGTTCACGCACTGTAGCAAATTCACTATTCATGCACACTGTAGCAACCACTATCCACACGCACTGTAGCAAAACACTATTCATCCGCACTGTAACAAAACACTATTCAAGCGCACTGTAGCAAAACACTATTCATCCATATTGTAGCAAAACACTAAATGAAACCCAGTATGTTTGGAAACACCGTTAATCCTCTTGACTGTGTCTTTCAACAGCGAAGAGAATGCTAGCAAAGAAGGATTCCGTTCTCCAAACCCGATAATCAGATATCCAGCAACATAACAATAATCTTCATCCAATCATACTAAAAAGAAGCTCTTCCATTTCTTTTATAGTGTTCTCACAAGAGCTCAATCCTTCGTTTTCTCAATGTGGGATAAAACATAACTCCCTTTATGTAACTTATGTCTCCAATGTGTTATAAAATAAAGGGGACTCTTTTAATTTAAATATTTTTCACAAACTATAGTTTATGTATTAATAAAGTTAAATATTTAAATTTAACTTTATAAAATAGCTTTATCAATGCATAATAAATTTTATCAATGATAAACAAGTCTTCTTGTCGATTTTTAAACAATTACCATCGACATACCGCTGCCATTGGATGTTCGACCATGTCCAAGATGACTTACTATAAATAGTAAGTATGCCCAAAGTTGCTTCAAAACCTCTCAGAAAGACTTGCAACTGAAACTATCTAGGCCAAATGGCCTCTAAGTCCCTTTAATGTCCTGGTTAGCCTACGGGACCGTGGGGAAATAGCCTAACGACAACATCATGCTATGAATGCTAAAAAGGGGACATTACAAAGGTAGCATATAAATAAGAAAAGAAGACATATAAAAGGTGTTGTAAAACTTCGCGGTGCTAAGGGCTCTAGACAGATGCTCACTTACCTCATAAGCCCAATCAACATACTGTGTGTCTGAACAGATAATTTGTACCAGAAAGAAATACTGTTCAACAAAATTAAGTGCTTCTACCTCACCTTTCAATCTCTACAAGAGAACCAGAATGTCTACGATCTTAGGCTTGAGATCAATGTCGAATAGAGTTTTAGGAACCTTACTTTTGGCGCCTCGTGGCTTTTGAAACCAAGATCTCATAATTTCTTTTCTCCACACCATTTTCTTCAAAGAGAACTCAGACATTGCTCCTCCTACTGTTAACTCAGAAAACTCTTCCTGTTCTAGAACTTAGAGGCAATTTACTACAGTTTGCCTATCGATAGAGATTAGAACTGTATGATTAGGCAGCAAAATTTGTCTAGTATCTGGGTTGTAGTGATTTATGCATTCAACAATCAACTCATGAGCTTGAATTGCCACCAGAAACCCAGCTGCCTCCACTAGCCCACTTCCTTGGAGCGTCTCAGTTATAGGATGAATTGGCTCCGACCTCAACCTCCTTTTAAAATCTTGCATGCCATAGAAATAGAGTAAGGTATCTGTGAAAGTTTGCAATGTGGATTTGATCCCATTAAGTCCGTCAAACCCAACAAATCTGGTTGCCATTCTATCTGAGGTAGAAGTAAATCGAAACTTTGAACTCGAAGGAAGCGCAGAGGATAGAATTTGCAAGTTTAAGAGATTTGAAAACGTTGTGCAATTCAAAAGCATAACAGTTCAAAAAAAATCAGTAATTTGAAAAACTGTTATGTTTCCCTCTATATAGAAATCCTAATTCACTCGTTAACCTTCAAGATCTGCGCTACATGAATGAATTAAAGGATAAATCCGTTGGATTAGTAAATGCGTGAGTTTCTAATGAACATTTCCATGTCTTTTCATTGTTTCCGTTGGCTTAATGGTAACTTTCCTTTATTTCATACTTACCTTCTTGTTTTTCACCTAGTTCTGAAAAATTAAGAACAGAGTACTCTGTAAGGAAATATCCGCCCAGCCAGATTCTGCTCACTACACTTTTCCAACTGCGATTAGCTTGTTTCCATTATCATCTTAAGGTGTCTTACGCGCAATTTGTGTGCCCAATTTGCTTACAAAGTCAATTTTTTCATGAATGCGAAAAGCCACCTCTATGGGTTGAAAACCCGCCAAGGAGAAGGCGATTTCCGTTTTTCTGCCTATGCTTTTGTTTTCACTTTATCCTTCAAGTTAGTGTGCCTTTTAGTTTTGGAAAAGCTAAAAGGGACTGCGAAAGTCGAAGAGGGGCCCACTTACTTGTTTTTCTCATTTACAAATGCCTTTAGCAGAAAATTGACTTCATGGGTCGAAAGCTCGCCGTGGAGAAGTCATTTTAGAGTTTTCCGCTTAAGGTAATTTTGAGCACCATGATGAATCCCGAATGTTTTCCAAGGTGGAATATTGTGATGAAAATAAGGCTTATCCATAAAACAACTCATTCCCTTCTTGCTTTAGTCTGCAATCCACATTTGTTAACCTCTACGGAAAATCACCTTCATGGGTTGAAAACCCACCGAGGAGAAGGCGATGTTTGATTCTTCGCAAGCTTCATTTTTTTCATTTATAAATCATGATAAGCCATGAACATGTCCATCATTGAAAATAACTTTGTGAATTGCAAGAATCTCCATCGAATTAGGTTCTAGACTACCCACAAACTCACGACATTGAGGAAAAACCCACCCGGCCATGTGATGCAAGAGAAGGAAAAAATGGATAATCCGATGGAGAAAGAGAAACTTCATACCTAAGAAAGAAAGACTAGACCTAGACATACCTAGACCAAACTAAGACACAAAATTTTCCACTTTGCAAAATGGGTACATGATGAAAAGTGGTAGGGTAATACAGCATGGAAGTAAGTGATACTTGTTTTTTTTTTCGCATTCAAAGCATTTTCCCTAGGAGTTATTTTTGGAAATATGCAGGAGAGTAGGGGCAGGTTTTGAGGAAAATTTTGAAGGTTTTTTTTGAGAGAATTTGAAGGGTTTTTTTGTACGAAGGGTTCTTTCTTTATTTCAGGTCTGATATGTCTGTTTTGGGAAAGGGAGTGGTATTTTGTGGCAGGTCTGTAAAATCAAAATCAGACGAAAATGTTGTAAATCCAAGCCAATAGACTATCACCATTTTTTAATGCAAATTTGTTTTGTGTTTTAATAAGGAATTCTGAAGTTTGCCACATTAGTCTGCAACTCTGCTGTCCATTTCCTTTTATTTTGTTGTTATATATTTTAGATTTGTAAATATTTTGAGTGTTAATTGAGATAGGTAAGAATGGGGTTCTGCACTCCTTGCAAGAGTTATACTGGTGTTCGAGATTTGTATCAGAGAAAATATTAGCATTTGTATTTGTTGTGAGGTTTTCACACCATCGCCCCAAAATTTTGGGAACCCCCCTTTTTTTGATTGCCTTGACAAATTTTTGGATTGTCCAACAATTTTGAGTTTTGAAAATTTCACTTCTTGGCACCTACAGGACAAATGTAGGGAGGCTTAGCTTATTTTCACCCGGCTTCGCGTGATTTTCTAGAGTCACCAATTTCATCCTTAGGCCAAACAAATTCAAAGTTAATTCCAACTTAGTAGGATAAAATTGTGAATTTTGTAATTAGACATTTTCTTCTAAAAATTTGGATATAATTGTATAAATTTGGATAATTTTCAAAAGATGAAATTTTTGTTAAATTTGGTCTTTTGGAAAATCTTAATTATTTTTTGGTGAAGAAAATTAATTTTTGTGATGGTGAAGTCAAATTGCAAAATCGATTTTTAGGCTCTAGAGAAATAATTTTATTTGTGTTAAAATGCTAAAATTGGTTACCAAAATCGATTTGAATTAAAATTGCAAAAGTTGGCTTTAAATGGATTAAATTGCCTTGAAAACTTTTTTGCCATTTAATGAAATTAGTAATTTAATATTGAAAAATGGCTTTGGCTAGCCAAAATCTAATTTTAATGACATATTAATTACTAAATTTTTATTAAATGGAAATGTTCAACACCTCTAAGGCATTATTTATTTTCTTTTGCAAATTTGGTCCAATTGGCAATTTAAAAAGTCAATTTTCATTTTAGCAAAATTAATATTTAGCTAAGTATTTAATTGTGGGCCATAATTTTTGCTTTAATTATTGTTTTTCTTGCTCCTAGGGTCCAAGTCGGCTAGCTTGGAGAGAGTAAGAAAGTTGGGTATAAGAGGAGGCCTCTCTCCCATTTCCTCCTCACTTCTCACTTCTCCTTCTCAAGGTGTTGGCGATTAAGGAGTAGATCTGCACTCTTCTTGCTTGGCGAATTTTGTGGTAGGCGAAATTTGTGGGAGCCGAAATTTGTGGGAGGCGAATTTTGTGGAAGGCGAAATTTGTGGGAGTCGGAATTTGTGGGGGCCGAAATTTGTGGGGGCCGAATTTTGTGGGAGATAAAATTCTGATTTTTGCAAGAGGCTGCAATTTTTTCCCCAGGTTGGGTAATTTTATTTGGAGGTGAATTGCATGATAAATTTCTAATTTGCAAGGGATTTGAAGTTCTTAAGGTCAAGTCCTAATTCCGAAAAGTTGCTGTAAGATTATTGGTTAAGGTGAATTTTCATCATCTAGAGTTGCAAGGGGTCCTTAAGCTGACATCTTTCTTTTGTTCTAGTCTTAGGATTGCTTCCCTTGGTTCTACTTGCCTTCTGGTTCACCACTCTACCATCTCGTAATCGGGCGATGAGTATGGAGGATGTTAGTGCAAGTAAGAATCCCAAGTGGATGAACACTAAGAAACACAAAGAGGATATGATGCCCAAAACACTCTTCTTCTCGAAAATGAAAAGAATAACCGACACCAATATCGGTACAGTGGACATGATACAGATGAAGGACAGATTAAAAGAAGGACAATCCCCTTTGGCTATTGGTAAAGCCTAAAGGTAATTTCAAATCATTTAGAGTTGAAAGGGGTCCTTGAGCGGATTTCTCTCTTTTGTTCTAGTCTAAGGATTGCTTCCCTTGGTTCTACTTGCCTTTTGGTCCACCACTCGACCATCCCGTAATAGGGCAACGAGCATGGAGGATGTTAGTGCAAGTAAGAATCCCAAGCGGACAAGACTAAGAAAGACAAAGAGGATATGATGCCCAAAATGCCCTTCTTCTCGAAAATGAAGAGAATAACCAACACCAATATTGGTACAGTGGACATGATACGGATGAAGGACAAACTTAAGGAAGGACAATCCCCCTTGGCAAAGAGGATGTCAACGAGACAGATTTTGGATCGAGGTTGGATGAGTTGGAAAAGGTTGCTAACAAGAAGAAGCATTTGGGCACCCTTTCCTCTCTCAATGCTTTTATCAGATTTGCGAAGAAATATGAGAAGGATCACGAAAGGATAGTACAAGCAGCGAGCAGTGTTGCGAAGTTAGCGGAACTCAGGGTGAAGCACACACCTTGTCCTCCTATGGAAGAAGTTAATGAAAGGCTAGCTAAGTTCATTACCTTAGCTAAAAAAATGAAAGAAAAAGGGAAGATTTATATTAGAAGATCATTTGATGTAAAGCCCAAGTGGCAATTTCCCTTTCTTATAGAATAGGACAAGTGTCTATTTCTGATTGGCCACCATTTTGGTGCCTTCTCATTGGTTGCCACTTTTTGCACTTTTTTCATTGGTCCATTGATGAGGTGGTAGCTTTTCATTGGCCGATGGGGTGGCAACCCTAATTAGGGTTTTGAGGATCCAATTTGGATCGTTGATCTTATTTTGATCTCCACCGTCCGTTGTATTTTTGGCCCCTATAAAAGGGCATTTGCTCTCATTTGTAAAGGTTTGGAGAAATTGTTGCGAATATAATACCAAAATTGCTCTCTTTTTCATTGTTGCGATTTGCATGTTGATTAAGAACATTGGGTATTATTGCATGTTTTCTACTTCCACTTAGTTAGATTTCCTTTCAAGTTGTTGAAGCAAATTTTATTTGAAGTTGTTTAAGTGAGAGTAAAGTAGATGGATAGTTGTATGGTAGCATTGGTAAATGTTTGATAGGGATCAATACTAGATCACTAGCACCCTAGCGACTAGTTGGGAAGCCTTGTGTGGTAAACTAGTTTATTATTCCTTTGAATCATTGCACCTGTGGAAGTAAGGCCGTTGGTTAGCTCTCATTAGGTTCGATCCTTGTCCATTTGCTAACCTTCCATTCATAGGAGTAGGAGTAGAATAGTGAGTAGCTGGGTAGTCGAAGTTTAGAGAGAAGCAAGTTAGATAAGTAAGTTAAGTATTGGAGCACATCCGTTCACCTTCCACAACCATCGCTTTCCCATCAACATCATCACTGGTAGACACATCCTCCATCACCACCATCATCAACATTATTTGCCTCCGCACATTTCACAAACTGAGTCACCATCACCTTCATTCCACCAAAGCCTAAGTCATCCTTGAATGAATGGCGTAAGGCTGCCTACGTGATTACCAACAAATCACATCGATAAAATTGAGCGAGTATCCAACGGTGTAAGGAACATTGGAGTTATACTCATGTCTCATGAGCATTAACTTTTCAAGAGAGGAGTTGCATGTTTGATATCCCATATCAAATATTCAATTGCTAATATGTTATGTAAGTGATACAAAACTTGCATCAACAGTATCAGATTCAACAACTCTTACTATGTCTTTACTCTATCTTCAGCACTTCGAAAATTATTCCATTAACTAGGGCATTTCATATCAACACATCCAGAAATCAGGCACTTGTGAATGACCTACAAATCATGGATGCAAGATGCTACGATTCTCACTGTTAAGGCATCTATTAATATATATTTATCATAGTATATCAATATACTACCACTCTTTCATGTCATGTGGTTGGATTCTGCCAACCCTCCTCCAGTCTGTATGCAAGTATGTAATGTAGTCCTACCTGAGTCTAACAATGGAAACCTTTTTCATTTCCTGTTATGGAAGAGTTCTCTACATTGTTGAAACAAAACCTAATTGCAGTCACTTTTTTTTTCACTTCTTGTTTATGTCTTGCTATCATCAAGGAGTGTAAGATATATTTAATCCATCAATGCAGACCAAAAAAGTAAATAGCTATACTTGAAAAGGACATATTAATGCAAAACAAATAGAAACTTGCAAAATATTTTGAGAACACAAAAAAACCCAGCTTTGTAGTAGCTTACTGGCAGCTGTGAACATGCACTTCCATGCATAGTGTCAACAAAGCTTGGGATATTGGCTTCATATGAAAGCAATTAATCTGAATTTGGTTACTAAAGAAATCCCTATCCTAAAATAACTAGCAGTTGCGCAATGTTTTCATGCCAAGCAACCGATAGGTTGTGTTGTTTCTGAAGTGAGGTTGTGCTTTTTTGTAGTGTGGAATTGTGATCACACAGTCAGAAGCTGGGAAAGGAGATTTTGATTTGTAAATTTTCAAATAAGTTTGTTAGGCTTCAAACTGGCACAAATCTGTCAAATAGACTCTATCAATGCCTCACCACTTGCATCCCCCACCTACCCCCCCACTTCCCACAAGAGCTCGTTAATGCGGTGTTCAAAATGGGCGATCTAAAATCAAATCACTGGTACTGCTTATAAATCTCTCTCAACAGTAAGGTGTAAACAATACAAATTAAATTTTAGAATTCATGCTTGACATTCTCAACCTCTAGAACTGAGTAATAATACTTTTCAGATGGTCCTTTAATTTTCTCTTTGAAGGTTTTTGATCTACAATTCAAGGAAAATCATTAAATTAGTTACTCATATGATGTTGGAGAAAACATTAACTATAATTGGAAGGTGCAAACTGGGTAACACTGACACAGACTCGTTATTTATTTTAGAATTCAAATCTTCAAGTAGCATGATCTCAACTTCAAAGGCAGGAAACAGTGCATGTGCACATGATTTATCTTTGCAAGGATCTTGACCATTCATGGGGTTCCATGGATGAATGTATACTGAACCTACAAGGGATTTCCCAATTTTTATTATTTAGACTGATCTTGCATTCGTCATACAATCCAAAGGGCTACTCTAGACACATTATTATTGAGTATCAAATTCCAGTCTATAAGAAAATGGAGAAAGATAGCCTTCCTAAGAACCAGAAGCGATTCCTTAGTTGAGAACACCTATATGTTAATGTTTTGAACCAGAATAAGATGAATGCAATATACAGAAAATGAGAAAAGTCATATGAACAGATGATGACATTATTTACGCTGGAAAATCCTGCTACTCGAGGAAAAAACTCAGCCACACCCAAAAAGATTCTCTTTATTGACTTTTTTTTAAAAGAACTTATAATACTCTTGATCTTTTCACCCTCTTCAATACATGACAATATGCCTATATCTCCATATATAGAACATACGGATATTGCATGACAAATGATTGATTCAGACTTTCTGACTTCATCAGAATTATGACAGAGGCATACTAAAACATCAGAATAGAAACGACAATGTGCTCTGCAATATCCCAATACATAGAAGACAGGATAGTCACATCTAGTTCAATATTATGTGCTCAAGATAATTATAGAAAACAAAAAGTGTCGAACACTGTATCTATAGAACCATGAATACACAATGGAAGCAATAAAGTCCTTGTGCCATTGAGTTAAGAAGAGCAATCAAAGAATATAGAAAAGCTCCACTCAAAAGGAAAATGAAATGACCATTTGAAAAATGGTCATCATTACTCCGCTTGATGATATGAAACAACTGTCATAGAGAGACACTGCCACAGAATGATAAAGTGGCAAATAAAGGAAGTGCTGAGATGGACTGCATGACGCTAGGTCACCAATAAGATATCAAAAGTAATCCATGTATAGGCAATTACATGACATGACAAAACAGGCCACGAAGGAGTTGTATAAGATAGAACTCAATGAACATGAAGCCGTACGAACATGAGGACAGAAATGAAGAGCATGAACAATTGAAGAGGCATCTAAGTTCTGAAATAGCTCAGAGCAAATCATCACAGATATGAATAATTTATCTCGAAGCTGCTAGCATTTCAACACTATACACTGCTGATGCACTAATTGCTGGAAACTGATCATGGAAGAGATCATAATGTCCACTAAGATCGAGATTTTAATCCTCAATCCAAGTTCAGAGGGTTGTTTATACAAGTCATATTTTCGAACTACATCACGACTTCACTACAACGTTGAAATAACATGCTAAACAAATATATAGATGTATCGGCTTTAAGATGGTGAACATGCTAAATTTCAAGATGGAGTTGCTTTATCATTACAAATATTGGGAAATTAATGCCTCGAAAAATAGTGTTAGGGAACATGAAAGAGTAAGCGATGTAACCCGTGGACATTAATGAAATCTGTTAAATATCATTGCAGGTCAATGAGACTATAAAAACCCTATGTTTTCAATGACCTAATAAATGAGGAAAGACTTGTCCCACAATAACATAGCATAAGACATCTCGAAACAACAAAGCTTAAAACTGTGTGCTTGAATGTTGAACACTTACCAATAACATTACAGGAATCGCTTGTTACCCATTTTAAGAATATTTAGAAGATGGTCTAAGAAATCATGCAAAGAATGTGTGTGAGAGTGAGAATAATCTTAATGAATGATGTGAATCTGGCACCTTCACTTGATTAAACATGCTCGAGTATCAAATTCAGTTTATAATGGCTAGTGTTTTAATCACAACAAGAGCTCCAGTCTCTCTCTTTTCTTAAAAATAAAAGATAGATATGTGCCTAGAGCATAGTGTGTGAACATTTATGCGATGGTTTTAAAGCTCGAAGCAGAGTTATGACCAACTATATAACAAGTTTTAAGCATTAGCTCCTTCAACAGATTGTTGAATTGCATTTACTGTGATGGTTATTGCTGTTATCATCCCTGATGCTTCTGTTAGTGGTGGAAGTAATATTCAGATAGGGGCTTTGAAACCCAGTTTGCAAAGAAGTCTGATGCGTTAAATCTTCTGCAAAGTTGGAGAGTAACTGAATTGTTCCAAATGAAAAATCAAAATGTTTATACTCTTTAACATACTTAAAAAGGTTGACAATATAGAAAGAATTGAAAGTTGTTGTACACATCTGATCATTTTAAGATGGTAGATAATGCTATCAAAGAACCTAACCTTTATAGCATCAAGGAGAATTGTCACCTGAAAGTTCCTTGATTATTCTGGTGCATCCAATAAAGTATTTTTTTTAGCAGTGTATAATTTAATTGAAGACTGACTCGACAAAATAATGTGATAAAATCTGAATGGGGATAAATCTGACATTGGCTGAATTGAGAAAGCACTTGTCAACTTTGATGGTGCCAAAGAGGTTAATGAATTTCAGTATGGAATTCCATGCACTGTTTTTATTAATTTGGGAGTTCTCAAAAAATATTTTGATTTTTGTTTTCTCCTGTGGATGCAGATTGAGAATGAAATGAAGTCAAAGGATCTCGATGCAATTAACTGATGTTTCTTGTATTTTTTTACAAAACTGTACATTAAATAGTTCCAATATAAATCTTAACATGCCTCTTGAAACTTGGCTTGTGATTTCATGTTAAGGGCTTCCTCATTAATTTAGAACTGTTGGAGTTGATGAAAGCCAACTCCGAAGATGCCCAAGATCACCTGCATGCGAGAACCTGTCAAAGAGAAGCCAAGGAGAGGAAGAGCATGGAGCAAGGGAAAAACCCTAAACGGACATGAGAGACAATATGTGCAAACACAAGAAGAAAATGTATTTACAATATACACAATGCTTTATGTTATGTTATGACAATACAAAGAGGGAGCCCGCTTATAAAGAGCTCATGGAAGCTTGTAGAACAAGCTGGAAGGTGGTAGAAAATAAGGATGACAACTCAGCACACATCCACAAAAGGTGGAACATGCCAGAAGGGAACAGACTCCCGTGTTGTCAACAACTAACCACTACATGCATTAAATACAAAATATTAAATAAATGCATTTACCTAAGTAAGCTTAAGTAATAGAATAAATAATTAATAAATTAATTATTTACTCTAACACCCCCCCTTAAGTGCAACTTAGGGAAATGCCTTAAGCTCACAAAACTAAGATGAATGCAAAATGGGTCCCGGCAACGAGGCCATGTTAGGTACCCAAGTACAATGCAATAAAATGCAACCTCTGAAAGCAGGGAAAGAGAGAAAACCACGTGGGAAAAACCCTCCCCCAAAAAGAGGTAAGAACCTAAGTAAGCTTAAGTAATAGAATAAATAATTAATAAATTAATTATTTACTCTAACAAGAACTTCATACAACAAATGTATGCTAATACAATTGTTGTAAATATTATCTGATGATTTTGAAAGCTTCAAAATTGCAGTTAAAGTTAATGACAGAATTAATTGCGCTATCAAATAGTCTTTAGAATATACTTTAGGTAACCAGCATAAACAGAAGCATTAGCTGAAGTACATAATTTAGTTTCCTCCAATATTTGGAGCATTTTCGATACTATTTTTTCTGTTTAAAAAGCTTTTTATAAACATCCACCATTAAGTGCATCTCAGCTAAAGCTATATACAGACATGACTCTAAGATAAGACATAAAGTTTACAACATAGTCTTTCTCAAGAAATAAAACAAACAAATGCATCCATAATCTTATTATCTTATTATACCAATAATCAATACAACGTATGCAAACCAAATTATATGCTACCACTTGTACTTTTGGGAAAATTTACCATTTGAAGCTACTCTAGGAATCCCTCACCCTAGTCTATTCATATGATTACAATTGCACCAAATCATTATGTTTGCAAAAAATCACTATGATGGGTTATTGATGACATTGCCATCTTGTACAATTTTATTGAGAATATTTATAGAAAACTACAAATCATTATCACAGGTTTGTTTGATGATGATCCAAATCATAGCTCAGAATGCTTAAGTATTAGCCAAATCCAATTTTAGTGCTTGCAGTAATATCAGACTAAGCTGGATGATCTTGTGTACTACATAGATTGTTATGATCTTGTGTACTACCTAGATTGTTATTAGACTATGTCAAGGTCTACACAGTGGTCCACCACATATCCCACAACAAATCAAGTGGCTCTGGATGGTAAGTAGTCTTATTCCCATTTGTCCCTACATGATTTGAGAGTTTTTCTTTGCATGTTTTGGTGCAAACCTCCCGTGGGTGTGCAACACATTGCTCTGAGGTCCAGGTTTGTCAATTACATGGTGAAGCAGCTTGAAGACAGTTAATAGAAAGTGAAAAGTTACCTCCGGAGGACAACATTAGACCCAACATAATGGACAGTTTCCTTTGCAGCGATGTATATTTCTGTTTACATTTATTTATAGCAACATAGGAATAAGAGGTGTGGAGGTTAGACAGCGATACATCTCTTTTGAAAGAATGCTACTTACAGAATGTTCAGATTAATAAGTACCTTATTGTACTTTTACTTCTTGCTCATGTTTCATTTCTAAATGTTATTATATAGCCAGTAATTGTCCAGTATTTGCTTCTACACATCACATGTGAATTTTAGCATTGATCGTATTGATAAGTAGCACAGGTCAATGAGTTTGACTCAAAAACTACAAAGTTAAATTCTGATAGCAATATCACAGTTGATTGTATTGTTCACTAGATATTTCTTTGGATCTAGATCGTCCTTACTCCTCCTTAATATGATAGTTCATTCAATAACTGTCCTATGTATGTGGCTTTTTCTAAGCAATCTCTAGTGCGTTCAAGCTTTGAATTGAAAGTTATGTTACTCCTGCATAATTTTTTGAAGTGATTTTCTGTTTTCTCTTTATAATAACGCATTGCTTTTGCCTTATTGAGTTTGCAGTCAATCAAATATGTGAAGTCTAGTAATCCCATATAGTGCTCTAGCAAATAATCTTTTAAACATATTTAACACAAGAAACGAATGATAACTTCCTGTACACAAGAGATCCCTTTTGCTTTAGTAAGATAACCTTTATCTACCTTATAATATAAATATAAGGTGCCATATCCATTGTTAGGAGTCTCATTTGCTAAGGGTTACATCTTTATAATCACTAGGTACTATCTAAAATACTTACTGCAACTAGCTCATTGCTTCTATATTTGTTAAAGAAAAGAGGTTATATCAATGTCCTCCAAACAACCATAGCAGGTAATGGCAAGAAAAAACCCAGCAAGTTCTGATAATTTGCAATCTTTAAAGGACAGTAAAACTCATACTTACTCTAATATTTTGTTGCTAATGGTCTCTCACTCATTCCACATGGCTGAACTTCCAAATCTTAGAATTATATGGTCGATGGCCACAGATCAATCAATCTTTATGAATATGTTTTATGCATGTTTTTTATTTGCGAATATCTAGAGAACCTTAAATCATTGGTTGATGTGCAAGGATGGATAATGTTCTGATGTTGGCCATTGGTACAGCAGGATGTTATTATGTGATATAGAGAATCTTAAGACTGGCAATAAAAATATTTTATCTTATTGAAAAATTTAACTCAATTCTGTCACTTTTAATTGATGTATTCTCTTGGTTTCTTTGAAAGTCCTGGACAATTATATCCACCGTTATGATATTGCATAGACTTGTGATTGGCTTTAGACTTCACAATTGAATCACCAAAACAATGGTGATGGAAATCGATCCATCTCATATAAATAACTATAGAAGAATACAGACTAATTCATAAAAAATAGGATTTCTATGAGCTGTGTGAAAAGGACAATCACAATAAGCTGAATGTATGATGCTAGAGACAAGAATACCAATTGTAGCATTCATGGAAATCGCTAGACCGAGTGTTTAGAAACACCCTTTAGTTTTATTAGATTTACTAGTTAAAAATATTGACTACAAGTGGTTAAAAAAATTAAGTACCATTTAATCAAATATATTTAGCCTTTCACAGTTAAAATGGATTTTTGGTGTGTTAGACCATATATCAAGTGAATGTGAAAGGTTAATATTAAAATCTCAACTTGAATAAAATTTGATGGCTAGGAACATTTAAATTTCTGTATTGTGATAACGAATATAACATTTGGTAAATAAAGGGTTCTATTTTAGTTATTCAAGTCACCTCATAGTGATGAAAGCCAAAGCAGGCTGCAACCCAGCTGAGGTGTTTTACTTTATTTTGTAGTCTCAAATATTTTAACAATAGACACTAAATTTCCCAAGGATTTTCTGTCCAAATTGTATCTGCCACACTGCAAGTTACTTCAATTTTCTTTTTTGAAACTCAGAATCAGCACCTACTATATATTGTTCTCATTAGTGTATATGAATCAGTACCATTAAAAACCTTTTTTTTGGATCACCTAAAGATAGTGTCGTTTTGGTAAATAATTGAATTAAGTAAATGAATGATGAAAGAATCATTTATGGGAGTTACGAAGACAATGTTTCTATAAAGAAACTATCGTAAATTAGAAACTATCTAATATTTATACAAGTTACAATATTAACCATTAAATAAGAAATAATAAAGGTATTATTCTAATACACTTAATTAATGGTCATTCTATCAATTATACCAAGGTGTCTCCAAAAAATTATGAACTTGTTTGAGCTCAGAGATTGGTGAGAATATCTACTATTTGACTTACAATACTATTTGACTTACAATCAAAACATACATCAATTAAATTGACCCATCTTCAACTAGGTATTGATTGCAATGGAAATGGAGGTCGACATGCTTGGTCTCTCACTTGATTGTCATGGTAAACGGGAATAGGATTAGCTCAAGACATTTGCATTTATGAAAGCATTCTTTGAAGTCAAATTGCCTTGCAAGATGCCTAAACTATTCTTCAATACTAAACTTTTACTAAGGAAAGAGCCATTGCCTGCTACTTCTTGCTAGTTCAAGTGATTGCACTAAATCTAAATTTGTACACATACCAAGATTTTGATTATCTATAGTCTATTGAACTTTCCCAATCTGAGTCTGTAAATCCCTAAGTCTAGGATTGTGACTTCTATTGTAAAGAAGTCCAAAATCAAAAGTGCATTTTACATAACATTACACACCCTTCACTGCTACTTGATGATCATCCTTGGGAGCTATTATGAAGCGTAAAATATGGCTCATTGTAACATTGAGATAATGTCTAGTAGTAATACGATTGATGAAATCACTTACTGATTGTTTGAATGTTGTTTATTCACCATAGGTGAATTTGATTTGGCTATTTACTTGAACCCTTTCTATATAGGGGTGGATGTATGTTTACAATCTTGCATTCAAAACTTGTCCAACATACTGCAAACATAGACTAAGATATGAATATACTACCTTCAATATGCCAAACTTAAACATATAAACTATAGTACGAAAGTCCTATCTCTGTCAAGTTAAAAGGATTGACACAAACTACAAGGAAAATAGGATTACCACTAGTGTTTCTTACATACAAATTAGAATCAAATGAACTCTTCTATACCAAGCCTAAGGGCCTTGTTTTAGGCCCTCGAGTGCTCTCTCTAGCCTACAAGAAGCCGTCCTCACGCACTTGCACATACACACTAGATTACAAATATTTAATTAACTGGAAATTCAATTAGGTAAATGCCTTCAGAGAATTATGCAAGTTGAACGAAATTTCACAATTCAAAGCTTGAAATCATTAAAGATTGCTTTGAAAAATCCCACATAGAGGGCAATTATTGAACGAACCATCCTATGAAGAAGTTATAGTGAGTTGGATCCATAGATATATCTAGTGGGTAATAAGATAAATGTTAAAAATTACGTAATATGCTATCTATAACTAGTGTTTATGACATTTGTATTTGTGTCTATATGTATACACAAACATATCTCTACACACACATACATACTTATGTATACATATATACACGTATCTACACACACACAACATGTATACATATGTAGATGTATCTATATCTTTACAGATATAGGTATAGATACATATGTATACATATATATCTATGTGTGTGTGTGTGCGCATGCGCGTGCACGCATACACATCTCTGTCTATCTATCTATCTATCTATATATACATATATATACCCACACACGTGCACATATATGTATGTGTGTGCGCGCATACACACACACACACACATGTATGTATACATATATGAGTAAAAGCACAAACCCGTGTCACCCTTTTATAAAGAAAAATGCTAGCAAAATTATAACTATTGAACTTCAATGACACAATTTTTTTTTTTATTATTTAAAATTTGAAAATGAAGTAAACTAATGAAATATGTAGAAATGGATGAAGTTTAGAATTATTATTTTTAATGATTATTTGGAATAAGAATTCATATATTTTCCTAATTTTTAAGGATGATTTTTTAGTTGCTAAAAAATGCTAAAAATAGGGGGTCTAGTTCTCACCACAAAACGATATGGAAATAAGTCTTTTCCCCTTTGATCTCAGACTATGTTATAGATGACATATATAACTAGATTAATTAATTTTTATTTTGCATTTTGACCTATATTTTCTCTTTTATAACAATTTAAATTTTAACTCACATGAAATCGATAGTTTTCATGTCCCTTCACTTTTTTCAAAACAAATCTATTCTAACCAAAAGAAAAATTATACATTTGGGAAGAGGAATTTCTCCCCTAGAAAGTTATATTCTTTTAAATTTTTTTCATAAGATTTAGTAAATTTTCTTTTGTCAAAACCAGTTCATCTTTGGGAGTATTAAAATACGTACTTGTAATATATATTTATTACAATATACTATATCTAAGTAAAACAATAAAATCTATATGTGAATATTCTTAACTTTGAGCTCTATAAAATGGTGTTTATATGTTATTAAAAAAATTCATAAATTAGAGTAAGAGTTATTAAAATGCCAATTTTCTAAAATAATTTTATTTATTTAATAATTGGATACAACCTAGTATAAAACATGCATTTAATAGACATTTCCAATTGGAAAAGTGTGAGCATATATAACTTAGCTAGAATGAGTTTATCTAGATCATATGTTTGAACAAAATTTTGTTTTTAATCGAAATACTCAAATTTAGTTATTTTGATAAGTCAGCCTGAAAAGTAATTGATTATTGGGGGGGTTTGGGGTGGTGAATCAATAATCATTAAAATAACAACTTTCTAGATGTCCATCGATAAGATTCAATTTTAGCTATAATGTTGTTATCGGTTAGATATAAATTAAATCACAATAAATTGTAAAATCATCCACACAACAATATCACAAGTATTTATCCCATGGAAACTTGATTTGGGTGAAAACATTGTGTGAGATCAATGCTCACAAAATATTACACTCTTCTGGAATATGCTTTGTTTGGAGGTTGCCTGATTAGGGGTTACACAACACTGTTAAGTGTACTTGATATAGGATTTACCTCTACATCTGTTAGGGTCTTTACTCTACTAGGAGTAACCTTGTTAAAGGATTTCAACACTCTAATCGAAGAAGGCTACCTTGTTAAAGGATTTCAACACTCTAATCTAAGAATGCCACCTTGTTAGAGGTTTTACAATAGATCAATTTAGGTCACCTTTCTAAGGGATTTAGGCTGTTACAATGATAAAAAGTAATAGAGATAGAAATGATTTCTAGTTCACGTGACTTGCTATATCAGATCCAATAATGCTCTTTAATACATTGACATACCATTCGCTATTCTCCTTTGCTTGCAACACACTTGTTCCCTTCTATGTCCTGATAGCTTTGTTTCACTTCCAATTGCTTTTCTTCTCTTCTCTCTCCATTCCTTTTCTTTCTCTTTGCCTATTTTACTTCACAAACCCTAAACCTAGATTTGACGATCACAAATACATCTTTCCAAACATATAGAGGCTTCTCAAATAATCTTTTATTTCTTGACCTAATCCTTGACTCGATTTTCCTGCTTTAGTAATAAAAGGTAACTTCACTAATAAGCCTTATGTTATGATAATCTGATAAGATAACTTATCACATAAAACTACTTTCATTAATTATTCCAGTTGATAAGGTTCCTTTCTTATTTTCTCCTTGTTTCCTTGGTGCTCCAAACAATAGACTTGCTAAAGCTATGGTAACAACATGAAATAATGTGTCAAACTTTTGACATCAATGACAAATAATATAATTGATTAACAATAAAAGACACAACTTTCCTTTCTTAATCAACAACTTGTAAATCAATTATGCCAATAATCTCCCCCTTTGGTATTGATGACAAACCAAGAATAAGCAATGTAATCATGTGCCACAAAAATGATCTCCCCCATACAATATGATATCCTTTGTGGATTCTCTTCAACCAAATTTCTCCCCCTTTGACAACAATGTCAAAGACGTCAAACCTTTTTCTAAGCTTACTTCTCACTCTAATTATGATGTTCATGTAATCTCTCTTTCAACTACTACACCCGCGAGCAACCCATGTTGTCATCAGTCCATGCAAATTTTTTTTGTTAGGCTCTTAATGACTTGATGTGAACTGCATCTTCTTACTTGATTTCAGATAGGGGTAGAACCCCTAGCTTGCTCTACAAGTACTCAAAGCTCTCCCTTGGAAATGGATTTGTAAATATATCAGCAACTTGTTCCTTGGTTGGAATATATTCCAATATAACTTCTTTATTCTACACTTGCTGTCTTAGAAAAATGATACTTTATCACTATATGTTTGATTTTTGAGCGCATTACCGGATTCTTGGATATGTCGATAGAATTGGTGTTATCAAAATGTATAACAACTAGTTCTTCAACTATTTCTTGCATTCCTTCAAGAATCTGTTTCATCCATACAACTTGTTCACAATTGATTGTAGCTGCCACACACTAATCTTCTGCAATTGAGTACAATATGTAATTTTGCTTCTTGCTTGTCCATGAAACTAATCATTCTCCCAACAAAAATGCTCCACCACTTGTGGTATTTTTGCCACGAATATTGCCTCCCAGTCTGCATCTATATAGATTGTAAGATCAAAGTATTATTTCTTTTCCTACCATTAACCAAAATCTTGAGTGCCTATGAGATATCAAAATATCCTTTTTACTAAGGTCAAATGTAACTCCTTATGTTGTGATGAGAATCTTGCAACAATTCCTATCACTTGTCCTATATCATGTCTACTATGAACAACATATTGTAGCTTCCCAATCATAGATATGTATCATGTTTCGTTAACTTCCTTGGATTCATCTTCTTTGAATAGCTTAATACTAGTAACCATGACAGATTTAGACTCTTCCATTCCAGAAAAAATCAATATTTATTTTATGTATTTTGACCAAGTGATGTAAATAACATTTTCCATATGTTGTACTTGATGTCCAATGAAAAACTATATTTCTTCGATCATAGACATTTCAAATTCATTCCTCATCTCCTCCAAATATAATGTCATCCCCAAAATTTTTAGAAATTAATACCCTATTTTTACTTTCAGTTTTAAGATACAAGTTACAATTTTCACTTGTTCTGACAATTCTATTATGATCAAATAAAAATGTAGCCTTTTATACCACGCTCTCAGTGCTTATTTCAGTCCATATAAAACTTTGTGTAATGTACATACTAGATCTTTTCCTTGTTCCGTAGCAAAACCTTTTGGTTTCTCAATGTATACTTCCTCCTCCAAGACTCCATTCAAAAATAGTAATTTCACATCCATTTAATAAACTTTAAAGCCTTTATAAGCAGAAGGCAGAGTATTCTTACTCCTTCCAATCTAGAAATTGGTACAAAGGTCTCACCATAATCTAATACTTCTTCCAGTGCATATCCTTTCCAAACCATTCTTGCCTTGTTCCTAATCACTTCCCCACTTTCATTCAATTTCTTCCTAACTATCCACTTAGTTTGAATAACATTTTTGTCCTTAGGTCTAGGAACTAGTGACCATGCTTCGTTCTTCTTAATTTGATCAAGCTCTTCCTTCATAGCTTGTTTCCAATCTTCATCTTTCAAAGAATATTTCACCATTTTTGGTTCCATTTATGATATCAAACATGTAGAATTCCTTGTTCTTAAAAGGCTTTGAGTTAAAACTCCTTCATTTCTATCTCTAATTATGTCTGACAAGTTGTGATTGATCCTTATCCTCTTTGGTGTAATAGGTTCTATATTTTGATTCCGCTCTTCGGTTTGTTCTTGTTGAAGTGATGTCATAGTGTTGTCAGTTCCTAGAATTGCTTGTTTTGTTCCCGTCTTCTCAAGTCAAAATATATCAATTCATTATATTCCTCTAGTTTCCTTTTGTCTAGAGAATTCATCTATCTTCACATTTGTGCTTTCAATAATTTTGTTTGTCTTCAAGTTTAGACACTTGTATGCTTTTTATTTTAATTGGCTATCTCAAAAATATTCTTTCTTCACTTTTGGGTTCTAACTTTTCATTCCTTTCATCTTTCATGATGGTAATTCTGAAATAGCTTACAATAGGTGGTCTTTTATACTAGATTTCATATGGGGTCTCGTTTCCTCCTTTTATGAGTTGTACTCATTTAGGAGTGTAGATTGTTGTGCTAATAAATTCTCTCCAAAATTTGCATGATACATTGTTTTGACTTAGTGGTTTTCTTGTACATTCAACTATGGATCTATTTTTCCTTTTTGTAATATCATTTTGTTGAGGTGTTCTTGGTGCCGTCAACTATCTTTTGATTCCATTTTCTTCACAATATTGATTGGATTCATTAGACGTGAATTCTCCTCCTCTATCTAATTTGAGACATTTTAACATTCTTCCAATTTCTTTTTCCACTCTAGCCTTGTACTTTTTGAACACATCAAATGCTTCTATTTTTTCCTTCAAGAACATAAAAAAAATCATCCTTGAATAATTGTCATCAAACAATATAAATGATTTATCTCCATGATAGTTTTCAAGACCAATAGGACCACATAGATCTATGTGAACTAAATCCTATATATTTTGGGTTGAATGTTCTTTACTTGAAAAGCTTGAACAAGTTATTTTTCCAAATTGACACTCCTTGAAGCATTCCTAGGTTTGTTCACTATTGACATTCCCCTTACACTTTTCTTTTTTCTTACCTTTTCTAGATTATCAAAGTTTACATGATACAATCTCTTGTGCCATAACCAACTCTCTTATATTTCAATAATCAAACAATGGCCCAGTGAGGTATGTAGCTTGAAAAGATTGTCTTTACTCCATTCATAGGTAGCAAGTAACTTTCCACTCTTTTCAAATATTTTGCATTTTCCATTACTAAATTCAAATTGGAATCCTTTGTTGTTCAATTGAGAAACACTCAAAAGAGTGTACTATAAATCATTAGCCTAGTAAACTTCATCATACACAATATCATTAGTTAGATTGGTTGCACCTTTTCCTCTGATTATGCAGGGTGATCCATTTCCAAAATTTATCGATCCTCCTTCACATTGCTTCATGTTTATAAATTTGTCGTTTTCTCTTGTCATGTAATGAGTGCAACTACTATCAATGATCTAGTCATTATTTTTTTTCCACACACGAGATTAATGTTTTTTATTCTCCGATAACTTAGATTAATATTTTTTGTTCTCCAATAACTTCCTTGTCAATGGTCAGTTCTTCTTTTACTGCAATAAAAACTATTTCTTCATTGTCTCCATCTACATCATCTTCATTAACTTCATCCTCATCTATAGAACATGCTTTATTTCCCTTTTTTCCAGTGTTTGTTCTTTCTATATTGGTTTAGCTTTTCTATGCTTTGCTCTTTCTTCATTTTGTTAGGACATCTTTGTGAAAAATGACCAATTTGTCTACAATTCCAACATACAATAAGACTCTTTCCTTTGTATATGCCTTTGCCTTTGGGAAATATTTTCGCAATAAGGGTTTCCAACTTTTCTAGCTCCTTTTCTTCTACTACTATGCCTTCTTCTCCATCATCAACATATCTCCTTTGACATGACCCTTCGGTTGCTGAATCTTAATGTGTAACTTCACTAGTTGGTTGACAATTATCATAGTTGCTAAGTTCAAATATTGTTAGCCATTTGATAATTGAATCAATGGTAATCTTACTTTTATCAATAGTTCTCAGTTCTTGTATATTAGAAACTATAATTTCATACCAGTTAGGTAAAATTTTCAACATCTTACTTACAACTTCCCTTTCTTCAATAGTTCCTCCAGCTCCTACGATTGCAACAATGAATTCTTTGATTTTTGTTCCATATTGTGTGATAGCCTTGTTCTTGCTCATTCTCATGGCATCAAGCTTTTTTTTCACCCCTTCTACCCTTGCTTCCAAAACATGCACATCTCCACCATGTACTTGTAACAATTTATCCCACGTCTATTTGGCTATTGTTAGATTTTGAATGTCAACATAACCACATCTATTTGGCTATTGTTAAATTCTGAATGTCAACATACTTTGAGTTTTTCAAAGCACTATGAAATTTCTTAGGTGTATATGATACTATGAATGTGAAACTTGAAAGAGTTAAGGCATAAAAAGTCACATTTGTAAAGGATGCTGAAGGGATAGACCTATTGTTGAAAGCCTATGACATAATTGTTGGAGATGGAAAAGGACAAAAGATGCTGAGAAAGGAGATAGAGCCTCAAGGTGAGGAGCTTGCAAAAAGTTCAAGTGAAGGTGGCCTAAACATATATCATAGGAAGAGGTATGCAAGAAAACCAATGGAACTACTAATTATAGAGGGATAGGAAGTAGAAGATCTAATTAGAAAAACCCCTTCTTCACAGTCTCCAAGGCCATCTACTCCTCCTTTACCATCTAGTAGGCACCATGACTTTGTGCCTGAAGAAAAGACAACCTCAAGATATGTAATGCCCACTCAAGATGTGGAGAAATTTTGGGAAGTGGATATCCCTAAGAAGGATGACAAAGAAGAAGATGACATCTATATAACAAAAGAATTGTTAAATGAAGGACTTCTTCAAGTGCCTAAGGCACCTGTTTCCAATATTACCACACAAGAAATAAAGGGAAATTTCCCTAGACATGTAAGAATAGAGGCTTGTAGGGAATTTGTGGAACATGTTGAATTCATCAAATCAATGGCCTTCAAGAAATTTCTTTGGCAATATTATAGGCTAGAATGTTATTAGAAAATAGAAGAATTTTTTTTACAAAGGCTTGGAGCTAATGTTGAGGAGATCATACAAGAAATTGAGGGGGAGATGATAACTAAATTCGAAGCTATCACCCCAGAAGGAGGAGGAAAAGTTTTGAAGGAAGCTGGGTCCTACTACTATGAAATTTCAACATAGAAGATGTTGTAGCATTTGACTTAATCATGCAAGAGATGAGGTCAAACAAACCAAATATCAAGCAATCTGATAAACTTGGTAGAGGAATTTACTATGATGAGGATTTTGTTGCTCTAGCTACTTAGTCATTCTTTGCCTCTACTTCTGGAAAGGAAATTATTGATGAGAATATTAGTATTAGAGGTAACATAGTCTTGCAGAGAGTAGACGATGCATTGAATCAACATGTGACCTAAAAGAACATTTTTCCTATGCGCATGATGTGGCAAAGGGAAAAGAGAAGAAATATGAAGAACTGCATGAGAAGCATAGGAATATTTTTGTTGCCTATGAAAATCAATCAAAGATAACCACTAGTCTGCAAGCTCAAGTAAGTTTGTTAGAAGAAAAAGTAGGTTAACTAGAAGCGATTATGCCTCCAAGGGTAGAAAGGGAAAGCTTTTCAAGACAATTGAGTATAGTTCCAGTTACACAAGCAAGTGCCATAGTGTCACTTCAACAAATTCCACCTAAGGGAGATAAGGATGTTAATTGTCTGATTAAGGAGGTGGTTGATTTTTTGTTAAAGATTGAAAATGATAAAACCAAATTTGATTTTAATAAGAGGATTATAGTACAAACTAAACACATGCATTTGCATGAGAAAATAAATTCTAGAATGTTCAAATTGCACTAGGTATGTTCATATCTATATTTATCCATTATCAAGATGGAAGATGATTGAAAGTTGGTCAAACTAACTTATCAAAGGTGGGCGGGCAAGATTAAAGAGGTGAAACAAAATGAACTATGTGTAAGGGTGGACCCAAATGCTCCTCTAGAAGCTATGCCCACTGTTAAAACTATCAAATCACTTATGAATTTTTGGTTTTGCCTAATTATATTGAAACCAAGATGATGGAGCTAAACGATAGTTTAGAAGGGTTTCAAGACACACTAGTGCCACCTATTCTGAAAGAGGATAAAAGTGTAAAAGAGTTTGTTGACTAGTGAACCAAGGCCATCACTAAGGTAAATGAGATGGTAGAACCAATAGCACAAGATATGAATATGTCAAATTTAGTAGTGAATATCAAAGTTTGTGAACTCTTCGGTATTTTATGAGAATTTTGAGAAAGAGGTTACACATGCCACAATAAAATATAATCGATATAGACAGGTGGCAGATTAGATCCTTGAGCACAAATGATCAATTGGTGATGAGTATGAGGAGTGGGTAAAAGGATACATCCTTGTTGATGACTCTAATAATGAGGGACCACCTGAACAACAATGATTTTCAAAGTTATTCACTTTTGATAGTGACATGCACTTAAGAAGAGAATGAAAAGAGTCACGTGAATCAAGAGATGTCACATTAGGTTGGTGAAGGGCTAACTTCATGTACTTTCCATAATAAGTCACATGTTTTGTTGTAACTAGAATTCTTTTTTCAAATGATTAAGTGACATGTTTTTTTCCCTCCAAGTTTGGAGCTTGTTGTAACTCATCACTGTAAATGAGTTCGCAAGACTTAAAGAACAGTTTGAGTTTTGAACAATAAAAATGACTATTTTGATTTGGTTCAGTATTGTGTATTGTTGTATTTTTTGATTTCCTCATGATTGGAGAAAATGGAGTTGCAATAGTTTGAATCCATTTTGAGTTGTTTTATTTCATAGATGTGGTACTCTAATTGTATTATTTCAAGAAAATTAATACAAATGAAGAAGTTATTGGAGTTGCCCAATTTGGATCTTTTATCTTCTCATATTGTTCTTTAATTTTTTGTGATTCAATAGCAAGTAGATTGGATTCCAGTTACAATTCCTTTAGAACTATGTCCCATCTCATGTTTTGTTGTTAATCAAATTGACTAAGTAAATGCTTAAAATGTTACAAGATAATTAAAGGTTTTCATGAGAAGATTTTGATAAGTATGAGATCTTAATCATGTATTGACCTTTTTACAAAGTGAAGGAGTAGATCTAAGGCTAGATTGTTAGATCTATAACTAAATGCCCAATGGATAAAAGTGGTCATGGTGTGATGCTAAGAAGACATCTAGGCTTTCATAGAATTAATTTTTTTATTCAAAAACCTTTTAATTTATGTTATAGTGTGGATATGAAAGTTGTTGCCTATACTTGACTTAAAAAATCATCAAATATGGAAGAGTAGTTGTCTTGCATTTCTTTTGGTTTAATTTAAGTTAGAAGAATTAAGAGAAAACATATGCTTAATTGAGATAAATATTTGTATGTTGTTATAGAAGAAGTAACTATAAAATGGTAGGGGGGCACCATCAGTAGCAGAGTAGTTGACCTACTAGAATATATTCGGAGATTAGTCCTAGGTATACCTACTTGAACTTTGCAAAGTTCAAAGGGAAGAAGACCACATTGTCTTGTCAGTTGGTCCTATTGGTTTGATTGGATATACTTGTCATGGTTTGTAGCTAAATCCTAGGTATATTGCACATCCCAAAAGGTGATAAAAAACCCTATCAACTGATAAAATACTAGTCCTGTTGTGATTTTGAAAAGACATCTAGGGTTGCACAAAATTAAAGGTTTTATTCAAAAACCTTTTATTTCATGTTATACTGTGGATATGAAAGTTGTTGCCCATACTTGACTTAAAAAATCATTTACTATGGAAGAGTATTTGTCTTGCATTTCTTTTGGTTTAATTTAACTTAGAAGAATTAAGGGAAAACCATCTACTTAGTTGAGATTAATATTTTAATGGTGTTATAGAAGAAATGCATATTAGTCCTAGGTATACCCGCCTGCACTTTGCAAAGTTCAAAGGGAAGAAGACAATATTGTCTTGTCAATTGGTCCTATTGGTTTGATTGGATATACTTGTCATGGTTTGTAGCTAAATCCTAGGTATATTCCACAACCGAAAAGGTGATTAAAAACCATGTCAAATTAGGAGCCAAAAAAATGGAAAATCTGCTGGGGACACACTACGTAGGTGCTATATAGAAATTTTCATGGTATATGTGTCAAGCCAGTATCCTTTCATCATGTGACAATGTTGTTGTTGTTGTTTTTTTTTTTTTCTTTCTGCAGTAAATTGCGTTTCATTAGGTTAGTGTTCTTTGGTACACTTAGGTGTATGTGTGGAATATTTTATGTATAAGTGCACCAACAAGGAAAATCATGTTCTCCACAAGTGAGGGTTTTCTTTTCATGGGGCTATTTTTTCCTTTTTGTAGATTCTTAAGGTTTTTCATTAGAAATGTTTTATTTCCCTTAGTGGGTTGTGACTCAATCAAGGTTTCCCAACCAATGTTTGGGTTACATTTTAATAAAATGGCTAACAAGAGAAAAAACACACAAGGGCCTACACAAGAGAACATCTTGAGATACCACTACAAACAGAGTTACCACAAGGAGGTAGAAATAACTAACATAAGAAAAAATTTGAGACTAGTCATGCCTAGAAACCTAGGGATAACATTGAAAGTAATCTCCAATATTAACCTATAGAAGAGAGGGAGTCCTCCTTGAGCTTTGGATATGAGAATATTAGGCTCCTAGGTGGACTATTTACTACTCATTTTTAGGAGGAAGGAATCTACCAAGACAAAATAGTTTCATCTATTGGAGATGTCATTCTCAGGGAAAAGTGGTTCCAAAGAAATGGATAAGCACGGGAGGTCAAAGAACACTCAATCTAGAGAATCTCATCCACAACATATTCCTTTTATTGAGAGAAATCTTATAGATCTAGATGATACCACATAATTAGAAGCTACAAATATCAACCTCAATGATCTCTTTACTAAGTTGGATGCTATCAGATGAAAATTTGTAGAAGAAGATGCCAAACGTATATGTTTGGAGAAATAAAAAGAAAAGAAAACCATAAATACCCTCATAGAAAGGGAGAGTTTACTGAGAAGGATGGCTTCCTTGAAAGAGAAAAATAAGAAATTAGAAGAGAAATCTACATCTCTGCATACATTTCTTTTTGTTGATATTGGATCATTAAGGTCTAAGTGTTAAGAATATGAAGGTGCTCTATAATAGAAAGAGGGACCTATAATGAGCCAAATTCGCACTTACAAACATGCAAATGATAGTAGGGTTGAAAAAAGTAGAGTAGAAACTAAAATCAAAGTTGCAGACAAAGGCAAGCAAAAGGTGGTGTGTATATAGATCAATTAGCTTACAACATCTTCAAAGAGTGCACTAGCCATGTACAAGATTAATCTAGAACTGGAGAAAGCTAGAAAAGAGCTAGAAGATTTGGCCAAAGAATTGTAGAAGGTCAAAAATGAGGTCAAGGCTGTGATGAGGCACAACACAAGAAAAAATGAACACAATAGGAAAAGGAGAATCTTATTATAAAAAATGATATGCTATTATATTTAGTATAGAGAAAATAGACTGAACTATATGCCCTATGGGATTACAATGTTATCAGATTATGGAGAAAACCCCTTCTTACAATACCTTCTCCTAAACTCCACAAAAACTCCTTTACAATGTAAAAAATGGCCTTAAGTAAGATGCATTAGGTTAATGGTTAGGAATACATTTTAAAATATTCTATTTGGCATGCACTACCAAAGAAGAAGGTTCTAGAAGACATGTCAGAAGTCAGTGCAAAATTAGAAGAATCTAAAAATGGTAGTTGAACTTTTGGGAGGCATAATTTTTGATTCAAGACTCCAATTGATGAAATGTTTACATTTTCAAAAAGCTCACAAAGTTCTTTATAGATCTATGAATGATCTTAGCTCATCCCTCATTTTTTGAGCCTGTATGAGGCCATTTTGTGCCTCGAATATGACTTTGAAGCATTCCTAGGGGGTCTACAGGCAACTTAAAACTGCAATAACTTTCAAACCATAAAGCCTTTTGACATGATTCTTTTTTTGGAATATTTTAAATTAAAAATACAATCATCCATCCAACTTACACTTCTAAATCATCATAGTTATGGCTTAATCAAAAAATAATCTATTTTCTACACTAGCACATATCATGAAGTGCTAAAAAACACTAATTTAGAAAACCAATAGTGGAACTATGAGAGTTGGAATATCTATTTGGCCCAAATGTGTATCCAAAAATACAAACACATTAAATAGAAACTAACACTAAGCATATTTTTGGGTGATACAAGATTGCTCTTACACTACTAGATGCTCTTGCATCTTAAAGTCTCCTAAAAGGGACTGATATGTACTAAATGCATTTCATTGGCTCCTACCAGAGTACATCCTCTAATAAGGAATTTTTATATTAGTACATTATTTTATGGGTACCATTGCCACTAGGGTTTTCCCTTTGATCAAGGGTTTTCCTAGTTAAGATATCTGGTTTTATTGTGTATGAGCATGTTCTTATGGTTGTTGATTATATTTCTCACATGGTTACAAGTTAGTAAAGATGACAAATGTTCTAATAATTGGATAAATAATTCACCCCCTCACCCAATTTCAATTATCTTGGTAGAATTTTCTTTCTAACAAGTTTTTTATCTGATTTGTGTGTCATATCTAGATGATTAACAAAGAGGATTTGAGAAGTTGGTCATAACAAAAGTACCTAGAAGAAAGGTTGAGTTATGAGAAGAAACCATAATGGACACTTGATTAGTTAGAATTTGACAAAATAAAGTGGTTGTTTAATCATGTTACAAGTGGAGAAGATAGTTATGTCGAAGGCTTAAAGAAGTGATCAAAGATTGACCAAATGCATAGGCTTGACCGAGCAATAGAGCAGAAGATTAAGGGACTTGAAGTTTGTGCCGAGTGATGCTAGTATTCACCGAGCTAGAGTTGGTGCTGAACAAAGATAGTATTGACCGAGTGTTAGTATATGTGTCGAATAAAAAATTGGTAGCAACCAAGTAATCCGGTGATGATCAAGTGCTAGAACATAATGTTGGCCAAGGGACAACATTTTGACAGTCCATGAGAAATTATAATTGTTAGCTGACAAAGTTGATTTATTAGAATATGTAAAGTGTGTTGAAGTTAAGGATGGATGACTTGGAACATTAAATCAAGGGAAATTTTGTTTCTGCGTTTCTGTGCAAGGATTCAAGAAGAAGTTTGGAGAAGTTTCTACAACATAAAAGAGACAAAATGTTGGAAGGATTCATTGAATCTAACCTAACCCTAAGATCTATAGTGGTGTTTAAGTGGCAAAATATTAGAATTACCTATTTGAGGAGGAACAAGGGTTAACCTAACGAGGTTGCAATAATTGTTGATGCTATTGATTAGTGAACTTAAGTAGAAGGCTAATAAGAGTTGAGAAGAGGAGAAGAGTGATTTCTTAAAGGGTTGCCAAGTGAATCAAAGACTAAGATGATAATGAAGGCCAGTTAGTGGCTCAACATTTGAGTTGAACTAAGATCTATATTTACAAATTGAGTTGTATTTGCAAGATCAAAACTTGTTGTCAATTTCGAACCATTGTATTATTTTGAAATCCTTTAATCAAGGTGGAATTTTAATGGAATATTCTAAAGTCCTCTAACAAGGACACTCCCAACAAAGTGATTAAATCTTTTAACAAGGTCACATTTAGCAGTTTTTTTTTGTAAATTTTAACATGGTTTGCTCCTAGTACAACTTACTTCACAAGAGTGAAAGATTGGTGACATGTTGGTGGTGATTTTTTCCAAATTGGGTTTCCACATTAAATCCTAGTGTGAAACTTGTGTAAATATTATTTGTGATCATTTACTATTAATGTTTACATTCTGCAAGTTTGTTATATTTATGATAGTATACTGCTAGTTTATGTTATTGAAAGTTTATTATAGAGACTGAGGTAATGGATGTTAAGATCTGAAGTTGTTTAATTGTTTTTTTGTTCAAGTGGTATGTCTAGACTTTGGATAACTGATTCACCCCCCTTAGTTATTCTAAACATTCAATTAATTTTCATGGATTGACTAGTTTTTACAGAAATTTTATCAATGATTGTAGCAAAATCTATGGACCCTTGTATGAAACAATGATAGGAGATAGAAAATAATTTAAGTGGACCATTGCAGTAGATAAGAGCTTTCATATGTTGAAATAGAAAGTTATGGATCTCAGCCTATTTTGGAACTTCTAGATTTTAATAAGGTGTTTCAAATAGATTGTGATGCTAGCGGTACTGTAATAGGAGTTGTTTTGAGCCAAGAAGGTAGACCTATTTCTTATTTTAGTGAGAAATTGAATGATATCAAAATGAAGTATTTTGTTTATACTTAGGAGTTTTACGTTATAGTTTAGGAATTGTAGAAGTGGAGACACTAGATTCTTCCCATGGAGTTTTTTTAATATACTAATCATCAAGCTTTGTAATATTTGAATAGTCAAGGAAGATTGAACCAAAAGAATTTAAAATGGGTTGAGATTCTATAGAGTTATATATAACATAGGAGTGAAAAGTCTAACAGAGATGTAGATGCTCTTAGTAGAAGAGAACTTTAGCTAATAGAAATAAATATTGCTCGGTGGTTGGGTTCAAGTAACTCAAGAATTTGTATATGGAGGATCTTGATTTTGGTAAAGCTTGGATCTTGTACATAACCTATTACACTTGACAAGACAAAGTGGTTGGGTTTTATAATCCAAGGTGGTATGATGTTTAAGGGAAGTAATTTGTGCATTCCCAAAAGTTCAATGAGAGAGAATCTCATCGAGGAGAAGCATAGTGGAGGATTGGATGGACACTTTGGTAGGGATAAAAATATTGCTTTGTTTTTTGAGAATTATTATTGGCCACAATTGTGGCAAGATGTGAAGAAGTTTGTGTAGAGTTGTAGAGTATGTCAGATGGAAAAAAGAGTGAAGTGAATACATGGTTACATCATCCATTACTTGACCTAGACAGCCATGGGAAGATGTTAGCATGGATTTCATTCTTGATTTACCAAGAAAACAATAAGGGAATGATTTGATATTTGTGGCGGTTAACATATTTTCAAAGATAACACATTTCATTGCTTACAAGAAGACTAGTGATATTTTTCATGTGGGGAGTTATTTTATAGAGAAGTGGTGAGACTACATGGTCTTCCAAAGAGTATAATTTTTTATCGAGATACTTAGTTTGTTGGGTATTTTTGGTGTAAATTCTGGAAGAAATTTAAGATAGATTTGAAGATTAGTTCATTATATCATCCAAAGACTGATGGACAAATAGAAGTTGTGAATTAGAGTTTGGGAAATTTACTAAGATGTTTGGTTGGGATAAACCATAAACATGATTTGCATAAAATAATTTTGTCAATAGGAGTACAGGTATATCACTATTCTAGATTGTGTATAGGAGCAGTCTTAGAAATGGTTCTGAATTGAAGGAGTTGGATAAAAGGAGAAATAAGTAGTGTTGAAGGAAAAGATTTTGTAGAAAATTTGAAGAACATCCATGAGGAGGTGAGGGAGAAGATTACATAGATGAATACATAGTATAAGGCTAAGAAAGATGTGCAAAGGAGGTATAAGGCATTTTATATTGGAGATGAAATCATGGTTCATTTGAGGAAGGAGAGATTTCCATTGGGTACATATAATAATCTAAAAATGAAGAAGTTTGGACCATGCAAGATAGTGAGAAAGGCATGATTCTGGAAATGCTTGTGAAGTAGAGTTTCCTGTTGAACTAAAATTTTCACTAGTGTTTAACATTTCACATTTGATAGAATATTTTGAGGGAAGTGATGATGAAGTTATAGAAGCATTGTGTGTTATTCCAGCATCTACTTCATTTACAAAGGATACTGGGGAGATATTGGATAGTCATATGTGAAGAAGCACAAGAAATAAAATTATGAAGAGCATTTAGACAAATGAAAAGGGAGGCCAATGTAGGATTCATCATGGATAGCATGGTAGGGGGTTTACCACCTTGATTATCCTCTAACTACCTAAAACATGACAATGTCACTTATCAAATTACCTTGGGTGTCTGATGCAAGAGCATCTTGGGTGTAAGCGAAAATCTTGCATCACCCAAAAATATTTCTATTTCCAATTTTCCAATTTTATGATTTCAACAAGGACTATTCCTATGTAGAGTTTCTATTTGAGGGAGCTCGTTGATATTATGTGCTTAGATTATTCTAATCCCATATATAGAGGTTCATCTTAGACATATCAAATTTTTAGATGAGTTTCATTATCATATCATATGTATTGCTATAGTTATTGTAAAGTTTCATTATGAATATTGGCTATCCAAATTTTAGGTCCATCAATAGAGGCCTAAATAGATTTGAAATGAGGTGAAACCTCGATTGATGGATGCTTGTGCAATCAATCACTGTAGATCGTTGGTCTGGGATTATGGAATGGGGTTATAACAGACCATCAAGTCAATAATTTTCTAGTTATGGTCTCCAAAATTGGACCCATCCAAAAAATGTAATTTGTAAATTGTCTTGAGTTGGTCCTATGCAATAAAGTGTAATGAAATAATATAATATGAGGTTGATCAGGCTAGAGGGTTAGGCCTAGTGTCTAGAACCTTCTTGGGTGGTAAAACACTCCTATATAAGGAAGGCACATAGGTTGTCTAGGGAAGTTTTGGGTGATAGTCGTAGCCCTATCTTTCAAACTATTGTAAGGAAGAAACCCATGTGTGTTTGTATATTGAATTCTATAAATTTGTATTTGCAGCAATAATAATAAGCCATATTTTATTCTTTTAATTTTTTGGTGTTTCCCTATTTCTATTGTGTACATTGTAGTATTAAAGGGAGCATTTTTCATCATAACTTGTGTTCATCTTTGATCCAAGTAATGTGATAAGGATCGAGGTGTTCCAACCTCTGCAATTGCAACTTAGTAACCAACTCCTCAGGTGCCAAGTCATAAAAACTATCATTGTCAATCATACTTTACAATATTTCTCGCCAATTTTACATCTATTTTTGAAAATAATTTTCCTTAAAATAGGCCATCTATCAATTCCTTATTACACAAGGTTCTTTTGATCATTAGTTTTTCTCCCTTTTTAGGTTCATTTGGTGAATCAACAACTTCTTCTTGAATAAGGCATTTTTTCTACTAACTCATATCTTCTTTCCAAATTAGGTAGATTGAAAATCTCCATGTCCTTCTCTACATTTAAAACAAGTGCTAGTGAAATTACCTCTAGTATAGTTATGTCTTCCCTTTTTGGTACTTTCCTCTTTCCAATCTAATTTTCCTTTATCATGGAATGTATTATCATATCTACTGCTATCACTACAAGACCTTCCTCTACTTTTTTGAAATCTTTATCATCTTCCTCTTTGTCTTTGATCATTCTTTTTTGCCAACTTTTCCTTGACTCTTAAGGTATACTGATATGCTTCCTCCACACTCTCCATCTTCACAAAATTGATTTCTTCTTGAATTGAATTCCTTAATCTATTTAGGTACCTAGCAACCCTTTTAACCTCATCATCAACATGCCCAAATTTGATGTCCAACTAGTAGAATTATTCAATACAATCCTTCATAGTCATGTCTTTCTACTTCAAATTTTGCATTTTCCTCAACATATTAACTTGGTAATCAGTAGAAAGTGACTTCCTTCTCATCTTGCTAACCATTTTTTCCCAAGTCTTGATCTTTTCTTTTCTTCTTCTTTCTCTATAAATTTGTAAGTGTTCCCACCCAAAGAGAAGCATGTTCTCTCAATTTATTGGCTTCTATCCTCACTTTTCTATCATTAAGGATGCACTCCTAGTCAAAGAAATTTTCTATCTCAAAGATCCAATCCAATCAAGAATTAGTGTCAAGATTTCCACCATAAATAGAAGGATCAAAAGAAGGTCTAGAATTTTCTCTTGTCAAAGCTCTCAAAATCTTTCTTCATCTTGTTCTACTTCAGGTTCAGAATTAGGAGTAACTTCTTCTTCTTGATCACTAACATCGTCAAGTGCACTCCTCTTATCTAGGTTGTCTCAATAGCTTCAAGTTTTGTTGTAATTTGTCTCAACATGTCCATGATAGCATTATCTACACTTCCTCTACCTTAGACCATTTTGATAGTAGTTCCTACAAGAACTGTAACCCTCTACAAGTTATAGGCCAGAAACCAAATCTACCACCCTACAACTAATATAATTAGGGTTCTCCATGATCCCAAATCTTCACAAGGATGAAACCTTTCAATCTAATACCATGTAGTGCAAGGATCATAGATGAATGGGCCAAGAACTGCACTCCTCTAACATCCTACTTAGAGTTACACATGGAAGCACAAACAAGAATGGAAGAATAACACATAATCTTTATTAGATTGCAAATATGTGATGAAGGGTGCTCCCCTTAATACCATAAAATCATAGTAGAAACAAAGAAACAAAAAAAAATGTGAGAAAAAAAATGGACTTCTTATTTGTGCTGCAAATGCTATATTACATAATTCACAAGTACAATATTCTAGCCCACATGGGCACCTTCAATACAATAATTTGCAAGACAAGTTATGAACTATCACCCAAAGTTGTCTTAGACAATGTTCAGGCCTTTCTTAAATAGGTAGTTTTATGCCATCTAGGAAGGTTTTAGATGCTCAAACTTAATACCTAGGGCCAATAGACTCTAGCAAAAAATATAGAGTCAGCCAAATACATCTTTGACAATTATTTTAGAAATTTTGGGTAGCCCAACTTTGGAAGGCCATAACTCACGAATTGTTGCTTTGATTGGCTATTAAAACCACTTTTTGGAAATGCCAACTCCTGATCTATAGGCTTGGTGTAGCGATAGCATCTTTCCGTCTAGTTTTTGGATCTCATCCATGCACTCTAAGGCCTCCAATAGTGAGCCTGAAGATTTTTCTACAAATGTTTCCACTGAAAATTTGCAATAACTTCCTCAATACTTACACTGGAGCAATGAGATTTTATGGTAGGCTTATATCTCTAAAATGAACCTTCCTATAGAAAATGAGAACATTCCAAGCTCATATGACAAACTTACTAAAAATAGCAAGTTCCCATAAATATTAACCACCCTATCTACTAGTCCTTATTAAAATAGAAAATACTGAAAATAAAATATTTTTGGGTGATGCAAGATTGCCCTTACACTTAGGATGCTCCTGCATCAGACACCTCGAGTAATTTAAGAAGTGACCCTGTCACATCTCAGGTGTTTATAGGAAAACCAAGATGGTTAACCTCCTTCTTTGCTAGCCATGATGAATCCTCAATTGGCCTCCCTTTCCATTTGACCAAATATTCCTCATAAGTTTTGTTTCTAGTACTGTTGCCAACACAACTATCCAGTATCTCCTCAATCTCCTTTTTAGCCAAACTAGCTGCTAGAATGCTCCACTGTGCTTATGCAACTTCATCTCCATCACCTCCTTCATAATACTCTATCAAATCTAAAATATTAAATATTGGTGAAATATTCAATTCAAGAGACAACTCCACTTTACACGCATTTCCAGAATCATGCCTTTTCACTATCTTGCACCATCCAAACTTCTTGATCTTCAGCTTATTATACGTATCCATTGGAAAATGCTCCTTTCTCAAATGAACCATGACTTCATCTCCAATTTGAAATTCCTTATATCTCCTTTTCACATCTGCCTTAGCCTTATACTGTGTATTCATCTTGATGATGTGCTTCCTCACCTCCTTATGGATGTTCTTCAAATGTTCAACAAAATCTTCTGCTTTAGCATTACTTTTCCCTCCTTTATCCAACTGCCCCAATTCAGAAGCATTTCTAGGACTACTCCCATATACAATCTGGAATGGTGATTTACCAATACTCGTATTGATAAAATTATTATATGCAAATTTCACTTGTGGTAAAATCATATCCCATCCTTTTGGTTTATCTCCAACCAAGCATCTTAGCAAGTTTCCCAAACTACAATTTATAGCTTTTGTCTATCCATCTGTCTATGGATGATGTGATGAACTGAACTTCAAATCTATCTTCAACTTCTTCCAAAATGTATGCTAGAAATACCCAACAAATTTGGTATCTCGATCTAAAACCATACTCTTTGGCAGACCATGTAGTCTTACCACTTCTTTGAAAAACAACTTTGCTACATGAACAACATCACTAGTCTTCTTGCAAGGAATAAAATGTGCCATCTTCAAAAACCTATCAACCACCACAAAAGTAGAATCATGTCCGCATTGTGCCCTTGGTAATACAAGAACAAAATCCATGCTGACATCCTCCAATGACTTCTCAGGTATATGTACTGGCTGATACAACTCTGTATTTTTCTTCACTCCTTTTTTCATTTGACATACTTGACAACTTTGTACAAACTTCGTCACATCTTTCTGTAATTGTGGCCAATAATAATTTTCAACAACCAAAGCTATAGTTTTATTTCTGCCAAAATGTCCAACCAATCGTCCACTATGCTTCTCCTTGATGAGATTCTCTATCATTGAACTTTGGGGAATGCACAATTAACTTCCTTTGAACAACATATTATCTTGGATCATGAAATCAAATGACTTTGTCCTATCAAGTGTAACAGTTTCTGTACAAGACTTCCACACTTCACCAAAATTAGGAATATTTGGATACAAAGTACTAAGTTCCTTGAACCCAACCACCTCTATTTGCATTTCTATTAGCAAAAGTTTTCTTCTACTAAGAGCATCTACAACTTTGTTATACTTCCCACTCCCATGTTTCAAAACTAATGTATAACTTTGCAAAAACTCAACCCACTTTAAATGCCTTTGGTTCAATTTTCCTTGACTATTCAAATATTGCAAAGCTTGATGATCAGTATACAAAACAAACTCCTTAGGAAGAAGATAGTGCCTCCACTTCTTGAATGCTTGAACTATAACATGAAATTCCCGATCATTAAAATATTTTTTTTTTTTTTGCATTATTCAACTTCTCACTAAAATAAGCAATAGGTCTACCTTCTTGGCTCAACACAACTCCTATTGCAGTACCACTAGCATCATAGTCTACTTGAACCACCTTGTTAAAATCAGGAAGTGCTAAAACAAGCTGCTTAGTAACTTTCTGTTCCAATAGATTAAAACTCTTATTTTCTCCTATAGTCTACCTAAACTCTTTCCTATCTCCTCTCATTGTTTCAGTCAAGGTTCCACAAATATTGCTAAAAATTCTTATGAACTTTCTATAAAATGTAGCCAGTCCATGAAAAGATCTTACCTTTGTCACACTCCTTGGAGTAGGCCATTGAAGGATAGCCTTCACTTTCTTTGGGTTCATTTTCAGACCTTCTCCCAAGACTACAAATCCTTGGTACACCAACTCCTTTACAAAACTACACTTATTCAATTTTATCAACAACTTTTCTTCCCTCAACTTTTCAAACACCTTGCGAATATGAATCAAATGATCCTCCAATGCCTTACTAAAGATCAATATATCATCTAGGTAAACAATGTCAAAATTTCCTAAAAACTCTTTTAGTACCTCATTCATGAGCCTCATGAAAGTGCTTGGTACATTGGTTAGCCCAAAAGGCATGACTAACCACTCATACAGTCCTTCCCTTGTCTTGAAAGTAGTCTTCCACTCATCACCTTCTTTGATATGAATCTAATGGTACCCACTCTTTAGATCTATCTTTGTACAATACTTAGCTCCACTCAAATAGTCCATAATATCATCCATCCTTGGCAATGAAAATCTATGCTTTATTGTAATCTTGTTGATAGCATGAGAATCTATGCACATCCTCCATTCTCCATTCTTCTTTGGTGCTAATATTGTTGGTACAACACATGGACTTAGACTCTCTTGAATCAATCCCTTTTGCATCAACTCATGAACTTGCCTATTCAACTCTTCACTTTTTGCTGGTGTCATTGCGTGCACTACCTTGTTTGGCAAACTGGCTCCTAGAACCAAATCCATCTGGTGACTAATTTGCATCATTGGGAGCAATCCATCAAGAACATTATCTAATACAATATTACAAAACTCTTCCAACATATCTGCAACTTCTGTAGGTACCTCCTCTACTTCTTCTTTACTATCTTTAGGAATTATAGCAAAAAACATATGCTGATGCTTCATATCTTTAAGAAACTCTTTTCCATCAACAAAAAATATTCTGGTAGCACTACATACCTTTTCTTCTTTATCCTTCAATCTCTTCAACTTATGTTTCACTCCATCCTTAGTTAGAGTGTAGGTATTTTCTTGCCCATCATGTACAACATGCCTATTAAACTGCCACAACCTACCCAACAAAATAGGACATATGTCTATAGGTATGATATCACATAATACCTCATCCTGGTAGCTTCCAATCTTGAACTTCACTAAGCATTTCTCATTGACCATGACCTTGTGGTCATCTTACACCCAAGCAATATGGTATGGATGTAGGTGTTTCTGCCTCTTCAGCTTCAACTTGGTGACCATCATTTTTGACACCAAATTGTCAGTACTTCCACCATCAATGATCACATCACAACACTTATCTTCACATCTACACCTTGTGTAGAACTCTTCAGTAAACTAGAACTTGTGCAACTATCGCCTAGCCTTTTGTTCTTCGATCTATTCTTCCTTGGTGCTTGGTACATTCAAATGCTCTATGCCTTCTTCTCCACAGTGAAATTTTTTTCCATAGAAGCCTCCTCTTCTAGATCCTTTTCCTCTACCTCTTCCTCTCTAGTCTCTATTGTTCTAATCATGGAAATGATTGAAATCATTTCCCCTCTGGTTTTGACTACTACTTCTAGCCTCATCCTTGTTCTTTTGATCATCATTACAATCACCATATGATCGTCCACTATTCTTCCATCGTGATCTCTTCCACTATTCTACTCCTGTGCATCCTTGGCAAGTAATGCCTGTGATGGTGAACCTGTAAGTGAATCCATCTGAGTGAGCTTGGATTGTTCATGAGTTAACCTATCACAAAAAATCTCAAAAGAGGGCATCCGATGTCTGTTACCCAAGGCATCCATAGTGGAGTAGAAAGTAGAAGAAAAGATCTGATACTATCCTTGCAACTTTGAAAGTATCAAAAAAATACACTCATCATCTATTTTGTTTCTACCACATCCCTACAAAACTGTGCGCAAAGATTTGAACTTCATCAAGAAGTCCTCAATGGTGGGAAAGCTATCAAGTGTCAAAGAAGTCAACTCTGCATCAAGTTGAAGTGCCCAGAACCCATTCACTTGGCCAAACAAAGTCTAAAATTTGAGCCAATAAGCCCATGGAGTAGTCAAACCATCCAAGTGAAATAACATACTATCTGAAATGTTGAGTGCAATCAATTGCATGGCTTCATCCATTTTGTTCCTATGCTGTAGAACCTCAAAAAGGCACGTAAAACTAGCTGGTTCACATCGAGGCAGGACCATAAGCCTCTTGACATGAGAAGCCTGGTCATCTGTGTCTTCCAAGTGTGATAGTTGTGTGGCATGAGTCGGATCACAGAAGGATCCAACATTGAGAGAAAGAAAAGATGAAAGTAGAAGGGTCTGATTCTGAAGAAAATTACAGAATAGAAAATGCTCGCCCCCAGAATGAATAAAAAATATCCCCAAAAACCAAAGCAACAACTATGGAAAAACACAAAAACTGAGAAAAGAACCTGGAATTCGGATGCAGAGAAGAGGAAAATAGAAGCCTCTACTTCAATGCCAAATTTGGAAGCTCAAACCAACTCAGAATCAAACAAAACAAGCACCATTGTCTCCATCTCTGAGTTGGCTTTCTGGTGCTTCTTTCAGATTGCAAAAATACGGTCGTATGCTCAAGTTATGAGCAAAAAACTGACTATAGGTCTAGAAAAAGAGCTCTCTAGAAAATTACAAACACAGGCTTAAATTTGACGCCTGTTTGGCCGTCACCAAGTTGTTGTCGAAATTTTTTTTGATGGTCGAAAAAGTGACATCAGCGGTCGGTAAGTGACATCACAAGCCAGGAAATGACATCATCAATTGTCGAAAAACCTGCCGTGAAGTGATGTTAGCTGACGGGATGATGACATCAGCTGATGGATGATGACGTAAACTGCCAAAATTTGATGTCAGGCTGATGTCATTGCCAGAGCGGCGAATTGGCAAGAACCACTGATTGCAGTGGCATCCAAGAGGAGAACCCGGTGGCGTCGCTGGCAGAGGCGGAGGATGGGTGGTGCACGGGCCGCAGTGGCAGGGGTGTGTTTAGCGAGCGACATTGCCCTCTAGAGCTGAGCGCGAGTGGAGCTCTGGCAGTGCTGTGGTGGCGCCTTTTTTTTTGAATTTTTTTTGGCAATAAATGCAATATATCATCTGTACGGCCTCCCAGGGGGGGTAAAAAATTTTCCTAGACACCTTGAGGCCAAAAACAATAAAATTTTAATGTATTTTGACTGCAAACAGCCTTTCAGATCCAATGGCGATGTCCGTTTGAGCCCAAAGTGCCTCGAAAATTCACCCTTCACCCTTTTGAAGAAAAAAACTTCAAAAAAGCTATGGTTTTTGGCTGCGAATCATGGCTTCAAGAATCTTCAGACGAGGAAGCAGCAGACCTGCTTTGATACCATGTTGAAGTTGAGAAATCCAACTTCACAGATCCTCAAGAATAATTGTGACGTGAATATCAGGATTTAACCGTGTGATTTTGAGTCAAACTCGATGACCCATGTTTCATGAGTAGTGATTCAACATGAATCCATCTCTCATGAGAATAAATGGAACACTTAGCTCTCATTGGATCTAGGTGATGCTCACAGGGGTGAAGCACCGGGACTTCCCGGGAGGTCACCCATCCCAGTACTACTCCAGCCTGAGCGCGCTTAACTACGGAGTTTCCTCCACAGTTAAACCCTAACAAAATAAATAGAGTTGGCCAAATACATCTTTGACAACTATTTTAGAAATTTTGGGTAACCCAACTTCAGAAGGCCATAACTCATGAATCGTTGCTCTAATTGGCTATTATAACCACTTTTTAGAAATGCTAGCTCTTGATCTACATGCTTGAAACTGCAACAACGCCCTTCCTTTGAGTTTTCAGACCTCATCTGGGCACTCTAAGGCCTCCAATGGTGACCCTAAAGATTTTTTTGCAAATATTTCCCCCGAAAATCCACAATAACTTCCTCAATACTTGAGCTAGAGCAGTGAGATTTTTATGGTAGGCTTATATCTCTAAAATGAACCTTCCTGTAGAAAATGAGAACATTTTGAGCTCATATGACAACCTTACTAAAAATAGCAAGTTCCCATAAATAGTAACCACCTTGTCTACTAGTCCTTATTAAAATAGAAAAGACTGAAAAAAATATATTTTTGGGTGATGCAAGATTGCCTTTACACCCAAGATGCTCCTGCATCAATATGCTAAGATAATTCCCTTATAATGTGTCAGGCATAAGACCTGCCTAGTTATATCCATAAACATCATAATTATAATTAGAATGCTTAGAAGTTTCGTCTTATAGGGCCAAACATGTGTTATTGTTTGTCTACTTACTTGATCTCTCTTAATATAATCCTAGATCTCAAATATATAGCCATCAAAGACCACAAGTTAGCTTGATAGATACATTTATTAGGAAATATTGGTCTTGTCCAAAAGGAAAATCAAAGGCCACATAATTAAGAAAAATAACATTCGTGGGCACTAAGATAGGTCCATATAAATCCAAGAAGAGATCCCCAAGGCTACAAAATGCTTTGAAAACATAAAACCTTGTAGAAGTGAAACACTGCTTATTACTTGAGCTGCCATGAAAGAACATGCCTCAAGAAAAGGTAGAGTATATCTCCCACAAACAATGAAATTAAATTCCACAAACATAGGATAAGGATCCATGATAGGTCCACATTTAAAATCCAACTATGCAGAAAGAGAGGACTCAAACAACAAGGGCCATTCCACAAACAACATACATGAACAATAAATAGGAGATAATTTTGGTTGATGGAAGAGTACCAAAGAAATAATGATGCTCCTACAACAAGGAGGCAACTATACAAATCAAGCAAAGAAAGATGCCTTCTTATGAGAGGAAAATTAAAGCACTAAAAAAAAGTTGATTAGTTAATTACTAAAATGTTGACCAAAATATCATGATTATCATAAAGGATGAAGAGGGAACTAAATAAAAGAAAGAAAATGGTACATATAGCTCAAATTATGAAGCTTAGAAACAAAGCACACTCATTGATTAATTGATTGAAATATGTGTATAGGGTTTACGAATTTCAACAAGTAGGGTAAATATCATAACCTGTAGAAGTTGGAGGAAAAGATGAAATAACTGACTATCTATAAAATATAGAGAATTTTAAGGTCATTGACATAAATAAACATTTGTCTCAACTTATTAAAACCATAAATTATTCCAAAAAATGTTTTTCAATGACTTAGCTAATGGATATTTTAGTATTTACTCACCCTAATTGACTTCAATGATAACATTAGTGAGCAGATTTATAAAAATATTTGAGTATTTTTGGAGAACAATAAAAAATAAGTGTTTTCTTCATTTTTGGAACAATTATTTGGAATAATTTCTTTGCAATGCAAAGGGGATACTTCACTTTGAATTCTAAGCTATTTGTCATAAGGCCCAAAATTTACTGTCTTTTATTTTATATTTTATTTATTTGCAACTATATCATGTATATTTAAATTATTATGAAAATAATAAAAAAATAAATTTAAATTTAAAAAAATGCATCTACATGTATATTTGAATTTTTATGAAAATAATAATAAAAAAATTAAAAGAAAAAAAATTCCATTAAAAAACAAAGTATATGTATAATTTTTTTTTTTACAATTTTGTGTTATATAACATATAAGATTTGCCAATTATCCAACTATATTTTTATAAGCTCTAAAATTTTGTTATATTAGTGGTCAACTCTGTGAATAAGATTTTAGATTTTTCATGCTTCCAATTCTCTGCAAATTATAAATATTATCATATGTGGAATATGTTATGCATTTGACTTTTAAGTAGTTTTGAGATGATTCCTCTATCAAAATCTTAGGCATATTAAATAGTTTAACTTTTATTTTTTAATTAGTTTAATTAGTACTTACACCAATGAGGCACAATGTTTACATTGAGAGCAACATATGTTGTATGTTATTTGAGAAGTACAATTGTATTGAGATTTTATAAAACCTTTAATCTTTTGACATTTTGAAAAATGGTAGTTTGTACTTAAAATTTAAAAGAATTGGGTATTCATATCCAAGCTAAATTCAATAACATATAACGAAATACTTCATATACTTATAATGAGTTGATGCATTTGAAAATCTCCTATTATGTCCTTATCACAATTTGCACTTAACTCTGCATAATATACAACATGGGTATCATTTAGAAATATAATATAATACATTGCATACAATAATGAAAGTAAACTAAAATTATTAATCAAAGCATCATACTAGGATTAATAGTGAAGGGTAAAAAACATTTGCATCTAGAAAGCCTAACTTCATGTAATTAAGTTAAACTAAAGTGACTTACTTTGCCACTAAAATATTTAGTTAAGTGCTCAGATTGAATAAAATGTTTTAGATAAGATTGATATGAACATTATTATTTTCATTAAACTAAATTGATGTGGTTTTTGTGAATTGAACAATGTGACATATTCAATGAAATGACCACTAAACTCTCCCATGGAGGCCATGAACAAAACACTATAATTAGAAACATCTTCTAGTTAAAGAAATCTCATTCATTATAAGAGATGTCACATCATAGCATACACCAAATTTTTCATATGGTTAAAGTGGTTAACGTGAGGACACATTTCAACTCTTTGGAGAAATACAAGGGCTAGGATTGGAGTTCAAATTTGCTACATATGTGGGCATCTTTACAACATTTTCCAACTTGGGATATATCCACAACATGGGAGGTGGGTTCATGTATGCATCATCATAACTAGAGTTGCATAATATATTTTGTGGCTAATGCCCTTGCCAACAAGTGTTTTGAATGTGGGAGAATGAAGGATGCATACATTGTGTTTGATATATTACCTAATCCAAATGCGATTTCATGCTTTGCAATGATTGTTGGACATGCCAACCACAAACCTAGCAAATAGACTCTCACTCTTTATTCAAATATGTAATTCAAAACAAAGTCTGAGTCAATTTACTAATGGAAATATTATCAAAGCTTATGTGGATGTTATCATGATCATGATGAAATCAAGAATCCTAGTAATTTCATGAAGACATCACTTTCCAGTCATTAAACATTCCAACCAGTCTATTGTAAACTTTAAATGTCATACCTTAATGGATATAGGAAATTCAAAGAAAGAGTTGAATACAATATTCTAGTCCTACATTCAGCTAAAAGAAGTCTAGAGGACATGCATACAAATTGTGGAATCATAAACATGTATGACTTGTATGATAGAATGCCTCAAAGAGTGTCGTTTTATGGAAAAAATTTGCTTGGTTAGCATCCTTGTTGTTACAAAACCCTTGTTCCATGGCTCCCTTGTCTCTATAACCCTCTCAAATATTTTTAAAGGAATTCTACCCAAATTTTCCCTTTGTTCATTTGCTAGATTTATTGCAATCCTTTCTAGAGTGCATTTTGAAATACTCAATAACATATAAGGAAAAGCCTATGTATCTATTGGTAAATAGATCTGTCTTCACACAATAAATCATTAAAATAACCCTTATTTTTCCAAAAATGAAGACACAAAAAGATACCAACAGTTGGGTCGCTTTGCCATTGAATTGTGCAAGTGCCCTTTGAATTTTGCAGGGTACAACTCCCCAATTGGATATACAATAAATAAGATTTAAGAAATGCTTTTAACCTAAAAGAGAAGGCTACCCGCACTATTCTTGGATAGGAGGAAAATTACTATAATATAAATAGAAAGAAAAGACTTCCACATGCAGCAATGGAGACACATAGTTCTTCCACCCACACATGCACTTAGAATGATTGAGAAAAGATTAAATAAATAGGAACAAATTCTGCAATAAATGGATTCAGTAATAAAATATGATCCCACAACTCAGGCTTAATCCACATATAAATCAAGGAAAAGATAAATTTGAAGTACACCATCTTTGAAACAATAGAATTTCCAACATTTGTAGAAAACTAAATTAACATAGACATCTTTGATCTCCATAAAAATTGCCCCTGCCTATACATTCTAGATTCCCCTTATGTGCAAGACATCATCTACTGGATAGTGGAACCCTTCCTCCATCTTTTGTTGGCATACTTATTTCTTTCCCAATGATGGTTATCGGTTATAATAACTAATTCTTGAAACTACTTGAATGTCTAGTCTTTTCACATTCTCAAGAAGTTTCTCATTCTTCCTTCCTCGGTTTACCTTTATGAAATAAACTTTATTGCAAGTTTATATTTATCAATAACTTTTGAAAGTTATTTCCACAAGACCCCTTTAATCTCATAATGTCAAATCAGTTGATAGATGCTCAATTAGTGCTCATTCCACATCTCATTCTTATTCCATTTGTTATGCACAACCCAAATTGAGTCTCTCAGTTTCAAGGAACTTAGATTTCTCGAGCTCAACTCCATAGAGAAATTTTGGCTTAAGAAAAGTCTTCATGGATCAGGTTCGCCTGAAGATGCAAATCCATGATTTGGTGGCAACCATCATCCACCCCTCACTTGTTCTGATTCCACCCAGGTCATCATGCTAAGAGTTAATCCTTCTATTGCCACATCTCTTTCTAAGCCCGAGCTAGGTATATGCCTATCCACCACTACCAAGCCACAATCACTTGATTGGATTCATTGGGAACCCAATGTTTTAATCGTGACTTTGTTCTTTGGTGCTAAAGCATTTATATGTTACTTGCTAGTGTCATGGTCTTAACCAGTCAAGGCATCATTTTTGCACACATGTTCTATTCATGATTTATAATCGGCAAATTATTGAGACTGCATGAGGAAGCGTATTTCTAAATTTAGATTCAAATATCTTTTCATTATTAGAGTGCATGTAGGGTGAGGATTCAATCCATTATTTTAAAAATGATTTGAAAGAGACACACGATATCTAATTGGTCTATGGCCACCAATTTATTTGATAGGCATTTTGGCTAATAGTTGACACACCATCTCTACATAATCATCTTCGAAACCTGTGGCTCTACATAGTCACCTTCAAAGACTATCATTTTGTAAAATTAGTTTGTATATATCCATAAATACTTCATTTTCCTTCCATGATGAAGATATCCAACACCTGATAGTAGGAGGAAGTGATAACGTACCGTTAATCACCTTATTGAACGTTTTCCATTATGGATGGATGCCACCTAGAATTGGGATTACAAATTTTCACCTCTGGTATTGCAAATACAATTGTGTCCTTACAGGAATGATGAATGATATTTGCATTTGAACCACAAATCACCCCAGGCTTTTATATGTGCACACAATTAGGTTGGAAAATCTCATCCTTTCATCTCTTTCACGGGCTCTGAGTAGTTTCTACAAATGCCCATCATTTTAGACGTCGACTCTGGCTTCTTAATTTCATGAACCTTGCGTAGACCCAATGAAAAATATGGGCTAGGTGTCAAGACCAAAGCCACACCAAGATGTATTTTGATTCATATTTTGCACACAACTTCATTTATTTAGCACAATGATCATTATAAAGAAGATAAATTCTTCATGGGATTTGGATGCCTTTAATACTCATGCCCACTTTGGGCTTGATTTGACTGTATGCACAATATATTCTATGGAATCTTTGCATTTGTCAAATAATTCATTAAATGTTGTCACCTAGTGCCTTCTTTAACCTTCTTGGTATTTCATTTCACTCAGCAACTATCACATATGGGTGACTTAATCATCTTTCTCATCTCATTCTCTTCGAGAGCTTCAACTCTTGATATACTACTATCTATCAGAGAGGCTCAAAATACTTACCATTTTTTATGATCGACCCCTAAGGTCGACCCATATCAAGCATCATTTCCATTCATCATCAATTTTTCCATGTGACCCATGGCATAAAGGCGAGACCATATTGCAATTTTGATTTTGGTTATATACCAATCATGTCATAGCCATCATCAATTGGAACAAGTCATTTATGTTGGAATATTAAAGGCAAAAGGCCATTTGCCCCTGGAGCCAAATGTCCACCTACCATCCCTGACGACCTGCACAACAACCATAAACATGAATGTGGTAGGTGAGTTTTTGAAATCATGTTGAGAGGGAAAATGGAATATGACAAAAGGAATGTTTTCTACATTCATTCATTCAAAGTTCAGCAGATCAGAAGTTTAGCAGAGTAGAGCAGAGAAGGAAGAAGAAGAAAGTGATTAGCAGATCCAATCTCTTTAGTTGCACGTGATTCCTCTGTTCATTATTGTTGGTTTTGTCCTATTGAAGCAGTGATTGCTCCAGGCACCATTGTATGTAGCCATTAGAACTGCAAGTTTAAAGTTCATTGAAGTTTGAAGTTTTACCAGTTCAGGGTTATTTTAGGGTTTTCTTGTTGAAGCCAAATGCTCCCAGATTTTGTAACATTTATAATGAAAGTTGAATAGAAAGCAAGCAGACATACTTGAATCCATTGTTCTTCTCCTATTCATTGTATTTGTGAAGTTTGTTTAGAAGCTTCAAGCTTTGGCTCTTTGGTTTTAATGGTGGAAATATTCATGTTGAAATTTCACTAAGTTAAAATTTTTTAGTTTGAGCCGAGCTCACTTGGCATCCATTGCTGCCGAGCATTTCCCTTTGTGTGTCGAGCTTACTCGGCTTCTTCTTGTGCCAAGCTAACTCGACACCTACTACCTGTCACTTGGCAATAGTTAGTGTTGAACAAACTGTCACTTGACACCTTCACATGCTGAGCTCATTGCCACTCGACACCTTCATGTGCTAAGCAAAACTAGCACTCGACAATTGTTAGTGCGGAGCAAAATTTTAATGTTGTAATTTATTTCTCACAATTTAGGGCCCGTTTGGTTGATGGAATAGAAATAGAGAAATTGGAATATGATTTTAAATTTTTGTTTGGTTCGTCACTTGGAATAGGGAATAGGAATATGTATTTCCCATTTTGCCTCTAAAATGAGCTTATACCCATTCCAAAAAATAGTTGTTATTGGAATAGCCATTTCTATTCCCAATATTACATGCGTATTCTCCATTCCTATGCCTATGCCCAAATGGGCCCTTAATGAAAAACTTTTCCCCACATCTATCGAGTTCTTGTTATGAACTTAAAATGTCCATCCCTATTGCCTTTACTGATTTGGAATTCTGAATCTCATTTGGTGTCTTTGCAGTGTGGGCTCTTTCTAATGGTGGGGCAACCTTATTTTTTCACCAATGGCTAGGTTCAAAATCTTTTCTCATCAATGTCAACTTTTGCATTTATGACAACAAGGGCACATAGTATATTTCTATTTCTTTTCTTGGGTTTTATCCCTTAGCCCCTTCCATGGCATTATGTCAAGTAGATTACACACATGCTCTGCTTGTTCACCGATGCAAATACTCTTTTCAATTTCTTGCTATCAATTTTGAAGAAATATCATCATCCTCTATTGGAATAATGCATATTCCTTTGTATTATTGACTTCAACTAGATAACTTATGGTATTTTAACTTAAGCTTCTCATCCTATTCACAACTAGGTTCGTGAGTTAGTTGCAAGGTCAAATGCAACTTTTGAATCAAGGAAAGAGGGCATATTGTTAAACTTTCAATTTGGGAACTTTGAAAACTTGAGCAATCCATGCATGTCGAATCACCATACATGAACCCAACAAGCTGTGTTTTAGAACTTGAACTGATGAACTTACACCTCAAAATTTGCATTTTGAACTATGTGTCTAAATTTGAAAATTGAATTTGCATCTTAGATTTGAACTGTACTCCTAGGCTTACAAACTTTTAATCATTGTATACAAGGACCTAATAACGGTCTTGCACATTCTAGAAGCAATCATCTAATCATGTGTGTTGTGCCATATCGAACCAATAAACCTGTTGAAATACAAATTAAACCTTCAAAGCTATTGAACCACTTGAATCATTGAACTTGTTCAACAGGTATAAAATGGTTTAGAACCACTTCGTACCGTTTGAACTCATTTCCTTGAATTGAACTAGAGCAGACATGTCCTTTGATTCACTGTTATGACAATTAATCTAAACATTGCTTTCACAAAATAAGACTACACAAACTACTTCTCAATACTGAATTAGGGAAGACTGAGAGAACCAAGGAAACGGCCATTAGGAGGATGAGATTTTCAAGTTCAAAATTGGAGTTCAAAACACCAACTAACAGTATCATCATAGAGCATTAGTAAACATATAAAAGTTGTGAAGGAATAAACAGTAATGGGAAAATTCTATGCTAATCTCATAGAGTTATCAGAAACTAAAATTAGAAGAATTATTATGTTGTCATTGATGTCAAACCTCACTAGTAAGACATTAGCTAACATTGTAGAGTGTCATAGCAGTTGATCAATGAAGAGGATTTGAAAGATAAGATAACAAGGTGAACTAGTGAAGTTGTTAAGTAAAGAGGAGTAAGTATGATGAAATTACAATGAGCACTTGATCAGTTAGTCTTTGACAAGATAATGTGTTATTTTATTATTGTGTATAGTGAATAAGAAAAATGAGTTGAAGTGTAGAAGAGAAGTTGAGTAAAACACTAAGCTTGACCAAGTGACAATTTTACTAGGTCAATAAAGAAGTTGAAGCAAGAGATTAAGGAACTTACAAGATAGTCAAGAAAACAATATTAGTCGAGTGTTGGTAATGGTCAAGCAAGATGAAGAGAACATTGAAGTAGTGATCGAGTGCAGTGAAGACCAAGTGAACCAGTATAAGCTAAGTGAAGACAAAATCAATAGAGACCAAGCTACATAATTTTAACCAAGCTAAAGAACATAGTGATGATCGAGTGTCGCCATTTTAATAGTTTGTGAAATAATCGAGTTTTGAGGCTGACATCGTTAAATTTTTGAATTGGTCAAAATGCATAAATGATAAGGATTGACAATTTGGCATATTTAATGAATGAATTGAGTTTTTAAGTGATGAAAGACACATGTTTAAAGAGAACTTTCCAAAAGTTTTAAGAAAGAGGAAGAAGAACAAAATGATGAACAGATTCAATAAATTTGATCAAACCTTAATATATACAGTGATGTTTCAGCGATAAAATATCAAGGCTACCTATTTAAGGAGGCATAAAAGATGTTTAATTATGTTTGATTGTCAAATTTGTGAAGAGCCTATAAAGAATAGAGCAGCAGAGAAAAAATAAGGAGTTGGTGAAGAGTGGTTTCTTGAAGAGTTTCCAATCATATTAGATATGGAGTATATGATGAACTCCAATCAATGAACCAGGAATGAGTAAGATGAAGATCTGAATTTACAAAGTGAGTTGTATTTTATCAAATCAAACCTAGTTATTTCTTTCTAACCATTGTATTGGTAAAATATTTTAATCAAGGTTGACGTGACAGTCATATTGTAAATCCTTTAATCAACATGATATTCCTATGGAATGATCTAAAGAACTCCAATAAGGCCACTCCTAACATGGTGATTATTAATAAGGTGACAACTAATACTATGTTTTGTAGCCTTTAATAGAGATGGTTCTTAATCAAGCTCACTTTAGAAGAGTCAAAAGTGGTAGTATGCTACTTGGTGGGTCTCCACGTTAAATCCTAGTGTCATATTTGTGTGAATGTTGTTTTTATGATGCATGGCATTTACTATTATATATTTCTATTATTTGGCATATACTAAACGTAGTGCTAAGTGTTGAATGAATAAGTTTAATTACTATTGAATTTCTTTATTGGCCAAATGGATTTATGAGTTTGAATAAGTTGTTTGAAGTTAAATTGGTACATTTGGACTTGAGGATAACTAATGCACACCCCTATCAATTATTCTAATCATTTTAATTATATTTACATACATGTGTTGATGGAAAGACAAAGATGAAGAATAAAAAGTATACGAAACAAACGGTATATTCAATATCCTCAAAAAAATAGAAGACTCTCTTAAAGAAATAAATTTAGGGAAGTTAGTATGAAGGCATGTGATCATATGGATAGCATTTGCCTTCCTTTCTTGAAAAGAATATACATCTAGTTAGTATTATATCTATTACTATGATTCCACTCCCTTTAACTATTTCTTTCCTATATTTTTTTCAACGAATATCTTAACACTTTTAAGATTTTAATTACTTGATTCAAAATAAAGAACAATATAATTCAAGTATATAAATATATATGTTTAAATGAATTTTGCATGTATAAATAGGACAAATGTGATCTCACATACCATATTATTTATTGGGTTTTCTAAAAATGAGAGTTGTATGTAATTCTCATTCAAGTTTGCTAGAAAATTATTTCTCTTGTAAAAACCTAGCAAACTCAAACCTCTTTTTCCATTTCCAAAACTCAATATTTTTTTCCGGTTCAAACTATCCCAAAAAATCCTACACCAAAATTAATCATCACCAAATCTAGAAATTATTTCTTCTAATTTTTCATTAAAATGTTTTGCATATTAATCTCTTTTGTTTAATCATAATGGATCCATATATTGTATATTTTAGACAATGGTAAGTAGGTTTTGCATTGAGAAAATTAAATCTTAAACACTAGAAATCTAAATTGAAAAATTATATTAAAAAAGTAGATTGTCGATACAAGAACTATCGATTCATTAGATTGAAAATAATCCCAATTTGAGTATTACAACTATTCAATTCAAATAAAATCAAATTGGTGGGCATTAAAAAAAAATTGTATACAAAAAAACTAAATAATTTCAAATATCAACAACTTAGAAGGAAAACTACAAAATTTCATCAAGTAACTTTATAGATGACCTTATAAAAAATTACTGCCAAAATCCCCAACCTTGCTTTGTGATGTAGGAGCAGCCAAAGGTATAAGGGCAATCTTATGTCACCCCCCAAAAAAAAAATACTTAGACTTAGTTTCTGTTTCATGTGTTTTCATTTCTGGATACCCATTTGGGTCAAATAAAGGTTCCAACTCTCACAGTTCCACTATCAGTGTTCTAGGATAGAGTATTTGAACACCGTGGGATATGTGTAAATATCGAAAAATAAGAGTATGTAATTGAGCCATCATTTTGGTGAACTAGAAGGTGTAAATTGGCTAGATGAATGTAATTGTAATTTAGAGCATTCCAAAAAAAGAATCAAGTCAAAAGGCCCCACAGTTTGAAAGTTATTGTAGTTTTTTGATTTTTGGAGACCTCCTAAGAATGCTTCAAAGTTAGGTTAGGTGCATTAAATGACCTCAAAAAGGGCCAAAAAATGTGGGACGAACAAAGCTCGTCCATAGGGCTATAGAGCACTTTGAGAGCTTTCCAGAAATGTAAACGGTTTGTCAATTGGAGCTATGGTCAAAAGTTATGCCTCCGAAAAGTTCGGTTACTATTTTTGGATTCTTCTAGATTTGTACCAACTTCTAATGCAGCTTCTGGGGCCTTCTACTTGGTCGGTGGATGCCTACTAGCACTTTCTAGAATGTATTCCTAGTCCTTAACCCTCTGGGGTCTATTTAAGGACATTACTGGCATTGTAAAAGGCAGTTCAGAGTGGAATTTGAGAGGAGGTACCCAAAAGGAGAAATTATCTCCAGTCTTGTGCTATTGTAAGCCTTAGGGCATGTTTTGAAGTCTATTTTCTCTATACTTAATGTACTAGCTTATTTTCACAGTTAATACAATTTCTCTTTTTTTGTTGTGTCCATTCTATGTTGGGGTTGTGTCTCCATCAAGTGGTATCAGAGCTGGTTTTCCTAAGTGTGTGGATAGAGCGTCGACTGTGAGGCAGTTTGCACCAAGATTGTGTGGTTGTGGGTTTGAGTTAAGAAGATGCCTCCATGAAGAGAGCGTGGTGGAAGGGCCGGAGCTATTAATCTTGAGGAGGTTAGAGCCCTCCAAAGGCAGGTACAAGCATTGCAGGAGGAGCTCCGTAGAGGAACAAATGTTGCCGCAGGTGACGACAGTGAGGATGACAATGAAGAAGAAGAAATTGCACCAGAAGGGGAATTTGACAGGAAAGTTTTGAATCAGGCAGAGGAAAGGCTTTTTAGGGCCATTACTAAATTTGGAAAAAGACCTACAATTGATGTGGGTGTATTTTCAAGAAATTTGAAACCAGATGAGTTGATCAACTGGATCAATGAACTAGAAGAATACTTTGAGTATGAGGATATCAGGGACCCAGATAGGGTTAAGTTTGCAAAGGCCAAACTGAAAGGCCATGCCAAAATCTAGTGGCAAGAGGTTCAATTGGAAAGAAATAGAAGAGGAAAGGAGAAGATCACAAGGTTGGATCGCATGGTGGACAAATTGAAGAAGCAGTTCATTCCTGTGGACTACGAGCTTGATTTGTTTAAGAAGATGCATGGGCTAAAGCAAGCAGGAAGATCAGTCCAAGAATATACAGAGGAGTTTTATAGACTTTTGATTAGAGCAGGGCATGCAGAAGCAAATAAGGAGAAGGTTTCTTGTTATATCAGTGGGTTGCGACCTAGCATCTAGGAGGAATTAAGTCTAGTAAGAATGACCAGCGTTGAAGAGGCATACCAATTTTCCCTACGAGTTGAAGAGAAGCTAAATAAGATGTTTAAAGGGAGACAAAGAGGGCGTGGTCAAGGAGGAAGGGGAAGCGGTAGGTCATCTGGAGGCCGAAATGAAACCCAAAAGAAAAATGAAGATGTGGGTACTAGTAGGAACCAGAGGAATGAGGGTTTCAACCACTCCCATGATCAAGACTTTGGAAATCAGAGAGGAAGAGGTAGAGGACATGGAAAAGGAAGAGGAGGCTTCCGTGGTACCTGTTTCCATTGCAATGAAGAAGGTCACCGTGCCTTTGAATGCCCTCAATGACAAGGAAGGACAGATAGGAGAGTTGAGGGTCAAGCTAGGTTTTCTCATGTGGATGAGGATGCACACTCATCACATTCAGAGGATGCAGAAAGAGGAGAGACCTTGGTAAATGAAAGGGTCCTACTAAGTGGTGAGATTGAACCAGGACAAAGGAGGAGTTTGTTCCGTACCAGATGCAAATGTGAGGAAAAATGTTGTGATGTGATCATTGATGGTGGTAGCACTGACAACTTGGTGTCAGAGGAGATGGTCTCTAAGCTAAAGCTCAAGAGGGAGAAACACCCCCAGCCCTATCGGATTGCTTGGGTGAAAGATGATCATAAGGTCCTGGTAAGTGAACAATGTCTAGTGAAATTCAAAATTGGGAGTTACCATGATGAAGTTCTCTATGATGTTATTCCAATTGATGTTTGCCATCTATTGTTGGGTAGACTGTGGCAGTTTGATAGGCATGCAGTACATGATGGTCATGCAAACACATACTCTCTAACAAAAGATGGAGTTTGCCACAAACTGAAGCCCAAGAAAAAGTAAGGTGAAAAGGTATGTAGCAGTGCTAGGATTTGTCTTGTTGATGGAAGAAAGTTTTTAGATGGAATGAAACATCAACATATGTGCTATGCTTTGATTCCTAGGAAAGATAAAGAAGGTAGTAGTGAAATACCACTTGAAGTTTTAGATTTACTAGGTGAGTTTGGAGATATTATCTCTGATAATGTTTCAGAAGGATTGCCACCAGTAAGGCAAATTAGTCATTAGATAGATTTAATCCCAGGAGCTAATTTTCCTAACAAGGCTGCTCACAAGATGACTCCTACTGAAATTGAGGAGATAAATAGACAGGTTCAGGAACTATTGAGGAAGGGCTTGATTCAGGGGAGCCTGAGTCCATGTGCAGTACCTGTAGTACTAGCACCAAAGAAGGATGGAGAGTGGAGGATGTGTACAGACTCTTGAGCTATAAATAGGATAACCATCAAATATCGATTTCCTTTGCCAAGAATGGATGATCTTATGAACTGCTTGAGTGGAGCTCAGTACTTCACAAAGATAGATCTAAAGAGGGGTTATCACCAGATATGGATTCAAGAAGGAGATGAGTGGAAAATGGCGTTCAAGACCAAGGAGGGTCTTTATGAGTGGTTAGTCATGCCCTTTGGATTGACGAACGCTCCAAGCACCTTCATGCGACTTATGAATGATGTACTTAAGAAGTTCTTGGGAAAATTTGTTATTGTCTATTTGGATGATATTTTAATTTTCAGCAAGACTTTGGAAGAACATTTATTGCATATTCGTAGTGTCCTTGAAAGGTTAGGGGAAGAGAAACTGTTAATTAATTTGAAGAAGTGTATCTTTGCAAAAAGGGAGTTAGACTATTTGGGGTTTGTTGTATCACCTGAAGGTCTCAAAATGGATCCAGAGAAGGTAAGAGCCATCTTGGAATGGCCTACTCCAAAGTCTACTACTGAGGTAAGATCATTTCATGGTCTGGTTAGTTTTTATAGGAAGTTTATTAAGAATTTCAATGGCATATGTGCACCCCTAACTGACACAATAAGAGGGGATATAAAAGAGTTCAAATGGACTGCAACAGCTGCAAGAAGTTTTGAATCGCTGAAGAAGAAGGTGACAGAACAATCTGTGTTGGCACTTCTAGATTTTAGAAAGGTGTTCTAGGTGGATTGTGATGCTAGTGGCAATGCTATTGGGGCTATATTAAGCCAAGAAGGTAAGCCTATTGCATATTTTAGTGAAAAATTGAATGATGCAAAGAAGAAGTATTCTGTTTATGATCAAGAGTTCTATGCAATAGTTCAGGCCTTTAAGAAATGGAGGCATTATTTATTTTCAAAAGAATTTGTTTTGTATACTGATCATCAGTCATTATAGTACTTAAATAGCCAAAGTAAATTGAATCAGAGGCATATGAAGTGGGTAGAGTTCTTGCAGAGCTATACATTTGTGTTGAAACATAGAAGTGGAAAATCTAACAGGGTTGCAGATGCACTAAGCAGGAGACAGTTGTTGCTTACAGTAATGCAGGTTGAAGTAGTTGGGTTTGATGAACTCAAGAATCTATACCCTGAAGATCCTGATTTTGCTGAAGCGTGGAAAGCTTGTAAAGAGCCTATTGCTATAGATAGAACTAAGTGGTTAGACTATCTGATTCAGGATGGTATGTTATTCAAGGGCAGCCAATTGTGCATTCTAAGGAGTTCCATGAGGGAAAATCTGATTAAAGAGAAACATAGTGGAGGGATGGCAGGACATTTTGGTCGAGATAAGACCATTGCCATTGTTAGAGAACATTATTTTTGGCCTCAGATTTCACAAGATGTGAAGAAGTTTGGACAGAGTTGCTAGGTTTGTCAAGTTGCCAAGGGATTTAGCCACAATACTGGACTATATCAGCCATTGCCTATTCCATGAAAGCCATGGGAGGACATAAGTATGGATTTTGTTCTTGGATTGCTGAGGACACAAAGGGGTAGTGACTCAGTATTTGTGGTGGTTGATAGGTTCTCCAAAATGGCACATTTCATTCCATGCCACAAAACTCATGATGCTGTCCATATTGCAGACTTATTTTTCAGAGAGGTGGTAAGACTACATGGTCTTCTAAGGAGTATAGTTTCTGACAGAGATACTAAATTTGTAGGGTATTTCTGGAGAACATTATGGAAAAAGTTGAGAACAGACTTGAAATTCAGTTCCACACATCACCCACAGACTGACGGCCAAATAGAAGTGGTAAACAGAAGTCTGGGCAATTTGCTAAGATGTTTAGTTGGGGATAAGCCCAAGGGGTGGGATTTGATTCTACCGCAAGCCGAGTTTTCTTACAATAACTCTGTAAATAGGAGTACTGGTAGATCACCATTCCAAGTTGTATATGGAAGTAGCCCAAGGATTGCACCAGAATTGAGTAAGATAGAGCAAGGGGAGAGGACAAGTGCTGAAGCTAAAGAATTTGCTGAACATATGAAGCATCTACATGAGGAGGTTCAAGCACACATTACTAAGATGAATCAAGAGTATAAAGATAGGGCTGATCAAAGGAGAAGACATAAGGAATTCCAATTAGGGGATCTAGTCATGGTACACTTACGAAAAGAAAGATTTCCAGCCGGTACTTACAACAAGCTAAAAATGAAGAAATTTGGTCCTTGCAAAATTCTGAAGAAACATGACTTAGGAAATGCATATGAGGTGGAGTTGCCAGATGGTATTCACATTTCTCCTATTTTCAACATTGCAGACTTAACAAAGTATCATGATGATGGTGTAGATGAGGAACTGATGTTAGAGCTATGTCCAATTCCTACTTCTAAGAAGGAGGAGATAGAAGACATTCTAGATCATCGTGTAGGTAGGAGAACCAGAAATAGGCAGTATGAAGAGTATTTGGTCAAGTGGAAAGGATGGCCAATAGAGGACTCAACTTGGATTTCAGCAGCTGAGGTTTCCCATTTGGGATTTCCTCTACCATTCATAAAGTGACAGGGTCACTTTTTAATCTACCTTGTGTGTCTGATGTAGGAGCAGCCAGAGGTATAAGGGCAATCCTGTATCATCCAAAAAAAAAAGAGTACTTAGACTTAGTTTTTGTTTCATGTGTTTTCATTTTTGGATACCCATTTGGGTCAAGTAAAGGTTTCAACTCTCACAGTTCCACTATCAGTGTTCTAGGATAGAGTATTTGAACACCTTGGGATATGTGTAAATGTCAAAAAATAGGAGTATGTAATTGAGCCATCATTTTGGTGAACTAGAAGGTGTAAATTGGCTGGATGAATGTAATTGTAATTTAGAGCATTCTAGAAAAATAATCAGGTCAAAAGGCCCCACGGTTTGAAAGTTATTGCAGTTTTTTAGTTTCTGGAGACCTCCTAAGAATGCTTCAAAGTCAAGTTAGGGGCATTAAATGACCTCAAAAAGGGGCAAAAAATGGGGGATGAGCAAAGCTCATCCATAGGGCTATAGAGCACTTTGAGAGCTTTCTAGAAATGTAAACGGTTCGTCAATCGGAGCTACAGTTCAAAAGTTATGCCTTCCAAAAGTTTGGTTACCATTTTTGGATTCTTCTAGATTTGCACCAACTTCTAACATGGCTTTTGGGGCCTTCTACTTGGTCAGTGGATGCCTACTAGCACTTTCTAGAATGTATTCCTAGTCCTTAACCCTCTAGGGTCTATTTAAGGACATTACTGGCATTGTAAAAGGCAGTTCGAAGTAGAATTTGAGAGGAGGTACCCAAAAGGAGAAATTATCTCCAGTCTTGTGCTATTGTAAGCCTTAGGGCATGTTTTGAAGTCTATTTTCTCTGTACTAAATGTACTAGCTTATTTTCATAGTTAATACAATTTCCCTTTTGCTGTTGTGTCCATTATGTGCTTGGGTTGTGTCCCCATCACTTTGAATCATATTACCTACATCTAACCCTGTCTGCATGAAATATTGTTGGTCCAAGGTGCAAGCTACAAACTGTATATGTTTGTAAGATAAATAAAAATGAATCATTAATTAGTATTTGGTTGAGTGGTAATACATAGAGCTAGAGCCTCCCATGATTCAATATTCAAACTAAATGTAAATTTAGAGTTTTTGAAGCCATTAAAGGGGTGTGCATTGTGAGATAGGAATGAACCTCCTACTAAAGAGTATCCATTTACAATGACTTATGAGAATTTTATAATAAGTTTTTGTGAACCTAAGATATTTGTAAAAATTGAGAAATTATATAGGTTAGTTTCAGCATATGAAAAGCCTTTTACAAATATGTACACTCAAAAAAACCTAAATAAAGTCATACAAAAAGATCGTACAAAGCACTTTCAAATGTACTACCAAAATTCTTTGTTGGTTGTTGTTTTCAACTTCCTTGATTACAACTATTTATATCCAAACTGGTTAAAGGATGCTAATGCATGGAAGAAAGGTGTCATTCATGTATATCAACAATAAAAGGTTGAGAAAGCATATGCAAAATGCACTCTCATCTAGACTGCAGGATTATTTCCAAAATGTTGAAACATATCTCAAAAAAAGTGCCTTATCTCATAGGAAATAATAGAGTTAAGAAAGCCTCTATCCTAATTAGACTTAGAGGCTAATTGTTTCCCACTTCCTTCAAAATATTCCCCATAAATTTCATCTATGGGGTATTGAGTTGCAAGGAATTACAAAGTATAATAAGATTGAAATCACTAGATAATAATATTGGACTCGTTTGGTGGATGTAGCACAACATTGGGTAAACCACAATAACTCTTTATGAATTCTATTTTGTTATGTGTAATTTATTCCTTTGTGATATTGATTATATTTTCATGTAAATGTTATTTTTGTCTCTTTAATCTACAGAAGTAGTTTTTAAACATAAAACTTCCTTGATGATCCTTTTTAAAACATGAATGTCTAAAACTTCCAGAACTCATACTATCATCATTTGGGAAGAAAACCTTGTTAATAATAAATGTCAAGCATATGCATTCATTCCAAAAAGAAGAAAATCACATAGCATGTGGCTTCAATGTCTAAGATTTTACTGAGCCCATATTGAAAAATATTAACAAGATAGATTAGGATGAGTTTTGGGAGTATATTCCCATTTTCTACTCATAAAATTAACTCCTAAACTCCTAGTCTCCTTTTTGACATTCTTTCTAGAATGAGGTGTTTAAAGAAAATATCATTTGAAATTAATAGCAATGTCCTCTAAAATAAAGGAAACATTTAAATAGAAAGAGATTGTCCCAAGCTAACTAATAAACTAGAATAGACAATTCAACCTTGGATGACTTTTTCTCATAGAAATACAAAAAGTATTCTATAAACTAATTAATCTTCTTAATAATTTCAACTTTTTGTTAATATAAATAAGCATCACACATGTTAATAATTGTCCTAACTTCAAAAAAATTGTCAATACTCTAAAAGAAGAAAGGGAATAAGGAGGATTTATATGATAAATAGTGATAAATTAAAAATTGTGATGCTCCTAATATTAAAAAAAACTACTTCCTCCTATCACATTTAAATAACATAAAGATTATCCAAACTAGCTCCTTTGTATCAGTTCGTGTTGATCTTAGATTGGTTTTGACTAGTGAGTGTCAACACACTTAAGTTATTTACTTAGTTCATGTCAAACTAGTAGTATATGTTGAGAAAAACATGTAAATATTAAACCATGCTGAGTCATAGTGAGTGCCAAGCCAATTATGTGTCAAGTCACTCAAGTTTCGAGCAGACAGACTATGTCGAGTGACATAGGTGCTAAGTAAATAGTGGATGCTGAGCAATACAGGTGTTGAGTCATAGTATAAATATTAGTTTATGTTGAGCATTAGAGACTTTAGATACCAAGTAAAAAATTTTGGACATATTTGTTTGTAATGGCACAAACAACTATGTAAACCAATTTTGAGCCCACTTAAGATTAGATTTCAATATTTTGGAGATAAGGACGAATCTCCAGTTGGATTTCCTATGCAATTACATGTAGCCAATCAGAAAATGAGAAGGTTTAAGCAACAAAATGGATGAATCTTAGCCCTAGATTCATACCTAATCCTAAGTCACTAAGTCTTCTTAAGGAGGATGAAACCTTAAACTCTCTAGCAAGTGCGTAAGGAATTGAAGGAGTGAAGAGAAGTTTGCATGTACACATAGAGCATTCATAGTGACTTAGAAGTTATGAAATGAAATTGCATTGCAAAATCAATAAGAGAAAAATAGAAGATGGAGAAGAGTATACATCAATAGGGACATTTGATCAAGAATTATCAAGAAGACATTTTTTAGAGGTGATTTGTTATCAGGCAAGCAAGTGCTAACTGTAGGATCAATGCTGAGACATTCTAACAGGTGATTTCAGCCAAAACATCTTGATAAAGTAGTCCTAATAGGCTGCATGAAATCCTTTAACAGGGTGCTTACTTAGTTGTGAGTTAAAGTCCTTTAACAAGGCACACTTCTAATAGGGTGTTGAAATCCTCTAACAAGGTGAGACTTAACAACCTTTGTAAGCCTTTAACAAGGTATATCTTTCATAGGGTAGATCATGACTCATGATCAAAACATTGTAACCTTCATTGGATACATTTTATTACCACAATAGTAAAGATTTGTGGGTGTCATCCCCACCCCAGTTTTACCTTCTAACTTGGAGGGTTTCTGGGTAATCATATCTAGTGTTATGTGTGTGAATGCTTATATGTTTACATGATTTAGATGTATATGCTTTACATGTTATTTCAATTTATCTATTGAATGTATGAGATGGATGTATGGTGAAATTTTTAAGGGTCCTAGTTTAAACTACTAATTGACCCCCTCTCTCCCCGTTAGAAGTTCATCTTTCCTGTTGTAATTCCAAAAATTGGTATCAAAGCATAGTTCTCTGAAAGAGAATCTTTACAGCTTTGAGGAAAGATCTTGAAATGGAAGTCTACAAGTTGGAAAAGACTATTGAGAATGAGGAGATTGAAATACATCTCATTCTACATCAACTGAATGAAGCAAGAGAAGCTCTAAAGAAATCCTTGAAGAGAAGGAAGGAAATTGCTATTGAGGATAATGACCCACAATACAAAGAGATAGACACTACCAAGATATATGTAGATGGAGACTCATATGAATTTGGTGCAGAAATTGTAGATCTAATGGAAAAGAATACAATCCAAGCTTAGGAAATTAGAAATCTCAAGTTAGAACAAGAATCACAAGCCATATTGGTATGTGAAGTGGTTGAAAAAAAGAAGAAAGCCATGGAAGACAAAAGCATAATTGAAGAATAAAAAAGAGTTTTGGCCAATAGACTCGAAGAGAAGTCTATAGAACTAACCAAGATTTTCAATGTGCAATTGGATACTCTAAGTCAAATGATGAATGCCAACTGTGAACTGAATGTCAAGGACATTGAGATAACTACATTGAAGTTGCAGAATGAACAATTACAGAGTGACCTAAAGAGAGAAAAGGAATTTACTGAAAGTTTCAACAAACCAAATGAAGCCATCAAATACTTTGAGCAATTATTGAGATCCCCTAGATCCAACAATGATACATTTGGACTAGGATACACAAGCACTAAAGGAGAGTCATCCAAAAGTGTTGAAGAAAGGAACAACATAGGTAAGAACTCCAAACCTACTTGTCATAATTGTGGTAAGAAAGGACATACTACTAATGTGTGTAGGAGCAAGACTGCAAATTAGAATGTCAAGCCCAAACACATGGTTTACTACCATAAATGCAACAAGCAAGGTCATCAGGCACATGAATGCAGAACTAGGACCATGCACACACAAATATTTGAAGGATGTTGTTACAACTATCAAAAGTATGGACATAGATCTTTTGAATGTAGATCCAAATCCATGTAGTCATCAAATAGGCAAACGAAGGTAAGGAACAATGAAAACTCTTATAACTAGGATTATAATACAAGATATAGCTATCATTATTGTCAAGAATATGGACATGTTCCTAAAAATTGCATTAGGACACACTTTAGTAGTAACTACAAAAGGTGGTTGAGTCAAGCCACATCTTTTAGCTATTTGATGACTGGTCACATTAGTAAGCATTGTCCAACTAGGTCAAAGGTACCAAGTTGTGAATTTGCTAAAGGAAAAGACAAGGCAGATGTTGAACACATCAGAGATGAGATGAATAAGACATGGAAAAAGAAAGATGAGTGTAGCACATCAAATAGAGAAGGGATCACTTCACCCAATGGGTCAGGTGATCACACCTCATCAAACTAGGTAATCAAGAGGTATGTGGGACTGATATTCAAATGTTATATAATACATCAGTTCCTAAGGAGATAGTGTTGAAAAGATTATATTATCATGAATAGAGATGCAAGATGTTGTTAGGAATTCAAGTTACATTTTTGAGGTTTTTGTGTTGTTGCCGAGCATGAAATTTTTCCTATGTATGCCGAGTGGAATACAAGAAGATGCCAAGCTAGCAGTCTGGCTAGTTGATGCTGAGCTCATAGTGGTTGTTTAGTGCTAGAAATGTCAATGGATGTTGAGTGAGCCTAAAAATGGTTGACACTGAGCTTACAATGGTGTAAGCACTCAACATTAATTACAAGGTTTTCAATGCGTTTTTGATCTATTTTAGCTCATTTTTCATCATTTCAAATTCAAGAGTTAGTAGAGTAGAATGTGATTTGGAAATCTGTTCCAAGAATTTGTAGAATATTTTAGCAGTGATCTCACACCAGTTCGTTAGATTTTCTAAGGTATTTATCAAGAGATGAGCTATGAAATTTGAATTTCATAAACCCTAGTTTCTCATTATGACATCTAGTTCAAAGAATGTTGAAGGGAAGATAGTTTTGAATGTTTAGTTAGTGAGTAATGAAGTTAAGAAACCTATTTTCAAAGCCATTCCTAATATTGCATATAAGCAAGACCCTTCTAGTGCATTTTTTATGATTCTGCCAAATGTAATAATGGTGCAAGATATAAGAAAATGTTACAACTATAAGATAGGAAGCATTGGGGATATGGAAATTAGAGAAGCCTACAACAAACTATGTGATAATGGTGTTTTTAAGGAAGAGTTCAAAATCATAGAGAAGAAGGGATTAACACGAGCCCTAGATTTTCCAAATGTGTTTAAGACAAAATGGATAAGAATTGTGCTTCGCCAAATCCATGATCATTCCTTATGAATGGAGAATGGACCTATTAAAATAACTAAGAGAATAATCCATAGGGTTATTGGTTACCCAACCCTAGATTGGACTAAGATACTAAGAAGTGATTCTAAGGAAGTTATTGAGAAGAACACTAGAGCTGTTTGGAATAAGAGAGGCATAACAATAGATACAATCACTGATCCTTTGTTAAACTTTGTTGTATGGGCCATATGACAAAAGTTTTACCAATCTAGAAGATTGAATAGTGTGCCCTGTATAGCTATGGATGTGGGATACAAGATTGTAAAGAAAGATCATACATATGATCTAGCAGAGCTACAATTGCAACAACTGATTGAGAACCATAGAGAAATCAAGAAAATTAAGAGTGCACAATGCAAATTTGGTTTAATTTTAATTTGTATATTCTTTTATGTGCAAAACACTTTTCCCTCATTTGGCATTGTGGGATGGAAAACTAATAGATCAATAGTAGTATAGATTGGTTAGTACATTGAGCAGTTAGGAGAGAATTTTGAATCTCTAATGACAAGTTATTTTGAAGACTTCAAGAAGTCAATGAAGGAGAGACTAAGAATACCAGTTTGAGAAACACTATGATGACATCTATTTTCTTGTGGATGCTGATTATACATTTGTACAAGCTGCTACACCAAGGGTGAGATCGTTGAGACCCTTAGGTTATGAAATCAATGTTGATGAAGCCTTTGCAACCATCATTGCTTTACTTGTAGAAGAGGTAGATAAAAATGCAAAGATATTTAGAAATTATGAAGTAACAAAGTCCAAGATCACCATGGAACTGAAGACTACTTCAGTTATCAAGAAGAAGGACAAGCTAGTAAAGAAACTGAAAGCTAAGTACAAAGAGTGTGCTAAGGAGGAGGAAGAAGAAGAAGATGAGGGTGAAGAGGAAGACAAAACACAAGCACAAGTACATCTTGCATTAAATCAATGTATGGGAGAAGACTAGGAAGAGGAGGAGACTAAAGGTGCCAAGGGAGAAGCTAAGGAAGAACCTATTCTTGTCAAGCCAAAGAAGAGGAAGGCCAAGGCACAACTAGTGGCAAGGGCTAAGAAAATTGTTAAACCTAGTCAAGCCAAGCCCATTACACCTACCACAAGAGCTAATATGCGTGCAACTATACAACAGGGTAAGGAAAAGATAAAGAAAATAGAATAATGAGGTCAAGAGTAGAAGAGACCAAGAAGGAAGTATGTGGCACAAGTAGAGTCTAATGAAGAGAAAATAGAGTCAGATGAAAATAGCTAGTTTAAGGTGGTGAGTCATAATCCTTTGTTAGATCTTGATAATTTATGTGAAAATATTAGATATAGTGCAAACCTATCAGGATTTGGTCATGTTGATTTTGATAATTTGGGTAAAGTAGAGAGAAACCAAGTGGAGGAGGCCATATATGATATGATGGAAAAGTTCAAGACAACCCCACTGGAACTTGCCAACTCTATGTCAAAGAATCTATATGATAGAGTTGAGAAAAAGTGACACTATTATCTAGACTTGGAGAAAAAAATAAGGGAAACATCTTTAGCCCAAGTGATGCCTGAATTGACTAAGGCACATATTGCTAAGGTTGTAAAGAAATATGTAGTTAGGTTCACACCTAAACACAAAGCCTTTAGCATTTTACTAAATAATATTGAGGATGTAGTCAAGAAGTTTGCACAAATGTGGAAACTCACTTTATGGGTTGGCAACAATCAAGGAAGGAGAACAAGAACCCATTGAAGTGAAGGATGATGAAGATAATGATCAAGGTGACATTGTTGAGGGAAGAGCAACAATGAAAGTAGATGACAAGGGAATAGCTGAGCTAGAGCAGCAAGAAGAATAGAGTATGCAAGACACACAATTGTCAAGTGTTAGTCCTCCACATGTCACAAGTGAGAGGACTAAAACCATATCTATCAAGGATGTTTTTGATGTCATAGCTTAGAACATCAATCCCCTTACTGAGGAAGATCTCAAGAAGATAATAGATTAGTTTACATTGTAGGTCAAACTTTGTGAAAATCCAATTTTGGTAAGTGTAGATGAACTACAAAAGTTAGAGACTGATACTATAAGGGAAAAGGTGAATCCACAAGAACCACCTTCTATCATCCCTTTAGTCACTAATGTAAAACCTTTAGTCTAAATATTAGAAGCTACATCTATCAAGATTGATACTATTGAGAAGGAAACAACAGAAGAACAAGCCTCCATGGCAGACCATCAAGAAATAGGTCAAATAAACCTATCTTCACCTACAACACAAGGACAAGGTGCAAGTCAAGTAATTTTGGTAGAATAGGGAAAGCCTAAAGAGATAGAACTAACACCTGTATGCAAGAAAACTAGACCTATTGGGAGCAAGAGAAAACAAGCAAACATTAGCCAATATGCATATGTCAAGATTTTCAAATACAATGGAGACTAACTAACACTTGCTTGAGTTTTTCAACTCAAAGCAACCAATAGACCAAATCCTCAAGCAAACTCAAACAACTCAACAAAGGTACCCATGAGAGGCCTTGTTGGTGTGTTTAGATTAGAGGGATGTTGATGTGCTCTCCAAAAACACAACTATGGTGAATCTCTTGATATAAAAATGCAAGTATGATAATGATCCTATGCTAAATGAATGAAGAACACCTCAAACAATGGTTATGGAAGTAGCCATGCTTGAGAGCATTCAAGAATATGAAGGTGGAAATGAAAGAAAGAAACTAATCTAATATGCAAGTGAAATGAGAATGAAAATGTAAGAAACAAGCTAATCTAAGAATGCAAATGCAATTAAAACTATCAATTACCAAAGGTTAGTATATAACATGAAAAATCACTAGCAAGCTCAAATGACAAACTAGCATGATAACAATGCATGTGAGGGAGATGTAAATTCTTGAGATAAGGACTCTATTTATAGGCTTGAAAGAGGCCCTGGTGAGGTGGAATCTATGTGGCATCCGCATAGGTGCCACAAGGAGACAAGTAAGAAAGCCATGCAAGTGGTCAACATTCAAAGTTTGCTCACACATGTGTAAGAAAACTTGAAGAAAGGAGTGAGGGACAAAGTTGTAAGAGGTGTGGAAGGCATGTGGGGTGTGGAAAGTGTGAGTTTTCCTCACACATGTGTGAGCACACACTTAGGCTTAAGAGGGGATTTAGCAAGGTGATTAAGGTAATTAAGTGGGATTAGGTAGTGGGTAGGCTTAGAAGGATGAAAATGATGGTTGTAGACTAGTTCAGGCTAGGTTTAAGACTAAATTAAATAAGATTTAATTTAATAATTCGTTCAGAGAATTAATGAGATGGAGGGGATTTAAATAAGTAAGATTTATTTAAAAGGGGGATTTATGGAGGGTCATGCATTAAATAAATTTAACACACTAAGGATGGAAGTATTTAAATTAAATTTAAATACCTTATAAAAGTGAACCTACTTAATTAAATAAATTTAATTAAATAGGTAGAAGAATATGAAAAATATAATTAATTAATAAATAAATAATTATAATGTCAAGGGTAATATTAAATAAATTAATATAGTCTTTTGGGACAATTTTAAGCGTCTACATTTTGCCCCTCTTTGATGTGATGTTGAGATGACATCATATCAAAGAAAAGAAAATATAGGTTGCCCTAGAGAAGGTAGGAGTCTTAGGAGTGGTGTTGAAGCAACAACAGAGGAGGAGGGTGCCCCCTCACAAAAATTATGCAAAAAATAAATTTTGGGCAATTTTCACGAAAAGGTCTAGGGGAGAAAGGGAATGAGAAGAAAATGTGTTAAATGAAAACATTGCATGACTTACGAGTAAAAATAGGGAACTCACGCTACTCAAAAGGGACACAAGCTCGGAAAGGGGTCCTTGGAGGGCCTATATAAGCCTCCAAGGGGCTCAAGGAAGGGTCATTTACACACCTATAGAGCAAAGAAATAGAGCAACCATGGACCTCATCGAGGGATTATAGCTTGGCGAGTGCATCCGATAATACTATAGACCTGCAGAGATGGGTCCACTAGTGAGTCAACTAACCCTCTTTGTCAAGTTTTGACTTCAATTGGTTAGGTGCATTTATGACATCTCAAAAAGGGTACAAAAGTGGTTGAGGCAGAGACTATCATCTATGAAGACAACAAAATGGTGATCGCATCGTCTATGGAGATGACAAGATCCATCTTGTCCTCCATGCAGATGACAAAAGGGGAAAGGGGTTTAAAGAGATGATAGGATTTATCCTATCATTTGTGTAGATGACAAATTGGGGAAAAGGGCAAGCAGAGATGACAGTCGGTAGGTCATCATCTCCATAGATGACAAATTGGTAGCCACTGGTGGGAAACTGGCATCTGTTGAGCCATCGAAGATGTCAAAACAACATCCCCATAGACTATCATCTATGCAGATCCACGTCAATGCTGATCAACATCTACAAAAATCAACATCTATTCCAATTGGGAAAAATCGACAGAGGGTAGGAGAGGATGCCCTAGATAGGGGGTGGTCATAAGATAAAGGAAACTAACAATCTACATGTCTATGCTATAGGAGGAGATAGTGATATTCTGGTCAAGGGAGCACTATCCTCTGATGATGGTGCTGGAGGAGAGATTGATAGATGTAGAGTGGGGTCATGTTAGGTTGTGCAAACTAGAGAATGTGCATGAGTGGCTGGATCTTAGAGCACATTCAACGTAGCTATCAGCGTTGATAGAGCGATCGTACATGCCCACCTCAAGCTTCCATCTGCCAATCGAGGAGGCTATAGTGACACTATTGGATGTATGGAGGATACTGTGAATGCCAATTCGGGGGATGTACCTAGAGTATGTGCTAGAGGGTGCAGATCCATTTTTGTGAGAGTGTTTTGGCAGGTGATGATAGAGATTGTTGATTTAGAGATCTTGGCTAACATGGCAGGAGGCATTGGGGTAGAGATTGCCCAAATTAGCTATGTATCTTGCATCTTTGATCTAGAGGATGGTACCGAACCATGTGGGGTATGGTTTTCCTATTGGGTGGACACGAGTGCTCAGTACCTTGCTACAAGAAGATGGAACAGTTTATTGCTGGGGCCAAACCATTTTGGCAGAGCTCTATTATGATCTGCACATGTGTACATATAGGACTCAGAGGACTATGGGGCTAGGATTGATACTACTAATGGTATGGTCATGGGAGCATATCAGTGTCACAAGGCTGATCATGATATAGAAGACCAGACATCTCGGTGAGCCATTTGCCTACAAATATTAGCCACCCATCCAGTATACCTCTATAGAGTTAGTAGAATTTTGGCACCGATGTATAAACAAGATCATTATGTTCGATTGGACCCTATATGATGGAGTGGAGTGATGGGTATTGCACTAGTAGTGGGAGGGAAGGATGACATAGAGGATCAGCTATATCTCCTATACATGTAGACAAACTGCTGGTTGATAAGGAGATCCATGCGTGTCATCATAAGATATATGCCCTCTAGGGTGCGGTGATAGTTCAATAGAGTACAGGATGCAGTTCCTAATAGGTTTTTATACCCTATCATGTCACAAGAGTATGGTAGGTTATGGGGTCATGGGACCAACCCATGGTTGGCATAGATTTCCTTGGTGTCTATGCAACTAGTGCCCTAGGTACATGGGTAGGATCAGGGAAATGCTTGGATGACACTAGCTTATGCTCAGTGGTGGACAACACACCAACCCATCAGATTGATAGTGCCTGGAGTGCAACCTCTAGTAGAGTAGGCATAGGGAGAGGGAGATAGAGTAGGGGTTGGGGGACAGGCAGTAGTGATGCCACCACCAACATAGGGGGCACAACAGGGGCCACGGGGGCACCAAGCCTGGTTTAGGAGGGGACTAGCATAGGGGCCACCACAAGGGCCACAAGTATAGATGTCACCAGGGCCATAGCTATAGGGGCCATCAGGGCTAGAGGATGTGGATATGGTGAGGGCAAAGTGGGATAGTCTCCCTATGGAGGTTTCCCAACTCTAGGGTCAGGTACAGGTGGAGTAGGCACGGGTTGATAGTGCATAGCAGGGCCTGGCGACACTACAAGCGGAGGTGTAGGTATAGAGGGCTAGAGAAGATAGTGCATAGGAGGCTTTAGCAACCTTATAGGCATGGGTTAACATGAGTGAGTTTGTTGATGTCTAGATGCATGATGATGTAGAGCTAGAGGCCCTCCAAGATGAGGTGGACACACAACGAGTAGAGTGTGACACCCATCAGGCCCAAGTGGATGAGTACCATAGGCAATGGGATATAGTGAGGTATATCTTATAGCCTAGGCCAGCCATGGTAGTTATGTAGGAGGACATGTTAGCCTATCGAGTAGAGACATGGGCAATTTAGGAGGTGGCCTATTATAGGTCACTATATCATGATGTCGTGCTTACCGATCAGTGGCAGCCCAATTTTTAGGGAGCCTCTAGCTCATGGACCACAAGGGGTAGGGAGAGATTAGAGTAGTCCATGGGACATCATTGACCTCCGCAAGGTGGGGGTACACGGGGAGCTGAGCCCTCATAGCTAGCTACTAGATTTTGTACAGTGAGCAGTTTTGATGGAGATGTAGATGCAATGAGTTTTTGATGATGCATTTGTATACAATGATCCTATATGATTCTTTTTGTATATGGATTGTACAAAAATTTATTCTTCTATATATATATATATATATGACATGATTTGATGGGCCTATTTGTACATGTATGATTGTGATTATGCATATGATATCTATGATGTGGATACTGACATTTGTGATGTAGGATATGTGTGATGTGGTTGTGCATATGATTTATATATATGATGCCTAATGTGTGTATGATGCAGGTTTGCTGGTGACTATGAGATGTATGCATTGTCTTATGTTTACATGTATGGATGCATTATATGTATTATGAGATGTTTTTATAATGTATATGCCACTAGATGTGATGCTTAGAATGGATGCATGTAACGAATTAATGCAATGAATTAATGATGCAATCTAATAAAAGATGCCTAATGAACATAACAATGAATGTATCCTAATAAAACACTAATGAATGCAACCTAAAATGAAAATTTAATATGAATGAACCTAAGGAATGATCATCTGTCAAAACTCCTCACTCATAGAAACCAGGTAGCGTAGCATAGGAGGGGGGGAATAAATAGGACCCTTGTCTCAAGCATGGCTCAATGATACCCTACACTACATGAACCCTAACTACATGATACCAAGAGAGTCAGTTGTTTTTATATGAAAGAGCACACCTTAGTTTGATTTTGCAAACAAGTTTATGAATTATATGCTATAGAAGCATAAATGACACGACTCTTTTGCATACACTAAAGACTTTAGAACAATAGGTGTAGTTTGCATAGTCATGATGGAACAAATGTCATATATGCCCTGGAGAGGTCTAGATACACCCAAAATATTTTTAGGGATCTTTGGTGGAAAGTGTACTAACTCATTGCCCCCATTGCATAATGCATAAACATAACCTAGAATTGACACATATATAGTAAAGCCTCAAAAAGAGATCATACCACAAAAAACACATGTAGTCAATGAAAGTGATTCAAGTATGACCAAAGTATGGAAGATCAAGGCCCACCATAAAAGAATTTCACTCACATACAAAATGAAATCAACCAAAAAGAGACCTTATGACCAAGCAATTATTCAGTCCACAGTTCCTTGCAAGAACCTTAGGTTTAGATGTGAATGTCGTAATACCACATATAGGAAGGATTCATCCTATGAAAGTTTGTTGTTTTTGATGTCAGTTATCACAAATCATTTGTTTGTTTTGGCAAGGGCTATGAAAAGAACAAGTTTCTTGAATCGTTAAGTCTCAAAGGTGATTTTGTTTAGGTTTTATTATAGTCACTATTGTGGAAAAAGCTCAGTGTGATGGGATTTGAACAAGCACTCAATGGGAAAATGCCTCACAGACTAGAGATCTTTGGAAAAATGGGAGTGAAATGAAGCCTCGTAGACAAGAGGTCTTTTTTGTTGGATGCGTGAAAAGCATAAGCTAGATAAGACTTTGCACAAATAGGAAGATGAAATGGTGGAATGGGGTGAAGTGAGCCTTATAGATAATGGATCAAAATGCATTTTTTAGGAACTTTTTCTTCTTTTTAGTCCTTTTTTAGGAACATTTTATGATTTTTTTTGGATATTTTTGATATTTTTGTATTTTTGTGGGACTATAACAACATTATACAGGAACTGCAAAGCTCAAGCATAGAAGCACTTGAGATGTTGGATATTTATAGGCTCAGGGAGTAGATCTTCCTCTGGAGTGGCAATATGATATGCCCCAGAACCATATTTGGCTGTAATGATAAACGGACCAAGCCAATTAGCTTCAAATTTTCCTTTCTTTTCACGTTCTAGAGATTCTTCATGTTATACTGCAAAACTAACTCACCCACCTCAAATTCCCGTGGCTTGACTTTTTTGTGATACTAAAGCTGAAGGCAATTTTGATACATGCGAAGGTGGTTTAAGGCATTAAGGCAGCTCTCATCGAGGAGTTGCAGCTCTTGCAAGTGAGAAACTCTATATCCTTCTTTAGATATTAGACTCTTGAGAGAGATTTTGAGGGAAGGGAGCTCAATTTTGATGGGCAAGACAACTTTGGATCCATAAACAAGGGAAAATGGAGTGGCTTCTGTGGGGGTATAGATGGAGGTATGGTAGGCCCAAAGGGCAGGAGGAAGATGGAGGTGCCAATCATGACTAGCTACGTCAATGATTTTCTTTAGGATTTTCAAAATGGTTTTATTAGTAGCTTCAGCTTGGCCATTGCCTTGGGGGTAGTATTTGGTGGAAAAATGTTGGGTGATTCTGAATTTCCTATACAATGTGGCAACTTCTTGATTTTTGAAAGGCATTCCATTATCAGTCATGATGTCTTGAGGTATACCAAAATGATAGATAATGTAGTTCATGATGAACTTCAAAATCTATTTTTCGGTGATGTAGGTTAATGGGATAGCCTTGACCCATTTTGTGAAGTACTCAGTGGTGGCAATAATATACTTGTGACCATTTGCAGAATTTAGTTATACTTGACCAACAAGATCGAATCTCCAATGGGAAAAGGGCCATTGGGCAATGGTGGGTTGGAGGTCTTGGGCAGGAGTGTGTATCAAATTACCATGCTACTAACAAGGAACACATCTCCTCACAAAATGATAGGCATCTGCTTCCATAGTAGGTCAATAGTAACCCGTTCTAAGAAGATTTTTTGCTAATGTAAGGCCACTAGAGTGGGCACCACAAACCCCTTGGTGGACCTCTTCTAACACCATTCTGGCTTCATCTGAATTAAGGCATCAGAGGAGGGTTCCATCAATGTGTATTTAGAAAATTGTATCACTTAGGATAGTATAGTGGGTAGTGCATCGGATGAAGGTTTTACTTTGATTCAGAGTGAGGGCTATGCAAATAGTTTTGTGATGTAGATAGGCAAAAATGTCAGTGTACCATGGAGACTTAGGACCAACAATCTTACACACCAATTCTGAATCATTTTTCTCATGAGTAGGAATAGAAAGATTCTCAACAAGAAACTCACATTTAGGACTATATTCAGGCATGGAAATCATGGAGGCAATGGTAGCCATAGCATCTGCTTCTTTATTATTAGCCCTTGGTATCTATTGGAAGACTATCTCTGAGAAGTGTTGTTTAAGATCCTCAACTATTCTGTGCTATGGAAACAACTTTTCATCCTTTCTGAGGTATTCATCTATAACTTGTTTAATGACCAATTGTGAGTCTCCAAAGATAAGAAGGTTTTTGATATTCCATTTGATAGCCTGACGCAACCCAGTGACTAATCCATCATACTCAACTATATTATTTGTGCAAGAGAATGATATCTTATAAGACTTAGGAATGAGATCTCCTAGCAGTGTAACAAACAAAATTCCTGCCCTCGATCCCTTTTGTGTGAAGGAACCATTAAAAAATAACTTCCACTGTGTACTAGGGGTAACAATCATAATTATGTCATCTAAAAAGTCTGCTACTATGGGATGGTCTCCTAGAAGAGGAGCTTCAATGAGCTGATTTGCAATTACTTGTCCCTTAATGGCCTCACACTCCTTATAAACAATGTCAAATTCACTCAAAATCAAAATCCATTTTGTAGCTCAACTAGTGAGGGAGGCTTTTGATAGCAAATATTTGAGTGGATTTATCTTGGCAATGAGATGTGTAGTATGATTAAGCATGTAATGGCATAGCTTCTACATGCAAAAGACTACTGCCAAACAAGCTCACTCAATAACCGTGTAGTTCGACTCATAACTAACTAGTATTCAACTGAGATAGTATATAGCTTGCTCATTACCATTGTCATCTAGTTGTGCCAAAAGGGTGCCTAAGGCAACTAAAGTGGCTGAAATATATAGAATTAATGGTTGTGCTACAATTGGAGGGACTAGAACTAGAGGATTAGCCAAGTATGCCTTAATTTGTTCAAATGCCTTCTAACATAGATAATCCCACTAAAATTTAGTGTCTTTGTGAAGAAAATGTTGAAGTGGATGGACTTTATCTGCTAACTGGGCCACAAATCATCTGATGGACTGTAACTTTCCTTGAAAATTGCAGAGTTGTTTCAATGTGGCAAGTGGAGGCATTTCCATTATGGCCTTTACTTTGGTGAGATTTACCTCAATACCTCTTCTTGACACAATGTAGCCTAACAACTTGCCTGATTTGACCCCAAAAATAAATTTCTTAGGATTTAGGTGCACTTTATATTTCTCCAATCTTTCAAAAATGGTGGTGAGGACATCAATGTGGGACTCACATGTCTATGATTTCCTAGGATGTCATCGATATAGTCCTCCATTATGACATGTAGAAGATCATGGAATATTGTGGTCATTGCACATTGATGAGTGGTGCCGACATTCTTTAAGCCAAAAGGCATGACTTGATAACAAAAGGTTCCCCATGGGGTGATAAATGCCATTTCATGTTCTTCTTTTGTAATTTTGATTTATTTGTAACTGGAGAAGCCATTCATCAAAGACAACATCTCATGTCCGGTAGTCAAATCCACTATGATGTCTATGTTAAGAAGTGGAAAATCATACTTAGGACATTCGAGATTTAAATCTCAAAAATTTGAACAAACGTGAATGCCCCCAAATGCTTTTCCTATAGGAACAATGTTGGAGACCCACTCAGGAGAATTAATAGGACAGATAAACTTTGCCTCTAACATTTTCTACAATTATGCTTTAACTAAAAGTGCTACCTTAAGATGCATTTTGAGCAACTTTTTATTCACTAGTTTAATCTTGGGATCTACTGTCAAGTGATGTACAACAAAATCTATGTCTAAACTAGGCATATCTCCATATGTCCATGCAAAATTGATTTTACCCTTTTTCAAGAATTCAATCATTTCCTTTTGTTCTTTAGAACTTAGGGTAGCTAAAATAGCTAAAATGTAGGTGATTTTTGGATTATCCTCTATACCCAAGTTGACTGGTATTGTGTCCTCATTCAAAATAGATGACTTTTTTAGTGATAAAGATCTAAATGCAAAGTCAACCTCTCCCTCTTCTAGCACCTCTAGGAAGTTTTCACCAGAAGATGTGTCGTTTATTTTATCTTTTTCTTCATCCAAAAGTACCCTAGAAGAGTTTTCACTAGAGGATGTTTCTTTTATTTTTTCATTTTTTTTTCACTTTTGTGACTAAGAGAGTTGACTTGGCTACCAAAGTAGGCTTCCTCATTGTATTGGATCTCATGTTCATAATCTTGGAGATTCTTAAGGCCAGAGAGTGCCATCATTGTTTCATCAAACTTACATATATCAAGAGCTGGTGGTGTGTCCTGAAGGTCCTAGTCTATCATGTCAAGGTTGGTGAGAGGTAGGTTGGTGGATGAAAGGTCGGCTATGGTAATGGCATGAATATGGTTATTAGGTCATCCTCAATGTATTGGAAGGGTACTTCAAATAATTCCCCCTCTTTAGTCTTAGAATTAGGGTCAACCATACAATAGTTGTCAGCAAAGGATACCTTGGGTTTGATGGAGCCCAAACCATGTCCTTTAGGATAACTATAAGCTTCAAGGGGTTGTCTGATTCCATCTTGTTTAGGTCTAAGGCTGGTACCATGATATCCCATGTTTTTGATAATGGGAGGGGCCTTAACATACCTGTCCTTGGAGAATTCCATAGATTCATCTTTTCCATCAAAATATAGCCAATCTAGGATATTAGATTCCATATGGTCATCACTAAGTGAACACCAATGTTCAAATGTTGTCTTGTTAACATGCGTAGTATCCTTGTTGGTAGGAGGTGGTAATTGTGAAGGTTTTCCAAAGTAACGGGGGGAGAGTGGTAGTTGTCCAACACACAAGGCATTTTAAAACTTATACTCTCCCATTGCTAAATTAGTAAAAGTAACCTTCTTCCTTGTAGTGTTGACCTTAGTATCTTCCACCTTTTCTTTTCCTTTGTAGGAATTGGAATCATTATTGAATAACTCTGGCACTATTGTGGAAGGTGATTCTATTATTGTGAGAGACTTGGGTATAACTTTAGCAAACTCACTGATTGGACAAAAATTTGCTAGTGCACCTTCCAATCTTTTACAAAAGGCAAAAGGTGTGGGATCACCTACAATCGTGACCTCTCTTCCTTGGTGAGGAAATTTCAAGCATTGATGTTAGGTAGATGGTACTACTTTTAGTGTATGTATCCAAGGTTGGCCAAGCAAAATGTTATATGGAAAATCCAAGTTTGGGACATGGCATTCAATATTTATGATAGCTGGCCCAACCTTGAGTGGTAACTTGATAACTCCTTTTGATTCTCTTTCTATTTCATCATATGATTTGATTGTTATCCTCTTATTGACATCTAGGAGGTCTTTTGGAAGTCCCAAGAAATGAATTATCTTCAATGTACATAGGTTCAAATTGGATCCATTATCTATAAGGACTCTTTTAATCTTATGTCGCTATATAAGGACTTCAATGTGGAGTGACAGATTATGGTGGGGATTAGGACCTTGGAAATCTTTATTTATGAAGACAAGGTGTTGTTGTGGGGCAAGGTTTCCAATCATGGTGGTGAATTGAGAGGCATTAATGTTTTCAAGAACAAAAGACTCTAAAAGAGCCTTTTCCAAAATTTCTTTGTGGATGGGTGATGTGGTTAGGAGCTCTAGAATGGATATTGGTGTAGGAGTCTTACCCAATTGGGACAATACATCATAGCAAAATGTGGTCCTTTGTGAGGTGGATGGCACATCAGGTATGGGTGGAACTAATGAATTAGTGGTGTTAGGAGTGGTGGCTTGCAAAATAAGTCTTCCCCATAAAGTGGTTGCATCATAGTAGCTACTTGTAGGACAAGGGTATTCACATGAGTGTCTACCTCTTCAATGCGAACACACATGGAGTCAAATCCACATATATTGTTGGTTTCTATTTTACCACACAAGGAGTCAAACCCTAATATGTGATTAGTAGAATAGTCATAAGGTAATGCATTTGATGTGGAAGCTTGATTTGGATTGTTCATATTGTTATTTCCATTGTTTTTATTGTCATTTTTGTGATCAGGAAATGGCTTCTAGAATATCTTTAGCTTAGCATTTTTAGAGGATGGTCCTCCTTCTACCTCAATTTCTCCATCATCGACAAGATTTTGAATGAAGACTTTGAGTTTTATACACTTGTTTGTGTCATGTCCCTTGATGCAATGGTATTTGCAATATTCATTTTACCTATACCATTTTGATTTGGGTTGATTCTCATTAAAGGGTTGTGTGTTAGGAAACACCAACAAATTGTGATCCACTAGTTTTTGGAATATGGCTTCCAAGGGTTCACAAAAGCTAGTGAACTATTGCAATCATAGTCACGATTGTAATTGTCGTTGTTGTGAGGGATAAATTGTGTTTGATTATGAGATTGCTGATTGTTTTGATTTAGATTGTCATGGTTTGAATTGTTGTTGTTTTCGTTATGATGGTTGTTGTTATTTTTTCGTTGAAGGTTTTGTACATTTTTAACATCAGTGACACCATCGTGTGTAACACTTTTGTTTTTGGACCAAAATTTGGGTTTGCTATTGTTACTTGTGTCATTGTTTGAAGATGATGAGCTATAATGTTTAATGAAACCTTTGTCTAAAAGCCCATTTTCAATGCTTTTGCCTCTCTTGAATAATGTAGTGAAGTCTTCAAGGTTAGCCATCTTCATGTGAAAAGACATCTATGGTATCAAGTTTTTGACAAATATATCCACAAGGTGGGAATCCTCAATTTTGTATGGCATAAAATTAGCAAGATGTCTCCACCATTGTAGAAAGTTGGCAAATGTTTCACCATTTTGTTGTTTTGTGTTGCATAAATCACTTAATGAGGCATGATGTTCAATGTTATAAGAGTATTGTGCTACAAACTTCCCTATTAAATCATTGAAAGAGGTAATGGAACCATTGGGTAAGTTAATTAGCCACTCTAATGCAAGGCCTCTAAGACTTCATGTGAAAAGCCTCTTAAGATAATCTTCATTATAGGCTACTTATTGACACAAAATTGAGAATTCCTTGAGATGTGTGATAGGAGATGTTTCTCCTATGTATTTGTCAAATTTAGGAATCTCAAAGTTTGGTGGGAATAGTATCATGCTAATGGATCTATCAAATGGAAAGGGACAAACTTCCTCAAAAGAGAAATCTTTTACCCTTTTGTTGGTCATGGAATGTACCAAGTTTCGAAGTTCATGCAGCTATTGGGCTAAATCTTGGTTTGGTTGCACTTATGACTATTGAGAATTTATAAATCCACCTTCCAAGCTATAAGGAGTTCCAAACATATTGTGAGGTGGTGGGAGTACTCCACTTTGGCCAATGTATCGATATGCAGTTGTTGGAATTGGCACAAATGTTTTCACCACACTTGTTAGAATTTGTGAATAAGAAAAATACATTGGTTGTGTTGGAATTTTCAATATGTTGAGTAGACACTTGCCCAATGTTTAAGCATCCTACAGTTGGACCTGTTAAGGTGGACTACATAATACTAGCATGCTTAGTAGTGTTTGGTATGACACTAATGATTTGTTGGATATGTTCTGCACTTAATTGGAATGTCGGTTGTGTGGTGCCACTTGATGTGGATGTAGCACTAGTTATCACTATTGGTCCTTGGCTAGATGCTTGGGTTGTGTTTGGCAATACAGGAGCACCACCCTTCTTAATCTATCTAAACAAAGTGGTCTCATCAAAGCTTGTAGGGACATTAACAATATCTTTAACCAAGTTTAGGAAGATCTCAATTTTGTTTGCCCTCATAGACTTTTCCATCATTTTGACATTGTATGGATCTACAAGGAATGTTTGGACATTAGTAGGGATATTTTTATTGTCAATAGGGTTTTCCTCTTGGTATACTTCTTTGTCATTAGTTCCCAAAGTTGTGTTGTTGAAAGATCTTCTAGTTCTTGTGTGGATGTTAAGCTAGGCATACCAAAGTTTGAACTAGAGGGAAATCCTCCCCCCAATGATGTTGTGTGTGGAGGAAAAGGATTCTAAATCTCTTTTTGCCTTAATGATTCCAATAAGCGAGACATGGGATTAGATGTGAATCTGTAGGATCGTATATGTACCATACAATAGTGACCAAATTAATGGGTAGAAGACTATGGAAGAAAGAGAAGAATGTGTGAGAGAATTGCTAAACCTTACATAATGAAAAGGGCCAACAACCTAAGTGTAAAAAAAAGATTGTGCTTTAGCAAACAAAGTGTTATTATAGCCTAAAAGTATCTTTCTCCTACCAAAGATGGTCAAGTGATCTTTAGGCAAGATAGGACACCAAATTGAATATTCACTATTTGGAGATGAACTTGTGATCTCAAATAAGTGATAGATGTTTTCTTGTAGATAAAAGGTCGAGTGTTGTGATCTCAGAAGGTGTCCTTATGCAAAAGTTTTTTAGGTTCAAATGATCAACCTCTCTAGAGGAAAATTTGCAAATGGAAGACTAGGAATTTGGAAAATGAAAATGAAGGTGTGGTGGTCACTTATGTAGTTAACTCAATCGTAACTTACTAGAAACAAAAACCTTTGGTTCACTCTTGGGAAGGTAGACCAATTTTGAAGTTTTGCATTGTACTCAATTCTATCATAATGGTCTTGTTTAGTTTCTTCTTTTTAGATGTCTTTGATAGCATATCAGAATTGTTTATCACCGTGTGCTAGGTTTTTTCTTTCTGTGTAGACAACTGGTTTGGGTAATTTCATCCTCTTATGTTTGACTTTGTCAGTCATGACAAGAACAAAACAAAACCCAATTTCAAGCACAAACTGTAACTAAACTCAACCAATTTCAAATGCTAGACCAATATAGAAATCTTGAAAATAACCATGAGTTAAGAGGACCCACTTATCACTATTTCACTGACTGAAGTTTAGCTCATAATTTCACTTGTTTTGCACTTGTTTTATGTTTGGTGTTGGTTCTGAATGTTTAAACTATCAGGCACACAGAACATGCCAAAAATCCTAATAAGGCTACAACTAGGATGTATAAGGCTTATCTAAAGGACATCCTCAATATACACAAGGTACATGAGACCCAATCTATAGATGAAAGAAAATAATGCCACACAACCTAGAGGAGATAGTAGCCCAAATCCCTGTTAGAGTGAATAATTAATTATTAATTATTTATTCTATTACTTAAGCTTGCTTAGGTTAATGCATATTTAGTATTTAATGCATGTAGTGGTTGTTGTTGACAACTTGGGAGTTTTCTCCTTTTTTAGCATATTCCACTTTTTGAGGATATGTGCTGAGTTGTCATTTTTGTCCTCTACCTCCTTCCAGCTTGTTCTACAAGCTTCCATGAGGCCTTTTAAAACGGTCTCTCTCTCATTGTAAATCAATCAATTCACATAGTAATTTCATTTTCCTATTGTGAAATATTTTCTCTTGCATTGTTTGCTTCATGCTCTTGCTCTTTCGGTTTCTCTTCAGCAAGCTATTTGCATGTAGGTGATCTTGGTGACTGCGGAGTTGGATTTCATCAACTCCTACATGGTATCAGAGCCTCCTTGCTGCTTCTTGTTTGAAGGATTTGTGAAGCCGTGATTTGAAGTCACAAACCCTAGTTTGTTTGTGCATTTTTTCTTCAAATCAGGGCTAGAGCAAATTTTTGGAGCACTTTCAGCCCAAACGGGCATCACCATTGGATCCGGAAGGCCATTTACAGTCAAAATTCATATAAAATTTTCCATTTTTGGAGACAGAGCTCCGGAAGGCAAATTTTTTTTTGTCTCAGGGTCTGGCCGTACCATCGTACGAACGCGCGATAGTGCAAATATATAAAAAAAAAAAATTTTAAACGGGCACCGCCGCAGCAGCGCCAACGCGCCACCGCGGGGCCACCCGATCACCGCCCACGTGCCTCCGACAGGCCGCTCCTCCCGGGCGCTCCACCCGAAACTCCTGCCGCGTGGTCGGACTCCACCGCCTCCGCTCTCCGCAGCCGCAGCGGAGCCTCCGCCACCGCCGCGGAAGCGTCAGGCTCGCCGACGGCAATCGCGCCGCCGGGTTTTCCTCCCGGGCGCCACCGTCGCCGGCGGATCTTCCTCCGCAATCTTTTCTCGGAGGTGACATCACTTTCCGACTGGTGACGTCTTTTTCGGTAATCGTTTTTTTTTTCCGGCGACTGGTTTGTGACGGGCATACGGCCGTCAAATTTCTGCCCGTGTCTGTAATTTTCCAGCAAGTATTTTTTGGAGCAGCAGTCGGCTTTTTGGCTATAACTTGAGCATACGGAGGTCTTTTTCCAATCCGAAAGAAGCGTCGGAAAGCTAACTTAGAGACGGACACATTGGTGCTAGTTTCGCACGATTTTGAGTTCGTTTGAGCTTCCATTTTTGGTGTCAAAGTAGAGGATTTTTCTGCACAACAAATCCAGGTTCCTTTCCAATTTTTTTTGCTCTCCTTAGTTGTTTTTTTGTGGTATTTGGGAGATATTTTTGTACGTTTGTGGGGGGGTGTCTTTCTTTTCTGTAATTTACTTCAGTTAAGACCCTTCTACTTCCGTCTTCTTCTTTCTCTCAATGGCGGATCCATCTATATCCCGTCTCACACCACACAACTACCACACATGGAAGGCACAAATGACTAGACTTCTAATGTCAAGAGGTCTATGGTCTTGTCTGGATGAGCATCAGCCTAATCTCCAACGACCTTATGAGATTCTACAGCACAGGAACAAGATGGATGAAGCCATGGGGCTTATTGCACTCAACATTTCAGACAGCTTGTTGTTTCACCTGGATGGTTTGACTACTCCACGGGCTTATTGGCTGAGATTTCAGGCTTTGTTTGGACAAGTGAATGAGTTCCGAGCACTTCAGTTGGATGCAGAATTAACTTCTTTGACACCTGATCACTTTCCACCATTGAGGACTTCTTGATGAAGTTCAAATCTCTACGTACACTTTTGCAGGGATGTGGGAAGAACAAAACAGATGATGAGTGTATCTTTTTGGTACTCTCAAAATTAAAGGGACAGTATCAGATCTTCTCTTCCACTTTCTACTCCACTATGGATGCCTTGGGTGATAGACATAGGATGCCTTCATTTGAGATATTTTGTAATCGGTTAACCCGTGAACAATCGAAGATTACTCAAATGGATTCACTTTCAAGTTCTCAGTCATAGGCATTGCTTTCCAAGGTTACACAGGAACAGAAGTTGAAGTAGCTATCAGATCCCTCTTCTACTAGTTCATCATCTTCTAACAAGAAGGAGAAAAAGAAGACCGCAACTCCTACCTGTTCCTATTGTGGGAAAGGATCTCATGATGAGGCACGTTGTTTTCAGAAGAGATGTGATGGCTATGAGAAACAGATTGCTGATTTGCACGCTCTCCTTCAGAAGAGCACTATTTCCTCTCCATCCTCTTCTACCTCACAAGGGTCTTCTTTTCAGGCTTCTTCCACCTCTTCCACATCTACATCAGATCTTGGAAAGGGTCATGCATTACAGGCTTCCATTGCATCTTCTTCACAGGTTCCTTGGATACTGGATTCAGGTGCTTCTCACCATATGACATCTTCTCAAGGTGTCTTCTCCACTCTTGAGGCTTCTCCTATTCCTCACATTCTCATGGGGAATAACACTGCATTACCAGTCTGTGGGAAAGGTTCAGTTCCCATCCAAGATGGTATATTCAATGATGTATTGTATGTTCCATCTTTTTCTGCCAACCTTCTCTCAATTTCTCAGATTACACGCAGTGGATCAGGGAAGACAGTTGAGTTCACTATTGATTCAGTCTTCATTCGAGATCGTGCTACAGGAGAACTTATTGCTACAAGGGCAGTTGATCCTTCCACTCGTCTCTACTCTTTCTCACACTTTGGTCCACAATCTCCATTGTTGGAGCACACTACTTCACTTTCGCAGGAGCATCGTGTGGTGCAGTCAGGACACTTGAACCTTTGTATTGTTCCTGAGATCCCTATTTTGACTGCCACACCACAACCAGTTGAGGGATTTTCCTCTCTACAAGATTCTCCTTCCACTCCATCTGATCTTCCAGCTTCTTTTATTGAGACTCCACGTACACTTGTTGCAGCTACTTCAATGGACATTCATGACAATGTCATCACACTTGCCTTGGGGATTCCCGTTTCGGTTCCTCATACATTCTCTTCTGGACATCAGCTAGGCTTTCCAGTTGCTCCTCTCACGCAGGGATTTCCTTGTTACATGCCTTTGTTCCTTCCGAATTGGAGTTTCATTGGTTCGATCATTTCTACAGGAGCTCCATCATTATGGGGGGGGCTTGGTGTCTATTCTCATGGGGGGGCTAGTTGTACTTATGGTTTTGAGAGAGTCTCTTGAAACATTTCTGGCGGAAGTTGTCCTTGGGGGGATTGGTTGAGGCCTTCCTTCCTTCACTTCATGTTTTTTTTAGCATGTTGTTTTTTACCTCTTTTTGGAGGAGGGTTTTTCCCACAGGGTTTTCCCTCTTTCTCCGTTTTACAGAGGTTGCATTGTACATGGGTACCTAAAATGGCCTCGTTGCCAGGACCCATTTTGCATTTCATCTTAGTTTTGTGAGCTTAAGGCATTTCCCTAAGTTGCACTTAAGGGGGGGTGTTAGAGTGAATAATTAATTATTAATTATTTATTCTATTACTTAAGCTTGCTTAGGTTAATGCATATTTAGTATTTAATGCATGTAGTGGTTGTTGTTGACAACTTGGGAGTTTTCTCCTTTTTTAGCATATTCCACTTTTTGAGGATATGTGCTGAGTTGTCATTTTTGTCCTCTACCTCCTTCCAGCTTGTTCTACAAGCTTCCATGAGGCCTTTTAAAACGGTCTCTCTCTCATTGTAAATCAATCAATTCACATAGTAATTTCATTTTCCTATTGTGAAATATTTTCTCTTGCATTGTTTGCTTCATGCTCTTGCTCTTTCGGTTTCTCTTCAGCAAGCTATTTGCATGTAGGTGATCTTGGCGACTGCGGAGTTGGATTTCATCAACTCCTACAATCCCCACCTTCACTTTCCAAAGGTATAAAGTTCTTTGGGGCTTAGCCAAGAGTGACAAGATTTTACTTCTAAGAGAGGTGTATTTTGATTCACCTCCCAATTCTTATACTTTGTTAGAACACTGGAATTGAGGTCATCCCAAGGGGTAATGAAATCCCCAAGAAGGCCTCCTAAAAAAAAGAAAAACAAGATCACCTATATCTTGTGCATCCAAGATCACCTGAAGGTACGAGGGGAGAGAATACATAAGTGGCCTCGAAGTTTAAAAGACACTTGTTCTTTCCCAATGAAGCTTTAGGTTTTGTAATCTACTTTGAAGACACATGTGTTTAAGCATACATTGTTCTTTCCAACTTGAAATCATCATTAACATAAATAAAAGTGCGGATTTGTCAACAAAAAAGTAAATCACATGTGAACATAAGAAAATTGCTAAAAATAAAATCAATTCCCTTAAGTTATTTAAGATTGTGTGAGTTCATTTTAAGCACCAATTCCAAATGTTTTTCTATCCTAAACATTCATGTCGATTTCTTTAAGGCATTCAATAGTGTATGCATTTATTTTAAGCATCAAGCCCAAATGTTTGCTATCCTAAACATTCATGTCAATTTTCTTAAGGCATTCAAGAGTGTATGAGTTCATTTTAAGCACCAAGTCCAAATGTTTGCTATCCTAAACATGCATTCCAATGAAAATATTGTTCATTCCTTTAATGACATTGATAAGTGTGTTTGGATTTGCAACATACATTCAAGGACAAATGATTATTCATACAAGTTCATTAATCCTTTAATCCTAAAGTGATAAAAATCACTACGAATTTTTTTTGTGATAAAAATCACTATGAGTTTATTTTTTAAACCTTCCAAGGTCTGTTTCCTGCAATGTAAATTTGTTAGAAATCCCTACAAAACAACCAATCAATAAATAATGTGTTTGAAATTCAACAAATCTGCTAAAAATTGGAGATGACAGACTACAAGCGCAGATGACAAATTATGCAGATGATAAAACTCATAGATGACAAGGTAGAGGGTGTACGATTTTGCAAACACTTGGCAACTTTGTTAGGTGTAGATAATAGTTTAGGTTTGGAGATGCTAAAACACATAGATGAAAAAATTTACCAGCACACAATGTAGATGAAAAAATTACAGGTCACAGATGATAGTTTGTAAATGCAAACAATACTTTAAAAAATGCAGACGATAGATTATTAATTGTAGATGATAGTACAACTTTTCAAATTTAAAACTCGTCCACAACATAGATGATAGAATGATTTCCACAAATGCTAAGCTAGGTTTTTTAACACTTCAAATCTACCCACCACGTAGATGATATTTTAGGTTACACAGATGATAGAATTAGGGTTTAATGTAGATTGGGTGGGCTTAAGGTAGTGGGATAGAGATATCGATTTGCACAGATGTTGGTCTGCATAGACGATAGAACATAGACGACACTATGTTTTGCACAAATGACAATGCGTGGGTTTTTGGCGACAAACTACAAATTCTTGATAGATTTTTGAAAGAAAAATAGGGATGTGGGTCCCACCGGGTGTGCCAAAATGTATGCATGAAAACTAGACCTGTTGGGAGCAAGAGAAAACAAAAAAACATTAGCAAATAGGCCAATGTCAAGATTTTCAAATATAGTGAAGACTAACTAACACTTGCTTGAGTTTTGCAACTCAAAGCAACCAATAGACCAAGTTCTAAAGAAACCTCAAATAGCTCAACAATGATACCCATGAGAGGCCTTGTTGGTGTGTTTAGATTGGAGGGATGTTGATGTGCTCTCCCAAAACACAACTATGGTGAATCTCTTGATAAAAAAATGCAAGTATGATAATGATACTATGCTAAATGAATGAAGAACACCTCAAACAATGGCTATGGAAGTAGCCATGCTTGAGAGCATTCAAGAATATGGAGGTGGAAATGCAAGAAAGAAACTAATCTAATATGCAAGTGAAATGAGAATGAAAATGTAAGAAAAAATGAATGAAGAACACCTAAACAATGGCTATGAAAGTAGCCATGCTTGAGAGAATTCAAGAATATGGAGGTGGAAATGCAAGAAAGAAACTAATCTAATATGCAAGTGAAATGAGAATGAAAATGTAAGAAACAAGCTAATCTAAGAATGTAGATGCAATGAAAACTATCAACCACCAAAGGTTAGTATGCAACATGAAAAATCATAACAAGCTCAAATGACAAACTAGCATGATAACAATGCATGTGAGGGAGATGTAAATGCTTGAGACAAGGGCTCTATTTATAGGCTTGAAAGATGCCCTAGTGAGGTGGAATCTATGTGGCATCCACATAGGTGCCACAAGGAGACAAGTAAGCAAGCCATGCGAGTGGTCAACATTCAAATTTTGCTCACACATGTGTGAGAAAACTTGAAGAAAGAAGTGGGGGACAAATTTGTAAGAGGTGTGGAAGGCATGAGGGGTGTGGAAAGTGTGACTGGTTCTCACACATGTGTGAGCACACACTTAGGCTTAAGAGAGGATTTAGCAAGGTGATTAAGGTAATTAAGTGGGATTAGGTAGTAGGTAGGCTTAGAAGGATGAAAATGATGGTTGTAGACTAGTTTAGGCTAGGTTTAAGACTAAATTAAATAAGATTTAATTTAATCATTGATTTAGAGAATTAATGAGATAAAGGTGATTTAAATAAGTAAGATTTATTTAAAAGGGGGATTTATGGAGGGTCATGCATTAAATAAATTTAACACAATAAGGATGGAAGTATTTAAATTAAATTTAAATACCTTAGAAAAGTGAACCTACTTAATTAAATAAATTTAATTAAATAGGTAGAAGAAAATGAAAAATATAATTAATTAATAAATAATTAATTATAATGTCAAGGGCAATATGAAATAAATTAATATAGTCTTTTAGGATGATTTTAAGCATCTACAACACCTAAGGTGAAGGAACAAGTTGTCATTCAAGTTCTAGTAGCCTTACCAACATCTAGCACTCCTTCCACACAAACTCTTCAGAAGTTGATCATAGATGCTACTCCATTACAGATCTCAGTGTGGAGCCCAATTTCATCAAAGGCAGAGGAAGTAATCCAATATGGAGATGTGAGACTCAAGGATGAGATTTTTCTATCGAAGTTTAATTTTGATACAATGACAATAGAATAAATGGGCATATTGTAGCAGGCCCTAGCAAGGAAAAAGCATCAAGAAATGCTTAAGATGGAGCACAGGCATAAGCAGGCACTATAGGACATCAAAGAGATTTTTTAAGATGAATTTAGTCTGCCAAATTTGGATGAGACCAAGCCACTACTGGAACAATTGTCAGATATAGTAGAGAAGGCTAGTAATGAAGACCTTGATACTAATGCCAAATTATTAGAGTGGCCAAAAAAGAAATTCTAGAGAAAAGTAAATGAGAAAATATCTAGTGACATAGCACTCACATAAGTTGCATTGGAAATAGAGGTTGAGGATGTGAAGAAGGTACTTGAGAACATATTCTTATTGTACACTAAATTGTGCAACCCATCACTCTTCACCCAAGAGACTATAAGTTACATTCTGAGTTTGGAGAGCCAAATTTTTGCATTAGGTACAAGACTACCATGGATCCAGCTCAAAGTGAGAAGCATTTTAGGACATTGCTTCAGATACAAAGTCAATTAGCTATATTAATAGAAGATCAAGCCAAAATAAGGGCCAAACTGACTAGCATCCAAGTAGCCCTTACCCCCCATATAGAAATATTGCATAAGGAGCTAGGCTATGCTAAAACTCTAATGAAGAAATACCCCAATCTTTCTACCTTAGATGGTCTAGTTCACCTTGTTGCTAAGCTTGCAATCCAAATAAAGTCATTGGATGTAGCATGTGAGAACTGGGATGCATCTAACAAAATGATATTAGATGTCCATAAATCCTTTTTGGAAAAACACACAATAAGTGTATAGCCCATTGACATAAGTGTTAAAAAGGGGGAGAATAAGACAAAAGAAGAATAAGATAAAAGGAAGATATATTTTTGGAGAGAAAGAACAAACGGGGAGACATAAGAAAAGTGAGAAATGGAGGAGAGCATCAAAATAAAAGAAGTATCAGATGAAAGACTCTAAGCATGAAGTCAAAGTGTATCAGTAGAGACACATTTACTTAGTAGGAGCATAGATTTTTGGTTACAGAATAGACATATTAACTCAGGGGGAGTTATTAGATTTTGAGGTATCTAAGTTATTGTAAAATTTTGAAATTTTGAAGTTTTATATATAAGTTGAGTTAAGATATGTCAACTAGTAGTACATGCTGAGCACAACAAGTAAATATTAGAGCATGCTAAGTCATAGTGAGTGCTAAGCAACTCATGTGCCAAGTCACTCAAGTGTCAAGAAGAAAAACTATGTTGAGTGACATAGGAGTTGAGTAAATAATGGATGCTGATCAATATAGGTGTGAAGTCATAGTATAAAGATGAGTGTATGCCAAGCATCAAAGATTTTAGATGCTAAGTAAAATAGTTTGGCCATATTTGTTTGTAATGGCAAAAACAACTATGTAAACCATTTTTGAGCTGACGTAAGATTACATTTTGATATTTTGGAGATAAGGACGAATCTCTAGTTGGATTCTCTACGCAATTATATGCAACTAATCAAAAAATGGGAAGATTTAATTAGCAAAATGGATGAATCTCATTCGTAGTTTCATACCTAACCCTAAATCATAAACTCTCCAGTGAGTGTGTAAGGAATTAAAGGAGTGAAGAGAGAAATTTGCATGTGCAAACAGAGCATTCATAGTGACTTAGAAGTTATTAAGTGAAACTACATTGCAAAATTAGTAAGAGTAGAATAGAGGATGGATAAGAGTATACAACAATAGAGACGTTTGATCAAGAAGGATCAAGAAGACATTCTTTAGAGGTGATCTGTTATCAAGAAAGCAAGTGCTAATCATAGGATTAATGTTGAGACATTCTAATAGTTGATTTCAGTCAAAATCTCTTAACAAAGTAGTCTAAATAGGTTGTATGAAATCCTTTAATAGGGTTCTTACTTAGTTGTGAGTTAAAGTCCTTTAACAAGGCACACTTCTAAAAGGGTGTTGAAATCCTCTAACAAGGTGAGACCTAATAGTCTTTGTAAGCCTTTAACAGGGCTGACCTTTCACAAGTTAGGTCATGACTCCTGATCAAAATATTATAACCTTCATTGGATAAACTTTATTACTACAGTAGTGAAAATTTTTCAGTGTCGTCCCCAACCCAATTTTACCTTCTCACCTAGAGGGTTTCTAGGTAATAATATATGGTGTTATGTGTGTGAATGTTTACATGATTTAGATGTATATGCTTTACATGTTATTTCAGTTTATCTATTGAATGTATGAGATGGATGTATGGTGAAATTTTTATGGGTCCTAGTTTAAACTACTAATTCACCCCCCAGAAGTTCACCTCTCCTATTGTAATTCCAACATTTGGATGATGAATTAGATAATTAAGCCTCCCTCATAGCATCAAAAGATAAACCAAGTGAAGGAAATATAAACAATCCCAAACTAGATAATAAAGATATAAAATTTGAGCCACGGATTTTAAAAAAATGGAACCATTATTCATCCTAAAGTTTATATTTTAATGTTAACATAACCTTAGATAATAGAGGCAATTTTTGTAGCTATAGATACCCAACATATTATCCATAAAGAGAGATATTGCAAAGACTAATACTGAATAGTCTTGCATAGGACTATTATATACTGACAAAATACTATTACTATAAACTGACACATGACAAACTAAGAACTTGGATCTAAACTATGCATATACTTTGTTGTTCTTCTAACTCAACATAGCTATGGCCCACCTTATCAACATTTAAAAACCAATCCAACTCTTTCCATTATGGGATTACCCATACACACATTATACTCATCAAGAGCCACTAGATCCTTTTAATTGTTTAAAAATGCTTGACAAATTTCTAGTAATTTTCTATCACTAGGATAAGCTACACCCTTATTGGATGATTAACCCAACTATAATCAAGGAACTACAAGATACACATTTTTGAATCAATGTTCTCCAAAATTAGTTGTAGTTTGGTCAGAAGGATCCTTTGAAAAAACTCAAGTAATGATCAAACATTGCCTCGTTATCAGAATCAACATGAAGTATGGTTTAAAAAAACATGGAAATGGCCTTCTTGTTCGTCAGAGGCCTATCTTCTAGCTACAAAAATTCATCTCCAATAATCCATAAAATAGTCTACACTATTAGATCATGCTTTACTTTTAGGAATTTTTTTAATCTAAGTTTTTTAATTTTCCCCTAGAATATCATTTCCCTTAATTGTAATAGATTTCCACAATCCATGATATTCTTATTAATGCTTATGGTAAGATTGTGTGTACATTTATTAGCATCAATATTTTGGATCATACTGCATGATCCATCATCAAGATGAGAGAGCTAAGAAAAAACATGTTTTTTCTTAGCTCTCTCATCTTGATGATGGATCATGCAGTATGATCCAAAACGTTGATGTTAATAAACATACACACAATCTTACCAGAAGCATTAATAAGAATATCATTTCCCTTATCAAATTTCTTATGAATGGATGTATCCATCTTTCATCTTGTCTAAGAGAGATCAATTTCTAGGTGATATAACAAGTTCTAAACTTTCCAGATGGGTAAAACACTTAATTTCATAATTGCCTTTTTTGATTTCTCTAAAATTCTAGGTAACCATCAAAACTATTACAAAAATCCCAAGAGAAGAACCATTATATTTATAAAGGAGGCTAGGAATGTGTTCCTTCGATCATGAAAAGACTGCAAACTAATCTTTGAAACATCTCATCATTAGTAGAAGTGTTTAAGGTCAGATAATTATATCCATATAAGTTTGATAACTCCATATAAGTTGTTATTGTTGTTATTATTTAAGAGCTTACTCTTTAAATAAGTGAATGTGACTAACTTCATTATATTCGTTATTTTTTAGTACTACCAGTTTTAGCTTAGGGACTAATATCTCGTATAAGAGATACCACACATATTCATCCTTCTTTTAAGAAATTTGAGAGGGATTGACTATTAATAGAGAGCTATTGAGGATTAACTTAGTTGGTAAATTAACTGAAATAATTGTTAAATTGATGAAGGGTTAAGTAGGCTCTTGGGATAAAAGATAAGGTCTTCTCACTCTATCAAAGAGAAAAAAATTTCTTTTGGGACCCACCATAGAATTTTTAGGGCCTTCTAGGTCATAATAGGATAAGAAGGTTGATTAAGTCATTATTTGATTGAATTCTAGCATGAATGAGCAATAATTGACTCGACGTGTGAAGCTCTAGAATAGTTTTAAAAAGTAAAATATAATGGCCTCAATCTTCTAAATATTTATAGATGTAGTGAAATGACCAACTATTGAATAAGTACTAAGAAGTGGGTGATAAATATTTAATGAACCACCCATTGGTCCCTAAATTATTGAGGGTGTTAGCCTCTTGATTTCCCTCCCTATAAATAATGATCATATATAACAAGTTTACTTTTTTAAATTTGTTCTAAAGTAGATTCTAGTTTAGCACTCAACTTCTAGTTAGGCATACTTCCTACTCTTACTACATTGATGACTATTTGGGAACACCATTCATTGATTAAATTGGTGATCCCTACTTCAACACCTAGTTTAAGCCAATTATTTGAGCTTCCAATCTTTCTATATTATTTGACAAGTTTTCAAGTGGTTTAGCTAGTTTTTCAAGGTTGGAGCTTTTTTCTGACCAAATGATGTAACCTAGCCCTACTTTACCATGATTACCCCGTGAAGCTCCATCAAAATTGAGCTTACACCAATCCATTGGTGGAGCCTCTCGATTGTAGTTTAATATTAAGCTTTATTTATCAATATTACTCTTACCATATTTAGGAGGTATAATTATTTTAGGCCAAGTCCTTCTTATTTGAGCATCCCAGATAGAAAAAATTCCTTCTATATGATTATGATTTAAGAATCTATTATTAACTACTTATATAATACTAGCCTCAGTTTTATTGAGTAGAGTTGTTTGTTCTAGTTTTGTACTTTGAAAGATTCTTTTATTTCTTTCTTTCCAAAGTTCGCAAGATACAATAGATGGGGACACATGATGTTATAAATATTGATGCCTAAACATTTTGGCCAAGAAATTATATTCTCTTGAATATGATTAAGCTTTTGATAAGACTAGTTAAGTTTCTTACATAGCTTGGCCCAACAATTTGATGCATATGAACAAGTAATTAGAAAGATGTGATCTATATATTCTTTATCATGCTAATAATAGGGCATCTTAATGGACCTCCAAAAACTATTTACTTAAACCAATCAAAAGTCAAAATTTTCTTTTGGAGAGATGCTCAAAAGAACATGCTAGCTATAGGTAGACAAGTCGAATCCCAACATAGATTTTGAGTGAGGTCTATCTTCTATCATTTTTAGAACCTGTGATATCATAATAACCAATTTTTATAATATAAGTTCCATGCTTTGAATCTCCCAATTAATTTGTGTATTTTTTTCTTAAAGGCTAGTGGTCACTTATGAGAGGATCTTTTCAAACTCCTCTTTATCTATTCATCAAGAGGGAGGCCATCCAACAATTTCCAAGATCATTTATCACTAAATTCATCATTAATACACTACTCTATAATCACATATTTTCTCACCCCACATGTTTTTAACAATATCCTTAGTTCTAGAGGATAGCTATAGGTTATAAGGGTTCTATACCCCACTCCAAGAATCTTCCCAAGATAGGGTGTTTTGTCCATTTCCAATATTCTAAGTCAATTTAGTAGTAATCATAGGCCTAAAATCCATCAAGAAATTCCAGTTTCTCAATCCTTTTGTAGGGTTCTTAACATGAGATGGTTGAATAAGATTTGCATTACTAGAATATTTGTTGAAGAGTATTTTGTCGCACTTCTTGTTAGATTCATGGTACATTCTCCAAATTAGTTTGGCCCCTATGGTCATATTTTTCCATCTTAGATCTTCAATACCAAGACCACAATACTTCTTGGGGTTACAATGTTCTCCCATTTGTTCAAAGATATCTTTTTATTTTTTGAAACTCATTTCCAAAACAAATTTATTATTATACTATGTATTTTTTCCCTTACACCTTTTGATAGGGGAAGGCAAGACATCTAATATGCTACAGTGGATGATACCATATTATATTGCAAATTCACACCTTATAGTTTTTGAGGATTTTTCACAAAAGATCTTAGATTTAGAAGAATTTTACTTCTATCTTGAGGCTAGGAGATAAAATTCCATTACTTTTTTAAATTTATGATCTTGTTTTTCTAAGCTATTGCTAGGAGGAAACATCCCATTAACAAATTATTGGCATGACATATTGAGGACACATTATGTTAGATGTACCTCATTAATTTCTCTTGAGAGATTGACTATGTGAATTGATCTACCAAAGGCTTCAACCATAATGATGAAAAGAAAAGGGTAAATATGGTCCCCTTGTTTGAGTCCTTGAGATTGTATGCTAAAAACACAACACACTTCTATACACCCTTCTATCAAAGGGATCTCATTGATTAGGAACCTTGAATGGTGATTTATAGATTCCTACTTGTAAAGTGCAAGGGAAAAATAGAAAAATAGAGTATGTCAAATCTCACATGAACCAAGACAATGACCCTTGAAAGGTTCACTATAAGATGGAAGATTCAATGGAGTAGAAGCAAGAATTATAGTTTTCAAATAACTTCAAGTGAATGAAAATGAACGCTAAATAGAATGAAAGTGCAAGATTAAGATAAGTGAAGTGAAAGAAAGAAAACTAAACTAACACGATCAAGATTACTATCCCATAATTAGACTACGTGAACTAAGATAATTGCAATAAATAAAATATTAATCTAAGATGCAAGTGAATTAAACTAGTATGCAAATAAAATAAGTGCAAGCGAGTAACCAAGATCTCAAGAAAATAAATGAAAGTGTAGTAGCATAACAATAGCATGAGCCTAGGATGTATAAGAGAGTGAGGAGAGAGCCTTCTCTTAAACATAAATATATTGGAGAGAATAAAAGGAAAAATCAAGGGTAGAGAATGATTCCCATTTTGACTTTGGCGCACAAGAATTTCAAGAGGCAAAATCAATGGTTGTGTTTAAGAGGCAAAAGATGTGTGGATGAGATTAAGAGGCAAGAAAGAATCTACTTACCTTGGAAATAATACATTCAACTGTTTGAAACAAACACATTTTTAGAGGGGTGGAAAAACATGAGTAGGATTATACAAAGGATTAATAATGCAGTTCAAGAAATAATGAATGCTTCAACTATCTTTACTCCTACTAATTTTCCCTTTACTAAAAAGGAGAATGTCAAATAATGTGGTCAAGTTTAAAATACAGGATCAATAAAAATGATGTTTTGGGTAAGAGGAAATTGGTCAAATGTTAAATGGATGAATTTGGATTGTCAATGGGTAAAAGCTAATAGTGATGGAGCCTTAGTAAAATCTAGTGGCAAGGTTGGGGTTGGTTTTATTTTCGAACAGTTGAATGGGAACATTATTGTTTTTGGTGTTGTAAGGATAGACATAGCATCAAATAACATGGTGGAAGGCCTTGCAACATTGGATGCTTTGAAGTGTGCAAAAAGGTTAGGAATCATGTCATGCCCAAACTACAAGGGTAAAAACACGCACACAAATTATTATTATTATTATTTTTTTGAATAATAATTATATAATGCTCAAGTTAATTTCATCATAAGTTCATAAACTCTTGTGGAGGAATACATTGTTAAACTAAAGCTCTTGATATAACAATTATATTGACGTTACCCTCGTTTCATATTAATCTTAAAACAATAATTTTAAAATTTACTCTATAACATTATAATTAAGGTAGATTCAACATTTATTACCTAGCATCTTTTATCTCATATAAAGTTAACATTATAAGAAGGAAATTTTAATCAAGTTCAACTAGATCAAGTTTAATTACAAATCTCATAGACAATTATCGATTTACAATTTAATCGATATTGAAAAGTCGCTAAGGAAAAGTAATTAACTAGAATTAAAACATATTATATATATATATAATTTATTAACTTTAACTATTTCAACTATCTTAACATAAAAATTAACTATCTAATCTTACTAAATTTGCATGATGATAGAACCTAAAATTTAATATTAATTTATCATGATGCTTATAACAAAATTTAACTTAACCTTGTAATTCAAATAAAATCACCATTCAGATACCAATTCGATTTATGCTAAATTAAAACTATGATTGCAACTAAACTATATTAGAAAGATAAATTTATTTAAAAGAAATACTAACTAAAATTAAAATCTAAAACTATATTACATTTAATGTTAAACTAACTATTAGAAAATACTAATAAGGAAACTAAAATTAAATAAATAAATAACTAACTAAATCTAAAACTAATCTTAAAGTTTAAAACTAACTAACCTATACTAATCTTAGCCTAGCACTAACTATAATACTATGAACAAACTAAAATTATAAACAAAATTAATAAAAAAAAAACAAACTAACCTGCTATCTAACACTCTACTCTAACCCTACATCTCCCCCTAAGCCCACCCTACTCTATACCCTACAAGCCCTTGGGCAAGCGCTTCCCAAGCATTGTCCTTGGGACAACGCTCTACCCCATATTGACGTGTGCAGGGCCTAGCAAAGGTGGGCGGCTTAGCTAAAACAAGGCAAAGGAACAAGAATAAAGTCAGGGTTTAAATGCTATGTTTTCTTTAATATAAAACACAAACCTTTAATACTACCCCCCCCATGCTGAGCGCTCACTAAAGGAAGGAAGATGGGATGGGACATGGGGGCAGGGTGACGTCACCCCCCCCCCCCAATGCAGATCTTGACTTGCACAACCAAAACTTAATTCATAAACCTTTCTAAAATATTAATTTCCAACTGACGTCCAAGGGGAGATGCATAAGCAGTAAACTCTAAAAGTTTTATAGGTGAAAAGGGTATAGAAGAGATATTTAGGATATCTACTAAACTATGATATTTTGAAAAAAAAACTTAAGTCTATTTTATTTTTATTTTAAAAAAAAATTTAATATTAATAAATTCAGAACAAGAATATTCAGAGAATCTTATAGATGCTCTATTGTAATTGAGGGATTAATTCATCCTCATACAAAAGGCAGAACCTTATTTTTCAAAGGATGGGCAAATTTTATCACGCCCAGATTTCTTCTAAGTATGGATTTTTGTTTTTTTTTTTTTTTTTTGAAAGGTCTTAATTTTGCTAAGTATAGATTTCAAGTAGATATATTACCAAGATGGAATATTTATTTAATTGTAAAACTAATAAGACTTCTTGCAACTAAATAACCCAAGGGATTTAATTGTCCATTTAAATCACAATGCAAGAATTGAATTAATCCCAACAATCACTAAAAATGAACCTTCATTCATAATACAATTTCTTATCAAATCTAGAATAGATTAATCAAGGACTAAATTTTCCATTCAATTCACACCAAATTTCATGTAGGAGCATTCACAGATCATACTTTGATCAATATCCTTCCATTACTTATACGAGGGAGTGGAATTGAATGGATTTAAACATGGTGTTAATAATCTTGTCACAAAATACTTGATTAGTTGATCTTCTAAATAACTTGGATTAAACTAAATCAACCTTAATCATTATCCTTTCCCCAACATAGTTTTTCACATATATCATACAAGGAATACTAGAAAAAAAATTGCTTGATTAAAATCATATCATTATAATTCCATCCTATTTTGATATGCATCCATCCAATTTAAAATTTACGATTAAATCATATGACAAGCAATTTTACTCAACACCAATTTTATTGGCCAACCTGATTCAAAGGCTCAGCTGGGAAAGAACTAGGAAGAAAACTCGACTTCGTGGCCATTACAACTAAGTTTAATTTACAATTTACAATAGGATCTCAATCCCAAATTTCAACAATTTAATCAAATTTTCTTCATGATAAAAATCAAGGGATTTATAATGTTTTTCTGCAACTCATTCTAGAACCATGGAGGAAACAAATATCTAATCGGGTGACAACCAAGCATAACCAAGAGAAAATCAAATATTCATAATCATACATGGTTTCAATAATAGGATTCACAATGAATCAAAACTAGGGAAAGGTGGATTCTTCCAACCAGGAGAAGTCAAGCACAACTCCAAACAAATGCCCAATCGGGATTATATACCAAGAACTCCCGTTCTTCCATTTCAACATACCAGAATCATACAAGGTTTGTGTTGACAGGTAGGGGCCCATAACACCCTACCCTTTCTCCCTCTTCTCATCTTGAGAAGAGACTCTACACTGGATGGAGTCCGACTAAACAGACCTTTCCCAAAATTGGTCACTTCTGCCCTCCCCAAGGGTGAGTAATACCAAAACACCCATTCAAAAAAAATCTCAAAATTTCAAACATAAACATGGAAGGAAATCAACAAAAAATACATGGTTTCCAAAGCTTCCCAACATACCCACAAACATACAAACCTTGAAACAACAACAAGGTAACATGAACATGAAACAAACATAAAAACTGAATAAGGGAGATGAGAATTTCCTACCTTCACAAGAGGTAATGGCAATGAACAAGTTTGAGTAGAGTATCCCTTTTTCCTTCCTTCAACCTTCAAGAATTCCTCTCTAAATGTAGAGATTGGGTAACAACCTCTACTAGTCCAACAAAGGCCTCTAAATAAGCCTCAAACTCAACCACCAAAGGGGATCAATAACTTCTCCCACCCACTAGCAATTCTAGAAACTCCTAACTCTACCCTCACTATGGTTAGACACTAAAAGGAGGTGAGGTAAGGCAACTCATGGTGACCACTTGCAATTTTCGCACAAAGGTAAAATGAGACTTTTTGAGTGATCTCCAAAGTCAACAAAAGGGGCTTAGGGGTTGGAAAAGACCCCTAACCCATACCCATACCCTTTGGGTATAAAAATTTCATGTTTAAAGCCTTAGGAAAAAGGTTTAGAGCTAAATAAAAATCTAGGAATAAAATAGCACCTTCTAACTACTCTAACATGCAAATAAGCACTAAACAGGATTAAGGGTGACTAAACTCGATTAAGAACCCAATTAGCAAAATGACATTGACTAAAACTGACTTAGGTCAAAAGGCTACACAACAACCCTAGCTAGCACGCAAAGAACATAACAATTTACAAGTGTCAAGCGACACAAAAAGAACATAATTACGAGACATTCACATTTACTGAACACAAAGAGATACATACATACATCTCAAAATACAATACTTCAATTACGAACAACAAGGTTTCCAAAATTAGCACATGGAGATCAGTTTTGTTCCTCCGTCGGTTTCCTTGACTAAAATATCTGCACACTCATTGCACACATCAGTAGTCCCGAAAAATCACATGTACATACATACGTATCAGAAATTTACATAAATTGAAACATACATAAATCAGGGTTTCTTGCATCCTACTTATATCCTTAATCATAAAGATTCCAAAATCAATGTATTAGTCCTATATTTTACTTAATTCATCACATACATATACATAAAGCATTAAATGACGGACATCAATATCTGAAAACAACATCACACAACATGAAATAATATGATATGTTCAAGTATCTGATAGTGTCTCGACCATCTCGAGTCGTGAGTCACAAAATGATAAAATAACAACTAGGGCTATGGAGGGTTGGGGCAAGGCCTCACAAATCACCTATATTCATTTAGAGGGGGATTCATTATTGATTACTAAATCCATAGAGAAAGATAACATAATGGAATGACATCTAAAACTAGTGATGAATGCCATTAAAGAGATACTGCTTGGTTTCAAGATTTTAAGGTTTCTCATATTTGTAGAGAGGGCAATCTGGAAGCTGATAAACTTTCTAAATTGGGCCTCTTGTTTATAATGTGAATGAACACAAATTTAAAATTTGAATGGATAGATACTTTTTTTATGATATGTATTATTTATATTGAGGGTGACATGTTAAGTTTTTGTGACGTGGAAAAAGGGTTGGGGGAATATTATTGTGGAGGATAGAGTGTCATATTATTAAATGTTAGTGATGCATTCATATTTATTGAAGATTTTTGTTAGAAAAGAGGAAATAATCACACAAAGTTGGCATAATTTTTTTTTAGTAGTTCCCATTTGAATAATAAAATTATCATTGCACTATGCATGGGATTTACCCTATCGGCAATATGTACATTGAGTACTTCTAGGATTTAGTATCATTTATAGAAGATGGTTTAAATACATTTGAATTGTGTTTGTAAAGGTGCTAGAACAATGATAGTTAGTTATGGAAGATAATTTTGCGTCCACAAAGTTACAATAGAAAGCTCTATCAGGGCCAACTCCTAAGCAGAGGATAAAGGGATTGGTCAAAACTAGAATGAGGAAGATAGTGAATGTAGTAATTTAAAAGGTGTTAGGGAGTGAATTATTGGATCATTGAAAGTGAAAAATAAACTTGGGTAGCATTTCCATGGTGTTGGCATGGATTCTACATTTAGAACAGGAGGAAAACAAGTTGAAGTTGGTTATGCATAGCTTGTTTTAGGACAATATGTTGTTGGTCATGGAATCAATATTGGAATGGGTTGTGCTAGGATGGGTTACATATATTTCTAAATGTTTTTCCATGGAGGAAGAGCCCCAAGAATATGGTTATATTTTCTTTGTTAGGTAGTGGGGAAAAAGAACTTCTATCTACAAGAACAATGGGAGGTGTGGCTAGCATTAAAAGTGGCATTGTAGAATTGGGAAGATTGTGTTGCTATGGAGTTCCTACTTTTCTCCCTAGAAGAGGGTGTTCTCAATGTAAAAGAGGTTGGGCATTTATGATTGCTGGAACCTAGCCAACCATATCATGACAAGGAAGCAAACAAGAAACATTTTTTTTGTAATTTTTCCTTGAATGGGGGGTTTAATGTAAATATTTGCAAACATTGGTTAAGAGAAGAGAAAGGGGTGAATTTTGAAAAATCCAAATGGGGAGCAGAGGTTTGTTAATTTTTGGATGGTTTGCAAGTTATTTTACAAAATTAAATGTTAGTAATGAGCAAATAAATTTATGTGTTAGTCCTATTTGGTGAGACTGGAGAGACACAATTGATAGATGCCGTAATGATGAAATATTGGTGGAGAGGTGTTTTGAGTTGCATATTATTTATGGTCTCTTTGCTGAGAAAAATACTAGAATTCAAGGGAGTTTTAGGTTTTTTGATCTTCAAAATGGGCATAACAACAAACTTCATGTAGTTTCATTTTGGGTTGTAGAGGCATAGAAGTGATGGTATGATCATAATTCTGGATTTTAGGAGGGTTCTACTAAAGATTGAACAAATGATCGAACCCAATCGAAGGCCTATACTTAGAAGTGATGGTGAGCAATTCTAATGTAATTAATGGTTTAATTTTACCCAAATATTGTAATAGGGGGGATGTCTATGATTTTAGTATGAGGGGAATGCATGAAGTCTTTTGATTTGACTAGTAGATGATGTTGACAGTCTTTATTATATTTGAGGTAATCTTCTCTTTTTATTAATAATATATTATAATGTTATCAATAAAAAAAGAGTCTTTTTTAATTTTTAAATTAGAAAATTTCTCTTATGTGCACAAATAAGATAAAGAGAATTTTATTTAATTAAATGAGAGACTTTTTTTCTAATCAAATAAAGAATTAAGATAAGGTGGTCAAACATAAGCTATAATCAAATAAATAATTAAATATGATTTGATCAAACAAATGATTGATAAATATGCAAAATTGATTAAGCATAAGATGTAGTCTAGAAAAGAGATTATAAATGATGAAAAGGGGGCTTATAGTTTACTAGACCTTTTTTTGGATGATTGCAGAGATGTACTAAAAAAACATTACAGGAACTTGTTTAGAAGGATAGAGATTTTAGGTGTAGATATATAGTTGAAAATCAAATTTATCCAAAACCCAATGGCTTCTAGGCACTTATATAAGAATATCCAATCAACTTTATTATAGGCTTTTTGACTATCTAATTTCATTGCCATGCACAAGTCCTTATGAATTTGAGAAGAATAAATGAGCTCTTCAATTATAGTTATTCCATCGAAAATGGATTGATGTGGTGAAAATCATGTTTGTTCTTTAGAGATAATTTTTTATACTCAAAGATTCTCAATCTATTTGCTAGTGCTTTGTAAAGGATTTCATAAATAGTATTACATAAGGCAATATGTCTAAAATCTCCCATTTGTTCATTATTGGCTTTCTTAGGGATCAATTATATGAATGTATTGTTAATTTAGAGAGAAGATTACCAAAATTCCTTGTTGCCTCAATCTCTTTCCAAAGATATTGGTTCCACTCCCTATAACTACTTTGTTCCTTTATTTTTTTAAACAAATATCTTAACACTTTTAAGATTTTAATTACTTAATTCAAAATCAAGAAATATATGATTCAAGTAAATGAATATATATGTAAATGAATTTTTCATGTAGAAATAGGACAAATGTGATCTCACATATGACATTGTGTGCTTGGTTTGCTGAAAATGAGAATTGTATAGAATAGTTGTTAGAATATTTAGAATAACTTAGAGGGAGGCCTAGGTGAATCAGTTACCCAAGGTTTAGATGTACCAATTGAACAAAAAAACACTTAAACAACTTCAAATCTTATCATTCCATAGCTCACTCTCTATAGTCAACTTTTAGTAACATCAACTAGCTGTCCATTGTCCTAAATATAAAAGACTTGCAAAATGTAAACATTAATCAGTAAAACACCATAAATAACACCCATACACATTTGACACTAGGATTTAGCATGGACACCCAATTTTGGAAAAATTAGTAGCAACATGTCCCCAATTTTTCACTTTTTTGAAGTGAGCTTTGTTAGGAGCCAGCCCTGTTAAAGGTTATGAAACACACTATTAAATGTGTTGATTTTTTTGGTAGCTTTAGTGGGGTAAACCTATGGGATCAAAGAGAAATTAATTAAAATGAGATATATATATGCACTCGCACATAGAGAGAGAGAGAGAGAGAGAGAGAGAGAGAGAGAGAGAGAGAGAGAGAGAGAGAGAGAGAGAGAGAGAGAGAGAACTAAGTTTTCAATTATATTAACCATATTGATTAATAGCTATGTCCCATGAAGGGACATATCTCTTCTCTTGGTTTTTATTTGAAAAACACATACAAACATTATGATAGTGCCATTACAAATACAATGATCCTGATGGAAACACTTGGTATCAGACTTCACAGTCCACTAAAGATTCGATGAAGAATGTTATGGATAATGTAGAAGTCATGCCAAGTGCATAATTCACCAACTTATGACAAAAGGCCAATGTTGAATCTCCAATCCTAGTAAGGTACGAAGAATAGTTGTGTGCATTTGATAAAGTGTCAACAGATGCTCATATATGCCAACTAAAATAAAGAGTTTTTATGTGAAATATTTGTTAAAATGTTAGTCAAAAAAGAAAGTCCTAATCTCTGCTTAGGTTGATCCTAATAAATCTTTAAGTATGACATTTAACAAAGTACCTTCTAATTTCCATACATGAGGAGATTTGGGGCTCGAATGAAAGACCATGTGTCTAAATTCAAATTCATACTGAGACCCATTAAGTTCATATCTCATGACCAATATTTCATACTTAGGCTTGATAAGTGCCTCCAAGCCAAATCCTTGATTCATGATATATATCTCATATTGATACCAAGTGTTCTAGTTTAGGAGATATGAGATCAAAATATGTGATTAAATATAAACATGTCAGCATCGAACATGTCCCATGTACGCATATTATCAGGGGAAAGCGTCACCCAACAATATCAACAATGAAGATTGCCGACAATAATGAATGCATGCAAAACATCAAAGAAATATTCTGAAGATCAATTAAAAACTTGCACAACACCAAAGAAATGTAAGTCAATTAACCACAAAGGAAGATGCAATCTCAGGCGGTTGGATATTTCACAGAGAGAATTGGGGCGATTATGAACTCAATATCTGTGCAGCATGATAGAAACCCTACAAAGAAGGCACCGTGGGTGTCAATGGAAGCACATGGTTAGTCCTACACCATTGATTGAAGTTAGCATTCTCCTCCAAACACAAGAAGCATTGGATATTAAAATTGATTGGGGTGACAAGGATTTGGAGAGAGGTTGAAAAACAAAAAGATCAAGAATCAATGTGAAGGAAGATTTATTAAAGTGAAGCATAATATTTATGAGAGTGACTATAGTGAGATGTTTAATTTTTATTTTTATTTTAAAGAGTCCTTTCATTGGCAGAAATATTTAAATAATTGTAAAATATATTCATTAGAGAGATGTGTCAATTTTGAAGGGGTGATACGCTTACAAGATAATGAGGATAGATTAGTAATAATCCAATGAAAAGGATGTACACAAAGTAAAGACATAGAATATTAATACTTGAAGCCAAATAATTGAGAGAAATGATTTCCAATGCTAAATCATATGAGATACCCTTTTGATAGTGAGGACTATTAAAAGAGCATCAAGTCCCATAGAGTATGTAAGATAATATTGAGGTACATATTTCTTTTATATTATAATTATTTTATCTCCATTTTATATTATGATAATATGTCTAATTATTAATAATTATTTGTAGATATATTATATGAGACAGTATAACTAGAAAAAATAAATAAATGGGGATCATATAAATAGATCTTTATCTATATTACATTGGAATGATCTTCTATCACTATGCAGAATTATCTTTGAGTATTATGTTAGTCTATCTTATTCCATTACATACTATAAGAGTTATATGCCTTGATCTTTTCATCTGAGAATTTTATTACATGAAGAGGGAGATTGAGATTCAAAGGGAGTTTGAAACATATGTCTAAAGGAGTGGATAGATGATATGATTAAGTCAACCTTCGACAATCTTGATCATATTGATTGAAAGGGAGTAAACCATTTTGTGATGAATTCTCCAACGATTAATAAATTATATTAGTCAAGAGGATTGTGATCCATGAATATACCTCATGACTATGTGATTTTAATGGGCCTACCTCATGTGTACATCATTAAGAAGTGACGACTTCCAAATGATGTCACTTGTATTTGTAGAAGTTATTGTAAGGTGACAATATTATAATAACTTATATTATGAGATCAAAAAAAATAAGTATATGGTGAATGTCTTGCATCTTAGCATTCTGGGAGGCCATTACTCAAAGAGTACTTGGTGAATATCATTGGTATTATGGGAGGCCAATACTTTTGATATTAGATGTGATATGAAACCTTATTTTGAATACTTGGTGAATATCATTGATATTTTGGGAGGCAAATACTCTTGATATCAGATGTGATATCAAACATTTTTAGAGTAATTGGTGAATTATCATGTATTCTGGGAGACCAATGTTCTTGCTATCATATGTGATATCAAAACCTTTTGAGTACTTGGTGAATATTGAATGTTGATATTCTAGGAGACCAGGACTTGTGATATCAAATGTAATATCAAAATGATGGATATCTTGTGATCAAAGATATATTAAAATTTTCCATACCTAATATTACCAATGGTGCAATACATGTCATGTGTTTATTCTCCCTAGTTAAGAGGGAGTGTTGATGTTTTTGATAGCTTTAGTAGGACAAACCTGTGAGATCAAAGATAAATTAATTAAAATGATATATATATATATATATATATATATATATATATATATATATATATATATATATATATATATATATATATATATATCATTTTATAAGTTTTCAATTATATTAATCATATTGATGAATATACATGTCCCTTGAATGGGACATGTCTCTTCTCTTGGTTTATTCCTTATATAAATACAAGGACACTGTCATTTAGAAAAAAACATACCAGATATTATGACAATGTCATTACAAATACAACAATCCTAATGTGATGTTGTTAAAGGATTTAATCACCCTATTAAGAGTGGCCTTGTTAGAGGACTTTAGAATATTCCATTATAATGTCATCTTGTTAAAGGATTTATATATGACTATTAGGTCAACCTTGATTAAAGGATTTCAAATATTGCTTACAATGGTTAGAAAGTAACATAAGGTTTTGATCTCTCAAGTAAATCTCACTTTGCATATATAGATCTCAATTTAGTTCATAAATTGATTCACTATCTAGCCTCCATTTTCATTTTAGTCTCTAATTTTCTTGGTAGACCTTCAAACAATCACTTTTCACCTTTTCTCAACTCTTCACAATCTTCTTCTTAGATTCACCAATCAATAACATTAGCAACACTCTAGAACTCTATAAAAGTTTTCCCCTATACCTCCTTAAATAGGTAATTTTGATCTTTTTCTGCTTAAACATCATTGTAGATCTTAGGGTATATGATTAGATCCACCACATATAATGAATCTAATCACCATCTTGTTTATCCTCTTCTATTCTAGAAAATGGTCTTGGAATCTATTCATTAGGTCATTTACCTAATCCTCTTCTAGAATTAAATGATCCAACTCATCAATTCTTATCTTCAACATGCTTTCCATATTCCAAGAAATCAACTTAGTTGGTTGGAAATTATGATTTCTCATAAACTATTAAAATATTTTTCCTTAGCCAACACTATGTTCTAAGACTAAGTTATCACTAGGTTACTCATATTGGATACAATTATTCAATTGTATGTTGTCTTTTATGTTATACAAATGTCAAACATATGATGAGAAAATTAGTGTATGTCAAGCTCACTCAGGAATCAAAGAATGTTACAGTGTTAACCAAGTTCAGAGCAAGTGTATGCCAAGCTCACTTAGACATTGAAGGAAAGCTGCATGGAACAAGTGTTAACCAAGCTCACTTAGTTACCAAAGGAAGTTTGTAGGAAGAAAGTATCTATTGAGTTCACTTGGCAGCCAAAGAAAAGTTGGATGGAATGAGTGTTTACCAAGCTCACTTGATTACCAAAGGATGTCTAAATAAAGTTTTTTCAGTTAGTGTTGACCAAGTTGGGTTAGCTAACAAAGGATTTTCTTGAGTTAGTATATTGAGTTTAATGAATTTATTTGTTAAGTCTAATTGACTTAAGGGATGAATTATAATGGTTTAAATTTGTATTTAGCCCAACTTGATAAGGTGAATATTATATATGAAAGGTCAATTTGTGGGATTGAATGTGGAATGAGCATGAAAGAGAAGAATATGAGAAGAGGAAGCAATTTTGAAGGATAACAAAGTATCCTATGTTGACTGAGTTGTAAAGATTAATTTTATTAGGGAGGATCAAGTATTTGAGCTAGAATTGAGATATTAAATCAACAAAGATAGCATGCATCAGCAATTTGGTTATATCATTGTTAGTGTCTAACAATTGGAGTAGTGAATCAAATCTCTTAACAGAGTTAGCTTAACAACTATTTTGTAAATCCTCTAACAAGGTTGCATTTCCATTTGAAGTGTCTAAAGACCTCTAACAAGTCCACTCCTAACACGATGATCTAAATCCTCTAATAGGGTCACACCTAATAGTGTGTTTTGTAACCTTTAACAAGTTTGGCTCCTAACAAGGCTCACTTCAAAAGAATGAAAAATTGTAACTAGTTGCAATTGGTGGTTTCCATGTTAAATCTTGGCATCTCTTTTGGTCATGTTATTCTCTTTTTATTTCTACAATTGAGTTACTTATGATTAATCACACTAAAGATCTAAAGAAGTAAATATTTTAGTGCTTACCGAGTGACAAAAATTCTTGGTGCTTACCGAGTGATTCCAATACTAACTGAGTTGTAACAGTATTTCACTTTTCGTAGAGTATTAGCTTTAATATGCATTGACATCTAAGGGATATGGGATCTATTTTTGTAGTAACTAATTCACTCCTTCCCTCTTACTTACTCCTCTTATATTTCTAACAATTGGTATTAGAGCATTTGGTGGTTACAGAGAAGGTTTCAAGGACCTAAGCTAAAGATCAAGATGTCCTACAAAAGAGAGGTTCCAAAATTGAACAGAGATAACTTTTAGGCATGGAAGTAACTTATGAAGCTACATTTGGCAACCATCTATAACTTAGGTTTGAAATAACTAAACACCAAGTATGTTAGGACCTTTAACTGTGGAATAAGTTGTTGAAATGAAAAATCATAAAATAATGATGATTGGCATTTCTTCTACTCTTAATTATGCTAAATTTGATAAAGTCAAGGATTGTGATACTACTTATGCAATGTGGATGAAACTAAAATATATCTATAGTGATGGAAATGTAAGGAGAGCTAAGTCAAAAAGTCTTAGAGGAAAATTTGGTCAAATGAAGATGAGAGAATATGCGAACATTGCATAGGACAATGAAAGAATCAAAGTCAATGTAAGTGCAATTAGAGCCTCATGTGGGAAAATTGATTATGTAATAGTGGTAAGCAAGGTACTCACAACTCTTTTTCCTATCTATGTAACTAGAGTTTTAGCTATTCAAGAAATGAGATGCAATCCCAATAATGATATAACTTTGGATACAATTGTAGGAAGGTTGACAACCTTTGAGTTAGATAACTAAGATAACTATGTCCCTAAGTCTAGTAAAATAAGTTGGCTTTTAAAGATAAGTTATCACTCAAGAAGAAAGTTGTAAAATTTAAAAGAAAAAGATCTGACAGTGAAGATGAAGATGGTTCTGATGATGATCTTGAAGTCATTGAAGCATTACTTGCAAGGAGATTCCCTAAAGGAAAAGGAAAGTACAAAGGAAAATATCTTTGATCTACTTCTCTTGTGAAGAAGTTGGTCACATTGCTGCAAGATTTCCAAAAAAGGAAGGAAAAGAAGAAAAGAAGCATTGAAAATACAAAGGAAAGAAATATTTCAAAAGCTACAAAGACTATAAGGACAAAAAATCTTATTACATGACTAAAGATTCTGATAGTAGTGATGAAGACAAAATGGTTCATATTGCTATTAAAGATGAATCATATGATGAGAATGATAAGATGACCATTATATCACATGTTAGAAAGAATGACACATGGATCAGTGATAGTGGTTGTTCTCACCACATGACTGGTGATAAATCTAAATTTGAGCACTTGGAACACTATGATGGTGGGAGTGTCAGATTTGGAAATGATCAACCTTGTTATGTGAAGAGGAAAGGATGTATTGCTTTAACTAATGAACTCATATGTGATAATGCTTATTGGGCTAAAGGAATGAAACATAATCTACTTAGTGTGGCACAATTGAATAACATTGGATTCAAGGTAGAATTTGTGAATAGAAAAGCCAAGTTGCTGGATGGAAAAGGAAGTCTAGTTGGGACTAACAACTAGACAAGAGGTAATCTATTCTACTTAGATCTAACTAAAAATTCATGTTCTATAACTCAAGAAGAGGAAAGTTGGTTATGGCATAAAAAGGTTATGTCATGCAAAGTTTGATAACCTGGTGAACATACGAAAGAACAAAAGAGTGAGAGGCATTCCAAGCCTACACAAACTTGATATGGGTATATGCAAAAATTGTCAAATTGGAAAGATGGGAAAGACAAGTTTCAAAAGCATGAACTATCATTTAGAAGAAGTCTTGGAGTTGGTTCATACTAATCTTTATTGACCCATTAGCATATCAAGCTACTATTTTTTTGTTGATGATTATTCTAGGATGATGACTGTTATGTACTTAAAGGATAAATTTGAAGTTTTTCAAAAAATCAAGTGGTGTTTGGCTAGAGTTGAGAAAAAAATTTGAAAGAAGCTAAAATGTTTGAGATTAGATAGAGGAGGTGAATTCAATGAATTTTTCAATGAAAGAGGAATTAAAAGATATGTATCTACTCTTGGTACACCTCAACAGAATGACATAATAGAGAGAAGAAATAGATCAATCATGGATTGTGCAAGAACCTTGATGATAGAGAAAGATGTTGCAATCAAATACTAGAAATAAGCAATCGGTACTATAGTTCATAAATTGAACAAAGTTCAGTTAAATAAGGATATAGATAAGACACCTTATGAACTATGGTATGGCTACAAACCTAATGTTTGTTATTTCAAAGTATTTGGAAGCAAATGTTATATCTTGAAGGTGTCAATGAAAGGAAAATTTGATGTGAAAAGTGATGAAGACATATTCCTAGGGTATTCCAATCACAACAAAGTATTCAAATGCCTAAATATATCTACTCATAAAGTTTTAGAAAATGCACATGTAAAGATTGATGAGTTTGTAGAAAAAAGTGAAGAGAAAATTAGAAAAGAACTTGAAAACTATAGAACTTTTATTTATTGTGAACCTGATGCAATTCCTAATATTCAAGAAAATGTAATTGGAAATCAACAGTCCTCAGCTGCCAAGTCACCAAAATCTCTAGTTCAACCCAAGTTGCAACAAATGCAACCTAAGTCATAGTTTGAAGGATCTAAGTCATTAGAAGGACCTGAGTTTCAGCCAATGCAAATTGAGTCATCTAAAGGACCCTAGTTACAAGAAGTTGAACCCAAGTATGAAGATCATTTTGAGTATAGTGAACCATGTGGAACTAGTCCTAAATCTAGAATGAAGGAGCCCATACTTGCTAGATATGTTAGAAAACATCATTCACCTAATAAAATAATTGGAGATCAATTAGAAGGTATAATAACAGGGAGCAAATTGAAAGGTACATGTTTTCTTACTAAATTTGAACCTAGAACTATTAAATATGCATTGGATAATGAAAGTTTAATTGAGGCTATAAATAAAGAGATTGAGAAAATTGAAGGAAACAAAACTTGGACTCTTGTTCCTATACCCAAGGATAAAAATGTAATTTTCACAAAATGGGTATTTAGAAACAAGTTGAATGAAAATGGAAAACTTTCAAGAAATAAGGCAAAGTTAGTATGAAAAGGCTATTCTCAAGAAGAAGGTATTGATTATGGTGAAAGTTTTTTTCTTGTTGTAAGACTAGAAGGTGTTAGAACACTACTTGCATATGTTGCACATAAAGGATTCAAAGTATATTAGATGGACATGAAATCAACAATCCTGAATGGAATCTTAGAAGAGGAATGCTACATAGAGAAACCAAAAGGTTTCATAGATCCTAGTAAAATGTATATGCTTTGTAGATTACATGAAGTTTTGTAAGGTCTAAAATAGGCCTAAGCATGGTATGAAAGATTGCATAATTATTTGATAAAGATTGGCTTTCAAAGGACTAATGATAGCAATCGTCTCTACATCAAAGAAGGACTAGAAAAGAAGATAACATTGGTAGGAATATTTTTGGATGATAAATTATTCAGTGGAAATGATGACTTGGGAAAATTCTTTTCTAAAGAAATGAGTAAAGAATTTGAAATGTCAATGTTTGGAGAGATCAAATTATTTTTTGGCTTGGAGATTCAATAGATGAAAGATGGTATTTGCATTACTCAATCAAAATACATCAAAGAGATATTGAATTTTTTTGGAATGGAAGATTCTAGACCAATTGGAACACTTATGTCTGTATATGAGCAATGTTAGTATGCTAATAGAAACCAAATTTAAATAAAGCTTCTACAAACTAAACAAAATTCATAAAATTCAAGATAGACTAAGATGAACTCTCAATTGAGAATATGAGCCATTAATGGACTCTCTCAATGAGAAGCTCTCTTGTTGAGTGGCTTTGTCTAAATAGATAGGATGTATGCTCAAGATTATGCTTCAAAAAGGGCTTCAAATGGAGTTGGAATTTGGGTGTGAGTGTATGGTTTTGATGTAAAATGGCTTCTTAAAATGGCATTATGACTTTACTTCATGGATTCTGTTATTTTTCAAAGGGGAAGGATCCAATTTATAGGCAAGAGGCTTGAAGGATTGAGGGCTAAGATGCAAGGATGGGAAAAAGCTCATGGAGGGCTCAGATTGCATGAGAGGAGAGCACATGGATTGTGCTTCCTTACAACCAATCAGAGAGTGACACATGTCAGAGGGTGAGAGGATGGAGGAAAGGGGAAGGATGAGTCAACAAAGGAGGCTCAAGGGATAAAATCTTCATAAAGACCCTCATAATGGCTTGTAAGAGCAATAAAAGGGCTTGGAAGAGTCATTTATGGCCTAGTGGACTTCATAAAGTTTTATGGTTGAGATATTTTGAGGGAGATGAGAGAAATTTTGACTTGGGCTTGATTAGGAGGGTTTTAAGCTTGCTTAGGCTTGTGCAAATGATTAGAGGATGGATTAGGATGGTTTAGGATTAGCTTAGGGATAGGCAAGTGGATGGCATTTAATGAGGGTGGGTGAAGGAGGAGATATTTGTTAACTATGGCTTGGGTTAGTAAGTTTTAACCCATGTTTAGGGATTGTGACAAGGTTAGGAGGGGATTAGGATTAGGTTTAAAGACATCTTCTAGAAGAGTCTAGACTTTGGATGAGGATAAAGACTTTCTAGAATAGTCTAGAATTTCCTAGGATGAGGATGAAGACTTTCTAGAAGAGTCTAGAACTTCTTAGGATGAGGATGAATTAGATTTTTAGGAAATAAATAAAGTTTTATTTATTTCAAGGGTTTGGGTTGAGGAGATATTTATTAAAACTTTTTTAATAAACATGAGGATTAATATTTAATCTTAATTAAATATTTTGAGTTGGGATTAGGGGTAGCAAATGATGGGATTAGCTTTTAATCAAAATTAAAGAAGGATTAGAAGATTTTGGAAGAGGTTAGTGGTCTTAAGGAAATTGGCCAAGTTTTGGGCAAATTTTTTTTTTATAATTTATTTTGGGTTTTTTGGTCAATTTATTAATTAAATAATGTTTAAATAAGGAAATAATGTTTAAATAAGATTTAAACATTTTTGGGAGGGATTCCTTAATTAAATATTTTTAATTAAGATAAAGGGATTTAATGGCATAAAAATAAATAAATAAATAATTAATTAATTAATTAATAAATGATGATGTCATCAAATTTTTTTCAAAAAATAAAAATACTTTATTTTCTAAAGGTTTTTAGGTGTCTACATTTTGCCCCTCTTTGGTGTGATGCCGCAAGTGGCATGGCATCAAAGATAAGAAAATAAGATGCCTAAGGCTAGAGCAGAAGAGGAGAGAATGGACTACAAGATGCCCCCTCAAGAAGGTGGCGGGGAGAGAAAGTGAGGCTCGACGACTTCTTGGAAAGTAAAAGAATCCAAGATGAGCAAGAAGACTCAGATTGGCAAAGAGAAGGGGCTGAATTAGCTTAAACTCTCACTATGGGAGAATGATAAAGGAGAATCAGATGCACAAGAGGAAGCAAGCTTAAGACTTTAGGGAAGGTGGAGGATGAAGGAGTGGAGCGCTATAAAAAGGAATCCAGGATAGGGAGATGGATGAGGGGATTATAAAGCTGATGCAATAGAATTTTAAAGAGTCAGATTAGCGAAAGATGGGTTTTGGAGATCCCTAGGACTAGGATTGTGGATCTCAAAAGATGAGGCTTGGTGGATTGATTTGGATTGGTGGATCCCTAAGACTAGGATTGTGGATCCATAAAGCTAAAGGTGAGGAGTGATTCAAAGAGATACTGATGCATAAGTTGGGGTAGGAGAGATGGATGCTAGATATGGATGGGGGATAATGGAGATGAAGGAAAACCATTGAAGTTTTTTGAGCGGGGGGATACTTCAAAGAGAAGTACCACCATGTAGTTGAGCACTAGATTTGCTATAGGACTGTTGGTTAATTGCTAAGGTTACCAAGAACATCAAGGCCTTTTCACCAACTATCCAGAGGACTGACGGACTGACTCAAAACAAACACGCAAGGATTGCCCCAGCATCACACATGAATCCCAAAGGAAGTAGTGTGGAAATGACATTGGGTAACCCACAAGCAGAAAAGAAAATAAGCAAAAGACATGATCAAGACCTTACGCTCTGATTTCCCCATTCGCAGTATACCATGATATGGAAGATCGTGGCAACCTTGATGAGGGAACAAGGAGATTTCTTGGAAAAGATATTTCAAGACCCAATAGGGAAGAGTCCAAATCAAAAGAAAGCGAAAATCCAAAAGAGAGCTGTTTGCCAACGAGATGGGTAGGACGAGGTACTAACAAACCAAGATCAGACATGAGGAAAGCTATATCCTACAAGGATCTATTGGAGAGCACCTAAGCTAGTGGATCTGGATGAGTGATGCGTTTGGCAAGCTGAACTAAGAAGGATAACACTTTGGTGATAGGAGATCTAGCTAAAGGATGCATTGGAATAGCTAACCAAGATGTGCGATGTGTGCAAGATGCTGATCAAGGAGGAACTGACACAAAATCTGGATAGATACAATGGTACTAAGCTAAAGAGGATGTACAAGCTAATAGACCAAGATATTTACAAGCTGAAGTTGACCAAGATAGTTACAAGCAGGCAAAAGCTCAAGATGATAGGATAGCGGGATGGTTCGATGTTGTGCAAGATGCGAAAGCTAAGGGTGGGGTGATAGTGAAAGATATGGATTTGGCAGGATGCATCCAATGATGATGAGAGATTTTGTGACCAAGGATAGCTAAAGGAGCAGGATGAGATGGCTAGATAGGATGGTAGATAGCTAGGATTATGATGGATATAAAGAGATGACATTGGGTTTGCATGAGGATAGCCTAGAGCTAGATACCAATGACAAGGGAGGATGGATAAGACAAGATCTCCAAGGAATATAGTGCCGCCAATCAGAAGATAACATGCGGAAGGAGGTCTTATGATGGATGTGATAGAATTGAAGCTAGGATGGAAAAAGCTGAAGGGGCTAGGGAGATGGATGATAGCTGGGATGGTTGGTTGAAGTTGCAGGAGATAAGTGGATGGTGTGAGATAGAAGATGGAGGGTGGAGGATAGGTGGATAGATTGGAAGATGGAGTTGGATGTCAAGAGATGACCAAAAGCATGAGGGTGATAGGCTAAGCTAGGGATGGCGGGATTGCACATGATTCTTGTTTGCCAAGTTTTCATCATGGTACTTGTCCAAGGTGCTTGAATTGCCAAGTTTTCACCAATGGATTCTTTATTTTTCTTTATTATTTTTTGACTTTTTGACTTTTGACTTAGCTGGAATGATTTTGGCTTTCTTCAGCTATTTTTGGCTCATAGATGTTGGTAGGATGGATGAAAAAGGATTGGATTAAACAAGTGGAATGGTGGGTGGGAGTTTGACAGATAATGGATGCAAAGACATAAGGCTTGTGGGTAAATGGATGAGGAAAATGGAAAGATCATCATTGGCACACACCTTGAGAGGTGATAAAGTAGTGGGAAAGATGGTTTTGAGCAAGGTTGAGGAGAAAATGGAGGAAGAGAAAGATAAGGACTAAAAGTAGAGTTGAAAGATGGAGGATGGGAAATTTAGGATAAGAAGCATATGGACTAAAAGTGGATTGGGGGGATGAAGGATGCTTATATGGGGATTTGGATGAAGGATGGATGGATGAGGCTTTTTGAGTAGCATGAATGGATGCCAATTGAGATTTTTCTTTGAGATGCATTTCTTTTATGAGCATCTTGGGTATCCACATGATTTTTGACTTTTTTAGCTGGGGCTTTTGTGGCCTCTTGAATTTTTCTTTGATTGGGATTAAATGTTTCTTGTTTGGAACATGTATTTTAGAAGGGACATGTTGAGACTTGGATTTTTGTGGATTTTTGGATTTATGCTTTTGTATTTTGGCATCCAATATGCTTCTATTAGCCATGGGATGGGAATAAGAGCATGGAGGAGATGGAGGGATAATTGATGGAGTGATAGGGTTTAAAGGTTGGAAGGGATTCAAGGGTGAGTGCCTTTGATGATCTAGCTGGTGGATTTGAGGGGATGGAAGGATAGATTGGAACATAGGATATGGATGGATATAATTGCCCAAAATGGATGGAGGGAAGGAAGGATATGGGCCCAAAATAGATAGAAACGGGGAAGGTGTAGGTCCCAAAATAGATGGAGGGGATAAAGGATTCATATTAGGTATGTAAGGACCCAAAATGGATGGAAAGGGTGTGGGATTTAGATACGGGATATATGGACCCAAAATGGAGGGTTGGAGATAAGAAGTAGGATGAGGGCCCAAAATAGATGCGGAATAAGATGGATGGGAACTTTGGGGTGGAGATGGAAGGACTTGGGACCATGCAGGAATAATGAGGATACCAACATCTAGAAATACATTTTCATTTCTTTTTTCAATATGATGTTCATTATTTGGAACACAAGATGTGAGTCCATTACTAGCTGAAGGAGTTGGAGTTGGAATTTTCCATACCAAAATTCTTTAGTATCTCCTTGATATATTTGGATTGAGTAATAAAGATACCTTGCTTCTTTTGATATATGTGTAAACCAACAAATAATTTGATCTCACCAAACATAGACATTTAAAATTTCTTCTTGATTTCATTAGAAAATGATTTATATAATGCTTAGTTTCCTCCAAATATGATATCATAAAAAAAAAAGATAGCAATACCTCATTGTTCTTGATAGTCTTCAAGTACAAATTGTTGTTATAATCTTTTCTTGCAAATCCAATCTTCACAAAATAGTTATGGAGTCTTTCATATGATGCTCTAGGGGCTTGATTTAAACCATATAAATCCTTATACAACTTACACACCATATTTTTCTTGTTAGGATCAACAAATCCTTCAGGCTTCTTTATGTATACTTCTTCAAGTATCTCATTTAGAAATGAAGATTTGACATCCATCTAATATACCTCAAATCCTTTATAAGAAGAATACACAAGAAGTGTTCTAACTCCTAGTCTTGCTACATGGGAAAATGTCTCCCCATAATCAATACCTTCTTCTTGTGCATGTCCTTTTCATACCAATCTAGCCTTGTTCCTTGTGACTTCATCATTTTCATTTAGCTTGTTCCTGAATACCCACTTTGTTCCAATAACATTTTTGTCGTTGCATCTAGGTACTCATGTCCATAACATTTTCAAACTCACAAAGTAAGCATGTATCACTTCTGAGCCTTTTTCTTGTCATAACATCAGATTATTTATCTCCAATGATTTGTTCAGGTGCATGATATCTTCTAACATTTTTTGCTAATAAATTATCTTTTCTTCTTTTTTCTTCAATAGGTTCATCTTGAAAATAATTTCAAGCTCATTATCTCTTTTTGGTTCAGGTTTTGGTTCATGTTTCACATGCTTGGCATTATCTTCCTAATGTTTGGCTTCTACTATTTGTGACTTGGCATGATTTCCCTATTTCTTAGCACCTGCAGTTTGCTGCTTATTAAGTGACTATTGCAACTTGGCATTCACAATATATTGTAAATCTATAACTTTGTTCCCTTGTTCATTTGGGGTGATAGGAGCACTATCATTCACATATGAATTAATTGTAGTCTTTAGGTTCTATCTTTCATTCAATTTCATTATTTTCTATATACTTATCAAATTAACAATTGTACTTTCTACAACTTTCTTAGTGTTAGAGTTCAAACTCTTCTAAGCTTTGCACTTAGTGGAATAACCAAGGAATATGCCTTCATCACTTTTAGCATCAAGTTTTCCAATTCTATTATCTTTAAGTATATCAATTTTCTTCCAATTTTTTAAAATACTTTACATTATGTGCATATCCATACCATAATTCAAAAGGTGTGACATTTTTACATTTCTTGACTTACCCTCTATTCAAGGTATAAACAATTGTACTTATAGCTTCTCTCTAGTATTTATGTGACACATTTTTCTCCTTTGTACTTGCTTTCCTTTCTCTCATCCTTGTCTTCTCTGTCAAGACATCTTGCACTAATATGACCAACTTTGTTAAAAATTTTTTTTTCCTTTGCCTCTTCCAATTCTTCTAGCCATCAATGCTTCGAGTTCATCATCAAAAGTATCACTATCACTTTTCATATGTTTTCCTTTTCCTTTCTTGCTGAGAACTATTTATGATTTAGAAGCAAACTCAACAGTAGTAGGAGTGTAATTATTAAAATTAGACATCTCAAAAGTAGTAAGCTTTCCAATCACACCTTCTATAGTTAGGGTATTACATGGTGTACATCTCAGTTCTTATATTGCAGAAAACCTAATAGCATAAATAGGAAGTAGAGTTCTTAATACCTTTTTTATAATTGTTTCATCCTCAATATTTCCATTTTCACCTCTAATAGAATTTACAACCTCTTTGATTCTTGCATATTATTGAACTATATTCTCAACTTATTTCATTCTCATTCTATCAAATTTTCCTCTCAAGCTTTCTAATTTGGCTCTAATGATATCATCATCCCATCCATGTATGATCTTTAGTTTATCCCACATTTCCTTTGCATTCTTGCAATATTTTATGTCATCAAGCTCAACATAGCTTAGGGCTAGAGCAATCTCCAATATTGCCACATACAATGAATCTGATCACCATCTTATTTATCCTCTTCTTTTCTAGAAACTTCTCTTGGAATCCATTTCTTAGATCATTTACCTAATCCTCTTCTAGCATTAAATGAACCAACTCATTGATTTTTATCTTCAACACACTTTCCATATTCCAAGAAATCAACTTAGCAAGTTGGAAATTATGATTTCTCATAAACTGTTAAAATATTGTTCCTTGGTCAACACTATGATCTAACACTCAGTCATCACTGGGTTATTCAGTCACTATTAAATTTTTGCCTCAGCACATATATTGTCACTTGATCAATATTGATGCTTAGTTAACACTAGTTCTACTCATCTTATTTTGGTGCTCGGTTGTTACTGGCATCACTCGGTATATACTTCAAGTTCCTTAATCTTCTACTCTGTTGCTCATCCAAGCCTATGCATTTGATCTGTCTTTTATCACATCTTCAAGGCTTAGCATTATTGTCTTATCCACTTGTAATATGATTTGAATAATCACTTTATCTTGTCAAAGTAAAACTAATCAAGTGTCCATTTATAGTTTCTCTTTATAACTCAACTTTCCCTCTAGATGCTTTTGTTATCAAGAACTTCTCAAATCATCTTCATCAATAAAATAGATATGTCACTTAGATCAAATAGAAAGTTATTTCATGAATAGGTTTGACATCAATGACAACATAAAATTATTCCAATTGTAGTTTCCAACAATAGTCATTCAAGTTTGAAAGAAAAATATTTCTCCTTTAAAACCTAGGAGGCTCAAACCTATTTTCTTGATTTCTAAAACTCAATATTTTTATTAGTTCAAACTATACCAAAAATCCTATGCCAAAATTAATCATCACCAAATCCAAAAATTATTTCTTCTGATTTTTCATTTAATTTTTTTGCATACTAATATCTTTTGTTTAATCATAATGGATCCATATGCTAGTATATTAAATTTACACAATGGTGAGTAGATTTTGCACTAAGAAAATTGAAATTGAAACACTAGAAATATAAATTTGAAAAATCTTATTTAAAAAGTAGATTCCCAATACAAGAACTGTAGATTCATCACATTGAAAATAATCCCAATATGAGCATTACAACTATTCAATTCAAAGAAAATCAAATTGGTGGACATTACAAAATAATAATTGTACACAAAAAAACTAAATAATTTCAAATATCAACTCATAAGGAAAACTACAAAATTTCATCAAGTAACTTGGTATATGACCTTATCAAAATCACTACCAAAATCCCCAATCTAGCTCTGAATAATATTACCTACATCTAACCTTGTCTACACAAAAGGTTGTTAAACCAGAGTGCAAGCTACAAACTGCATATGTTTGTAAGATTAAAGAAAAAAACTCATTAATTAGTATTTGGTTGAGTGGCAATAGACAAAGCTATATCCTCCCATGATTCAATATTCAAAATAAAAATAAATTTAGAGTTGTAGAATCCATTAAAAGGGCATGCGTTGTGAGATGAGAATGAACCTCCTAATAAAGAGTTTCCATTTACAAAGACTCGTGAGAAGTTTACAATATAAGTTTTTGTGAACCTAAGTTATTTGTAACAACTAAGAAATTATACTTATTAGTTTTAGCATATGAAAAACCTCTTAGAGATATAAACATGAAAAATCCCTAAATAATGTCATATAAAAAGCTCTTACAAAGCACTTTTAGATGTGTTGCCAAAAGTCTTTGTCGATTATTGTTTTCAACTTCCTTGAATACAATTATTTATATGCAAATAGGTTAAGGGATTCTAAATCATGTAAGCAAGGTGTCATTCAATTAGATCAAAAATAAAAGGCTGAGAAATAATATCCAAATGCATGCTCATCTAGAATGTAGGATTATCTCCAAAATGTTGAAGTATATCTCAAAAAATAGTGCCTTATCTCATAGGAAATAATAGAGTTAAGAAAGCCTCTAGTCTTGCATGGGACTTATTCGGTCCAAAATAATATAGAAATATAGGTCTTTCAATGTGCTAGACACATGCCAAATTGATAAATATTATTATCATTACATATCTACAAAAATATTCATAAGAGGATTTTAAAGATTTTGAGGCTTTTCTATAGCCTTATATAATCAACATTTACAATTTACATAGAAGATTAGAATCATAAACCATAGACAATAGTTATCCTTTTACCTTATCTTAAAAAATAAAGTTGACTAAACTACACATGAAAAAAATAGACAATCATTTTTGTCATGGGTTGGTAATATTGTCAATATTTTCCAAGATATGTGCTACACATTTCATTTAGACTTTTTTTTATTGATAAGAGGCCAAAGCCAAGATTCATTATTGTTATATGTTGTGTATATTTTAATATTAATTATTATGCTTAGGTAGGCTCAAACCCAAGACCTCCCAAATAAGAGTTTCACAATTTATCATTGTGTTGTAGGCTCTTCCCTATATTTCATTTAGATTTTCAATATGTTCTAGTTTTGACTTATTCTTTTAAATTGAAATAATATAATATCTAAAAACCTTCATATATGTCCTAGCATTTGACTTATTAATAGTGTTATTATATTGAGCCTAATTAGATTTAGAGGTTAATTATTTCCCACTTCCTTCAACATATTCCCCCTAAATTTCTTCTATGTGGGTATTGAGTTGCAAGGGATTCCAGATTGTAATAAGATTGAACTCATTAGATAATAATATTGGACTCATTTGATGGATGTAACCCAAGATTGGATAAAGCACTATAAATTTTTGTGACTTCTATTTGCTTACGTGTACTTTATTCCTTTGTGATATTGATTATATTTGCATGTAATTGTTATTTTTGTCTCTCTATTCCCAACAAGTAGTTTTTATACCTAAAACTTCCTTGATGATTCTTTTTTAAAAATAAATGTCTAAAACTTCCATAACTCATCCTATCATCATTTGGGCCAAAAACCTTGTTCATACTATATCTCACAAAAACTTCGACCATGTGTATTCTTTCCATAAAGAAGGAAATTACATAGCATGTAGCTCCATTATCTAATATTTTACTAAGCCCATATCAAAAAACATTAACATGATGGAATATATGAATTTTGGGAGGAATATCTCATTTTTTACATATATGAGCAAGCCCTAAACCTCTATTCTCCTTTTCGGAAATGTTTCAAGAATGCAGTGTTTAAAGATTATATCATCTAAAATTAATAGTAATATCTCTAAAATAAAGGGAACCTTTAAATAGAAAGAGATTGTCCCAAGTGAATAAGAAACTAGCATAGATAATTTAACCTTGGGTGACTTTCTCATAGAAATACAAAAAACATTCTAGAAACTAATTAATCTTCTTAATAATAATTTCAAATTGTTAATATTAATAACCACCCCACATGTTAATAGTTGTCCTAAATTCAATTAAACCATCAATCATCTAAAAAAAGAAAGCAAATAGGGAGGATTTAAATGATAAATAGTGATAAAATAAAAATTGTGATGTTCTCAATCTTAACAAAAATCAATTCCTCTTATCACTTTTAAATAAAATAAAGATGATTATCCAAAATAGCTCCTTGTATTAATTTGTATGATGAATTAGATAATTAAGCCTCCCTCATAGCATAAAAAATTAAACCAAGTGAATGAAATTTAAACAATCCCAAACTAGATAATAAAGAAATAAAATTTTAGCTAGGAATTTTTAAAAAATGGAACCATGCCTCATCTGAAAGTTTATATCTTAATATTAACATAACCTTAGATAATAGAGGAAAATTTTATAGTTACAGATACCCAAAATATTGTGCCTAATGACAGCTATTGTAAAAAATAATACTAAATAGTCTAGCATAGGACTATTAAATACTGACAAAACACTATTACTATAAACTGATAGATGACAAACTAAGAACTTGGATCTAAGCTATGTAGATGCTTATTGTTCTTCTTCCAAGTCAACATCACTATGACCCACCTTATCAATAGTTAAAAACCAATCTAACTCTTTCCATTTAGGGATTACCCATACATGCATGATACTCAACAAGAACCACTAGATCCTTTAAATTGTTAGGAAACACTTGATGAATTTCAAGTAATTTTCTATCTCTAAGATAAGAGTCACCCTTATTGGATGATTAACCACATCATAATACGACACTATGGGATAAGCAGATTTGAATCAATGTTCTTCAAAATAATTGTAGTTTGGCCAGAAGGATTCTTTGAATAAACTCAATTAATGATCAAATATTCGCTCTTTTTTAGAATTAATATGAAGTATGGTTGAAAAAAATATGGCAATGACCTTTGTGTTTATCATAGGCCTATCTTCCAGCTACAATAAACTGATAGATGATAAACTAAGATCCTGAATCTAATTTGTGCAGATGCTTGCTTTTCTTCTTCCAACTCAATATCGCTATGGCTCACCTTATCAATAGTTAAAAATCAATCCAACTCTTTCCATTCTAGGATTACCCATAGACGCATGATACTCAACAAGAACCACTAGATCCTTTAATTGTTAGGAAATGCTTGACAAATATTTGGTAATTATTTATCATTAGGATAAGCTAAACCATTATTGGATGATTAACCACACCATAATCATGACACTAAGATACACAGATTTAAATCAATGTTCTCAAAAATCACTCGTAGTTTGGTTAGAATGATCCTTTGAATAAACTCAAGTAATGATCAAATATTGCCTCTTTATCAGAATCAGTATGAAGTATGGTTGAAACAAACATGGAAATGACCTTCATGTTTTTCATAGGCCTATCTTCCAGCTACAAAAGTTCATCTCCAATAATCCTTAAAATAGCCTAAATTATTAGATCATGCTTTACTTTTAGGATTTTCTTTAGTCTAAGTTTGTTAATTTCTCCCTAGAATGTCATTTCCCTTTTACCAAATATTATATGAATGGATGTATCCATCTCTCTCCTTGTTTAAGAGAGATCAATTTTTGGGCAATATAACAAGTTCTGAACTTTTCAGATCAGTAAAACACTTTTTTTATTTTTATGATTTCTCTAAAATTATGGGTAACCAAGGAAACTATGACAAAAATCCCAAGAGAATAACATTTATATTGATTAAGGAAGTTAGGAACGTGTTCCTTCAATAATGAAAAGACTTGAAACTAATCTCTAGAATATCTCATCATTAGTAGATGTGTTTAACGTTACTAAATTATATCCATATAAATTTGAGAACTCCTTCATAATAGTTGTGATGGTTGTTATTATTTAATATCCTACTCTTTAAATAAGTTAAGGTGATTTATTTCATTATATTCTTTATTTATTAGTAGAGCTAGTTCTATCTTAGGGATTAATATCTTGTTTAAGAGGTACCCCACACAGTCATCCTTCTTTTAAGAAATTTGAGAGGAATAAACTATTAATAGAGAGCTATTGAGGATTAACTTAGTTGGAAAACTAATTGAAACATTTGTTAAATTGATGATGTGTTGTGTAGGCTTGTAGGATAAAAGATAAGGAATAATCAAGATGACTATACACATTAAGTCATTATTTGATAGGATTCTAGCATGAATGAGTAATAATTGACTTGATGTGCCAAGATATAGAATGGTTTTAAAAAGTAAAATCTAATGGCCTCAATCTTCTAAATATTTATAGCCATAGTGAAATGACCAACTATTGAATAAATACTAAGAAGTAGGTGATAAAGATTTAATTAACTACCCATAGATCCCTAAATTATTGAGGGCTCCAGCCTCTTGGTTTCCCTCCCTATAAGTAATGATCATATATAAAATCAAACTAATTTTATTATTATTTCTAATGTAGATTCTAGTTTAGCACAAAATTTTTAGTTAGGAATACTTCCTACTCTTAATGAATTGATGACTATTTGGGAATATCCTTCATTGATTAAATTGTTTATCCCTACTTCAACATCCAGTTTAAGCCCAACTATTTGAGATTCTAATCTTGTCATGTTATTGGATAAGTTTTCAAGAATTTTGGTTAGGTTTTAAATATTGGAGTTTTTGGCAATATGGCTAAGACAAGCTAGTGTTGTCATTTATGGCAACATCTATCTTAGGAATAGATGGCATAGTTTATAGAGAAAGGTCTCACAGTCAAAAACAAAAAAATATCTAAGTATTAGATAGTTATATTGATAGTACAAAGACATTTTGGGCATGTTTGCACTTGGATATGGATATTAAAAAGTGTTATGATGATGTGTGCAAGAGTGTAGTATAGTACAAATACTACAACTGTAGATATAATGATTTGACTAGTAAAGGTAGTGAATAGAGAAGAACAAAGAACATCAAGAATTTGGTAATTATGGGTTAAGGAATAATTTTGATGATAAAATAATTACTTAAATAATTAGGGATGACATCATAGATATTAACCCTAAGTTAGCAAGAATTAATTTTGTATTATGCCAAGCATGTAAATGCTTGAAGGTCGACAGGGAAAGTTTGTAAAGAGGAAAGGTATAAATAAAAGATCAATATATGTGAAGTAGTGTGGTAAAATGTGTAATAAATGGATGAGTTGAATATGATATGAGAACTTATGTGAATACTATGTGAGGTATATATATGATGCAAATTCTTATGTATGATAAGAGATATGTGAAGTACAATAGATAATAGTAAAGAGGTTTTCATATCTATCTCTTTTGTATAAATAAAAGATCAAGATATGCGAAGTAGTGTGGTAAAATGTGTAATAAATGGATGAGTTGAATATGATATGAGAACTTATGTGAAGACTATGTGAGGTATATATGTAGACACCTAAAAACCTTTAGAAAATAAAGTATTTTTATTTTCTGAAAAAAGTCCTGATGACATCATCATTTATTAATTAATTAATTAATTAATTTTTATGCCATTAAATCCCTTTATCTTAATTAAAAATATTTAATTAAGGAATCTCTCCCAAAAATGTTTAAATCTTATTTAAACATTATTTTCTTATTTATTAATTATTTAATTAATAAATTGACCAAAAATCCTAAAATAAATAAAAAATTTATTTTTTGCCCAAAACTTGGCCAATTTCCTTATGACCAATAACCTCTTCCAAAATCTTCTAATCCTTCTTTAATTTTGATTAAAGGCTAATCTCATCATTTCCTACCCCTAACCCCAACTCAAAATATTTAATTAAAATTAAATATTAATCCTAATGTTTATTAAAAAAGTTTTAATAAATATCTTCTCAACCCAAACCCTTGAAATAAATAAAACTTTATTTATTTCCTAAAAATCTAATTTATCCTCATCCTAAGAAGTTCTAGACTCTTCTAGAAAGTCTTCATCCTCATCCTAGGAAATTCTAGACTATTCTAGAAAGTCTTTATCCTCATCCAAAATCTAGACTCTTCTAGAAGATGTCTTTAAACCTAATCCTAATCCTCTCCTAACCTTGTCACATTCCCTAAACATGGGTTAAAACTTACTAACCCAAGCCAAAGTTAACAAATATCTCCTCCTTCACCCACCCTCATTAAATGCCATCCACTTGCCTATCCCTAAGCTAATCCTAAACCATCCTAATCCATCCTCTAATCATTTGCACAAGCTTAAGCAAGCTTAAAACCTTCCTAATCAAGTCCAAGTCGAAATTGCTCTCATCACCCTCAAAATATTTCAACCATAAAACTTTATGAAGTCCACTAGGTCATAAATAACTCTTACAAGCCCTTTTATTGCTCTTACAAGTCATTATGAGGGTCTTTATGAAGATTTTATCCCTTGAGCCTCCTTTGTTGACTCATCCTTCCCCTTTCCTCCATCCTCTCACCATGTGACATGTGTCACTCCTTGATTGGTAGTAAGGAAGCACAATCCATGTGCTCTCCTCTCATGCAATCTGAGCCCTCATTAAGCTTTTTCCCATCCTTGCATCTTAGCCCTCAATCCCTCAAGCCTCTTGCCTATAAATTGGATCCTTCCCCTTTACAAAATAACACAATCCATGAAGTAAAGTTATAATGTTATTTTGAGAGCCAAATCCATACTAAAGCCATCTATCCATACCAAAAATCCACAATCATCCATTGAAGCCTTTGAAAGCACATTGAGCATACATCCTATCCATTTAGAAAAAGCTACTCAACAAGAGAGCTTCTCATTGAGAGAGCCCATTAATGGCTCATATTCTCAATTGAGAGCTCATCTTAGTCTATCTTGAAGTTTATGAATTTTGTTTAGTTTGTAGAAGCTTTATTTAAATTTGGTTTCTATTAGCATACTAACATTGCTCATATACAATATATATGATGCAAATTCTTATGTATGATAAGAGATATGTGAAGTACAATAGATAATAGTAAAGAGCTTTTCATATCTATCTCTTTTGTATATAAGAGCAACATTGTATAATTACATGTTTGGGTAGTGGGCTCATCAAGCATACATTTTGTATTTGTAATACCAAATCCTAATAGGGTTGAAGAAACTCCTAACAGGGTTGAGGCTTTTAGCAAGGCTTAGTCCTCTAGCAAGGACCAAGACACTGTATGTACTTCATAGACTCCTAAAATGGTCAATATCCTTAACCAAATTCTTTTGTTGAGTGGATCATTTTGTGGGTACCATCCCCACTAGGGTTTTCCCTTGGCTAGGGTTTCCCTAGTTAACAAAATATGATGTTATGATTTCTTCTTGTGTATGGTTATATTCATTATTCAACATTGCTAGTTTACTTTTGTATGCATGTTATAAAGTAATTAGCAATATTTAGTTGTGAGAAAATTGATGAACAACTATTCTATCACAGATATTCTTATGATAAGACAAGTCTTGGATATTTTATTGGAGAAAAATTAGAAAATAAATATGGAGATAGAAAAGAATGAGATCTAGTTATTGAAACCTCTAAAACTAAGAAGAATGATTATAATGAAATTGAGGCAAGTAAATATGATGAAGTACCTAAAGAAGTTGAGAAACAAAGTCAACCTTATAAATGTGATGAACCCAAAAAAACAAAGCAAGTTGAACAACCCAAAGAGGTAAGATATGAAATTAAAGGTATGTGCTTTATATGTAATGAAGTTGGTCATTTGAAGAAAGATTGCACAAGTAAGTTTTTTAAACCTATTACTAATTTCTATTGTTATAATTATCATAGTTTTGGACATAAAGTAGTTGACTATAGAAAACTAAGTTTGATGGTAATGGTAGAAATAGTAGAATTTTTAGGGATACTAACCTTGTAGGTAATGAAAGAAAGAGATCCTAAATGAGATCTAATGATGGAGAATGAGATAATGGAACAAGGAGAAATATTGTGTGTTACAAGTGTAACAACTTTGGACACATTGCTAGGAATTGTAGAGCACCAGTTAATTAGAATGGACCTAATCAAAGAAGGAGTACACATGTATGTTAGTTATACAATAACTTTGGTTATATTGCAAGATTTTGCAAAATGGATATGAAGAACATTAATAGGAACCAAAATTTTAGAAAGAACAATAATAAAAATGACAGAAGCAATTATAACAACAACAGCAGTCAGGAAGAAGCATTCAAAGAGCATGTTGAATAATTCAAGGAGGTATTTGTGAAGGAAAAAGATCCATCAAGTTCATATATGGTAGTAGAAGAACAATATTTCGATTCACCTAATGAGAGATTAAAGTTATTCATTGTGTGTGATTCATCTTATTTGAATTAAACACTTTCCCATTCAAGACAAAGTACCAGAAAGATAGAAGAGAGGTTGGAGATTGAGTTAGAAGTTGTGAAGTTGGAAGAAGGAAGAACAGATCATAAGAAAGTTTTGGTTAAGAGTGCAAGTTATTTGGAGATTGCATGAAAATATATGAATAAAAACAAGTTTACTAATAATTAGGAACAACTTTTTGTGGATTGAGTAGTTGCACAATTAATGCAAAGTTCAATTTGAAAGGATTTAAAGGATATGAATAAGATTGTATGTACCATTTGATCGTGTTAAGAATTATGGATAATTTGAGAGTGACTTGATAGTGAGTTGAAGGAAAATTGAATTATTTTCAAGTGTGAAGTAAAGAAAGCCATAGTTATGTGCAAATTAGGTATTCTTTGAATTTACAATTGAAATGTTTGAAGATTTTTTGAATCAAAGTAATGGTGAACCCAACTGTGAGTGATGTTAATTAGAGGTCATGATACAAATTCAATAAAGACCCATTTGTATCTTTGGAAGATGATCCTTTAGGAGAATTTTTGCAAGTTCTATTGAATGTATTACATGTAGAGGATGTAAGGGAATACATTCACTGCAAATTTGAGACTATTGGTGATAGTGACATTCATAAGGACTTGGATATGGTATGTAACAATGATTTGTCTTTGAAGAAAGGTTTTCAACACCTAGAAGAGTTGAACATTATCAAACATATATTATATATGGAGTTTGATAACCATGAGTGGACCAAAATAATCTTGAGTAGAATCCATGAGGGAATGTTTTGGGTAGGAGATATTCCTGTTATGATTGACAATGACACGATTCAAAGACTTACTAGATTAAGAAATGAAGGGAGCCATCTATTAGGATTTTACATAGATGTAAATAAAAATTACATGCAAAATAACTAATATTAGAAAATAATAAATCTCACAGAATAGAACACAAGACACCAAGATTTAACATGGTTCACCCAAAACCTAGGCTACATCCACCAAATAGTGAGTCCAATATTATTACAATATAGTGATTACAATCTGATTAAAATCTATAATACCCTTATAGGTCAATATTTCTATAAGAAATAAATTTTGCATTAGAAATTATGAAAATCCCTAACCCTAAGACCTTTTCTTACAAGTATTTGTGTCACTCTAGTGTTAAAATTAGTTACAACATATTGACCATAAAATAATAGTCTTGGAATTATGGAGTATGTACAATACTTCCTTGATCAGTCACCACAAACTAACAACATTGCACTTGGAGACTGATCAAGCTTCACACTAGACAACAATCTCTCACTTGGAGATTGATCCTGTAGCTACGTCACTACTCCATGAGGCTCCCACTAGATCAAACCATTTTGGACTATGCTATTCTTTTATTTTGTTCAGTCTAGAAAACCAACCAAAGCTAAAGATGAATTAAAATTCTCCCTTGTCACTACCTTGGTAAACATATCTATGGAATTATCATCTATATGTATCTTTTCTAGCTTTAACTGTCCATCATTCAAAATTGACCGAATGAAATGGTACTATAGCTAAATGTGTTTGGTCTTTTAATGTAGAACATGAATATTTCACAAGATGAATCGAACTTTGAATATCTATAAACAAATAATTATCCCTCTGAGGGTGTCCTAATTCTTCTAGGAAGAACCAAAGCCATATCATCTCCTTGGCTTCCTCTATAGTAGAAACATACTCTGCCTCTATAGTGGATAAAGCATTCACCTTTTGTAACCTAGAAACCTAGCTCACTGCTACCCCACCGATATTAAATACATAACCTATAGTACTCCACCTAGTATCACTATCCCCTACCAAATTTGAGTCAACATAGCCTGGTAAGTCAGTAGTAGAGCCCCCAAAGTGTAAGCATTTACTGGATGTTCCTCTCAAATATTTGAGAATCTATTTGACTACATTCCAATGCTCAATTTTTGGATGACTCATATACCTGCTAACGACTCCCATTGTATGTGCAATATCTAGCCTCATACATACCATAGCATACATCAAGGTTCCTACAGCTAAAGCATAGGGTGCTTTGGACATCTTATCCTCCTCTTCTTGTGTCTTCAAACACATCTTCTTAGTCAAATTCAAATGACTAGGTAAAGGTGTGCTGACAGCTTTAGCATTCTCCATAGAGGAATGTTGCACCAACTTTTCAATATAATCAACTTGAGAAAAGTCAATTTTCTATTCTTCCTATTTCAACAAATTTTCATACCAAGGATTTTCTTTGCTACCCCCAAATCCTGCATAGAAAATGAATGTGCTAACTGGCATTTCAACCCCTTAAAGTGATCCATGTTAGATCCAACTACAAGCATACCCTCAATCTATAAACATAAAATAATATAGCCATCATCATCTAACCTCTTAAAGTAAAAACAATGATCTAAATGACATATACTAAATCTGTGCTCCTGCATAAAAATTTCAAATTTCAAATACCATTGTTGAGGTGCTTACTTGAATTTATATAAAGTTTTTCTTCAATCTGTACACTAAGTTCTCCTTATCTTTGACCTTAAATTTTCATGGTTGTGCCATATATATCTTTTCATCCAAATCACCATGAATAAAGGTTGTTTTAACATCAAAGTGCTCCAAATGTAAATCTTCAAAAGCCACAATACTTACAACTATGTGAATAGAAGTCATTTTAACAAGAGAGAATATCTCATCAATATCAATGACCTTTTTCTATGTAAATTCTTTTACAACTAACCTGGCTTTAAATATTTTCTTACCTCCCTCCTCTTCTTTCAACCTATAAACCCATTTATTTTGTAAATCCCTTTTACTTGTAGGCAATTTGCATAAATCTTATGTCTTATTTTTCAACAAAGAGTCAATTTCTTCTTTCATCGTAGACTCTCACTAAATCTTGGTATCCACCTGCACAACTTCATCATAACATTCAGGTTCACCAGCATCTATTAGTAAAATAGACTATAAGGAGGGAGAAAATATTTTTGCAGCTCTACTTAGCCTTGTGGACCATCAAACATTCGTTGGGGTACATGGTATTTTTTGTTGCAGTTGTAACAGATCATGAGGAATTGCTAGAATATCATCTTTTGGAGTATCATTGAACACTACATAATCATCTTATTTCTTCTCATGTTGTTGCAACTGATCTTTGTACAACACTTTCTCATTGGATATGACATCCCTGCTTCTTACAATTTTATGATTTTGAAAATCCCAAAGCTTGTAACCAAATTCATCAATACCATATTCAAAAAAATACATTTCTTTGACTTAGCTTCTAGCTTAGTTCTATTTTAAGAATCTATATGAGAAAATGCTTCACAATCAAAGGTTTTGAGAAAATAATAACTCACCTTCTTAGCAATCCATGTTTTCTCTAGAATACTACATCCCAAAGGAGTAGAGGGACCTCTTTTAATAAAATATAGAATAGTATTGAAAACCTTTGCCCACATATTTAAGGGAAACCCAACATGCAACCTCATGCTCCTTGCACGCTCCATTATTGTCCTATTCATGCATTCAGCCACTCCATTTTCTTATGGAGTCCTTGGAAGAGTTTTGTGTCTATGAATACCATTACTGAAACAATACTCATCAAATTCATAACTACAATACTCACCATCATTATCAAATCTAAGAAATTTTAGCTTTTTACCAGTCTCATGCTCAACCAAGCATTTCCATTTCTTAACATTTCAAATACATGAGATTTCTATCTAAGAAAATAAACCCATTCTTTTCTAGTTGAATGATCAATAAATGTAACATAATAATGAGAGCCACTAAGGGAACATACCTGAGCTGGTCCCCATACATGTATATGCACAAGTTCTAATTTCTCATTTTTATTTTCCTTCCCACTCTTCACAAAACTCACTCTCTTTTGCTTTCCATACACACAACTTTCACAAAAATCCATATTGACACATTTCAAACTTGGTAAAACTTTCTTTAAATGAAGCAATTTCATACCTTTCTCACTCATGTGCCCAAGTCTATAATGCCACAACACTGCATCAAAATCTACATCAGATATTTGTTCTCCCTACTCAATCGAAACAATTGGTCTTGAACATTCATTTTTCTCTCAAACAATTAAAGTAGAAGGAATAGTATTTCCCATACAATGATATAAGGTTCTTGCTTTCACACCTTTTTCTACTACAAGGGAACCTTTTGAAACCTTCTAATTTTTATTATTAAAAAAAACTACACAACCCTCATCACTAAGTTTCCCTGTTGAGATTAAATTCCTACTTAGCCTTGGAACATATATTACCTCATATAGTAGCCAATGATTCCCATTTTGCAACTTAATCTTAACTTTTCCTATTCTAACAACCTAATAGGGTTCATTATCCCCTAAATAAACAAGAAAAAAATCCCCTTGGACATAATCAATAAAATAACCTCTATGGAGTGTAGCATGAAATGAAACCCCAAAATCTGAAACCCTTGAATCATTAACACTTTCTAAAGAAAGAAGAAAAACATCCTCTTTGGATTTGTTACTTACCACATTTTCCTCCTTGTTCCCTTTTGGTTTATCTTTCATTGTTCTTTCCAGTCCAATATTATTATGATCCAGTGATTACAACCTGATTACAATCTATAATCCCCTTATAACTCAATATTGCATTAGGGATTTTCATAATTTGTGATGCAAAAATTAATTCTTTTGGCAGTATTGAGTTGTAAGGGGATTGCAAATTGTAATTAGGTTATAATCATTAGATTGTAATGATATTTGACTTGATGTTTGGTGGATGTAGCCTAGAGATTGGGTGAACCACGTTAAATCTTGGTGTCTTGTGTTCTCTTCTATGTGATTTATTATTTTTGAATATTGGTTATTTTGCATGTAATTGTTATTTATGTCTGTGTTTAATCCTAACAAGTGGTATAAGAGCAAGTTTTTTTTTCATTTTTTTGGTTATCCTCTATAGGAATGTCTCACGATTGAGTGGGACAATGGAAGATGAGGGTAAGCTTAAGGTTGAAAAGTTTAATGGGAAGAATTTTTAGTTATGAGAAATGCAAATGGAGGACTATCTTTATTAGAAGGATTTATGGAAGCCATTGGAAGGAAAAACTAAGAAATAGGGAACTATAAGTAATGAGGACCAGGAGTTTTTAGATAGAAAGGCACTTAGAAGCATTCAATTATGCCTAGCACCATCAGTAACATTTAACATTAGAAAAGCAAAGATGATGAAAGAGTTGATAGAAACCCTAAAAAAATTGTATGAAAATCCCTTCACTTCAAATACAATATTTCTCATGAAGCATTTATTTAATATGAAGATGGCAAAAGGTGGATCTATTGCATATCATTGAAATGAGTTTGATATTGTTACTAGTAAGTTATCTTCTATTAATATTAATTTTGATGAAGAAATCAGGGCTTTCTTGATTTTGTGTTCTTTGCCTAAAATTTGGAATGACTTGGTAATGGTTGTGAGTAATTCTATTTTTGGATCTAGTACCCTAAAATATGATGATGTAATTGGTGTTATTCTAAGTGAGGAAACTCATAGGAAAACCTTAGGTGGATCTACATCAGGAAGTTCTTTGAAGGCACAAACTAGAGGAGAATGATTGAGAGAGAAAGTAATTTTAGAAATCATGGGAAATCAAGAGGAGAGTCAAAGGGGAAGAGGTCTCAATCTAGAGGAACAAGAGATTGTTGGTACTATGGGAAACCATTGCATAAGAATAAATATTGTTGGACTTGCAAGAAGCAATTTTTGCATCACACATTATGAAAATCCCTAACCATAAGCCCTTTTTATATAATTATTTTTGCCACTTTAGGGTTAAAATTAGTTATAACATGTCAGCCATTAAATGTTGATAAAATAGCCTTGCCAAAGAATTATGGAATATGTACAATACTTTCCTGATAAGTCACCACAAACTAACACAATCTAGTGAATGAAAAGAATGTAAAGAAAATTGTTGAAACCAATTTAAAGACTCGTCAGATGGGAGAAACATGAGAATTGACTTGATAAAGGAGGATGATGTAAGAATCATCAACAAAATTATAGGGTATAAGATGAATTATAGTTCAAGAGTAAATTTTGTACCTACTGGATTCATCCATGCAACATATCTGATGATAATAAAGAAAGGGAAAATTAATATGTGTGAAATTGTGAAGCAATAGTTGCTTGACAATATTGATAAGTAAAAGAGGAAAAAGAATGTTTTTGATTTGAATAATTGATAACTCACCCATTCTTTCAAGTTATCAAAAAGTTTATGGGTATGCCAAACTATGAATGGAATGGAAATAAGTGCACAATGAACCTGATTACTTACCACTATAGAAGACAACTAGAGGAAAGAATTACTAAGGACATAATAAACATGATGAAGAGTTTCTAGTCATAAATGAAAAGAAGATTTAGAATTCCTCCCTCACTAGTAGAGAAGTACAAAGATAACATATGTTTCATTGTTGAAATTGATGTCACATGTATGGAAGCAGTAGAACCTAGAGTTTAGTTCATAGATCCTATGGGCTATGAAATGAGTGAAGAACTAATAGAAAGTTATGCAAAGATCATCTTGGAGTCTAATAGAGATAAGGAATGCCCTAGATGGGGTAATTTTGAAGAAAATATGAAAGAAGTTCATAGTGAATTGTATAGCAAAGAGATCAAGAAGAAGTTAGAGAAAAATATTGAATCAATTTTGAAAGAATTTGGTATGACCAGAAATAGTTTTGAAGAAATAAAGAGTATTACCTTGGAGATGAAGGAAAGTAGAGAAACTTAAGTAATAGTAGTCATACCCCTTGTAATGGCAAGACCTATAGAAGGAGCTATAGTAGCCAAACCTTCTTCATAGATACCTACTATCCCTATTGTTGTAGTTGCATAAGTACAACCTACTATTGTACAACCTATTCAATCAAGGAAAGATGAAGAAATAGTTACCATTTTTGAAGAAAGTCAATGAAAAGGAAATTTTTAAGACATTCTAAGGTCAAGACAGAACCTACTAGGTTCCCATCAGGAAAAAGAGTCAAACAATCATCCAGTGGACTGGGAAAGAGAAGAAAATAATTGCAAATTATTGAGTTTGAGTTTGATGATGAAAAAGAAGAAACATAGGAAATACCTACCAAGAAGGTAGTTATAGAGGGAAGAACATCAACTAGAAAGAAGGCTTGGAAACCCAAGGTAGAGAACCTAAATGTTCAAATCATTGATAATGATAATTTTGTTCTATTGAACAAGTATTGTAGGTTGTATAGTAATATGGATAGACTACAATTAGAAAATACAGTAGTTAGAAACATCATTTTGAGTAGAAAAAGATTCGAGGACATTCAGAAGAGTATTCCACAAGACTTGTATAATAGGATTCTAAATAGGAAAATAAGAGTTATCTATTAAGACAAAAGAATAAGAGAAAATCTAATAAAGAAGTTTTGTGAAGTTAATAATGATGAATGTATAAGTAGAATAATGAAGGGTATTGAGCCCTTATTGAGGAACAAAAGAAGAGCCATTCTTTTAATGGGAGGAAATTATGAAGAAGTGAATAAAGAGATAGAGGAATCCATTGTCAAATACATGACATTTGTACCCATTACTATAGAGAAGAAAGTAGAGCCATGAGGAGAATTTCCTATGACTATTGAACAAAGTACACCTAAAATTGTAGCAATGGAAGTCAAGGACACCAAGATGCCAAATTCATGTCTGCAAATCTTAATTGGTACTAAAACCATGCAAGTGGAAAATACTCAAATAATTGTTGATGTCAAAGAAAATCCTTTTAAGGAATATGGAACAAACATTGTTGCTAATATAATTGGATACTCTAAAAATGATGAGGAAGAAGTTGTAGATAGAGAGAAAAGAAAGAAAGAGGAAGAAGAGAATACAAGAAAAAACGAGAAGAATAAGAAGAAAGAGGAAAAAAGAAAAAGAGAGATAGTGAAGAAAAGGAAAAGAAAAGAGTAGATGATGAAAAGAAGAAGAAAGAAGTGTTAGGATTTAACCATGTACATAAATAAAAATTACATACAAATATAAACAATATCAAAAAATAATAGATCACACAGAAAAGAACACAAGACACCAAATTTTAACATGGTTCACCCAATCCCTGAGCTATGTCCACCAAATAGAAAAGTCTAATATTATTACGATCCAGTGCTTGCAACTTGATTACAATCCATAATTCCTTACAGCTCAATAACACCACAAGAACTAGTTTTTGCATCACACCTTATGAAACAATCCCTAACCCTAAGCCCTTTCATACAAGTATTTTTTCCACTTTAGGGTTAAAAATAGTTACAACATGTTGACCATAAATTGGTAAATATAAGCAATATCCAATTGGCAAATAGTAGCCCACCATTGGTGAATAGTAGGCCAAATTTTTTTTTGGGGCGATGCCCCAAAATGCAAAGAATTTATGAAGTATGTACTATACTTCCTTGATCAATCACTACAAAATAACAATCTCCCACTTGGGGACTAATCAGACTCCACACTAGACAACAATCTCCCACTTAGAGACTAATCTTGTAGCAATACCACTACCACATGGAGCTTCCACTAGATCAAACCACCCTGGATATAGTTGTTCTTTTATTCCTATTTAGTCTGGAAGACCAATCAAAGATGAAGAGGAATTTAGCTTCTCCCTTGTCACTACCTTTGTCAACATATCTAATGGATTGTCATCTATATATATCTTGTCCAACTTTAACTGTCCATCATCCAAAACTGACCGAATGAAGTGGTACCGTAATTCTATGTGTTTTGTCTTTGAATGTAGAGAAAAATTCTTTGCAAGATGAATGACACTCTAACTATCTATAAATAAATAATTAACCCTCTGAGGGTGTCCCAATTCTTCCAATAAGAACTAAAGCTGTATCATCTCCTTGGCTACCCCTGTAGTGGATAAAGCATTAACCTTTTGTAACCTAGAAACCCAGCTCATTGTTGCCCCACCAATAGTAAATACATAACCTATAGTACTCCACCTAGTATCAATATCTTCTACCAAATATGAGTCAACATAGCCCTATAATTAGTAGTAGAGCCCCCAAAGTGTAAACACTTATTGGATGTACCTCTAAAATATTCAAGAATCCATTTAATTGTATTTCAATGCTCAATTCCTAGATGACTCATATACCTACTAACAACTCCCACTACATGTGAAATATTTGGCCTTGTACATACCATAACATACGTCAAGCTTCTTATAGATGAAGGATAGGGTACTTTGGACATCTTTTCCTCCTCTTCTTGTGTCTTTGGACACATCTCCTTAGTCAACTTTAAATGACTAGGTAAAGGTGTGCTGACAGCTTTAGCATTCTCCATAGAGAAATGTTGTAACACCTCAATATAATCAGCTTGAGATAAAGTTAATTTCCTATTCTTCCTATCTCTACAAATCTTCATACCAAGGATTTTTTTTATTTCCCCCAAATCTTTCATAAAAAATGCATGTGCTAACTAGCATTTCAACCCCTCAATGTGATCCATGTTTGACCCAACTACAAGCATATTATCAACATATAAACATAAAATAATGTAGCTATCATCATCCAACCTCTTCAAATAAACACAATGATCTAAATGACACCTATTATATCCATGCTCACACATAAAACTACCAATTTTTAGATACGATTGCCAAGGTGCTTGCTTCAAGCCATATAAACTTTTCTTCAATCTGCACACTAAGTTCTCCTTATCTTTGACCTCAAGTCCCTATGGTTACCATATATATCTCTTCATCCCAATCACCACAAAAGAAGGTTGTTTTAACATCAAGCTACTCCAAATGCAAATCTTTAGTAGCCACAATACTTAAAATAGTGCGAATAGAAGTCATTTTAACAATAAGAGAAAATATCTCATCAAAATCAATGCCCTTTTTCTGTGCAAATCCTTTTACAACTAACCTGACTTTGAATATTTTCTTACCTCTATCCTCTTCTTTCAACCTATAAACTCATTTATTCTATAAATCCCTTTTAATTGCAGGCAACTTGCATAAATCTCAAGTCTTCTTTTTTAGCAAAGAGTTCATTTCATCTTTTATTGCTGAATCCCACCAAATCTTAGCATCCACCTTCACAACTTCATCATAACATTTAGGTTCACCAACATCAGTTAGTAAAATAGAATAGAAAGAGGGAGAAAATCTTTCTGAAGATCTAATTAGCCTTGTTAACCATCTGAAATTCATTGGTGTGTGTGGTATTTGTTATTGCAGTTGGTGTACATTATGATGAATTGTTGGAACATCATCTTTTGCAGTATCATCTAGCACTACATAATCATCTTATTTCTTCTCATGTTGCTACAACAGATCTTTGTACAACACTTTCTCATTGTATATGACATCCCGACTTCTTACAATTTTACAATTTTCAAAATCCTAGAGCCTATAACCAAATTCATTAATGGCATATCCAAAAAATACACATTTCTTTGACATATCTTCTAGCTTGGTTCTAATTTTAGAATTTATATGAGCAAATGCTTCACAAATGAACATTTTGAGAAAAGAATAACTCACCTTCTTACCAGTCTATGCTTCCTCTAGAATACCACAACGCAAAGGAGTAGAGGGTCCTCTATTAATCAGATATATAGTAGTATTGATAGCCTCCACCCACATGTGTAAGGGTAACCTAGCATGCAACCTCATGCTCCTTGCATGCTCCATTGTAGTCCTATTCAAGCATTCAGCCACTCTATTTTCCTGTGGAGTCCTTGGAATAGTTTTATGTCTATGAATACCATTAGTGGAGTGATAATCTTCAAATTCATGACTGCAATACTCACCACCATTATCAAATTTGAGACATTTTAATTTCTTGAGTTTCATTTTCAACCAAGCATTTCCATTTCTTAAAAGTTTGAAATACATAAGATTTCTAGCTAAGAAAATAAATCCATACTTTCTAGTTGCATCATCAATAAATGTAACATAATAATGAGAGCCACTAAGGGAAGATACCTAAGCTAGTCCCCATACATCTATATGCACAAGCTCTAATTCCTTACTTTTATTTTTCTTTCCAATCTTCACCAAACTCACTCTCTTTTGTTTTGCATACATACAACTTTCACATAAATCCATATTAACACATTTCAGACTTGGTAAAACTTTCTTTGAATGAAGTAATTTCATACCTTTCTCACTCATGTGCCCAAGTCTATTGTGCCACAACACTATATCAGAATTACAACAACTATTTGTTCTCCTTGCTCAACTTTAGCCATTGTTCTTGAACATTCATTTTTCTCTAAAAAAATCAAAGTAGAAGGAACAATATGACCTGTAAATAGATATAAGGTGTGTACTTTCACACCTTTTCTACTACAAGGGAACCTTTTGAAACCATCCAATTTTTATGATTAAAAGTAACTACACAATCCCCATCACCAAGTTTCCCTACTGAAATTAAATTCCTACTCAACCTTGGAACATGTCTTACCTCATGTAGTAGCCAATAATTCCCATTTTGTAACTTAATCTTAGCTTTTCCCTTTCCAACAATCTGACAGGGTTCATTATCCCCCAAATAAACAAGCCCAAAACCCCCTTGGACATAATCAATGAAATAACCTCTATGAGGTGTATCATGAAATGAAGCACTAGAATCCAAAACCCATGAATCATCAACACTTTCTAAAGATAGAAGCAAAGAATCCTCTTTAGGTTTGTTACTTACCACATTTGCCTCCTTGTCTCCATCTTGTTTTTCTCCTTCATTTTTCTTTTGAGTCCAACAATCTTTCTTTTTATGCCCTAGTTTCCTATAGTACCAATAGTCATTTGGTCATCTCGATTTAGACCTCCTCCCCTTTGACTTTCTTGTTGATTTCCTATGATTTCTAGAATTATTTCCTCTCTCAGTCATTCTACCTCTACTTTGTGTGTTTAAAGCACTGCCTAATGTAGATCCATTTGAGCATTTTCTATGAGTTTCCTCACTCAAAATAACATCGATCACATCATCATATTTTAGGGTATTAGATCCAAAAACATAATTACTCATAACCATTACCAAGTCATTCCAACTTTCAAGAAAAGAACACAAAAATCAAAAGAGCTCTAATTTCTTCATCAAAATTAATACCCATAGAAGATAACTAACTAGTAGGGTAAGTGCACGTGCCAAAAGTGGGGTATAAGTGGACACCTTTTTTCTAAAATCAGCAATTTCTGAACTTCAACAAGAATTTGAAGATAGTTATGCTCAAAATTTTAAGATATGACAAAAACAAAAGTAGTAGTCCTTTGAATCTAGTTTCTAAACTACTATTTTTTAAAAAAATGATTTAGTTTTAGGTCCTCAAAAAAAGGGACCATAGAAAGTGGTACTATTTATTCCAAAAAAACATAACACAGTACAAAGTGTGGCCCCCTTAAAATTTTAATCTTTTTTTAGAAATTATTTAATCGCTCTAGTCAAAAGTTACTTAACACTATGTAGTTTATCCTAGATTTTTTGGGTAATTTTATAATGTGTACTTTACTTTTTTATGAATTTTTTAACTAGACACATCCCAAAAACATGAAATATATGTTTGCTCCCCATAGAAATGATTGAAAATTAATCTAAAATCAAAACATCTTTTTTTCAAAGTGTGTAGAATGAAGTCTACTTTCTAAAAAATTGAGTTTTTGCAAAATTCAATGAAAGAGCTAAAATCTACAGCCCAATTAGTACATGTTGGTTTTTGACAAAAAATGGACATACATTTAAAAGAAATTATAGATGAAAGGCTTGAAATAGTTCAAATAAAAAATAAATTATATGGTTATATAGTTAACACAGAGACCTACAATGTCATCTAACCTAATCTTATCGACACTCAACCATGAGGAATCTTGAAGGAGAGCACACAAGAAAAATCAATCATTTTTTTGAACGTTTGCAACAAAACATGTCTCAGACTAGTTTATAGACTCCAAACCTTTGAGTTGGATCTCCAAGGCAAAACCAAGCCTTAGGCTTGGTAGAATGCAAAGGTTTGAATAGCGTGTGCACATTATAGTGTGCACATGCTATTTAAAGCTTTTTAAATTTGGATTTCAATAGTGCATGCTTGCTATAGTGCACACGCACTATTGAGACCCAAATAGTGCATAAAGAGGGAAGAAGAGAGGCAAAGCAAGAGTGAGAGAGAGGGGGGGATGGGTGTGTGTGTGTGTGTGTGTGTGTGAGAGAGAGAGAGAGAGAGAGAGAGAGAGAGAGAGAGAGAGAGAGAGAGAGTAGGGGATGGGAGAGAGGAGAGAGAGAGTAGGGGATTGGAGAGAGAAGAAGTGAGAGAGAGTAGGGTTGGCAGAGAGTACAGGATGGGAGAGAGAGGAAGCATGAGAGAGAGTAGGGGTGACAAAGAGAGAGTATGGGATGGGAGAAAGAGATTGAGAGTAGGGGATGGGAGAGAGAGGAAGTGTGAGAGAGTGGGTAGGGGTGGTAGAGAGTACAAGATGGGAGAGAGATTGAGAGTAGGAAATGGGAGAGGGAGCAAGAGAGGGAGAGAGAGAGAGGAGGATGGGAGTGTGTGAGAGAGAGTAGGGCATGGGAGAGAATGTGAGAGTGTGAGAGAGAGTAGGGGATGGGGGAGAGAGAGTAGAGAGGGAGAAAGAGATAGTAGGTAGTAGGAGAGGGAGTGGGAGAGGGAGAGGGGGGGATGGGAGTGTGTGTGAGAGATCTAGAGAGTAGGGGATGGGAGAGGAGAGAAAGAGGGGGGGTGGGAGTGTTTGGGTGTGTGAAAGAGAGAGCGTAGGGGATGGGAGAGAGAGTAGGTGGTGGGAGAGGGAGAGAGGAGGAAATGGGAATGTGTGTAAGAGAGAAAGTGTAGGGGATGGGGGAGAGAGAGGAAGTGAGAGAGAGTAGGAGCGATAGAGAGAGAGTATAGGATGTGAGAGAGAGATTGAGAGTAGGGGATGGGGGAGAGAGAGTATAGGATGGGAGGGTGAGATTGAGAGTAGGGGATGGGGGAGAGAGAGAGTAGGTGGTGGGAGATAAAGTGGGAGAGGGAGAGTGAGAGAGAGAGGCTCAAAGGAGTGCATGTGTCTGAAAGAGAGAGAGTAGGGAATGGGAGGGGGGGGGGGAGAGAGAGTAGGGGATGAGAATGAGTACAAAAATGTGAGAGAGTATAGGGGGTGGTACAGAGAGAGTGAGAGTGAGAGAGAGTAGGTAGTGGGAGAGGGAGTGGGAGAGGGAGAGTGAGTGAGAGACAGAGTAAGGGATGGGAGAGGAGAGAGAGAGAGAGGGTGGATGGGTGTGTGTGTGTGAAAGAGAGAGAGTAGGGATGGAGAGGGGAGAGAGATCGAGAGAGAGTAGGGGATGGAAGAGGAGAGAGGGGGGGATGGGAGTGTGTGTCTATGAAAGAGAGAGTAGGCGATGGAAGAGGGGGGAGAGAGTAGCCTGAGAGAAAGAGTACCAGATGGGAGAGAGAGAAGGTGGTGGGAGAGGGAGTGGGAGAGGGAGAGAGAGAGGGGGGATGAGAGTGTGTGTAAGAGAGAGTAAGGGATGGGAGAGAGTGTGTGAGAGTGAGAAAGTAGGGGGTGGCACAAAGAGAATGGGATGGGAGAGAGAGTCAGAGTAGGGGATGGGAGAGAGTGTGAGAAAGTGTAGGGGGATGGGAGAGAGAGAGTGAGAGTAGGGGATGGGAGAGAGGAGAGTAGAGAGGGAAAGAGAGAGTGAAAGAGATAGTAGGTAGTGGGAGAGGGAGCGAGAGAGGGGGATGGGAGTGTATGTGATAAATCTAGAGAGTAGGGGATGGGAGAGGAGAGAGAGAGAGTAGGGGATGGGAGACCTAAGAGAGAGTGAGAAAGAGTAGGGGATGTGATAGAGAGTGAGAGAGAGAGAGTAGGTGGGGGGAGAGGGAGTAGGAGAGGGAGAGTGAGAGAGAGTAGGGGATGGGAGAGAGATTAGGTAGTGGGAGAGGGAGAGGGAGAGTGAGGGGATGGGAGAGAGAGAGAGAGAGAGAGAGTAGAGGATGGGAGAGGAGAGAGTGTGAGAGAGAGTAGGGGATGAGAGAGAGTCAGTGGTGGGAGAGGGAGAGAAAGAGAGAGAGTAGGGTATGGGAGAGGAGAGAGAGTAGGGAGAGAGAGAGTATGGGATGGGAGAGGGGAGAGAGAGTAGGGAGAGAGAGAGAGTAGGGGATGTGAGAGGGGAGAGATAGATTAGCCCAAGAGAGAGAGGGGGGATGGGAGTGTGTGAGATAGAGAGAGTAGAGTATGGGAGAGGAGAGAGGGTGAGAGAGAGTAGGTGGTGGGAGAGGGAGAGTGAGAGAGAGTAGGGAATGGAAGAGGAGAGAGCAAGAGAGAGAGTAGGGGATTGGAGAGGAGAGAGAGGAAGAGAGATTAAGGGATGGGAGAGGATAGAGAGTGAGAGAGTAGGGGATGGGAGAGAGAGAATGAGAGAGAGTAGGCAATGGGAGAGGGAGAGTGAGAGAGAGTAGGGGATGGGAGAGGAGAGTGAGTAGGGGATGGCGGATGGTAGGATATGGAGAGATGTGTTTTGACATAGTGGCTATGTGCTTTATAGTGCATATGCACTATGTGAAATCACCTAAAAATGGTCAAAAAGAAAGTTTGGGTCCATTTTGATCCATATTTAGCATTTTGTCTATTGTGTATTTTGTTGTTCTAATAGAAAACATGGGTTTCAAGATGTTGGAAGTTAGCAAACACTATTTGAAGACTTTTTAAAGCTAGCAAACACCAATTTCAATCACTGGATTGGCTTTTTGAATATTCTTTCTATAGAAAAGGTCAATGCAATCCTTTTTAAATATTATTTGTTGATATATAGAGACAAATTTGATTGTAATTTGACATGTTGTTTAATATATAGTAAATTCATTGAAATTTGTATGTTTGAATAAATTGTTATTTGGAAATGGTTAGAAATTTGGCAAGTTGTTTGATATATATTGCGTATTCATTGAAATAATTGTAATTTTTATACGTATTTGAATAATTTGTAATTTACAAATTGTAAATAATTAAGATGTTTGAATAATTTGACATGTAGAAATCATCATCACGCTAAGGAAGAAACCAAAAACTCAAACAAATGAAGATAGAGAGAGAGAGATTTGGAAATTAAAAGAGATAAAATGAAACTACTATGTCAACAAAGAAAATTGGAAAGCAATAATGAAGAATTGACTTTCGAAGAGAATCAAGAACCACCGATATAAAGAAATAAAGAGGAAGAATTGAAAAGATAAAGAGAATGAATGACACTATTATGCTCAAAAAGAAAATTGAATTGTGAAGCTACACCATTTTCCAATGTTGGAGTCATATCATCTTCTCATATTCAAGAGACACTAATTTGAAGATTTAATGAAGTACACACTCCATCATGTCATGTTGAAGGCACAACATCAACATATCAAGTAGGTGATATTTCATCTTTTGCATCTTATTGCCAAGGCACATCATCTTCAGTTCAAGATATGCAAAACACTCAACCTTATGTTGATGTTCAAAATGTTAAGAAAATGAAAGAGATTATAACACCTTCTAGAATTCATTTTAGAAGACTAAAATATTTGATTGATATTGATACTAATATTTTGAAATCAATGTCTGACAAGATTAGCAAACACACTTGTCAAAGAAAAGTTAATCATACGTGGAGATTATTCTTTGAAGAATTAAATATTATAGGTCAATGCCAATTATTTTTTGAAATGATGAAGAATTTGAAATTTAGGTCTACCATGAAGATTCTTGGGCTAAAAATGATGGACGATTCAAATGAAAAAAGCATTGTAAAGAATCTAATAAGTGCTTATGAAAAAGTGAGTTCTAAATCACGCACCAAAGATAGTAATATCACAAGATGAGTACTTACATCCACAATAGTAAATACCCAAATGAAGAAAGCTTGACTCATGAGAAAGAAAATAAAAACATTGAAAATTGGTAGAGGTACTCTAAGGAGAGCCATGCTAAGGCATGAGAGATTGAAAGATCCAACAAAAGATGAGTTATGAACATTTAGCGGTAGACTACCATGAAAGGATAAAGAAATTAGTGAAACTTTGAAATCATTGATCAAAATTTTTTGAAAAAATAACACACGTGTTTCCCTTGATCAAAGAGATGTTGTAAGAAGGAGGATTGGTAGCCAAAATGGCGACCCACATGTGAAACATTTTTTGGACTCTACTCAGATACAATTTTTTTGCAAAATTTATTGGTATGTATCCTCAAATTTGAATAAGTTAAAGATTTTTTGAGATGGGTAAACTTTTTTATGTGAAGATAAATCACACACGCACAACTTGTTGTTGTAGGATACATATTAAATTTTTTAAACATTTTGATGTTTTTAGGTATATATGTGTGTTTTTGCATTTTAAGTTTGTTTTGCAGGATTGTGATATGAATGAGCCACCTAGATCTTCAAAGAAATTCATATCCAACATTTTATGTGAAATAGGGGATGGCAATAATTTTACAAGATATCATGATTGGATGGTACATGCTTATTTTGTGGTTCTTTGCAACTTTCATCAACTTGTGATCATATGGATAGTAAACATGTAATTGGAAATGAAATAATAGATTACAAAAAATTTAAGACAGTGAGATATGCTCTAAAAGATGGGAAATAGGGTAAAAGATGTGATTTAGTCATTGAAAAGATTCCAGTGTATGAGTTCATGAAGATTTTTTGTGAAAAGATTATTTACGAGTATGCAAGGCATATACATAGAGCTTGATGGCTAGATTTGCAATTCAAGTTGAGCAAGGATACATTTTTATGGGATACCATTTTTTTGGTTGTAGACTTCATAGATAACTACACACTACAACCACAAAATAAGGTGCAAGCAAAGTATTATACTTTTGAATAGGTTTTCATATTTGTTCACATAGCATTCATGCATTCACCTACAAGTATAGAGGATGATAGAAAAATTTTGTGGGAGTACCATTTTTACATCAGTGATGATCAATCACATTCTATGGAGTTTGTACATGGTTTTTTTCAACTATTTTATGGAGATTTGGGTAATAGAGGCATAACATATCGTCAACACATTATTTGGTCAGACAATTGTGCATCTCAATTCAAGAATGCATGGATGTTCTATTGGTTGAGCAGGATGCACAAGCTGTGTAGAATTCAATATATGTGAGATTTCGCAGAGGCTAGTCATGGAAAGGGAGAGCACGATGGTGCATGCATCAAAAGAGCTTTAGCTCATGAAGAACTAAAGTACAAAGATGGAGCAATATTGATAGATGCAAAATCCATTGTCCAGTGATGTAATGATACAATGGGTCTAGGTAAGGAAGGTGAGTCTGTGGTTCATAATTTTTTTTGGTTGATAGATAATACTAACATTGATCCATATGAGGATTGTTGCACACTAATAGGATCTAGTGAGTTGCACTCTTTTAGAAGCTCTGATGCAAGTTCATGGAGTATCCACACACTAAAAATGGCATATCCATCATGTGCAGAGGAAAATTGGGATGACTATGAGTCAACTGAATGGGTAGACAAATGGGATATACAGGTTTTGGATCCAATTAACACCTATCATCCCCCACAAGCACTAGAAATGGTAGAGATGGATTCGTTTATCGACTTTGACTGCTTGTCTAGTCTAGTGTAGCTTGGTAATATATATATATTTTTATATCTTTATAATTTCAATATGTAACTTTATGACTTTTACCTAAGTATTTCCTAAATTAATGACAACAATTTGTACATTTGTCACTGCAGGCCATGTTTTTGCTATTATTGCACCTAAAGACAATGAATAAGGGACCAATTATTATTTGTGTCATTGTGTCTAAGCCAAACAAAAACTAGATCACTCAGTTATAGATGGTGAATGTTTAGAGTACCATATCAGTGCAATGGTTGTAACCGCACATGGCTTAGATGGTATTCTATGAAGAACCCTAACTTGTGGTTACTCAAGGATTGGCAAACAGAGAGGAAGATTCTTCATTATTCAAACCTTGTTGTTGCATCAAATGTCCACTTGATAAAATATGGTGGAAAACCACATAATAATATTCTTTGCAAAGTTCATGAGTTAAACTATGAGGCAATACTTGAGACATTAAAATGTAGAGCAAATCTAGTTGGTTCATTAGATTGAATAGGGAGAGAGGGAGAGAGAGAAAGAGTGATCGATTGGATCCAAATACAATGTTGCAAGCTCTCCTCCAAGACTGTCCACATGACAAGGTGGGTATTGTTATTATGTGTAAGTGATGAGATAAGTTTACATAACAAATTTTATGTTTTGATTTGTTTAGGATCTAGATACATTATTTGAATTTATATTAAAGATTCTTTAATAGGAGCCATTTTCAAATTATTCATTTGAATAATTGAAAGTTTTGAATTTGTTGTTTAGATCAAAATCTAATGAAAGAACATGAAATTTTTTAGAATGCAAATGCTTTGTGATGTAAAGTCATGATTGTGTGCATGTAACCAAAAACTTCAAATTGGCAAAAGCTAGGATACAATGGGAGAAGTTTTCAAGACTCATCAAGCCATTCAGTAAGCTACTTGATCATTGCTAGAAACTTAAACAAATAATTCTTTGCATTTGGAACATTGTTTTAGATTAAGGTAAAAGCAGGTTTTGAAGGAGCCCCGAAATCCATTACATCAAAGAGAAAGATAAACCATTAAGCACAACCAGGTTTTAAAAGGACCTGAAACCAACCAAACAACTAAACCAAGTTTTGCAGGGACTTGAAACCAACATATATGACCAGTAAAATTAACCAAAAACTCTAGAATCTGAAAGGACAAACAAACTGGAGCAAAGCAGCCAGGAAGGCTATCTAAACCAGATACCAAAAAACCAATGACAAGACCATAACACCAACCTAGAAGAACCAGTCAGCATAAGGGAACAAAAGATTATCCTTTTAAAATGAGGTTACCCTTATGCGACTGAAGGGTCATATCTAAAGGGGGAGCAGAAGGCTTAGCCTTCTTCCCTTTAACCACAATCCAACCGTCCTCAAACTTCACTGCCTTGGTCACCCAATCCTCAGAGGACAAAGACCCGTGGAACCTAGGGGACACAGAGGCCTCAAAAACCCTATGAGAGACAGATGAAAACTAACCCCTAAGAGGGTCAACCGAAGCAGGGGGAGAGACCAAATCCTTTACCACTAGCTTGGAGAGAATGCTGCCCACAACCATAGAATCCACAGGATGAGATGCCAAAGCAACCTCTGCAACCATCGACACGAAAGGAACGCTAGCCTCAACCTCTAAAACTGTAGGAGAAACCAAGGATTTTTTCACCGTATAATTCTCAGAGGATGCCCTAGTCCACCAAGAGAAGGAATGCCTGGGTTTGGATTTCCCAGCTACACAACAAGCAGCAATGTGACCCGTCAAGTGGCATTTCTTGCAACGAAAAGGGATTCCCTTGAAATCCAACATTTGAGACCAAGACCCCCTTGGGGAATCCAAATAGACCACCTCAAGAAGACCTTTAGAAACATCCAAGTCAACAAGGAAGCAAGCACAGGTCAAGTGGAAAATATCCGAAGTGTCAGCATCCACATATAATGATATTATGACTAACATGCTTTTATCTTTTATTTTTTTTGTCATCTATAATTATTTTAGATAAACTCCAAAAAAAATTCATATCCAAATCATAAACTTATAAAACCCATCTTATAAATTTTTCAAATGTTGTCTATTTGGAAGCGTTAAGACCAAAGTGTATGATCTTTGGTTCACTCTGAGTCACAAGATTCAAGTTTTTAGCATATGTATGAGTTTGGGGGTCAAATATTTTAAGGATGACCATAGGATGTTATGTTTGTTTGCTCTTAGTCTCAAGATTGCAAGGTTGTGATTGTGTGGAAGAATCCACACCCTTAAGGATAATCATAGGTGGTTGATCAATGTTTAGGCTTTAGGTATAGGACACAGCGGTTGTGCAATTTATGTTCATGTAAAACTCAATATTCACAATTCTAACCTCTTGAAAAAACTTGTTTTTGTGGATGGAGCTATGTTATGTGCACAATTACCTAAAATTCTTATTTGTGATTATATCTTTGAGGATCTAGCTAGAGATGGGAAATTGTTGCAAGGATGGTGGTGATGATACTTTTTTCTTAACACAAAGGCTCTCAAACTAGGCTAGGCTTCTTCCAAGTCTATCTAAGCATAACATATGCTATCCCTTTCAATTCTCTAAAGTTAGAGACAAGGTGAATGGTCTATTCCTTGTGCCACTTTCACCTATTCTAGTTCTCTCTATCTACACCTTCACAACATCACACAACAACCCCCTTACACCTCACCACATAACACCTCGATCACCTTGCACCTTTAGAATCTTTATCAACACTATCTCCCTATAAGCTTCCAAAGGAATTAAGTCACCACCAATATAGTACCTTCACTATTCATAAGGTTCTAGACACCTTAGAGACTTCAAAACACCAATACAAACTACTCTATCTCATAGCCTACCTTGGAATGTAGGTTAAAAATAAAATCCCTTAAATCATCTACCAATACTAAAAGTAGATTCTAATACCTTCTACTGCATTTTTTTTTCAATTCCAAAATCTGAGATTCTGACTTGCTTATTCAAGCATATAATTTGAAGACTTAGGCCTATGCTATTAGGCATACAATTCTCACTCAAAATATGACTCTTAACAACCTCAATCAACTCTACCAAATAAACTTATATACTTCATTACCTCATTAAAGTCTTTCAAATTGTTGATTTTGAGCTCTCAATTATTGAGGAGATCTTTAAACTATCAAACCCTTGTATTGATGAGAATTTTATTTCTGATTACTATGGTTGGATTTTAAACTCCAATATCCTACCTTTCCTTCTCTTTCAAATGCTTCTTTAGTGTCTTATGAACAAAAGAAATCTCCCAATAAGCATGCAGACCACACACCAAATTCTACCACATTTTCTTTATTTTCAAATTGTTGATTCACTGTTAATGTATGCAGTAGCAAGTAACTTGCTGATTTATGGGCATCTCCCTTACAAGGAACAAGTTAAGGTGTTAACTTAGTAAGAGGACAAAATTGAACAACCATGGGAATTGTTAATACCTTCCAATATCTCCATGAATGAGAATATGCAATCATTATCACACCATATTCTAAAAAATTATAGAATTTACTATCCAAACATCAAGTAATGTATTCTTGGTAATAATATTTAATGATAACATACAAATGTTCTATCAACCAAAGAAGTATTATGCTCTTCAACATTAATAAGAAACTTTAAAGATCATCATAACCATGAATTCCTAAGAGAGGATAGAAAGAATATAATCTAAATGCCAATATAGCAGCAATATTACAACAAAATACTAATTTTCATTTCACAACTATATACAAAACACTTCGTTTCTCTTCTCCACAAATTCTCCCCTTCTCTCTCTCTCTCTCTCTCTCTCTCTCTCTCTCTCTCTCTCTCTCTCAATATGAGATTACATTTATTTATAGCATAACATGACTCTTTAACTTCCTAATAATTTCTAACAATATGAATTATTGTTCATCTTAGACTACACTTTCTCAATTTTACACAATTTGCTGATTGCACTTTTTAGCAATTTTATACCTTTTCCATATTTTGCATTTTAAGTTCTAATACACTTTCCTAAGTACCTTAAAAGGTTTATCATCACCTTATAACATATTAATACTATCATATATTCCATTTATGTCTTTGCATGGCATTTTTCCACTTTTTATTCACTATGACTCATAACACTTAAAACGTGAAATTGCTCAACATGACCTTAATTTGAACACCTAATAACATGATATGAAACAACTAATTCATAATCTATCAAGAATAAAACCATGCTCAATAAGATTCAAGATTCCATGGGAGATGATCAGAGTGCCCTACACTAGAAATTCTTGTTGAAGACATGGAATTTAAACAAAAATATTAGGTTGATGAATGTCTTCAATTGCCAAGGTATAGGATGGTGCAAAGTTGCCAAGGTGTAGGATGGTGCAAAGTTGAGAAGAAATGATGGTGGAATTTATTCATCAAACCTTGTGTACAACAATTTTTAAAGATCTCATTACAACTAGCTAACTATAAAATAGTCAAAAAGAAGAGTAGACATGATTGTCGTCAATGAATTTCACATTTGAAATTTGAATTTTTGAGGAGTTTGAAGGCATTTTTAGAATAAGAATAAATGAAAATAAGATTTTGGACAAAATTTAAGACTTCAAAAATCATAAATTCAAGCCTAAAGAGGTGTAAACTTGTAGATCTAGGAAAGAAAATCAAAATATAAGGAAATATTACACAAGTATTAAAGTGGTTAACTCAAATTCTATTTCTACTCTTAGCATTTCATTTCATGTGACAGAGAATTTTTAAGCACGTACTTGATGATAAGAATAGATGACCATCAGTCCATCCTACTCTCTCACTACACGAATATTGATTTGTGGAGAGAGATAGAACCAAACCTTGTAGTTAGACAAAGAAGTTGTTCCAAGATATTGTTTTCATTTAAGTTGTTCTATTGTTATGAAATGGGTAGATGTTCACTATCATTTGTCAAGATTCAAATTTTGATCTTTAATTGCTAGTAATTTGGTGGATAAATTCTCTATACAACTAGGTAGTATGTTAGTTAATTTGAAGATGCTACTAAAATAACAATTTTTCTCACAAGTTGAAATCAACTTGAAAGAAGAGAGAAACCAAGATTATGGATTCCAATAGGAGAGTTGCCTTGGTCTTGGTAGTCAAGATTTAGGAGCATGCAAATGGTCTAGATTCTAGTGAGAGGCATTTCAATGAGCTTGGCTACAATTAAGAGATTTGAAGGGAAATGAATTTGTTCAAGACTAAATCATGACCTTTAATTTCCATAGGAGTGCATAAATACTAAATCATCACCAACCAGATAGTAGTATTTGGATGTTTATGATTGATTTTTTGTATTATGACTATAAAAACTTCAAACCACTTCCAAAAGCCTTCAAACACTTATCATCAACTTTTAGATTAGAAAGGTCATCATCCACCCCTTATTCTTCTATACTCTACTTGCAAAATGTTAAGAAGTTGTACTGAAACAAGTATATTTTATTGATTTTAAAATAAGTTTACAATTGGATCTTCCCTCTTTGTCCATTTTTGAACAATTTCTAAAAATTTAATTGGTAAATCTTTGAGAAAATTGTCATGCTTCTTCCATATAGTCTTAGGTCACATTCCTTGGTGAATCTTATATCTAGCTGTAACTGGCATGAAAGAAGATATAATAATTCAATAGGATAACTAGAATAGACTTTATTTTCAAACTAGGTTAGAAATATTTCCACTTTTCCAAAGTGATGATGTAAAAAGAGAAAAAATGCATAAAATGTTGTCCTCTTGACTAAAATGTTGTCTTCTTGCATTTTTCTCTACATTTTTCCATGAAATCAAGAAAATAAATTGAAGATTAGGATACTCATTTCTCTTCTCTATAGCATATCAAAAGATGAGCTATGGTTGTTTTGGACCAAGTCTCTGCTGTTACATTATGGGTCACTTTTTAGGCATAAAAACTCCTCCATTTACAAAGGAACTATATGAAATAATTATCCTCCAACCATAAAACCTAGTAAAGTATCTTAACATGATCCTAAAGTGAGGATTCTTCAATTGGATTGAATCCATCAACTCTTTATATGTGCTTTTTATTAAATCCTCACCAAACAAGGCCAAGAATTAGGGTCTCTTCAAATTTGACCAAGAAATCACTTCCAAGACCTGTTAGTTGATCCTACACCAAGTTTATAATAATTAATTTGATTATTTTATATAAAACTATGACCTCCTTTAGACAGATCTCCCACTACTATACCTATGGCATCAAATTTGATGCAGAGTCTATAGCCACAATCTACCACCACCTCCTGCAGTATCTAGCAGCACCCAACCCACTACAAAATGCCAAGAAAAGTTATCAACCTCTTCCCACTGGTGACCTCTATCTTTCCAAGTGGACTCCACTTCTCCAAGGTCTTACCCTCTCCGTAGGGTTCACAACAAACTTGAGTATTAATTAGGCTTTAGGGACACTAGCCCTCAACTAGGTGAAATAGGGAAAATTAGAGAAAGTGATTTCAAGGGTTTAAAAAAAAGAATTTTTTTTTCATACTCAGAGTTATTCCACCAGGATTCATCCACCTTAAAAGTTCAAACACCACCAATAGACCTAGTTCCCAAATCTAGGCATAGGAATCCTAATAGGTCTATTTCTAGTTTTCAAGGGTTAACTCCCAAACTCTTCAAACAAAGTGGCAAAAAAAATAAAAAATTTGGATACCCTTTTCTAGACTCTTAAAGATCCCAAAGTCTTATGGGCTGATCCTACTCCAGCATACCCAAACACCAACTAGGTTCATCGTCCTAATAGGCCTAATTAGGCTAGCTTTCCAAAGCAAGTGCCAAGAGATGGGGTCATAGAATCAACACAGCCACTTGGGACTCTTCCTCACATGCCAACAAGAAATTCCACCCTTCCCTTGGGTCACAGTGACAAGTTTGGGAGGTCTAGACCACTTCTTCTTTAAAATAGGGCTGAATGCATGGTGATATTCAGCTTAGGGCCTGCAAGCAAAAATAACAAACCACATTTTCTGCCCTTGAAACTTTTCCATATGTGAAAATACTACCTTAACTTGCTTCCCACTAAAAATCAACCTGGTCCCACCGTTGGGTTGCAAGTTAGAGGTACATGAATGCAAATTAGTCACGTTACAACACTAACCAGGCAACCCTTAGTAAAATAGCAATAACTTACACAAATGAATAGATACAAACCTAAAACCAAATGCAAATGAAAGGTGATTTAAATACCTATCCAATATGAACCAAGATGTAATAAGACCTAAGATGTAAGGTCAATTAGACTCTAGGTTCCATTGTAAGGAAAAGTGCCAAATTGAACCAAGGGGTAAAAAATGAGCAATATAGGTGATTTTTCAAGGAAAAAATAATTTTTATGTTTCTTAGAAGGTTATAAAGGTCCTTAGGTTCATTAGGTTAATTTTTAGGCATCTAAGAGTTAAGATGTCAAAAATTGCAAAAATGCTGACAACTTTGCAGGAGATTGAAAATTGGTGAAGGGTTGAACATTTGTAAATAAGTTATTTTAGTATTTACAAACCTTTTTCAAGTTGTAGAAGTGGAATCAAGTGAAAAATGTAAAAAATGCACTTTTTGTGCAAAGTTACATTGTTGAAAATTGTAAAAGTTGCTCAAATTTGCAACTTAGTGGAAAAAGGGTCATGGGATCGAACTGTCTATTCTGTTAGCTCTGGGTGGCTGAGTAAACCCTATCGTCAACCTTGTCCCATCCTATTGAGCACTTGAACATTCTTAGGTATGCCAAACTGAAATGTCCCTAAGGGTCACTAAATTCCATAGCGCAACGATCTTTAACGGGGTATATCTCAGAGCTCGTGTGAGTTATGGATGCTATTCTAGTTCCTATAGGACTGTGTTGCAGAGACCTACAATAAAATATCTCACTTTTTGGAGATCTTACTCTATTTTTATTATGTGATGCCATCTCAGGTGATGCTAAAACTTGTAGTGTTGGCCAGTACAAAGTTGCCAACTACAAATCTCTCTCACCTTTCATTGTGAGATCAAACTATCTATTCTATTAGCTCCAAGTGATCAGGTAAACCCTATCCCCAAACTCATCACATCTTGTTGAGCACTCAAACATTCTCAAGCACACTGAGCTAAAATGTCCCTAAGGGTCACTAAATGCCATAGGATAGCAATCTTTGATGAGGCATATCTTGAAGATCACGTGAGGTATGGATGCAATTCTAGTTCCTATAGGACCGTGTTGTGGAGACTTACAATAAACTCTCTCACTTTTTGGATATCTTACTCTATTTTGATTTTTTGATGCCATCTCAGGTGATGTTGAAACTTGTAGTGTTGGCCAGTAAAAAGTTACCAACTATCAAATCTCACTCACCTTTCATCGTGGGATCGAACTATCTATTCTATTAGCTCCAAGTGGCTAGGTAAACCTTATCCCCAAGCTCATCCTATCCTATTGAGCACTTGAACATTCTCAGGTACACCAAACTGAAATGTCTCTAAGGGTCACTAAATGCCATAGGGTAGCAATTTTTGATAGGGCATATCTCAGAGCTCATGTGAGGTATGGATGTGATTCTAGTTCCTATAGGACCATGTTGTGGAGACCTACAATAACCTCTCCCACTTTTTTGAGATCTTACTCTATTTTGATTTTGTGATGCCATATCGGGTGATGCTAAAACTTGTAGTGTTGGCCAGGATAAAGTTGCCAACTGCCAAATCTCGCTCACCTTTCGTCATGGGATCAAACTATTTATTTTTTTAGCTCTAAGTCACTGGGTAAACCCTATCAACAACCTCATCCCATCTTGTTGAGCACTCAAACATTCTCAAGCACGCCAAATCAAAATATCCCTAAGGGTCACTAAATGTCATAGGGCAGTGATCTTTGATGGGGCATATCTCAAAGCTTGTGTGAGGTATGGATGCAATTCTAGTTCCTATAGGACCATGTTGCAAAGACCTACAATAACCTCTCTCTCCTTTTGGAGATCTTACTCTATTTTGATTTTGTGATGCCATCTCAGGTGATGCTAAATCTTGTAGTGTTGGCTAGTACAAAGTTGCCAACTACCAAATCTCACACACCATTCATCGTGGAATAAAACTATCTATTCCATTAGCTCTAGGTGGCCAAGTAAACCCTATCTCCAACCTTGTCCCATCCTATTGAGTGCTCAAACATTCTCGAGCATGTCGAACTAAAATATCTCTAAGAGTCACTAAATGCCATAGGGTAGCGATCTTTGATAGGGCATATCTCAGAGCTCATGTAAGGTATGGATAATATTCTAGTTCTTATATGACCATGTTGTGGAGACCTATAACAACCTCTCTCATTTTTTGGAGATCTTACTCTATGTTGATTTTGCAATGCTATCTTGTGTGATGTTGAAACTTGTAGTGTTGGCTAGTACAAAGTTGTCAACTACCAAATCTCTCTCACCTTTTGTCGTGAGATCGAACTATCTATTCCATTAGCTCTGGGTGGCTGGGTAAACCCTATCTCCAACCTGATCCCATCTCATTGAGCACTCAAACATTCTCGGGTGCACCAAACTGAAATGTCCCTAAGGGTCAGTAAATTCCATAGGGCAGCAATCTTTGACAGGGCATATCTCAGAGCTCGTAATGTATGGATGCAATTCTAGTTTCTATAAGACCATGTTGCAGAGACCTACAATAACCTCTCTCACCTTTTGGAGATCTTACACCATTTTAATTTTGTGATGCCATCTCAAATGATGCTAAAACTTGTAGTGTTGGCTAGTACAAAGTTTCCAACTACCAAATCTCTCTCATCTTTCATCCTAGGATCGAACTGTCAGTTCTATTAGCTTTGGGTGGCTAGGTAAATAGTAGCCCCAACCTAGTCCCATCCTATTGAGTGCTCAAACATTCTCAAGCATGCCAAACTGAAATGTCCCTAAGAAAGATTGTGGAAAGTGTTACATTCCAAGTAATGATTGGTTGGGATGTATGTCATAGACTAAGGGAGATGATATTCATGAAGGGTTTTAGATAAAAAGCTACTATAATTTTCAAAATAACATTAATGATAATCAATGCATAAGGTAAAGGCATTATGAAGGAATGAGATCAAAGGAAAATATTCAAGGCAAAAATATTGAGTGTGATGAACAACTTTTTAAATCTTTGTAGTAGTGTAACTATCAATATCTCTAAAAAAACTCTTAAATCTTTATCAAAATGCTAATTTCCATGAAAACAATGACATGGTATTAAACTTAATATTCATGTTCATTTCTAGGGCTTTGTGGTATGGTTAAAGAACGTGGAATCATTTCCTATGTAGATGGAATAAGTAAAAGAATGTCAAGTGGTAAAGTATGATCATGACAATCTTTAAAATCATTCTAACTTTTCTTTCAACTAAGCACAACAATAGTGCTTGGTCCAAACAAGTGAAAAAGTGCATGTGAGAAGCCTATGTAGTAGTTATGTACAAATGGAATAGAGGTGTCCAATTGAGATCAATGATTGATTAAAGTATAATGAAAAACCTCTTAAAAGCTAGTTTACTACTATATCACATAGATTATAGTCATATGGTAAAAAGCATGGAGAACCTTTATGGTAGAGGTATATAAGAACTAATTTAATGGATCATATAATAGTGAATTTTAAAATAATAAGACGTAGTGAGACAAAAATCTTAATAAATCTAGTAATCATGTGTAATAGAATAGAAGACATTTAGTACTATATATAGTAGGAGTAATAAATTGAAATGTTGCAATGATCTTTTAACAAAACACCTAGTTCTGTATGTGCAAGATGACTCACAATCAAATACTACAATGAGTTGTAAAGTTGTGAGTTAGTTCATAGAGGTATAACGATGAAGGAACAATCATAGTTCTAAAGCTATGAAGAGGAGCTCCAAATGCCATTTAGGTGGTGGTAGGTAGGTAGTTTGAGGAAACTTATTATCTACTCCTATTTTTTCAATGTTGAACTCTATTAGAATAAATTTACAAATTTCACCTAGCATGAACTGAGAATTCAACAAAGGCTTTCAAATATTTTTGCATACATGTTAGTGCACTAGTGATATCTGGTGATTTTGAGGCTACACTATATCAATATATTATTATATTGTTATGATGAATGGTGATCTAATGAATAAGAACCTAACAAATCTAGAAGTCCAAAGTTGTGCAATTGTCATAGCATTAAGGGTAAGACATTGAAATAGTGAGGTTTTCCCTTTGGAGAATGTGATAGTTATAGCATTATGGCAATAGCAGTGTTAAAGAATACGACAATAGGTACCCCAAAATTCATGGCCTAAATGAGAAAAGGGATTCCAAAAGATGTCAAAATAATGAAGTTCATGGTTGTCTTGTTGGTATGTGAAAGATGATCTGTATAGTAGACAAAGCATCAAATTCAAGAAGTTAAAGAAAAAAAAGGTTTAGGAAAGTAGTTTTGGTGTAGAGCACCTAACTCTTTTTCATTTATATGTTGTAATTAAGTCTAGGGGTAGATCTAAAGATCTCCCTATGATGCATCCATCTTGTAAAGGACACAAGACCCCTTGGTATGATTATAAACCTTGGGCATCATTTAGTCCTAATGGGTGATTTTTCTTTAATTTTATGTTTTTAGGGTGTGTCTAGAGGTTTGGGAACCTAATAAGGTTCTAGGAGTTAATAAAATCCAATTTACAACACTTTCTTGCAAGTTTTTCAATATTTCTTGCTATAGCACAAAAATTGCAAAAAGTTGTTAAGCAACTTTTGCAATTTTGCTAAGCAACTTTTTGTCTGAGCAACCCAATGGTCCAAACTATTAGGTGGTTGGGAAAAGTATTTGAAAATGGCCTATATAGACTCAAGACATTCAAAGATGGATTAGTGGAGAAGATCCAATTGTTAAATTGCTTTCAAATCAATAGAAACTATTGTGTTTCAGTGCATTTTCCTAATTTTGCAAGTTCAGTATGAAACTTAAGGCCTGCAAGATGAACTTTATGTACTAAAAATTTGATACTATCTATCTAGGAGATTTTAGTTTTGGTTTGAAGTCTTTACCTATTCTCTTGCAAAAGTTATTGAATTTATTAGTCTGCTAGTTTGAGAAACCCTTGATTTCAAGGTTTAGGCACTTAAATGACCCTAACTTGTTAATCCACTGGTGGAATTCCTTCTCCACTCACATGGAGCAAGTTAAGGGTGTATACTATAGGATTTTTTCAGCTCTAAAATAGGAGTTGAAGTCTGTGATTTTTGGGAGTGAACCCTAGGTGAAATATCCTCATGTATTTGACCCAGTTTTGAAGAAATTAGACTAATTAGACTGATGGAGAGAGTTTGAAGACTTGATGATCCAACAAAGTTCCCTTTTTTAAGCTAGTATAACATCATAGGAGTGGATATTTGATCCTATGCACCCATTCTTAACCACTTACCTTGAAAACCAAGCCTAAACTAGCTAATTAGGTTTGTGTACTTGTTTATGGTTATGATATGCTGGAGTAGAATTGGTCTCTGCAACTTTAAAGTCTATGAGAACTTGGAAAAGGGTACTTGAAACTATAATTTTTTCCTCAATTCTTTTGGAGATTTTTAAATTTATTGGCAAAAATCAGTGTTTGGAGACCTAATAGGATTCTAGGTCTATTCTTGCAAATTGGATTGTGGGTTGTTGGGAGTGCAACTAGTGGTTGATTTGGCTTAATTAGGTTGAAACTAAGTGGATCCAAGCCTTTGTTGGAAGTTGTAAGGTCTAGAACCATAAAATCCCCATTTTGCCTTATTTAAGGGAGTTTGTCCTTATTGCTCAATTTTGGATCAAGTTTCTTTGTGTCTTACTTGTCAGTGGTAAGATTTGAAACCTTTCTCAGTGTTTCCTAGGAGGGGTAGATACTTTAAGAAACCTTGAAACATTTTTGATGTGTTGATTGGGGATTGACCTTGTATTGTGCTTCCATTGTTGTGCACTCTTTGTCAAGTTTGTCATAGATGAACATGGGACATGCATCCCATTATCTTAAAGCACTAGCATAATACACTTTTAAGGATATTATGCCATGAAAGTAGAGTCTTAAGTTAGGAGACATGGATTGAATGAGGTAAAGCAATATAGATATGATAGTTCTCTATAATAGCTAAAAAACATTAGATACTTGCAGCCTCTATATTCACCATACATTAGTTATAGTTTGTGACCAAGTTTTGAAAGGTTTTGTAAATTTCTTTAAAGATACCTATTTGCTACCAATTTTGGTGTTGTTTATCATGAAAGGGCTGTAAGTCTTGTCTCCACCATGGAAATTCCACGATCTTCTAAATTTCAAGGCTACAAACCCTAATGTATTATATTATGCAAGAAAGGGCCCTAAAAGTGAGTGCAAGGAAATCTTTGACCAAGCCCTAGGTGAGCTAGGCAATGCTCGGCTAGGGACTATTAGCAAAGAAAGAGCTCTCAAGAGCAAAGCTTGAAGAATGAAGACTTTCCCTTCTAAGGGATTGAAGAGGGTTATGAGGAGGTTCTAACTTGTGGAGGAGGAGTCTTGATGAAGTGTGGAAGGTGTCTTAAAAGTGGGGACAACATGAAGCCAAGAAAACTCTACCAAACCCTCAATTTTTTTATTTTTGTTGTACGACCTATACGCACCCTGAGACCCTAAAAATTCTTGAGCATGGGTCCTATGTATCAATTTTTCTTAAGCAAATTACAAGTGTTCCAATAACACCTTAGGGCATCATAAAAACCTTGGTTGGACTAGGTAGTGCTATGGTACGCTAGTAGACCTATAAAACCTTTGGAGGGATATTGTTCCTAGAAGAGTAAGGGAGTGATGCTACAAGTTTGGATCAGTTAACCTGGTAAGGAGGTTGGGAAAGGTCAATGGATTTTCTAAGTAGCAAAAGATCCTATAGACCACATAGGTGTATAGAAAACACCAAGATCCACATATAATATACAAGGTTGCACAAGGACGAGGGTACTTGGTGCACTTAGGGTATAGGTATGGGTACGAGTACGGGTACAACTATTTTTTATAATAGGGGATGGGGGTACTTGGGCATGTCAAACTTTATTTTTAATTATACTTTTATATTTATGGAAAACCTGAATTTATGAGTCATGACAATGATTTTTCAAATCAAGAACAATGATAAAGTATACAAATGTAATGTATTGTTTTCAATTTCAGATTTATTATATGTTTGTAATAATAATTTATGATAAATGTTTAGATGCATAACATAGAAGGTAGGTTTAAACATGAACAAGAAGATTATAAATCATATGACAATGACATATTGGAAATGATAAACTTATTCTTAAATAGTGATAAATTTTATTATTAATCAATACTCTATCAAAGTTTTGAATTGATTGGGTATTGAATTAAGCTTGATAAAAAATGAGTTGATACACAAACAAAAAATTGAAAAAAAAATCCAAAATATCAATCAAGGTCCTTAGCTATGATGCTCTCCATCAAGTACCCGATACTTGGGATATGTGTAACCAGTACTTGGGTATGTGGGTATGAGTACCAGGGGTGTCATACACGAAGGAACACATAATATATTATGATAACCAATAATGTCATACATGAAAAAACATTAAATATAAAATGATAACCAAAAATGTCATACATTAACAAACACATAATATATTATGATAACCAATAATGTCGTACACGAAAAAACATATCATCTATTAACCAATAATGTCATAAGTCTAATAATGTCATGCATCAAATGAATGTCATACATCAAATATAAAATGTCATATATACATCAAAGGTATATCGAATATGTCCACTGACATTAAATCTAACATATATGTCCGCCGATGCCTATACATGTATGCCTATCAACTATATCTTCTCCTTCCCATGAGGGGAAGGAAACAAATCTCTAGAGGTCTTCAGTCATCGTGTGGAGGGAGATGATGGCGGTGATGGGGTCTTCCTCACACACTCGCTCGTCCTCTTGTTGAGGATCTTCTCTAACTTGAGTTGATACAAAAAAAGTAGATATGAGTCAATAATTATTATACATTAAAATCAAATATATGTACACACAAAATTAATTATTTTCTTACTACTATTATATAGTCGCTCTACCAGTCCACCTTGAAGGCTCTTGGATGACTAGGTGTGACAAGACCCTACAAAAATTCAATCAATATAATCACTTATAAATAAAATTAGAAATTTTGGTACTAACTATTATAAACAATAGCTAAAACCAAGAAATTTTTTTCATACCTCAGTCAATGACTGTGAACTAGCCATAGCTGCAGCCACTCCATGATCGATGGGCTACTAAAGGTGAGGAGGAATCTTAGATGTCAAGAGCTGCATTTCATAAAATACATGTTATATTTAACATGAAACATGAAACAAATATAATCAAATGAATTAAATTAACATGAAACAAATGTACCTCTATGAAGCTTGTATCACGTCTAGGCTCAGAGTCCATAGTGAATGTCAACAGTCCTGGAGAGAACTGATGCACATGCATAATTTTTTTTGTCAATCCTTCATATGATTACTTAATAAATATATGCATTAATTTAAATGATTAAATCAATACATACCTTTTGACTCATCATCAAGACAAAAAATGGGGCTGAGGGATTTCTACTAGGACCACCAACACTCTGACCCTGAATTTTGAACAATATCAATATATGCTAATTAATTAGTCATTCACTATACATATGGAATGTGATCAAATTAGTTTATTATAATTGTAATTTATCTATGTGTCGATGCCAAATGCCTCATTTAGGAACTGATTAGTCACTAGCCCATCATCTACACCATCTTCAGCATGATTGCCAAATGCGCGTAAGGATCCACATGATGTGCACATATGACTGCGACATGCAAAAGGCACCTTCTCAACTAATGGACTTGTGCAATGAATGAGGGTTTGCGTCAAAACATTAATAGTCCGTAGAGTGTTCGCCTCTACATGTTCCTTCACAACTAAAGGAATAGTCACATGCTCACCCTGTGGCTTGACCATAGGTACCCTATCTACATTAGGGTCATGACATGCCCCCAGCCTCTCAAATAATGACCCCCCACCTCTACCCTGAGAGTCTAATATATCAAAATAATTGAGGATCTCCCCAAGGACAAACTCACAATACAATTTCCTTAAGAAATACATTGGGACCTCATGATTATTGCAAGGAGGGGCATCAAAAACCATCCACCATCTATCCCAAAAATTATTTCTAATACCATTGTGTATGCACCAATGGATCGGGAACCATTTAGTTGTCTCTCTAATAGTATCTTGTTCACTAGGCTATCTAAATAATGCACAAATCCTCCCTTTTGGCATATCTTTTTTTTTTAGCATCTTCATATGATGATTTATTTGCATAATATCTTTTTTGTTCGTCCTTTTTAACTTGCCAAATATCTAATTGACCACTAACAGAAGCTATGTGGGTCTTAATGGACTTGAGGGAGGATGCCAATTGAGCTCTCATTGGATTGGTTTGTCCACAAGCTTTCAACCTACCAATGAGTGCTTCTAATTTAGTTTTACCTCTTTCTATTTCATTTATTATGTTTTCTTGTGTGCTAGGAGGAGGTCTTCCAATTGGTGCAGGTTGTGGAATTTGTTGTTCTTGTTGTGGAGGGTTTTGGTTTTGATCTTCTTGGGGATTTGCCAGTTCATTATTCACATTTCCTAATAAGAAATCAATTGAAATCTAAATAAATAAGAAAATTTAAAGAAAAACTAAAAAAACCTACAATTTTTTTTTTTTTAAATAAAAAAAAAAAAAAAAAAAATATATATATATATATATATATATATATATATATATATATATATATATATATATATATATATATATATATATATATATATATATATATATATATATATATATATATATATATATATATATATATATATATATATATATATATATATCAAACAATGCAAAAAGAAGGTCAGATAACATACGGTGTGCTTGTGATCTCAAACTTTAGTGGCAGGGAGGCATATTGACGAGGCGGGTGGTGAAAACCTTCAATTTGTTGAAATCACGTACACACTATGAGGAGGGGAAGTTGGAAAATGAAGTTAAAATGAATGGGTTGCGGGTTTGCAACCCATTTATAATAATTGGGGTTTTTTAAAAGCACATACGCACTATTGAAAGTTAGGAAAAAAAATGGTGTCACCTTTTTGGCACCACAACTTGGTGCACTTACCTAGTAATAGTATTAAACTCATTATTGATATGAAATAGATCCATCTTTTGCTATTTTCATATTAAATAAATGCTTCATGAGAAATACCTTATTTGAAGTAGATGGTTTTTCATACAATTTTGCTAGGGTTTCCATTAACTCTTGTATCATCTTTGCTTTTTTTTAATTAAATGCCACCAATGGTGCTAGGCATAATTGAATGCTTCCAAGTGCCTTTCTATCTAAAAGATCCCAGTCATCATTTTTCATACATCCATGATTCTTGGTTATTCTTTCCAATAGCTTCCATAAATCCTTCTGATAAAGATAGTCCTCTATTTGTATCTTTCATAACTAAAAGTTTTTCAAATTAAACTTGTCAACCCTTAGATTACCCTTGTTTTGCATCGCTCACACTCAACCATGATACTCTCACTTAACCGTGAGACTTTATTACAGAGGATAACTGAAAAAAATCTCACTCTAATACCACTTGTTAGGATTTAACCATGGACAAAAATAATAATTAAATGCAAATAAAAAAAAATTAGAAAATAATAGATCACATAGAAAATAACACAAGACACCAAGATTTAATGTCATTTACCCAATCCCTAGGCTACATCCACCAAACAACAAGTTCAATATTATTATGATCTAGTGATTACAACTTGATTACAATTTGTAATCTCTTATAGCTCAATACCACTGCAAGAACTAGTTTTTGTATCACACCTTATGAAACAATCCCTAACCCTAAGCCCTTTTATAAAAGTACTTTTGTTGCTTTAGGGTTAAAACTAGTTACAACATGTTGGCCATAAATTGGAAAATATAAGCAATAGCCAATTGGCAAATATTAGCCATTAGCAAATAGTAGCTCACCATTGGTGAATAGTAGCCCCCAAAAGAATTTATGAAGTATGTACAATAATTCCTTGATTAGTCACTACAAACTAACAAGAAGAAGAAGAAAGGAAGAAAAGATAGGTAGAAAAAGAAAAAGAAGGTAGAAGAAGATGAGAAAAGAAAAGTAGAAGAGGAGAAAAGGAGAAAAGAAAATAAGAAGAGGAGAAAAGAAGAAAAGAAAAGGAAGATGAGTAGAAAATGAAGTGTGGCTGGAAAATTTTAATGCAAGAGTCTTCATTCAAACCATAATTTAAGCATGTGACTACAAAGGTGGATAAGGTAATCTTTCAGCATGAAGTAGATACACTACTATCTACTTGTGTGAAAGATAAATCACCATTGATACCTATACTATATATAGCATATGATGATGATGATGATCATAAAGGTTTCATATCTTCCTTGATAAATTTATGAGAAAGGAATAAGATAGTAAAAAATTTGGAAAGAACCTTAGGAGAAGTCTTAGAAAGAATGTAGAACATAGTCACTTCAAAGGTGATAGATCCATATTTGTAGTAGAAGGAAAAGGACATGGTGATACTCTTTGATGCAGAGTTTATTAGTCTATTAGACATTGAATTAATCTAGGCCTAAAAAAAGCATGATACAAAATTGTTTGATATAGTCTACAAAAATGTGTGCGATGATAAATAGACATTAGATGTTTGTATAAAGAAGTTTAGGAGTTGTTTGGAAGAAGGAAAAATGTTGTATCGACAATGTGCTATGTCCTATAACTATGTGAAAGATATTAATGATGAATTTTCAATATGGATGAATGAACTCCAAGAACTCATAGACATATTGAAGAAACTTGATGTAAATATTGAGGATGTTGAGGCTGAGATATCAAAAGTTCATGATGCTATCAAGATCAATGAACTAAACAAGGAAAGGGTAACCAAAAGATTCTCTATATTTAGAGAAAATATTTCACTAAAGATCAGTATGCTATAGCAATTGGAAGAGTTTCTTGCTGCTAAGACTTCTTATGAGAAATTTTCTTATACTAACCTAAATGCAGTTGATGTAGCATCCTATGCACTGTGTGCACTTTTGAGCACCATAGAGGTCATGAGAGACACTTGGAAGAAAAATATTGAGAGGTTGAAGGCTAATTTTTTATATTATATATCAAGAATCTCAAGTTAAGAAAGAAAATATAACTCAAAATTTTTACTAGTACATAAGTTTTGACACCTTTGTCATTGATGTCAAGGGGGGAGAGAAGTATAGGAAAATTATATAAATTAAATATTTTAGAAGAGTATATAGAAAGGGGGAGATTATCTATTGTAATAAGAGTTATAAGGATAGATGGTTATAAATTTGATGATCCACAGTTTTGCATTTTTAAGTTTTGAAAAATTTGTAAGGGCCATTTTGAAGAAAGTTCTTGTACAACATTTTGTGACTTAGCCAATTTTCCCATATGTTACTATCAATGCCAAAAGGGGAGACTTTTGGTAATATAGCTAAGTAGGAAAAGTTAGGCTTTTCATTTATGGCAACATATATCTTAGAAATAGAAGGCACAATTTATAGATAAAGGTCTCATAGTTAGATACATAAAATTATCTAAGTATCAGATAGTTTTGCTGGTAGTATAGAGACAATTTTGATATGCATAATCTATAGATACATTTTGGGAATATGCACACTTTGATATAGATAGTACATAATGTTATGATGACATGTGCAAGAGTGCAATATGATACAAACAATATGACATCATATATGACAATTTCACTGGTAAAGGCAGTGAACATAGTATAATAATGCACATCAGTAATTTGGTAATTACAAGTTAAGGAATTATTTTGGTGACAAAATAATTAATTAACTAATTAGGTATGACATCCTAGATATTAACCCTAAGTTATCAAGAATTAATTTTGTATTATGCCAAGCATTGGAATGCTTGAAGGCTGATAGAGAATGTTTTGTAAAGAGGAAAGGTGTAAATAAAAGATCAAGATATGCGAAGTAGTGTGGTAATAGGTGTAATATGTGAATGTGTTGAATATGATATGAGAACTCATGTGAAGACTATGTGAGGTATATATATGATGCAAATTCTGATGTATGATCAAAGATATGTGAAGTACAACATACAACAATAATGAGGTTTTTGTATCTATCTCTTTTGTATATAAGAACAACATTGTATAATTGCATGCTTTGGGAAATGGACTCATTTTGCATACATTTTTTATTTGTAAGACCAACTCCTACTAGAGTTGAAGAAACTCCTAACATGGTTAAGACTTTTAACAGGGCCTAGTCCTCTAACAAGGATCGAGACACTAGATGTACTTCATAGGCTCCTAATAGGGTCAATATCCTTAATTGGATTCTTTTTTTTAGTGGATCATTTTGTGGGTACCATCCCCACTTGGGTTTTCCCTTGGTGAAGGATTCTCTAGTTAAAAAATATAATTTTATGAGCTCTTCTTGTGTATGGTTATATTTACTATTTAGCATTATCGGTTTACTTTCATATGCATGTTATAAAGTAACTAACAATATTCAATTTTGGGCAAAAGTTTATAGAATACTAATTCACTCCCCTCCCCTCTTAGTATTACCTTTTTCTAATAGGATCCTTTTTTTTACCAAATGGTGTAACCCAAACCTACTTTACTATGGTTACCTCTTGAAGCTCCATCGAAATTAAGATTACACCAATCCATTGGTGCATCCTCTCAATTGTAGTTCAATATTAAGTTTTATTTATCAACATTGCTCTTACCATATTGAGGATGCATAATTAATTTAGGTTAAAAGAAAATCCTTCTATATGATTATGATTTAAGAGCCTACTATTAACTACTTCTATAATACTAGCCTAGCTTTTATTGAGTAAAGTTATTCATTCTAGTTTTGCATTTTGAAATATTCTCTTATTTCTTTCTTTCCACAGTTCCCAAGATACAATAGATGGGGACAACAATTTAGGATGTTATAAAGATTTATGCCTAAACCTTTTGGTCAATAAATTAGATTCTCTTGAATATCATTAAGCATTAGAGAAGACCAATTAAGATTCTTAAATAGCTAGGACCAACAATTTGATGCATATACACAACTATGAAATATGTGATTGATATATTCTTCATCATGCTCATAAGAGGGCATCTTAATGGACCTTCAAAAACTATTTAGTTAAACCAATCAATAGTCAAAATTTTCTTTTGGAGAGGTGCTCAAAATAACATACTAGCCTTAGGTAGACAAGCCAAGTCCCAACATAGATTCCAAGTGAGGTTTATCTTATATCATTATTTAGAACTCATGATTGTTAGAATAGTCTAGAATAAATGGGGGGGCGGAGAAAATCAGTTATCTAAGGTCCAAAACTCCCAATAAATTTTTTTAATGCTTAACAAAACTCATACTTATATATCCTTATCATGTATCTTGCATGCAATAAATAATCTTTCAAAACTTAAGCTTGCAGGTTACTGTCCTAGGTCAAAATCACTTTGCAAAAATGTAAACACGAAACATAACAAAATCATTCACACATATAACACAAGGATTTTATGTGGAAACCCAATTTGAGAAAAACCATGAGTAATATGCTCCTAATTCTCACTCTTCTAAAGTGATTCTCTATGAAAGGCCAACCCTATTAAAGGTTACAATACACACTGTTAAATGTAACTTGTTTAAAGGATTTCAATCACCCTATTATGAGTGAGCCTTGTTAGAGGACTTTAGGCCATTCCATTAGAATACCACCCAGTTAAAGGATTTACAAATGACTATTAGGTCAACCTTAATCCAAAGGATTTACCCTAAACTAATATAATTATTAGAGAGTAATAGTAAGGCTTGATCTAATAACAAATTACAACTCACTTACAAATTATAGATCATAGTTTAATCCTCCATTCTGCTTGGCTTCATTCACTTTAGTTCTAATAGCTTGTTCACCCTTCAAGCATTCATCTCCTTAAGCCTTAATACTTTGCATGCTAATTGCAAACTCTATAGTTTAGCCTCCATATGAAGTAATACCATAGGCTCCTTGTGTAACTTGGACTCTCATACATGTCAACTATTGATTCATGCCTTGTATTCCCTTATAAATAGTAGATAAATCTTTTTCCACTTAATCACGATTGTCCATTCCAGGTTTAGGTAGGATTCATTGCATCTGACCTCTTTTCTATTTTAGCTCCCTCTAGAAACTTCCTCTATAATCCTCTTTGAATTTTCCTTGAAATGGATTACCTTGAATTCTATTCCTCGAGCTCATCAAGCTTATCTTCCACATGCTTCACAAATTCCAAGAATTCAACTTGTTGGCTCAGATTCATTGATTTCTTGATCAAACTCATAATATTGTTACTTGGCATTAACTAACTTTTGATGCTAGGTACATACTGTGTTGCATTACATCTACTTACAATTCACTCGACACACACTAAAGTTTACTGATGCTTGACACCAACTAAACTTTACTCGGCTTACACTTTATCACTCAACATATATTGAAACTTCACTTTTCTAGGCTCCAAATGATTTTCTTCTTAGATTGCACTAACTTTTCTTGGCACCTATTGTGTACTTGGTCAAGCTTGGTAGGCACAATTCTTTTTTCTTGTTCTTCTAGACTTAGTGTATCCAACCTTTGCAACCTTAAGTAGATAATCAATACACTATATCATCACTATCTTAACTAATATTTGTAATCTTTTTACATATCATAAGTCAACCTTTTCTCTAGGTGCTCTTGTTACCACATTTGATCAAATCTTCTTCATCAATCAAAAAAATGATAATACTCAATTTACTTAAGCAATTGTCTAACCAGTAGGTAGCAGGTTTGACATCAGTGACTAGACAATGATTGAAACACATTCTCATAGTTGTATCAATCTTCTCTTAACATTCTTCCTCTTTTGCATTGATGGAAAACTAATACCAACAACAATGCCAAAAAGAAAATTATATATTGCATTGAAATATCTCCCTCTATTAGCAACTTCCATCTTCTATATAGGCTACAAAATTCATTCTGTTCTGATCAACAGAAAAACACTCTTTCTTATGAAACAAATAAACACTCTTCATTTATAAATGTGTTGGGCTTCTCCTTCTAAATTTCTCTGATTACTCCCTCTTTTTGATATTCAATTATCTATTTCTCTGTTTGTACTTATTTCTCCCTTAAGAGCATATATCTCTTTCTTTCTATTAGACTACACTTCTCCCTTTGATTTGATATTCTTCATTTCTCTCTCTTTTATTTTCATATTTCTCTTCAGCTTCTAAGTTGACGTTCTTATAATTTCTCCCTCTTTGACAATAATGCCAACCATTTATCATCTCAATATGCAGATGTGAAATTTTTTAAGTTCTCCCTCTATCACCTTACATGTGATCGATATTTTGTTCTAACTCTTTGATTACTTTAGGTAGCTCCTAAAGTAAGATCCACTGCACCAATGTGTTACATATGTCATTCATCTTAGTTGATGTAGGGCATTTATCATGCTTTTTAAACAACTTTGGATAGGGGTATCACCCCTGTTTACCTCTTAGATACTCATGAGCATCCTTAAGTAAAGATTTTTTTGAATATATTAGAAATCTATTCTTTGGTATTCACATATTCCATTTTTACTTCTTTGCCTTGAACCAACTCTCTCAAGTAATGATACTTGATAGCTATATATTTTTGTCTTTATGTGCATCATAGGGTTCTTTGATATATTTATAGCACTTGTGTTATCACGGTAAAGTATAATAGCTTAGTAATTTCCTCCTTCATTCCTTTCACTGTAACAACAACATATTCAACTTTAGAAGTAGATTGAGATATGAAATTTTGTTTCTTACTAGTCCATGTAACTAGTCTCCCCAAGAAAAATGCTCTACCACTTGTACTTTTTTGTCATCAACATTTCCAACCCAATCAATATCTATGTAGGCTCTTAATTCAAATTTCTCATTTTTCTTGTAGTATAGACCAAAGTCCTCTATTCCTTTTATATATCTCATTTTTCTCTTAGTAACCATCAAATGTTTTTCCTTGGGCTTTATAGAGAATCTTGCAACAATCCCAACTAATAATGCAATGCCAAGTCTATTATGAACTACATATTGCAATTTTCCAATCATAGACCTATATAAAGTTTGGTTCACTTCAGTAGATAATCATTCTTTGATAATTTATGTCCTATCACCATAAGTGAGCTAACAAGCTTTGAATCTTCTAATCCAATTTTTTTCAATATTTTCTTCACATACTTGATTGTGTGACATAAATATCATACTGCATTTGATACACTTGCAAGCCAACAAAGAGTTTAATTTCTCCAAATATGGACATCTCAAATTTTGTCCTCATTTCATTAGAAAATGTCTTGCAAAGTACATTTTGTCCTCCAAATATGATATCATCAACAAAAATTTCAGCAAGGAAAATACATTTACCACCTTCAATCTTCAAGTATAAATTATTGTTATCATTAGTCTTCTCAAAACCATTCTTCATAAGAGAATTATGAAGTCTCTCATACCATGCTCTTCGTTCTTTCTTTAAACCATATAAAGCTTTGTGCAATCTATATATCATTTTGTTGTTGTTAGCATCAACAAATCATTCAGGTTGATCATTATAAAACTTTTCTTCTAATATACCATTTAGAAATGTAGACTTCACATTCATTTAGTAAAATGTGAAACCTTTGTATGCAAAGTAAGCAAGTAGAGTTCTTACTCCTTCCAACCTAGCAAGAGGTGCAAATATTTCTCCATAGTCTATTCATTCTTCTTGAGCATATCCCTTGTAAACTAGTCTTACCTTATTTATTGTGACTTCACCATTTTCATCTAACTTGTTTCTGAATACCCACTTGGTACCAATAACATTCTTATCCTTTGGCCTAGGTACAAGTGACCAAGTTTGGTTCTCAATTTGCTCAATCTCTTCTCTCATGGATTGACTTCGATCATCATTTTCTAATGCATCCTTGACTGATTTATGTTCATGCATGCTTAGTAGACATGTATCATTTCTCAACTTGTATTGTGTCATAGGTTTGGCCTCTTTATCTCTAATAATTTGTGTAGCAGGGTGATGTCTTTTGACATACTTTGACAATCTTGGTTTTGCTCTATTTTCTTCATTAGGTCTTTCAACTTTAGAATCATTATGTGCTTCTCTGTTAAGTAAATCATCATTTCTTTCATGTGTACTAATTTCATTATCATAATATACCTCAAGTTCATTTTACAACTTGGCTCCTAATTGTAACTTGGTTTGTGAATGTAGCTTGACATTCACCGTCTATGACTCGGCAATCACTAAAACTTGTTGTTGTTGATTTGCAACTTGATTCACATCAGCATCTACAATCATGTCATCAAAGAGGTATACAAAATATTTTTAATGTTCAAGTTCTTTTGTAAGTTCAGCTTCAAGTACCTCTATATATTCATCAAACTTCACATTTACACTTTCCATAACTTTGTTAGTGTTAGTATTTAAACACTTGTAAGCTTTGCTCCTTGTGGAATAGCCTAAGAATATAACTTCTTCACTTTTAGCATCAAATTTTCCATTCTTATTATCCTTAAGAACATAACACTTGCTTCCAAATACCTTAAAATATTTCACATTGGGTGAGTATCCATACCATAGTTCAAAAGTTTGGAATGAGTACTTTTCTTTACTTGCACACAGTTTAGGGTATAGAAAGTAGTACTTATAGCTTCTCCCCAATAATTCAAAGCAACATTCTTTTCCAACATTAGTGATCTGGCATAATCCATTAGAGATCTATTCCTTCTTTCAACAATCCCATCTTGTGGAGGGATTTTAGGTGCAGAAGTTTGTCTTTTGATTCCTCTATCTAGATGTAAATTTTCCATTTAAACATTTGAAATGCATTAGATTTTTGCTTTAAAAACATAATTGTTATCATCCTTGAATATTCATCAACAAATAGGATAATGTACTCATCACCTTTATAGCTTTGCACATTGATTGGTCCACATAGATTAGTATGAACTAACTCGAGAATTTCTTTTGAAAAGTAAATTTTTCTTTTAAAAATTGATTTATTCATCTTGCCTAATTGATATTGTTTACATATTACATTCTCTAGTTTCTTCAATTTTGGAAAACCTTTGACTCTCTTCATCTTACTAATACTGACCAAATTATCAAAATTAACATGACATAATCTTTTGTGCTATAGACACATGTCATCAAATTATACCACTAGACAAGTAGCATCATTCATGTCAAGATAGAATATATTACGTCTAGTCTAATCACCATTACCAATTATCCCTCATTTAGCATCATATATCTTGGCTTTTATATTTCCAAATTCAACCTTACAACCAACACTATTCAATTGTGATACACTAAGAAAAATGTAATTCAATCCTTCCACATAATAAGCATTATCACAAATGATCTTATGTATCAACTTAATTGACCATTTTCCTTTGATAAGACATGATGCATCATTTCCAAATCTAACACTATTTTCATCATAATGCACAAGGGAATTGAACTTACTTTTATCTCCAATCATGTGATTTGAACATCCACTGTTAATAATTCATCCATCACTCTTATCAATATAAGATACAAGTATGGTTGCCTCATCTTCATTAGAATCATCCTTCATTGCAACATAGACAACTTCATCCTCATGATCATCAAATTCTTCATTAGATTCCTCTTCAACAATGTAGTAGGTTTTCTTTCCCTTGTCTTTGGAATCTTTGTTGTTCTCATCTCTTTTGCTTCTAAATTTGTCTCCACTTCTAGTGTTCTTCTTATCTAGACATCTAGCAGTAATATGACTAGCTTCATTACAACTAAAACATATGATAGGCATCTTACCTTTGTATTTTCCTTTGCCTCTATGAAATCTCTTAGCCAATAGAACTTCAAGTTGTTTAATATCTTCCTCATTTGTATCACTATCACTAGAAACATGTTTTCTCTTTTAATTTTTCCTTTCAATAGATTCTTTCAGTGACAACTTAGCTTTAAAAGAAGATTCAACATTCTCATATTTAACACTATCATAATTAGAGAGTTCAAAAGAAGTAAGCCTTTCTACCAAACCTTCAAGTGTCAAATTAGCACTAGGTATACATCTTAGTTCTTGTATGGCAGAAACTCTAATAGCATAGATGGACAAAAGTGTCCTCAAAACTTTTCTCAACATAATATCATCATCAATTTTACCTTTAGCTCCTTTTATAGCATTTGCAACATATTTTATTCTAGAACAATACTAAATAATATTCTCACCTTCTTCCATTCTTATTTCATCAAACTTACCTCTAAGACTTTTAGATTTGCCTCTAAAAACATTTTTTTCTCCTCTATAGATAGTTTGAAGAGCATCCCACTATTGAAAACAAATTGATATAAGTATGATAAATGTGTTTCAATCATTGTTTTATCACTAATGTCAAACCTACTACTTGTTGGTAAGATAATTTCTTATATGATTTAAGTACTATCATTTGTTTGATTAATGAAGAAGATTTGATCAAATGAGGTAACAATAGCATTTAGAAGAAAGGTTGAGTTATGATATGAGAAGGAGTATAAGAATCAGTTAAGAATGGTGATATTATAGTGTATTGATAATCTACTTAAGGTTGTAAAGGTTGGTTACACTAAGTAAGTTTAGAAGAATAAGTTAAGTGAAGTTTGTCTACCAAGTTTGATTGAGTGGACAGTAGGTGCTATGAAAATTAGTGCAAGCCAAGTAGAAAATTAGTTGGAGCTGAAAAAAGTCAATTTTAGTGTAAGCTGAGTGAAATAGTGTAAGCCGAGAAAAGTTTAGTTGATGTTGAGCACTAGTAAACTTTAGTTTGTACTGAGTGTTTTGACAGTGGATGTCGAGCAACACACTATGTGCCAAGATCAGAAGCTAGTTAATGTTGAGTGTCGACATTATCAAGAAGATAAAGAATTTGATGAATCTATGCCAACAAGTTTGATTTCTTAGGTTATGTGAACCATGGGGAAGATAAGGTTGATGAGTTGGTGGCACAAAATTCATGGTGAGCCATTTTAAAGGTGAATTCAAAGAGAATTGAAGGAAAAGTTTCTAGAAGGGAATGAAATGAAATTAGGGGTAGATTCATTGAATCCTACCTAATCTAACCTAACTCTAAAATAGATGATGGAGGATGAATGACAAAAGATTTTAATTTTCTATATATAAAGATGGTTGGTTAGAAGCAAGGATTGTCATGTGTGAGAACCTAAGGAAGACAAGGAGTCTAGGGTATTGCTTCATTTAGTGACCTAAGATAAGAGACTTCATTGGCAAGAAAAGCAAGAAGGCTTAAGGGTATGGATGCTCGAAGGGTAAACAAGCTATTAGAGATGAAGTGTATGAAACCCAACTAGAATGGAGGATCGAAATAGAGATTTGTAATCTACAAGTGTGTTATAAGTTGTTATCAGATCAAGCCTTACTATTACTCTCTAATCATTGTATTAATTTAGGGTAAATCTTTTAGATTAAGGTTGACCTAACAGTCATTTGTAAATCCTTTAACTGAGTGACATTCCAATTGAATGATCTAAAGTCCTCTAACAAGGCTCACTCCTAACAGGGTGATTGAAATCCTTTAACCATGTCACATTTAATAGTGTGCATTGTAACCTTTAACAAGGTTGGCCTTTAATGGGGCATCACTTCAAAAAGGTAAGAATCAATAGCATGCTACTAGTGGTTTTTTCCAAATTGGCTTTCCATGTTAAATTATTGTGTCAAATGTTTTATTAAATCTATTATGTTTCATGTTTACATTTCTACAAATTGATTTGATAGTAACCTATAAGTTTAAGTGATTGCACTAATGAATGCATGTGTGATGAAAATGTTTTATGGATATGGGTTCACTAAGCTGTGAAAATTTTTGTTTGTACATCTAAACCTTGGATAATTGATTCACCCCCCTCTTAGTTATTCTAAAGAATACCAATAATTGGTATCAGAGCCATCTACTTAAGAGGACTAGTTTGAAGGTACTAGAAGCACACAGATGAAGATGTGAAAAAGAGAAGTGCCCAAGCTTAATAGGGATAAATTTCCTAGATGGAAAATTTTGATTGAGCTACACCTAGGAGATTTTGGAGATGATGCAAAATCTACCATTTTTGTTGAGCATACTGATCCTATTGGAGCCCTAACTATTGAGATTGTAAAAAGAAGAAAGAACACAACTAGACATTATTAGAGATTTCCTTTGCCCAAAGCTATATTGATTTTGATGATATCAAGGGTTGTGATAGTGTAAAGAAAATGTGGGATGCTCTACACACTACTTATGGAGGTGACAAGAATATTCTAAGAGCCAAAGTTGAAAGTCTTAGAGGTAAATTTGATGATATGAAAATGCAAGAAGGTGAGAATATTGCTCAATATTGCTCTATGATAAAAGATGTTGTTATTGCAATAAGAGGAGATACTAGTAAAATAGATGATGATACTATACTAAGAAAAATTTTGAGAATATTGTTGCCCATCTGTGCTATTAGATTTTTTGTAATACAAGAATTGAGATATATGCTAGGGAATGATCTAAATCTTGAAGGTCTGGTAGGTGGGCTCCCTGCTTTTGAGCTATCTAACTTTGATAATTATAGACCTGAAAATATTGAATCTACTTTCAAAGCTAAGCTGTCATTAAAGGAACCTGGTGAGAAGAAGAAGAAAAAAAGAAAAAATATGTGTCAAGTGATAGTGATATAGATGAGGAAGATGTAGATCAACTTCAGGCACTATTAGAAAGGATATTTCATAGAGGTAAAGGCAAGTTTAAAGGTAAGTTACCTATCATGTGTTTCAATTACAATGAGGTTGGTCATATTGTAGCTAGATGTCCAGAAAAGAAGAATTACAGAGGTGGTGACAAGTACAAAAGTAGAAGAGATGACAACAATAAAGAATACAAAGACAAAGATAAGAAGTCTTGCTACATTTTTAAAGAGGAAACAAAAGATGGATCTGAAGATCGTGATGATGAAGTGGTGTATGTTGCAATGAAGGACGAATTTGATAAGGATGAGGCAACTATACTAGTGTCTTGTGTGAACAAGAATGATAGATGGATCATTGACAGAGGGTGTTCACATCACATGATCAAAGATAAAACTCAGTTCATTACCTAGAAATATTATGATGGAAATAGTGTAAGGTTTGGTAATGATGCACTATTTCTGATAAAAGGAAAAGGTTCTATTAAGCTCATAGAAAAGATTTTATGTGACATTGCTTACTATGTTGAAAGACTTAACTATAATTTGTTGAGTGTGTCACAACTAAATAATTTGGGATGTAAGGTTGAGTTTGAGAATAAAATTGCTAAGATATATGATACTAATGGAAAACTAATTGGAAAAGGTGATCAAACTAGAGGTAATCTATTCTACCTTGATATAGAGGATGCTACTTGTTTAGTTATAGAATTTGATGATGTGTAGCTATGGCAGAAGAGGTTATGTCATGTTAATTTTGATAACTTGGTTAGTATCAGTAACATGAGAAGAGTTAGAAGTTTACCTAAGTTGAAAAATCCTAACAATATAATTTGTAAACAATGTTAGTTAGGAAAAATGACAAAATCAACTTTTAAGAGTAAGACTCGTACCTCTAAAGGAATATTAAAAATTGTTCATACTGACTTGTGTGGACTAATTGAAGTGCAAAGCTACAAAGGAGATAAGTATATTATGTTGCTTGTTGATGATTATTCTAGAATGATGAGATTTATGTTTCTAAAATAAAAATTTGATGCTTTCCAAATGTTTAAGTGGTACTTAGCAAGAGTTGAGAAAGAAATAGGTAAAAGCTTGAAATGTTTGAGATTTGACAGAGGAGGAGAATTTACATCAAATGAGTTTGAGGTGTTTTGTAATGACAAAGGAATCAAAAGATAGACATCTACTCCTAAAATCCCTTCACAAAATGAAATTATTGAAAGGAGTAATAGATCTATAATGAATTGTACTAGGACACTTGTGATGGAGAAAAATTTTGCTTTGAAATACTAGAGAGAAGCTATAAGTATAATTATCTATACCTTAAACCATGTACAAGTCAAGAAAGGTATTCATTCAACACCTTTTGAACTATGGTATGGATACTCACTCAATATAAAATATTTTAAGGTATTTGGAAGCAAGTGTTATATTCTCAAAGATTTTAGGAATGGTAAACTAGATGCAAAAAGTGAAGAAGGTATATTTTTTAGTCATTCTGCAAGAAGTAAAGCTTATAAGTGTTTAAATACAAACAATAATAAAGTTGTGAAAAGTGAAAATGTGAAATTTGATGAATATATAGAAGTATATGAGGTTGAACCTATAAAGGAACAAGAAGAATACAAATCATTTGTATACTTTTATGAAGGTATGCCTGTTGAAGAAGATGTTGTAAATCATGTTGCAAACCAACAACAAGTTTTAGTGATTGTTGAGTCACATACTATGAATACTGAGTTGCATTCAGAAACTAAGCTACATTCAAGTGCCAAGTTATAGAATAAAGTCAAGGTGCATTCTAATTATAAGACTAGTGTATATAAAAGAAATCTTGAACTACTTAATAGAGAGGTACATAGTGATTTAGAAGTTGAGAGACCAAATGTAGAAACCAGAGCTGAACCAATATTATCTAAGTATGTCAAGAGACATCATCCTACTACACAAATTATTTGAGATAAAGATGCTAGACCAATAACAAGGAACAAGTTGAGAAATGATACATGTTTTTTGAGCATGAAAAAACCAAAAAAAATGAAAGATGCCTTAGAAGATGTGGACTAGAGTAAAGCCATGGAAGAAGAGATTGAATAAATTGAGAAAAATAAGCTATGGACTCTAGTTTCCAAACTAGAAGAAGAAAATGTGATTGGCACCAAGTGGGTATATAGAAACAAGTTAGATGAAAATGTTGAAGTCACAATGAACAAGGCAAGATTAGTTTGTAAAGGATATGCACAAGAAGATGGGATAGATTATGGAGGGACGTTTGCTCCTATTGCAAGATTGGAAGGAGTAAGAACTTTGCATACAATTTTTTCAAAATTTATCAAATGGATGTTAAGTCTGCATTTTTGAATGGCATATTAGAGGAAGAGGTTTATATAGAACAACTAGAAGGAATTGTTGATGCTAACAACAAAAACATGGTATGTAGACTACACAAAGCTTTATATAATTTGAAGCAAGCACCAAGAGCATGGTATGAGAGACTACATAATTATTGAAGATTAGATTTGAGAGGATTGATGATAACAACAGTCTGTACTTGAAGACAAAGAAAGAAAAAGGTATTTTTTTATCTAAAATTTTGGTCGATGATATTATAGTTGGAGGTCAAGATACTTTATGTAAGGCTTTTATAAATGAAATAAAGCAAGAATTTGAGATGTCTCTGGTTGGAGAGATCAAGTTCTTTGTGAGTTTGCAAGTACATCAGATGAAATATGGTATATACATCACTTAGTCAAAGTATGTAAAGGATATATTGCAAACTTTTGGATTGGGAGATTCCAAGCTAGTAAGTACACCTATGGTGATAGGACATAAATTATCAAAGAATGATGATTAAACTAAGGTGAATCAAACATTATATAGCTCTATGATTGACAAATTATAGTATGTAGTATATAACACACTTGATATTGCATTGTCTATAGGGATAGTTACAAGATTCTCTACTAATCCTAGGGAGAATCACTTGATGGTAGTAAAGAGAATAATGAGATATTTGAAAGGAACAGAGGACTGTGGTCTATACTACAAAAAAAATGATAAATTTGAGTTGAGAGCATATACTGATGTTGATTGGGCTGAAAATATTGATGATAGAAAGAAAACTAGTGGAGGAGCATTTTTCTTAGGCAAAAGCTTAGTTACATGGACTAGCAAGAAACAAAACTACATTTCTCAATCTACTGTTGAAGCTGAATATGTTATTGTTGTGGTAAATTGTACAAACACTATATGGATCAAACAACTACTCAGAGGTATGAAGGAGGAAATCACTGAACTTGTGATAATACAAGTGCTATAAATATATCAAAGAATCCTATGATGCATATAAAGACTAAGCACATTGCAATAAAGTATCATTACTTGACAGAATTAGTTCAAGATAAAGAGGTGAAGATGGAACTACACATTAGTCATAAGCAAGGTGACAAAGGGAGAAACTAAAAATATTCATATCTACATATTAAGATGACATGTCTTTGGCATTGTAATCAAAGAGGGAGAAATTGTTGTCAAGAGAAGTGTACTGAGTTCAAGAAATCATAGATGGAGAAATTTAGATATAGAAGATATAGAACTATGTAATATCTACTCAGAGGGAGAAAGTGTACAAGTATACCTTCTAATTACATCTACCTAGTAAGAGGAAGATAATGCCAAGGAAGATATAACAAGTGATCAAAAGGGAGTCATAAGAATGAGTTGAATGACTGTTTATCAGAACATAATTTTGTAACCTATTTAGAAGATGGAAGTTGCTGATAGAGGGAGAGATTTCAATACAAAGAATTATTTTTGTTGGTCTTACTAATTAAGATTGGTCAGTTTGGTTTTCCATCAATGCCAAAGAGGGAGATTGTTGAAAATAGATTGATACAAGTATGATAAATGTGTTTCAATCATTGTTTTTCACTAATGCCAAACCTGGTACTTGCTGGTAAAACAATTGCTTATATGATTTAAGTACTATCATTTGTTTGATTGATGATCTACTTAATGTTAAGTTTAGAAGAATGAGTTAAACAAAGTTTGTCTTCCAAGCTTGATTGAGTGGATAGTAGGTATTGAGCAATGTTAGTGCAAGCTAAGCAAAAAATTAGTTAGAGCTGAGCAAAGTCAATTTCAATATAATTTGAGTGAAATGTTGTAAGTTGAGTAAAGTTTAGTTGATGTTGAGCACTAGTAAACTTTAGTTCAAGCCAAGTGTTTTGACAATGGATGTTAAGCAATGTAGAATATGTCAAGCATTAGAAGCTAGTTAATGTCAAGTATCAATATTATGAGAAAGATCAAGAATTCAATGAATTTAAGCTGACAAGTTTGATTTCTTGGATTATGTGAACCATGTGGAAGATAAGGTTTATGAGCTAGTGGCACAAGAATTCACAGTGAACCAATTTAAGGGTGAATTCAAAGAGAATTGAAGAATAAGTTTCTAGAAGGGAATAAAATGAAATGGGGGGTATATTCATTGAATCCTACCTAATCTGACCTAACCCTAAAATGAACAATGGAGGATGAATGAAAAAAATATCTCAATTCTCTATTTATAGAGATGGTTGGTTAGAAGCAAGCATTGTCATCTATGAGAACCTAAGGAAGACAAGGAGTCTAGGGTATTGCTTCATTCAGTGACCTAAGAGAAGAGACAACATTACCAAGTAAAGCCAGAAGGCTTAAGGGTATGGATGCTTAAAGGGTGAACAAGCTATCAAAGATGAAGTGTATGAAAGCCAAGTAGAATGGAGGATTGAAACAAAGATTTTTAAAATGTAAGTGTGTTGTAAGTTTTTATCAAATCAAGCCTTAGTATTTCTCTCTAATCATTGTATTAGTGTAGGGTAAATCCTTTGGATTAAGGTTGACCTAATAGTCATTTGTAAACCCTTTAACTGGGTGACATTCTTAGTGAATGATCTAAATTCTTCTAACAAGGTGATTGAAATCCTTTAACTAGGTTACATTTAAAAATGTGCATTGTAATATTTAATAGGCTTGGCCTTTCACAGGGCATCACTTCAGAAGAGTGAAAATGAGTAGCATGTTATTGGTAGTTTTTTCCAAATTGGGTTTCCACATTAAATCATTGTATCAAATGTGTTATTGATTTTTTTATGTTTCATGTTTACATTTTTACAAAATTGATTTGATAGAAACCTACAAGTTTAAGTGATTGTATAATCTAATGGATGCATGCACGATGAAAATATTTTATAAATATGGGTTCACTAAGATGTGAAAAGTTTTATTTGTACATCTAGACCATGGATAACCCCCCTCTTAGTTATTCTAAAGAATTACAACACCCACATCTTCTTTGCAATGTCATAACTCTTGATGCCATCAAACTCAGAATAACTTAGGGTAGATGTAATCTCCAACATTGCTTGATTGTGTTCTTTTTCTTTTTCTTTTTTTTAGATCCTCAACAATTAGGGCTCTAGCAGGGTAAACATATTCAACAACAATAGTAGTTTTTGAATGATCTCTAAGTCCTCCTAGATGTAGCTTCATTAAACTCTTCCATGTAGAAAAGTTCTCCTTATTAATCTTGGGGACCTCTCTCTTAGGAATTTTGACCTTTGACTTATAGTACCTTGAAACTATCTCTCACAAGAAACCAATGCTCTAATACCAATTGTTGGAATAGTTTAGAATAACTGGGGTGGGGGGTGTGAATCAATTATCCAAGGTCCAAAACTCCCAATAAAACTTTTTAGTGCTTAAAAAAACTTATACATATATCTCCTTATCATGTATCTTGCATGCAACCAATATATCTTTCAAAACTTAAACTTGTAGGTTACTATCCTAAGGGGGGGGTGAATCAATTATCCAAGGTCCAAAACTCCAAATAAAACTTTTTAGTGCTTAAAAAAACTTATACATATATCTCCTTATCATGTATCTTGCATGCAACCAATATATCTTTCAAAACTTAAACTTGTAGGTTACTATCCTAAGGGGGGGGTGAATCAATTATCCAAGGTCCAAAACTCCAAATAAAACTTTTTAGTGCTTAAAAAAACTTATACATATATCTCCTTATCATGTATCTTGCATGTAACCAATATATCTTTCAAAACTTAAACTTGTAGGTTACTGTCCTAGGTGAAAATAACTTTGCAAAAATATATACATGAAACATAATAGAATCATTCAGACATATAACACAAGGATTTTACGTGGAAACCCAATTTGGAAAATACCACCAATAACATGCTACTAATTCTCTCTCTTCTAAAGTGATGTCCTATGAAAGGATAACCTTGTTAAAGGTTACAATACACACTACTAAATGTGACCTAGTTAAAGGATTTCAATCACCTTGTTAGGAGTGATCCTTGTTGAGGACTTTAGGCCATTCCATTAGAATGTCACCCAGTTAAAGGATTTACAAATGATCGTTAGATCAACCTTAATCCAAAGGATTTACCCTAAAGTGATACACAATTATTAGAAATTAATAGTAAGGCTTGATCGGATAAAAAATTACAACTCACTTAGAGATTATAGATCACAATTTAGTCCTCCATTATGCTTGGCTTCATTCACTTCAATTCTAATAGCTTGTTCACCCTTCAAGCATTCATCTCCTTAAGCCTTATTGCCTTGCATGCCAATTGCAGACTCTATAGTTTAGCCTCCATATGAAGCAATAACCTAGACTCCTTGTCTAACTTGGGTTCTCACACATGCCAGCTATTGCTTCATGCCTTGTATCCCCTTATAAAGAGAATATAGATCTTTTTTTTGCATTAATCACAATCATCCATTCCAAGGTTAGGTAGGATTCATTAAATCTAACATCTTTTCTATTTTAGCTCCCTCTAGAAACGTCCTTTAGAATTCTCTTTGAATTCACCTTGAAATGGTTTACGTTGAATTATGTGTCTCCATCTCATCAAGCTTTCCTTCCACATGCTTCATAGATTCCAAGAGTTCAACTTGTCATCTAAAATTCATCGATTTGTCGATCAAAATCATAATGTTGTCACTCAACATTAACTAACTTATGATGCTTGATACATACTACATTGCATGACATCTACTAACAATTCACTCGACACACACTAAAGTTTACTAATGCTTGACACCAACTAAAATTTACTCATCTTACATTGTATCACTTGGCATATACTAAAATTTCACTTTTCTCAGATCCAACTGATTTTTTGCTTGGCTCACACTAACTTTTCTCAACACCTACTGCGTAGTCGATCAAGCTTGGTAGACACAATTCTTATTCCTTTTTCTTCTAGACTTAGTATATCCAACATTTACAACCTTAAGTAGATAGTCAATACATTAAATCATCATTATCTTAACTAATCTTTGTACTCCTTTTACAAATCATAATTCAACCTTTTCTCTAGGTTCTCTCGTTATCTCATTTGATCAAATCCTTTTCATCAATCAAACAAATGATAGTACTCAAATCACTTAAGCAATTGCCTTACTAGTAGGTAGCAGGTTTGACATTAGTGAGAAAACAATGATTGAAACACATTCTCATACTTGTATCAATATTTTCTCAACAATGATATCATGATAACCATATTTAACAATATATGTTCAATGCTTTGAATCTCCCAAAATTAATTTATCCAACTATTTCTCAAAGGATAGTGGTCAAGATGAGAGGATCTTGTGGAACTCCTCTTTGTTTATTTCATCAAGAGGGAGGTCATCCAACAATTTCCAAGATCATTTATCACTAAATTCATCATTAATACACTACTCTATAATCACATATTTTCTCACCCTACATGTTTTTAACAATATCCTTAGTTCTAGAGGATAGCTATAGGTTATAATGGGTTGATTTTCCACCCCAAGAGTCTTCCCAAGAGAGGGTGTTATGTCCATTACCAATATTCTATGTCAATTTATCACTAATTAAAAGCCTATAATCCATCATGAAATTGCACTTTCTCGAGCCTTTTGGAGGGTTCTTAACATGAGATGGTTGAATAAGATTTGTGTTACTAGAATATTTGTTGAAGAGTATTTTGTCCTAATTCTTGTTATATTCTTGGTACATTCTCCAAATCAGTTTGGCCCCTAAGGCTGTGTTTTTCCATCTTAGGTCTTCAATACAAAGACCACCATCCTTCTTGGGGTTAAAAGGTTCTCCCATTTTATCAAAGCTAGGTTTTTTTTTTTTTTTTGAAGCTCATTTCCAAAAGAAATTTCTTAGTTTACTATGCAATTTGTTCCTTACACCTTCTAATAAGGGAAGGAAAGAATTCTTATAGGCTAGAATAGATGAAAAAATTAATTTAATCATCATGGTTTTGTCAACATTCATCAAAGATTTCCCTTTTCAACATTTTATTTCTTTGGTCTTATTTAGATAATACATCATCCTAGAGTTTCTCTATGCTAGAACCTTTATCCAAAGGTATCCCTAAATATTTAAATGGAATGAAGCATTTATGATACCCTATTATATTGCAAATTCCTACCTTATAGTATTTGAGGATTGTTCATGAAAGATCTTAGGTTTAGAAGAAATGTCCTTATATCTTGAAGTGGGGAGATAAAAGTCTATTAATTTTTTTAAGTTATGAGCTTCTTTTTCTAAGCTATTCATAGGAAGAAATGTGTCATCGACGAATTGTTCATGTGCAATATTAGGGACACATTATGCTACACATACCACAAGAATTTCTCCTAAGATATGGGCTATGCAAATCAAACTAAAAAAAGGTTCAACCATAATGATGAAAAGCAAAGGATAACTATGATCACCCTGTCTAAGTCCTTGAGATTGTATTCTAAAAATAAATCTCACTTCTATAAACCCGTATGTCCAAAGGATCCCATTGATTAGGAACCTTGAATGGTGGCTTATAGCTTCCTACTTGTAAAGTGAAAGAGAAATATAGAAAATTGGAGTATGGAAAATCTCAAATGAACCAAGAGACTAACCCTTGCAAGGTTCACTTCAAGATAGAAGATTCAATAGAGTAGAAGCAAGAATGCTAGTGTCCAAATAACTTCAAGTTAATGTAGATGAAACCTAAATAGAATAAATGTACAAGACTAAGATAAATAAAGTGAAAGAAAGAAAAATAAACTAACAAGATCAAGATTACTATCCCCTAATTAGACTATGTGAACTAAGCTAATTGAAATAAAGAAAATATTAATCTAAGATTCAAGTGAAGCAAACTAGTATGCAAGTAAAAGAAGTACAAGCCAGTAATCAAAGTGTGAAAAAATAAATGAACCTACAATATCATAAAAATAGCACAAATCTAGGATGTATAAGAGTGTGAGGAAAGATCCTTATTTTAAACATAAATATATTGTAGAGATTAAGAGGAAAATCCAAGGGTAGAGAATGATTCCCAGTGTGACTTTGGTGCACAAGATTCTTAAGAGGCAAAATCAATGCTTATATTTAAGGGGAAAAATATGTATGGATGATATTAAGAGGAAAGAAATATTCTACTCACATTAGAAAGCATACATTCAAGTTCTTGAGAGAATTACATTTTTAAAGGAGTGGAAGAAACTTTGAGCAGGATTATACAAAGGATTTATAATGTAATTGAGGAAGTAATGAATGTTTCAACTTTCTTTACTCCTACTAATGTTCCTTTTACTAAGAATGAGAATGTCAAAGAATGTGGTCAATTTTGAAATATAGGATAAGTAAAAAGGATTCTTTAGGTCAAAGGAAATTGGATAGATCAAATGTTAAATGGATGAATTTGGATTTTGGATTGGTAAAAGCTTAATTTGATGGAGCCTTAGTAAAATCTAGTGCCAAGGTTGGGGTTGGTTTTTTTTCAGATAGTTAGATGAGAATATTATTTCTTTTGGTGTTGTAAGGATAGACAAATCATCAATAACATGGTGGAAGGCCTTGCAACATTTGAAGATTTGAAGTGTGAAAAAATGTTAGGAATCACCTATATTAATTTAGAAGGGGATTCATTATTGATTACTGAATCCATAGAGAAAGATAACATAATGGAATGGCATCCAAACTTGGTGATGAATGTCATTAAAGAGATACTAACTAGTTTCAAGATTTTAATGTTTCTCATATTTGTAGAGAGAGTAATGTGGAAGATAATAAAATTTCTAGATGGGGCCTCTTGTTTTCTAATGTGAATGGCCTCAAATTTGAAATTTGAAATTTTAATAGATAGAGACCTTTTTTATGAAAATATAGTACAATATTTTTATTAAGGGCAATGTGGTAGGTTTTGGTGATGTGGAAAAAGGGTTGGGTGAATATTGTTGTGGAGGATAGAGTGTTATATTATTAAACATTAGTGATGCATGCATATCTATTGAATTTCTTTTTTAGAAAAGAGGAAAGAGTCACATAAAGTTGGTAGAAGGTTTTTGTAGTGGTTTTTAGAATATATAGTTCACTGATATAACTGAGAAGAGGGGGGTGAATTAGTTATTCATCTATTATCACAATTATCAATGTTAAACAATCTTAACCATGTGAAAAATATAAAATGAAACCACAAAAAGATACTCATACACATTAGCACCAAATATGTTAACTAGGGAAACCCTTAATCAAAGGGAAAACTATGATGGGAATGGTACCAACAAGATGATGTACTAATATTAATATTCCTTGTTAGAAGATGGACTATGTTAGGAGTCTATGAATACATTCAATACATATGAGTCCCTATTATGAGACTTTGAATCTCTTTTAGGAGATTCCAACCTAGTTAAGAGTTGTGGAAGACAACTAGAACCACTTCCCAAACAGCTTCAAGGTCAAGACCAATGAACCCACTATCCAAATGATATCTATATTATTCCTTGTTGAATAATAGAATTGGTACTATATTGTTCCTTACTCTTTCTCTATCATGTCAACAAGACCTTTGCTCCTTCCAATCTTGTAACTAGATCACAAATCTCACATTAAATAATCCCTTGGATTGCTTACATGCAGTCCTCAAGCACTCTGCTCATTTTCACACTTCACACTTCTTGCAATGATCACATACACTAAAACACACTACTAACAAGGAAAACATCCTTCCTATATGCCACATCTTCATAATGAGTCCTTGAGTCAGCATTAAAGCTTCATAATTAATTATAATAAGATAATTAATTAATTACAAATATAATAGCACTTTTGGCTCACAATCTATATAAAAATTTATATGTATGATACTAAGGCTTGCAAACTCGCTAATTTCATTAGTTGAGTGTCCTCTATCACTACCTAATTGCACATATCTTCATTATATCTCAGATGTAAGATAGCCATTAAACATCAGGAATTGCTTTCCTAATACTCTATCTCTAAACTTCTCTTTGTAAATTAGGTACAAATTTTGTACATCTTTGACTCAGACTCTGCACACTTAACTACATCATAATAATACTATTCTAAACATGTTCATAACTATGCATCAACAAAAAATCAAACCATTGTCTATACCATCAGGATCTATGTTTGCTACTCAACTTGTCTTTACAAAAACAATGCTATGTTGACATCAATGAAAAACATAGTCATGAATGCAACATGTCAATACTCTCTAATGCTCAGGATACTCCCCCAATTTAGTATCATCAAAATTTATGCTAACAATCTCCCCCTTTGGTATTGATGGAAATATAGATGAAAAACATCTAAGTTACAAGAATACCAAGTAATATTCAGTTGTTGTTGATATTCTCATCTTCTCAAATCCTCTTCATCAAATAAGTCTGGAATCCTCTGAATTGTAGGACTAACATCAACTGTCCACACACTAAATAAATCTCTTTCCATCAATGAAAAATATAGTCATGAATGCAACATACATATCAATACTCTATAATGCTCAGGATACTCCCCTGATGTAGTACCATTAACATTCATGCTAACAATCTCCCCCTTTGACATTGATGGCAACATAGATGAAAAACATCGAAGTTCAAAGAATACCAAGTAATATTTAGTTGCTACTGCTATTCTCATCTTCTCAAATCCTCTTCATCAAACAAGTCTGGAATCCTTTGGATTTTAGGACCAACATTAGCTATCCATACACTAAAAAAATCTCAACATGACAAGTGCACAAAAGTTGCATACTCCTACTTCTTAGACATCAATATTTTTCTTCACACTAAACAATTCTCAATACATCAGTTGTGAATTCCTACTTCTTCTCATGAATCTTTCTAAATCTCTCTAAAGAGATACCACTCCCCCATAACTTAGGAGTTCTTATCCATAACTTAGGTGATTTTTTTTCATGCATATTCTCCCCCATTGACATCAATGTCAAAAGCCTCAATCTCAATGTTACAGCATACCAATTGTTAAATAACAATTGTTAATATGATGCACCAAGCCCTTAATAAGCTTGAGTGTCTAAAGATACTGTTCAATACCAAATACCAAGAGTCCTAAATGAATCAATCCATCACAGATACTCCTCCATATGGGAAGCATTAGCATCCAGTCTAGTTAATCAACAGTGCTCTGTACCACTAGACTGATGCACTCTGCATCGCCTACTCAGAAGTAGGTAGGGGCATAACCCTAAGCATACCTCTCAAGTACTCAAATGTATCTTTAGGAAAAGGATTCATAAAGATATCTGCAATCTAATCTTTACTGCTTACATACTCCAATCTAATCTCCTTTTCTATTGCTTTCTCTCTTAGCACATGATACTTAATAGATATATGCTTAATCTTAGAATGCAATACATGATTCTTAGACATACTCACCGTACTTGTGTTATCACAATAAATGATAACAGGTTCTTCAATCTCGATTCTGATATCCTTCAACATTTGCTTCATCCACATAACTTGATTACAATTATTTTCTATTGCAACATACTCTACCTTAGTTGTACTCTAAGAGATACAATATTGCTTCTTGCTTAACCAAGAAACTAATCTTCTTGCAAGAAATAATTCTCCACCACTGGTGCTCTTTCTATCATCCATATTGCCTACCCAATATGCATCAGTATATCCACATAGAGTGAAATAATTCGATCTGTCATACCAAATTCCATAGTTGGATATCCCTTTCAAATATATGAATATTCTCTTTACTACTGCAAAATGATACTCCTTAGGATCAGCTTGAAATCTAGCTACAATCCCAACTATATTTTCTATATTTGGTCTGGTGTGTATCAAATACTACAAACCGTCAATCATGGATTTGTACTTCTTCTACTCTATTTTAGGTGTCTCATCTCTACTAGATAACTTGTGACTAGTTATCATACGTGTACCAATGGGTTTACAACTTTCTAAACCAAACCTTTTCAACAAATCTTTCAGGTACTTATCTTGTGAAATGAATATACCATCATTATTCTATATAATCTATAATCCTAGGAAAAACTTCATTTCTCCTATCATTCTCATTTCAAATTCATTCTTCATCTCTTCAAAAAATTTATCACTTGCCTCATCATTACCTCCAAAAATGATGTCATCAAAAAAATCATAAAATACCTTTCACCATAGAGTCCTCTTGTTCTAGAGGGACCACTTAGATTTGTGTGAATAATCTCTAGCTTCTCTATGGTAGTGAACTTCTTGCTAGGGAATGATACTTTCTTCTACTTGGCCAAAATACATTCCTTACACACGATATTAGTAGGCTCAACAATCTTAGGCAAGTCTCTAACTACAAAAGTGCTACTAACCTTTACAATATTATCAAAGTTTATGTGATAGAATATTCTATGCCACAACCAACTATTATCCACTTTAGGTACCAAGCATGTCATTTTAGTAGGATTAAACTTAAATACATTACCTCTAGATCTTGTGCAAGTTCCAATTAGTTTACTATCTCTATCTTTGATAATGTAGGTCTTCTTAGTGAACTGCAACTGATAACCCTTGTCCACCAAATGTCTAACACTCAAAAAGTTATGCTTCAATCCATCAAAAAAATAAACATCATCAGTGTTAGTTTTACCATCAAGAGTAATGGATCTGATTCCTATTATATGACAAGTTGCATTGTTACTAACTCTAATAATACCTCCATCATGATTCTTGAACTTAACAAACTTATTCATATCACCAGTCATGTGATGTGAACAACCACTGTCTATTATCCAATCAAATTTGTTTTCCACTTGGGAAACTAGATCTCTTTCTTCTCTAATTTCTCTATCAAGATAATTTTCCTTGATAGCCACAAATCCTAATTCATCATCACTTTCACTTTGACCTTTTTTATCAGATTCTTCATCTTCATTTGCATACAAACAATTTCTATCTTTATCTCTTCTTGGCTTAAACTTTTCCTTATAATTTTTCTCACTTTTAGAACATTTAGATGCATAATAACCAAATTCATTACAAGTCCAACCTTTATATATTTTCTTACCATCTCTTTCTCTTCTCACAAGAAGGGCTACACCTTCCTCAATCTTCTTGTCTTCATCAGATCTGTTGTTGCTAGTAAAATCTTTGCGTGTGTTTGCACTCCTTGTTAGATTAGGTCGAATGTTCAGGACATTGAAAGCTATTTCAACTCTTGCTAGATCTCTAGACTGTCTTAGATCTACTTATACTGATTCCAATCTTACAAGCAACATTTCCTTTTTGAAATCCTTACTGTAGGGCATTACTAACTGAATTATCTGAGGTATAGGTTTGAATGGTGGTGTTAAAATTGTTAAGATCTTCCATATAACTTCATCATCTTCCTTGGTTCCACCATGAGACCGAATTCTTGCAACAATTTTTGATATTCTACCAATATAACTTCTTACAAATTCATCTTCCATCATTTTAGCATCTTGCAATGCACATCTTTGCATGATCATCACCTTCAAGAGTATATTCTAATTCTTTCCAAATTTCATAAGAAGTTTTAAGTAACTTTACCTAATAGTATTCATTCTCTAGAAGAGTTGTTAGTAAAGCTTCTCTTGCTCTCATGTTACATGTGAATAGATCTCTCTCTTCTTTATTGTAACCTTCTAGCTTTTCTTCTTCAATGATTGTCTTCTTACTCTTTGTTAAGTTCCAATATCCTAGAGCCATGCACAAAAAATGAGTCTTCATCTTCTCCTTCCAACTATTATAGTTGGTCCCATCAAATCTAAGACAATCCATTCTAAAAATATTTGACATCGATCTTCCAAAGATGTTAATCTTATCCTTCAAGGAATTGATGCTCTGATACCAACTGTTAGAATATATAATCCACTGATATAAGTTAGAGGGGAAGTGAATCAGTTATCTAACTATTATCACAATTATCAACCTTAAACAATCTTAACCGTGTGAGCAATATAAACTAAAACCACAACAAGATACTCATACACAATAATACTAGATATGTTAACTATGGAAACCCTTGATCAGAGGGAAAACCCCTGTGGGGATGGTACCCACAAGATGATGTACTAATATAAATATTCCTTGTTAGAGGATAAACCCTGTTAGGAGTCTATGAATACATTCAGTACATATGAGTCCCTTTCAGGAGACTTTGAATCCCTGTTAGGAGATTCCAACCTTGTTAGGAGTTGTGGAAGATAGCTACATCCACTGCCCAAACAACTTCAAGGGGAAGACCAATGAACTTACCATCCAAATGATCTCTATATTATTCCTTGCAAAATAATAGAATTGGTAATGTATTTTTCCTACCTCTTTCTATGTCCTATCAACCAGACCTCTGCTCCTTTTGATCTTGTAACCAGATTACAAATCTAGCATTCAATAATCACTTGGATCGTTTATATGCCATCCTCAAGCACTGCACCTTTTGCACTTTGCACTTCTTGAAATGATCACATACACTACAACAAATCACTAACAAGGAAAGCATCTTTCCTTTATACCATATTTTCATAATAATTTGTCGAGTTGGACTTGAGGCTTTCCTAATTAATTACAATAAGATAGTTGATTAATTAAAATTATAATAGCACTATTGACTCATAGTCTATACAAAAATTTGTATGTGTGATACTAAAGCTTGTGTACTCATTAAAATCATCAGTAAATCAAGTATAACTTTCATACATCTTTGACTTAGACTCTACACACTTAACCACATCATTAGGACACTATGTCAAATATGTTTGTAACTACACATCATCATACAATCAAACCATTATCCATACCATCAAGATCTATGTCAGCTACTGAGCCAGTCTTTATAAAAATAATGCTATGTTGACATCAATGACAAACATAGTCATGAATGCAACATGTCAATACTCTCTAATGCTTAGGATACTCCCCCAATGTAGTATCATCAACATTTATGCTAATAGTGGTGCTCATTTAAATAATAAAATTGTCATTTCACTATGCATGGGATTTATCCTATTAGCAATTTGAATATTGATTACTTCTAGGATTTAGTGCCATTTATAGAAGATAGTTAAATTCATTTAAATTGTGTGTGAGAAGGTGCTAGAAAAATGATATGTAGTCAAGGAAGCTAATTTTACTATGTCCACAAAGCTACAATAGAAAGCTCTATTAGGGGCAACTCCTAAGTAGAGGATGAAGGGGTTGCTCAAAATCAGCATGAGGAAGATAGTGAATGCAATGTTTTAAAAGGTGTTGGGGAGTGAATTCCAAGAGCATTGGAAGTGAAAAATTGTTGGATACAATTGTTTAATTGTATGTTGTCCTTGATGTTACACAAATGTCATATTAGTCATCAGATAGAGTCTACCAAGCTCAGTTGGTCAACAAGGCAAAAGACAGAGTCTACTAAGCTCAGTTGGTCAGTAAAGCAAAAGACAAAGGTTACTGAGTTTAGAAGGTTAGGAAAGAAGGTTTAAAGTTCTAACCGATCTTTCATGGACAATGAAGGAAATTCAATTATTATCGAGCTCACTCAATCATCAAGAGAAAATAGTGCATGAAATAGTTCTAACCAAGCTTTCATGGACAGTGAAGGAAATTCAGTTGTTATCGAGCTCACTCGGTCATCAAGAGAAAATAGTGCAAGAAATAGTTCTAACCAAGCTCTCATGGATAGTGAAGGAAATCTAGTTCTTACCGAGTTAACTTGGCAGCCAAAGGATTTTGTAGCTTTTTGTTGTGTTAACCGAGTTAAGATGGTTAACTCAGGAAATTATTTCTAGAAGCAGTATTTACCAAGTAGGGTCAGCCAGTGAAGGATTCATTTATTATTTTGTGAAATAAAATTTATTTGTAATATTTGTAGCTGACTAATATATGGTTTATTGGTAAATGTAACTTGTGAATGAGCCAACTTGATAATCTGAATGGTATATATATAAGGTCAAGCTATGAATTCTAAGTGTGATGGATGTGAATGAGACGAAGGACTAAGAGTGAATTTTGAAGGATGATTAGAGATCATTGAGTAGCAAAGATATATTTGATCAAGAAGGATCTAATAGTGCAGAATGGAGATCTATTATTAGCAAATTTAATTGCATCTTATTTAGGTCAATTCATTGTTACTTTCTAGCCATTGTAGCAGTGATTTCAAATCTCTTAATAGAGTTGGTTTAATAGCCATTTTGTAAATCCTCTAACAAGGTGACAATTTAGTTAAATTGATCTAAAGACCTCTAGCAAGGCCACTCCTAATAGGGTGATTAAATTCTCTAACAGGGTCACACCTAATAGTGTGTATTGTAACCTTTAACAGGGTTGACTCCTAACAGAGCTCACTTTAGAAGAGTGAAAAATTGGTAGCTAGTTAATGGTGGTTTTTTTCATAATGGGTTTCCACATTAAATTTGGTGTCTCTTGTGTTCATTTTATTTAACTTTTGCATACATATTAATTATTATGAATGCTAGATGATCAATGACTAGTTAATCTACCAAGTTATAGAAATCTTACAGTGATCAGTAGTAAATAGGTATTTAAGACATCTAAGGGATCTATGGATTTTTTTTTTGTGGTAACTAATTCACCCCCCCTCTTAGTTACTCCATCTATAATTCCAACAATTGGTATTAGAGCTTTTGGTGCTTGTAGGAAAAGATTTCAAGGATCTAAGCCAAAGGTTAGGATGTCTTATAAGAGGAAAATTTTAAGACTTAATAGGGACAACTTCTTAGCATGGCAAGGGTTGATGAGACTTCATCTAGTTTTCATTGGTGATACAGGGCTAAAGTACCTTGATGAAAAATATGAAGAACCTTTTGGTACATTATCTGTCAATGATATTGTTGAAAAGAAGACTTACAACAACATGATGATAGATATAGCATCTGCTCTGAGTTGTGAAAGATTTGATGACATCAAAGATTGCAAAACTACCTTTGAAATGTGGAACAAGCTGAAGGAGATCTATGGAGGAGATGATAATGTGGGAAGAGCCAAAGCAAAAATTTTGAGAGGACAATTTGATCAAATGAGGATGAGAGAGGATGAAAACATTGCAAAATATGTTGAAAGAGTTAAAACATGTGTTAGTGAAATCAAAGCATCTGGAGGAGATATCAAGGAGGAGATAGTTAAAAGTAAAGTTCTTAGAACTCTACTTCCCATTTATGCAATCAGAGTCTCTGTAATTCAAGAAAGAAGATTTGAAGCAAATCATAAGATAAATTAAGAGGCAATAGTTGGAAGATTGATTGCATTTGAGCTAGACAACTGTGATAATCATATTCCAACTGCTAAGAACATTGAATCAGTATTTGAAGCCAAGCTTTCACTCAAAGAGAAAGGAAAAAGGTTAAAGGATCCTCAATCAGATAGTGATGAAGAATCAGAATAGAGTTCAAATAGTGATCTTGAGGTGGTTGAAGCTCTATTAGCAAGAAAATATTCAAGAGGAAAAGGAAAATACAAAGGTAAAGTTCCTCTAATCTATTTTTCTTGTAAAGAAATTAGACATATTGCTACTAGGTGCCCAAATAAGCAAAAAAAAGATGAGAAGAAAGTTCATAAATGTAATGGTAAGAAAGACTTCAAATCATTCAAGGATAAAGGTAAGAAAACATGTTTTAATGGCTAAAGAGTCTAATGATTTTGATGATGAAGAAGAAGATGAAATTGTTTACATTACTATAAAGGATGAATCTGATAATGATGAAGAAATGGAACTCATTTCTCATGTGAGAAAAAATGATGCATGGATTATAGATAGTGGTTATTCTCAACACATGACTGGTGATAAAAAAAAGTTTGAACACTTTGAAGACTATGATGGTGGCAGTGTAAGATTTGGTAACAATGAACCTTGTAGTATAAGAGGAAAAAGAAGAATCTCATTTACTAAGGAACTTGTATGTGATAATGCATATTGGGTAGAAGGACTAAAGCATAATCTACTCATTGTGGCATAGCAACTCAATAATGGATTCAAAGTGGAATTTATGAATGGAAAAGTAAGATTTTTACATGGCAAAGGAAAGCTGATTGGATTAGGCACTCAAACAAAATGTAACTTGTTTTATCTTGAACTTGGTGAATGTTCATGTTTTATTGCTCAAGTTGAAGAAAGTTGGTTATGGCATAGGAGGTTGTGTCATGTAAACTTTGACAACTTGGTAAAAATAAGTAAATTCAAGAAAGTAAGAGGCATTCCTAACATAAAGAAACCTGAGGTTGGTCTATGCAAGAATTTTCAAATTAGCAAAATGGGAAAAACTAGTTTTAAAAGTAAGAACTATCAGTTTGAAGAAATTTTAGAAATTGTGCATACTAATTTATGTGGACCTATTGGAATTGAAAGTTATATTAGTGAAAAATTCTTCATTCTTTTTGTTGATGATTATTCAAGAATGATGACTGTCACGTACCTAAGCGAGAAATTTGAAGCATTTGAAAAGTTCAAATGCTATTTGGCCAGAGTGGAAAAGGAAACAAGTAAAAGACTAAAATGTTTAAGGTCTACAAGAGGTGGTGAATTTATTTCACATGAATTCAATAACTTTTGTATTGAAAGGAGAATCAAAAGACAAGTCTCAGCACCAGGAACTCTTGAAAAAAATGGAATAGCCAAAAGAAGGAATAGATCTATCATGGACTTTGCAAGAACCTTAATGATTGAGAAAAACATTGCTATCAAATACTTGAAGGAAGCTATCAACACTACAGTTCATACCTTGAACTGAGTATAGCTGAAGAAGGACTCATTCAAGACCCCCTACGAGTTATGGTATGACTACAAACCTAATGTAAGTTACCTAAAAGTATTTGGAAGCAAATGTTACATTTTGAAAGAATCTAGAAAAGGTAAATTTGATGTAAAAGGCGATGAAGGAATATTTTTGGGATATTCTTGCAAAAGTAAAGCATATAGATGTTTGAATCTATCTACTCACAAAGTCATAGAAAGTGCACATGTGAAAGTTAATGAGTTTGCAGAAAGAACTGAAGAAGAAAGAAAAAGAGAACCTAAAGGCTATGCGAGATTTGTTTACATTGAACCTAATACAATACAAAATATACCTATTAATCAGGAATCTTCAACTCTAGAGTCTTTAGTAACCGAGTCACAGGAAGTTCAAACCAAGCTAATACCTACTGAGTTGCAAGAACCTGAGTTACAAATAGAAGCTACTGAATCAACATCTACCAAGCCCAAGCAACCAGATCCAGAACCAGAAGTTGAGATATAGAAGGATAACAATGCAAGTCATTCAAAAGGAAAAGAGCTTGTGTTAGCAAAGTATGTTAGGAAGCATCATGCACCAAATCAGATCATTGGAGACCAATCAGAAGGAAAAATTACAAGAAGTAAGTTAAAAGGCACTTGTTTACTTGTTGATTCTGAACCTAGAAATGTCAAAGATGCATTAGAAAATGAAAGTTGGATTGAAGCTATGAATGAAGAGATAGAACAAATAGAGAAAAATAAAACATGGACTCTTGTACCTAGACCTAAAGATAAAAATGTAATTTGAACTAAGTGGGTATTCAGAAACAAGTTAAATGAAGATAATAAGGTATCAAGGAACAAAGCTAGACTGGTATGCAAAGGATACTCTCAAGAAGAAGGTGTAGAATGTGGTGAGACATTTGCTCCTGTTGCAAGATTGGAAGGTGTCAAAACCTTACTTGCATATGCTGCATAAAAAGGATTCAAAGTTTATCAAATGGATGTCAAGTCAGCATTTCTCAATGGCATATTGAATGAAGAAATTTACATTGAACAGTCTTAAGGTTTTGTTCATCCAAACAAGAAGGACATGGTCTGCAAACTGCATAAACCATTATATGGTCTGAAACAAGCCCCTAGAGCATGGTATGAAAGCTTGCATAACTATCTTATTCAGATTGGTTTTCAAAGAACTAATGATAATAGTAGTTTGTACGTAAAGGAAGGACCAGATAATAAGATTGTTTTAGTAGAGATATTTGTAGATGATACTTTGTTCATAAGAAATGATGATCTTTGCAAAGAATTTTCAGAACAAATGAACAAGAAATTTGAAATGTCAATATTTGGTAAAATCAAATTCTTTGTTGGTCTTCAAATTCAATAGAATAAGAATTTCATCTACATCACTCAATCTGAATACATCAAGGAGATACTAAAAAAGTTTAGTATGGATGACTGCAAACTAGTTGGGACTCCTATGTGTATTGGATTGAAACTTACCAAAGATAATGAATCAAAGGAAGTGGATTAGACATTGTATTGATCTATGATTGGAAAGTTGTAGTATGTAGTGCATACAAGACCAGATATTGCCCTTGCAGTAGGAATTGTGGTAAGATTCTCAACAAAACCAAAATAAAATCACATGATGGCAATCAAAAGGATCATGAGATACTTGAAAAGAATTGAAGATTATGGATTATGGTATAAACTTGGAGGAAATCTAGATTTAAAAGTATTCATTAATGCAGATTGGGCAGGGAATGTTGATGACACAAAGAGTACAAGTGGAGGAGCTTTCTTTCTTGGAAAGAGGTTAGTTTTTTGGACAAGTAAAAAGTAGAACTATACATCCTAGTCCATAGCAGAGGCTGCATATGTTGTAGTAGCAGTAAACTGCTCAAACATTGTATGGTTCAAACAATTATTGGAAGGTATGAAGCAAGAAATCAAAGAACCTGTTATTATGTTTTGTGACAACACAAGTGCAATCAACATATCCAAGAATCCAGTGATGCATTCAAAAACCAAGCATATTGCTATAAAGTATCACTTTGTTAGAGAATTGGTACAAGAAAAGGAAATTAGATTGAAATATGTCCATACAAAGGAACAAATTGCTGACATATTCACAAAGCCTTTACCTAAGGATGAATTCTTTTATCTAAGAGGTAAGCTAGGGGTCATTCCCCTATCTAAAGCTCACTAAAATACAATTTTAGTAATGCATCAACAGGAACAAAATTGAAGATCTATCAGTTGATGCAACAAAATAATGAAGACATTGCATATGAATGAGTGCATCAGGTACAATGCTATTCATTTGATTTGTGTTGTCTTTGGCATGTGTTGTCAAAGAGGGAGAGTATACTATCATATCTTTCTAAAATTTGCATGAAAATGAGAGCTTGTGTAAGAGGGAGAGACTATTATGAAAGAGGGAGATTTCTGTAAAATAAAGATTTGTTTAGACTCATTTTCAAATTTTATTCTGCTATGACATGTTGTGTTTCCATCAATTCCAAAGAGGGAGATTGTTGGATACAATTGTTTAATTGTGTGTTTTCCTTGATGTTACACAAATGTCATATTAGTCATCAAACAAAGTCTACCAAGCTCAGTTGGTCAGCAAGGCAAAAGACAAAGTCTACCGAGCTTAGTTGGTCAGAAAGGCAAAAGACAAAGGTTACTAAGTTCAAAAGGTTAGCAAAGAAGGTTTACAATTCTAACTGAGCTTTCATGGATAGTGAAGGAAATTTAGTTGTTACCGAGCTCACTTGGTCATGAAGAGAAAATAGTGCAGGAAATAGTTCTAACCAAGCTTTCATGGACAATGAAGGAAATTTAGTTGTTACCAAGCTCACTCGATCATCAAGAGAAAATAGTGCAAGAAATAGTTCTAACCGAGCTTTCATGGACAGTGAAGGAAATCTAGTTCTTACCAAGTTAACTCAGTAGCCAAAGGATTTTGCATCTTTTTGCAGTGTTAACCAAGTTAAGATGGTTAACTCAGGAAATTATTTCTAGAAGTAGTATTTACCGAGTAGGGTCAGCCAATGAAGGATTCCATTATTTTGTGAAATAAAGTTTATTTGTAATATTTATAGCTGATTGAGATATGGTTTATTGGTAAATGTAACTTGTGAATGAGCCAAATTGATAATCTAAATGGTATATATATAAGGTCAAGCTATGAATTCTAAGTGTGATGGATGTGAATGAGAAGAAGGACTAAGAGCAAATTTTGAAGGATGATCAGAGATCATTGAGGAGCAAAAAAGCTATATTTGATTAAGAAGGATCTAATAGTGCAAAATGGAGATCTGTTATCAGCAAATTTAGTTGCATCTTATTTAGATCAATTCATTGTTACTTTCTAACCATTGTAGTAGTAATTTCAAATCTCTTAATAGAGTTGGTTTAATAGCCATTTTGTAAATCCTCTAACAAGGTGATAATTTAGTTGAATTGTTTTAAAGACCTCTAGCAAGCCCACTCCTAACAAGGTGATTAAATCCTCTAACAGGGTCACACCTAATAGTGTGTATTGTAACCTTTAACAGGGTTGGCTCCTAACAGGTTTGGGTTTCCAGGTTAAATTTGGTGTCTCTTGTGTTCATTTTATTTAACTTTTGCATGGACATTAATAATTATGAATGCTAGATGATAAGTGACTAGTTAATCTACTGAGTTACAACAATCTTACAATGATCAGCAATAAATACATATTTAAGAAATCTAAGGGATCTGTGGATTTGTTTTTTTGGTAACTGATTCACCCTCTGCCCCCCCAATCCTCTTAGTTACTCCATCTATAATTCCAACAACCTAAATACTATTTCCATGGTGTTGGCATAGAGGCTATAGTTAGAACAAGAGCTAGACACAATGAAGTGGGTTATACATAGCTTATTTGAGAACAATATTTTGTTGGGCATGGAATAGATATTGGAATTTCTTATGCCAAGGTGGCTTACATATCTTTTTAAATCCTTTGCATGGAGGAAGAAGCCCAATAATATGGTTATGTTCCCTTTATTAAGTAGTAGGGGGGAAAAATGAGTCCTATCTGCAAGAGCAATGGGAGGGGTGGCTAGCATTAAAAGTGGAATTGTAGAATTGGGAAAACGGTGTTGCTATGGAGTTTTCTACTTTGGTCACTAGAAGAGGGTTTTCTCAATGCAAAAGTGGTCGAGTGTTTATGATTGTTGCAACCTATCCAACTGTATTATGACAAGGTAGCAAACAAGAACCATTTTTTTGTAATTTTTCCTTGAATGGGGGGTTTTATGTAAATATTTGCAAACAATGGTTAAGATAAGGGAAAGGGGTTAATTTCAACAAACCCAAATGGAAGGCATGGGCTTTTGTTATTTTTTGGATGGTTTGCAAGTTAGTTTTCATAGTTAATGTTAGTAATGAGGGCAAATATTTATGGGTTATCCCATTTAGCAAGACTGGAGAGACACTATTGATAGATGCAATAATGATGAAATCTTGGTCGAGAGGTATTTTGAGTTACGTGTTCTTTATGGTCTCTTTGCAAAGAAAATTTCTAGAATTGAAGGGAGTTTTAGGTTTTTTAATCTTTAGATTAGGCATAACAACAAACTTTGTGTAGTTTCATTTTGGGTTGCAAAGGAATAGAAGTGGTAGTATGATCATAGTTTTGGATTATGGGAGGGTTCTGCTAAAGATTGAATGAATGATCAAACCTAGTTGAGGGCACGCTATTGAAAGTGATGCTGAGAAATTCTAATGTAATTAATGGTTTAATTTTACCCAAATATTGTAATGGGGGACGTCTAGGATTTTAGTATGAGGAGAATGCAGGTCTCTTGAATTGTCTAGTAGATGATGTTCACAGTCTTTATTATACTTGATGCAATCTTCTTTTTCTATTAATAAAATATTATAATGTTACATATCAAAAAAGAGTCTTTTTTATATTTTTAAAGTAGAAAATTCCTTTTATGTGCGCAAATAGGATAAAGAGGATTTTATTTAATTAAAAGGGAGGAATTTCTTCTAATTATATAAAGGCTTAGGATAAGGTGGTCAAACATAAGAAATAATTAAATAAATGATTCAATGTGATTTAATCAAAGAAATATGATTGATAAATATAAAAAATTGATTAACCATAAGATGTAGTCTAGAAAAGAGATTATAAATGATGAAAAAGGGACTTATAATTTAGTACACCATTTTTGGGTGATTACAAAGATATACTAAAAAAATTATTGGGATTCATTTAGAAGAATAGAGATTTTAGGTGTAGATATATAATTAAACCCAAAGGCTTCTAGGCACTCACATAAGAATATCCAATCAACTTTATCATAGGATTTTTGAATGTCTAATTTTGATGGCATGCATGGTTCCTTATAAATTTGATTAGAATAAATAATCTCTTGGATTATAATTATTCCATCAAAAATGGATCGATCTAGTGAATATCGCGTTTGTTCTTTAGAGATATTTTTTGATACTTGAAGGTTTTCAATCTATTTGCTAGTGCTTTGTAAAGGATTTTACAAATAGTATTACAAAAGGCAAAAGGTCTAAAATCTCCCATTTTTTATAATTGGCTTTCTTGGGGATCAATTCTATGAAGGTATTGCTAATTTAGAGAGAAGATTACTGAAATTCCTTGTGGCTTCAATCTCTTTCCAAAGATATTGATTCCACTCCCTTTAATTATTTCTTTCCTTTAATTTTTCAACAAATATCTTAACACTTTTAAGATTTTAATAACTTAAATCAAAATCAAGAACAATATGATTCAAGTAAATAAATAAATATATATATGGGTATGTGTAGGATCATGGTGTGCCAAAAAGTGGTGACGTGAAAAAAAAAAGAGTTTGAAGACGCCTAAAAGCGCTTCAAAATCCGCTCTAACTTTTTTTCACTTATCCAAGAACGAAACCTGGAAGGTAAGGCCAAGCCTTATCGGATATCCGATTTGACATCGAATATCTGATATGATATCGGATATTCAATTTTAAATCGGATATCTGACATGTGACCGGATATCTGATAATTAGAGTAATAATATTACACCGCTATCATTATTATTATTTAATATTAATATTATAATAATTATTATTATAATATAATAGTATGATATATTATTTAATAATAATAATAATATTATTATTATTATTATATTAAATAATATATCATACTATTATATTATAATAATAATATTATTATTATTTAATATATTATAATATATAGTAATGTAATATAATATATATATATATATATAAGATATAATATAATAATAATAAGTAATATCTTATAATATAATATATAATAAAAAAGTATAATATATTATAAATTATAATAATATAATATAATAATAATATTATTATATAATATAATATTTTATATTATAATATATAATAAATTAATATAACATATATAAAATATAATATAAAAATATATAAAGTGTAATATAATGTAATATATGTTATATGTTATATTATATATATTATATTCATTATATCTTATTCTGGCCGTATCAGATATCCGATACTTGCGCATTGGATAAAATAAAATCACAGACCCGCGGGCCCTCATTTTACGCGAATTTGGGGCCAATATTACCATTAGCGATGGGATATCAGATACAAGATTGGATATCAGATATTTAGGTATTTTTTTTTTTCCAACTCATTTTTAACCTAAATTTAATAGATTTTAGGATGATTTTGACAAAAATGGTTAAAATTTAGATTTTTTTTTAATATATATTACGTTTTGTAATTCAATAGGAATGGCTTATCAGAATGATGACACTGAGGTAGGGAATAATATTCCTTGTAACCCACCACCAAATGATCCAGTATCCCCACAAAACCGTCCACCAAATGATCCTCTACCTCCTCAAAACCCTCCTCGAAATGAAGATTTGATAAATGAAAATCTCATTGAGTTGAGAGGTTTGCATAGAACATATAACAATGTACTTGCACTGGCTCCTATGTTATCCACGTTAAACACCATAGTGGATAACATTGAAACCCTTACGAACCAACAAAATGCCGCTCTTAGTTGGTGTGATGAAATGCACTAGATGTTTGATGATGGTTTGGATTATGATGAGGTCACAGCCCTCAACATAACCAAAGATGATTTGGCTAGCCTTTTTGCTAACTCAAAAACGGGTATACCAATTGACCCAAAAAAAACCAAACTATCGATTAAATGGTGCACAAATGACGCCATACGTGCAAATTTTTGGGATTGTTGGTGGATGGTCTTTGATATCCCTCCACATGGAAATTTATACATACCATTTTATTTCCTTAGAAAATTATATGCAAAATTTGTGTTGAAACTTAAAGTGAACTATTGGAGCATGAAGCCCAACATGGGCTTAGGACTAGGAGCTCCTCAGGATAGACCCTCTTCCCAACGGAAGAAACTTAGCAGTTTTGTCCCCCCCACTGATATCTCCACCCCTCCTTGAGTGCAGCATCCAGATATTATGGCAGAGGCTAGCTCTCAGACCATCGGAGCCATTCATAGGCTGAGTAGCCTAATGATATCTCAGGCTAGGTCAATCTTGCCTCATCGTGTTGATGATGTTGGTGCCAGTTCATCATCGGCTAGCTCATCACACGTTTGTGTACCTCACACTTGCATTACATGCAAGAATATTTGCCTGGGTCCCATAGGTGATCTTCTTGAGTATCATTTTGTATTAGACAAGGATACACTAGACGCACGTGCAGAGGCTACAAACCCTAATGCGAGAGAGGAGGGGAATGCAAAGGCATGGACTCCTTCAGTGTCGGCATGTGTATACATTTTTTTGTTATGACATATGCGATTTAAAGTTAATTTTTATAATAGAGTAATTTTAATTTTTAAGCCATACTGACTTTTACATGTATGTGATCTTCATTCATGTTTAGTTGATGACTGAGGAGGAGCTCAGATAGATAGACGATGCTACACTCTCGGCCATTTCATTTGGCCTTGAGACATCTATGGTACATTATGTTGTGTTCTCATTTTTTTTTTCTATTTGATATTGTAGCATATATGGTTGCTAATCTTTCTTTTATCTTGCAGATACCACCTGCCCCGAGGGGACAAAGTGCGGGGGGTGAGCCAGCATGCACTGACAAAGGAAAGGTAATTAGATGTTTTCTATTTGATTAAATATCGATGCATCCTTGTAAAAAATTTGTGGTAATCCCATTTAATTACATTCTTTATTATATATAGGGTGTGGCTACTAGCGATGAGCCTGTACAGATTCGGCGTCCTAGATCATCAGGGATTTCCATTCGCACAGAGAGCCCCATTGTATGTATAAGTATCATTTATTTTTTATTTTTCTTATTGATGCAGAGAAAGTATGATTGTTGTTCCGTACAATTTCTGTGATTTTTTTCATACCAATAATGATTCATGTCTTGCATATGTTCATTACAACTTAAATAGGCTTATATGCACCTATCCAACCGAGCAAGTTGGTTACAAAGGTTTATTTAATCAAACAAATACCAAATTACTACTTTCCCTCCAAAACTAATATGACTGTTTGAATTTGAAATTCAAATTTCAAACTATAGTTTTTATGCATTCCCTAACTTTCTAAACTATTCCATTGACTCAAAATTGGTCATATGGATTTATTAAATGCAACTAAGTATGAAACTATCCTAAGACTACCCCATATGGCTCTTTTGGCCATTTTACATCATGTTGCCCTTAGGTCCTTACTAGGACTTTTATGACTGTTTTCTTTCAAAGTACATTGTTTATTACATAATTCCATTATTGGTTTTAATATATCCCAATTAACAATCAATGATGTCTTTGATCCTCTATCTTCATCTAGAACCAGGGCTCTCTTAGATGATTTAATAGGTGCCCCTGCACCAAACATCCCACCTTCAAAGAAAATCTTGTCCCAAGAGTTAAGGGGTACTATCTTCTTTCCTCCCATCCTTCTAGAGGGATGTTTGCAACTTTGCACCTATAATGTATTACCCTGCACACCTGCATACAAATCATTAGAAACAAAAAGCATTGGATCATTGTTACCAGTCATGGTAACCTTACTGCCTATTGATTGTGAACAGTTATGTTTTATCCTTGACAAAGGCTGAATAACTTGTTGTCTAAGGTCATGCTGACCCTGTCTCTTATCCTCCATGGATATGTTCACTTATTTGTTCACTCTCATGACCAAAGGACACCATACTATTGCTATCATCACTCCTTTTGTTGTCACGGTTTGCTTGTAAGCAGAATTTTGAGTTTTGTCTTGAGCAATCTCATCCTTCATAACCAAAAGAGATGGCTTCAGTCGCAGATCTGTCATATCATGTTTACTCTCCCTCTACTCCTGCAAGTCCACAAACTCTTTCTTGCCAAAACAAATAACTCTTTCCTCATCATGAGCAGTCAAAGGATTTAGCTTAAACTTCACACCATCTTTGTGTACTATATAAACATTTGATGAGCCAAAATGAATAGTGTTCCTTGAGGCTTGCCAAGGCCTTCCAAGGATTACATGGCAGCATGTCATTAGAATGACATCACATATAACTTGATCTTTATATTCTCCTATAGATAAATCCACTATTGCTTGCTCCCTTACAACAATATTTTGTGCATCACTGACCCAAGATGCCCTATATGGTCTATCAATAAGATACTTCTTCAATCCTAGTTTATTTACCATTTCATAAGACACTAAATTATCAAAGGAACCAGAGTCTATTATCATCTTACAAATCTTACCATGGCTCATGCAATTTGTCCTAAAAATGGATGGTCTGGTCTCCTTTTGCTACTACATTTGTGGTCCTCTTCTCACCATCAAAGATTCTCCTTCAAGTTCAGGGTCTGCATTATCGTACTTCATTTCTTCCTTTTCTCCTTGGGTCAAGGTGACTCTCCTCTCCTCCTTCCTGAAATCCACACCTTTCTCAGGGCACTTGAAGGATTGATTACCTACTCATCCACATGTGAAGCATTTACCTATGAAAACACTATTACCTCTTCCACTTCCAAATCTTACTCCCCTGAAACTTCCTCTTGTCTCAGATGTAATCTCTTTTCCTTTATCTTTGTCTTGATTGTTTGAAGTGTCAAACTAACTTCTTACACCTCTTCCTCTCATTGTTCCACCTCGTCTCTGATTTTCTTGCCTCTCATTCTTTCTTTTCAACTTCTCCTTTGCCCGGATTGCCAACTAAAAACATTCTCCAACTGTCCTTGGTACATTCAATCCTATTTCATCTTGAATATTGTACTTGAGGCCATTAATGTATCTAGCCACCTTCTCATCTTCATCTTCTTGTCCTCCCCTAATACTCAGGGTATGGAATTGCTTAGTATAGGACATGACATCCATATCCCTCTGTTTCAAATTGTTCCTTCTTATCTTTATTTGGATTGCTAAATTAGATGACAAGAATTGATTTCTCACCATGGTCTTCATTCTCTCCCAATTTGAAATCTTATTCAATCCCCTTTTGATGCAGAGTCTACAACAACTACCTTCCACAAGCCAATAAATGGCTTTCACAATCCACCTTAGGATTCTAGGACTTCTCACAAGTCCTCTTACCCACTCCGGGTATACTCAACCTCCAAGCCAAACACGGCAATCTGACTTCAAAAGCCTCACCAACTGTCACCAGAAATGGAGACAATCATGGACATACTGTTCCAACCCAAAATCATCAATTTGTTTGGTTCCACCAAACTCTCAACACACCTTTGCACTTCTAGGCCTACAAACCTTGTAGCCTTCCAATTAGCTTCTTTGCACTTTTCTCCTAGTATCCCTTAACATCATAGGGACTTCTCCATAGGTCCAAACACCCTTCTTGGCACCTACAAAGAATCCAAAATCTTTTGGGCTGATCTTGCTCCAACACCCTCCAAACTGCTTCTTGGTACCTAGGCCTAGTTGATCAAGTTAGGCTAGGGCTTCAAGGAAGAATAGGCAAGGTGGGTTCCCAAGACCCAAAACACTTAAGGCAATCTCCAACACACTCAATGCATCCAACTATAGCACTCAAACTAATCAAAAGTGCCTGCAACAATGACTGTCACCGATTACCTTGCAAAAACTGGTCAAGCACATGGGCTTGCTTGACCTAGGGCCGACTTGGAAAAATAGTTGCCCTTCTCTCCAAGCCTCCAACCTCTAGCATTATGTTTCCTAGTCTCCTAACTTGTATATCCCTTAGTTTCAGAGGGTACCACTGGTGGGAATGCAAGTTAGGGATGCATTTGTGGAAGGGTCTAGGAAACAATGTTTTTCAGACCACCTTCTACTAAAATGCAGATAACGTTTAAACCCCAACTCCTTTTTGAGTCAAACCAAAACCAAAAGTTTCCTAACTCACCCCTGCAACTATTTCATACACTTATCAATCATCAAAGTTCCATATGGATCTGTACTAGTGTAACAGCCGAGCAATTACCAGTAAATTTTTAAAAAATTGAAGTTTTTATTATTTTTTCTCCAAACCACCGTACACTCTGATCTCCCCCTTTCAACTGAGATCACATATGACATATATAAAGGTCTACATGACTATTGGAACAACCATATAGGCGTTCCCAACCATAAAAAAAAAAAAAACAACCACTTTTTACTAATATTGTTTAGACTCTAAATACCCTATTCTAAGGCCTTTTGGTCCCATGGAGTCACTTGGTTTATAACCACATCAAAATGCTTGTGGGCCTTACATGTGCCTTTATTACAAAACATAGACCAACTTGTAAAATATGGACCAAACCTTTATTCCAACTTCCTAATCTACTTGAATCTTCGCTTTCATGGAGTGGCAACGTGTCCAGCAACATAGATACTTGTTCCCCCTGCCACATAGGTTAGGTGACTTGCACCACCTTTCCTTTCTCTCATTCTGAACACTAGTCCACCAAGTGAGTGTTGTTCCTCTCAATCTTGCTTTTTCTACTTTTACCTTCTTATTTGCCTCTATGTCTTCAAGATCAAAGTAGTTCTCAAGGGCCTCTATCCACCCTAGCACTTCTTCACTATCCATTTTACCCTGGTATATTGGCAAATCAATATGGTTCTTCCCACCATTACCTTGTACTGCCTTAATGATTCTCATAAATATCCTTTCTTTAGGATCATTTGTTGTCTCATGCTCTTGCCTTGCATTACCAACCTCTTCTTCTTCATGGTTCTCTCCATGATTTCTTCCTCTAACCTCTTCTCCTCTAGGTTCTTGCCTTTCCTTTTCTAAGGATTCTATCCTTGCAATAAGCTACAACCTCTCTCTTCTCATCTATCTTTCTTCCCTCACTCTAGATGCTTCAAGTTCTCTCCTCTCTCTTTTCTCTCTTGCAAACTCTTCTCTCAATTCTTCAAATTCTCTAGGCATTTGATTTTTAGGAGGCATTTTCACAACCAGTTTTCTTCCTTCCCAAGGGCCAAATCACTAATTCTCTGTCTTTCCTCACCAAGAAATCTCTAGACACCACTTATGTACCTTTCAACTCTGGGACACACGAGGAGGAATTAGACACTCCAAGGCTTCAACAAAGGGACCAGCACACTAAGGATGACAAAGACTCCTATGATGACGAAACCTACAACTTATCTACTCCCAAAAGACCTTGTTGATGTTCTGATACCATTTGATGCAGAGGATGGAGGATCTAACCACAAACTTGCAAATTCAAGCACAATATGGACCCAACCCCTATGTTTCAATGATGTTCCCAAATGCACACAATGCCACCAAAGACTCCAAACTTGGATTTACATTCACCAAGTGTTCCCTCCACCTCTACACACCTTAAAAAAACTTCAACCAACATGTTTCTAAGATTTCCAAACCCACAAATCTTTAGTAGATACAAAAGAGACCAGTTTTGCCCTTTACTAGGCTATTCTCTTCTTTGGATCAGCAGCCCCTATTTTCTTGATTTTTCTCCCAAACTTTCCAAAACACCAAAAAAATAAACTATCTTTTCAGATACCCTTTTTTTATTTTTATAACATATCCAAAAATTAGATATCACTCCTTTGGAAAGATTGTACAGAACAGGACAGTTTGTCTCAGAATTAGGCCTAATTAGACCACTTTTACAAAGCAAGTACCCTTCAAACTTGTAATCTGACTTAATACTTTTTCATAGTCTCTATTAATGATCTAAATCAAAGGATTTTCAAGATTATAGGTCTTGGTCACACTCCTAAACACCCAAACTTCAAAACCCTCCTTAAAATGGCTTAAAAACCAGGGCTTGCTTGTTCAAACCCCAAAACTCAATTCTAGAACTTCTCCTTCAGAATTCACCATGCATTTACATATCTAAGATGATATTAACACTCATTCCAATATCATAAAGTACTTACAAAACAAAGGATTCTTCAAGTTTCTCTTGAAAACCAAGCACTTCCATTCAATTTTCTGAGACAGTCCATACAAATCTGACCCTCCAGGCTGTACAATCACAATTTATAAGTTTCAAGGGATGGTCAGTAACCCCCTCAACCACCTCCAATCAGTTTCATTTGTTAACTCTTCATAAAATTTAAATTATGGAGTTTCCCTCCAAAAAACACATAACCATTACTATTCAAATTTCTAACTATTAAACTATGCTTTTAATGGGCTTATTGAATGTTTTGACTTGTCTAATGACAAGATAGGATCATGAAAACCTAAATGAACCTATCAAATGACTCATCTACCATATGAAATCCTAAAATCCTATCTCATGCCCAATTACAACTTTTTTCCACATATAAGTCCAACATTATAACTTTTTATGCTTCCATGAGCCATAATTGGTGCAAGGATTTCCCAATTGACTTCAAGAGATGCTCCATGATCTCTGTAATGCCTTAGATCTTCAATGTTCCCCTGATGAGCATGGGATGCTCCTACATCACTTATCTTCATAAATAAATTCAAAACTAATTTCTGTGATATTAACAACTGTTGGTGTAAATAAGTATTTACTTATTACACTTAACTTAAGTTTTACTTAGGTTAATGCATTATTTAATTATTTTGCATTATTTTATTATTATTTTATGTGAGACACTTAGGAGTTTGTGAACTCTCATTGAGTTACGCAACTCTAATTAGGCACATGGTGTCTACAACATAGGAGTATGCATCATTTACTTAGTTGTCATGGTGACAACACAGTTTTCCGCACTCCTCATTTAGCACATGTTGTCTACTCCACTGATTTCCACGCTACACCATTGTAGTCTTATCCTCACATCATCACACTTATTCCCGTGTTTAATGGAGGATAATCCATATCTAGTGGACATGTGCCTGGTTGTATGACATGTCATGGTGCTAACTTCTAGGCATTCTAGAAGCTCTCCTGAGGCCTTTATATTCAGGCACTCCTAGTGTACTCAGAATATGTTGGTTTTATCCATTATTGAATGAATATCATCATTTTGATCATACTCTGCCTATTTTGGTCTACTGTGTGCTATTGTTGAGTTCTTTTGTTCTTGGGTGAATTCTGGCCTAAGCCAAATTTTTACAACAACTACTATTGTGTATCTCATAGGAGACTCCTAGTGCACATGAGGTTCGATAGGAGAGTTATGTAGATTTGATGATGCGGCCACTCTCTCCTCAGGTGAAGCTTATAATAGTAAGTTTTAGTTTGAATTCATGATTAAATATGTTATAAATTTAGCATTGATGAGTTATAATGTTATAGTATAAATTGTAGATTGATCTGGCAAACGTATTTGAACATATACAGCCCACAATCAGCAAGGTACCATCATTGTCGATGGCATACAAGAGGACTCCTGACTGGCATAGGAGGTCGATGAGAGAGGTATTTATTATAAAATTTTGATAGTATAAATCTTCATTACAAAAAAGATCATTATGCATTTGAGTAATTCAATGTTAGATATAAAGAATCATATAAATTTAGTAGTCTAACTTTTGGTTTTCCTTTTTTGTTTATGTAGGAGGCATCCAATCCACCTAGTGCAACAAAGAGGCTACATTTTGATCATCCACCAGCATGCTAGGATAGTATAGTTGTCGTAGGATGCATCATGAGACATTTTGAGATGGCATATGCCACATTGTATACAGAAACATTGATATTATACATATTTTGATGACATGATCAGCCACATTTTGTATATAGATTTATGTATTTTGATATATATTTGAGTAATTTGTCTATGGATACATGATCTTTGATATATATTTGTATAAAATTTTGTCTATGGATACATGTATTTTGATATATATTTTTGTCATTTATGTGCACAATGATATACATATTAATTTAGTATCTAGTAATGTTCAATTTATCGTGGATCATGTGTGTTGTTCATGTTTATGGAATATCATTAATTTTGATTATGTTTGTTATATTTGATTCAAATGCAATAATTTTTGAATAGCATTTTAACAACCTTTATTATCAAATTTGGATGCAATGTATAATTTGAAGTGCTATCATAACATAAACACACTTGTTAACATCCTACACAAGGTTCAGATAACCCCAAATCTTATTTTAAACTCCACCTTCAACCTTGAAACTAACTCTTGGCTTCAAATCTAATCTCAACACAGTTAATGACTCCAGTCCTCAACCATGGATTCTATTCTCAACCACCAATTCATTCATAGATTCATAATCTTTGATAACTAACACTTCACTTTGTTACTATCCTCATACTACAACTTTTCAATTTCAACAAAACTTCAAAATATATCAACTTAACAGACTTGATTGGACGGTTCATTAATAGCCCTCACGAGCTTTGAGTTATTTTAGGCCTCAACATCACCATCCTATAGCATTCAATGGTTCATCAATAGCCCTCACGAGCTTCGAGTTATGACCCTCGGAAGATCGACCTTGAAATGCACTTAGAGCACCTTGGAGACTCCTTTGTACGGGGTGCCCGCGGACGATGGATGGTCTCCATGGCTTGAACAAGGGTGTCACTAGGGTTCACTCGCCCACTCGAAGCTAATGGTGCTAACAATTTTATGCCAAGATCATCGGTTTCAAAGTTACGCTGTGGTGCACCTATGAACTGAGGCACACTGCAAGTTTTGGCATCGAGCGAGACTGCTATGCTGAATCCAAATGAAATGTGATCTCTTGAAAATGAGATAGGTTATTTTAGGCCTCAGCATCACCATCCTGTAGCATTGATAGTTCATCGATAGCCCTCACGAGCTTCGAGTTATGACCCTTGGAAGATTGACCTCAAAACACACTTAGAGCACCTTGGAGACTCCTCGATACAGGGTGCCCATGGATGATGGATGGTATCTGTGGCCAGAACAAGGGTGTCACAAGGGTTCACCTACCCACCCAGAGCTAATGGAACTGACAATTCGATGCCAAGATTAACCATTTCAAAGTTACACTATGGTGCACCTATGAACTGAGGCACACTGCGAGTTTTGGCATCGAGTGAGATCGTTGTGCCGAATCCAAATGGAATGTGATCTCTCAAAAATGAGATAGGTTATTTTAGGCCTCAGCATCACCATCCTGTAGCATTCAATAGTTCATTGATAGCCCTCACGAGCTCCGAGTTATGACCCTCGAAAGATCGACCTTAAAACGCACTTAGAGCACCTTGGAGACTCCTCGGTATGGGGTGTCCACAAATGATGGATGGTCTCTAGCCAGAACTAGTGTTCCATGTATTGATGTGATAAAAAAGTGCATAGAATGGTTAGTGATTGTGCATACCTCATGTATGCATTACTTGATTTATTTATTTTTGATGAGATGTGGTTGGTATGTGATCGATTAACAAGCTTTCTGGTGTAGAGGATAGGGTGATGGACCCAAGTAACCACCCAAAATGAGCAAGATTGTGGTTGTGTTCCTAGTGACCCTTTTAGGTCCTGATAGGCAAATCCCACAAACAGTCAATTGTAGGATGTTTTTAGGCTTTAATAGGTTTGTTTTAGCCTATCTAACATGTTCCAAACATCATCTTCAAGTTTCAACACCTCTGGAGGTATATTCCAAAAGTGTGCATGTGAAGCCATTAGGTGCCTTGAAGAAGCCTAGAAAACCTTGTGAAATCATTCAACTTTGTGAAGTTATTGTCGTTACCTCCTTGGCTCTACATCAGACTGTTGAGATAATGGGTGTTGCACACATTGCATAATATTGTTATTTTATTATTTTATTTTATTATGTAATGTTGTGCCTAGATGGATGTGCAACATGTAAAGATTCCCATGGAATATTCTTGATGAGTTGTATTGTAACATTGTGATAATATTTTATGTAATTATTTAATATTGGGGAAAAAAAATTAAAAGCCCAATATTAAATGTGGGGTCAGTGGGTTAGGTAGCACATGGTTTTAGCACATGGTTTATGTAATACCACTTAGTGGTTTTGTGGGACTTGCTACTATATAAGCAGCTACAAGGATAGTTGTTGTAGAGTGACAAGGAGAAGACAAAAGGCAAGAGTCGAGCGGGATAAGGCTTGACAGGTTAGCCAAGGGAGCATTTGTGAAGGTTGGAAGCATGGCATGGGATGTGTGGATTCATGCTTGTTCACATAGTTTTCTCGGTTGTGGCTATGGCCATGAAGGCTTCCATGGTTGTATTTCAATGGTATTTTTGCTAAATAATACATGGCGATGGATGCTTTTGGAGGTTGGGTTTTTCCCTCAATGAGGGTTTCCCAGGGTATATCTTTTGTCACAATTTTGTGGGTATGGTGTCTATTCTCTTGCATGTGGATTTTAATTCTGTGTTTATTTTAAATTTATTATGGGTTATGTGGAAACGGTTATATTCTTTATTGCCAAGTTTCCTTACAAGTGGTATCAGAGCTATGGTTTTATTATTGTAACCCTAGATTGAATCCATGGGAATGCATGAGAGGATAAAAGGAAAGGACCAGATATATGAATGATTTATTGCAGATCTTAGAGTTTTGGGTTTTTTGTTATGATGGGATGTTAAAAGATTTGGGCATGTGAAATTGTTGGAGAAAAGGACTTTTTTTTGGATGTCTCATTTTAAATGAGAGTTTTGGGGGGTAGCATGTAGAAATGACCTCCTGGGTAAAAACAGACCTCACCATTGGATCCGGGTCAACATTTCCATAAATTTGGATATATAATATGCCCTAGTTTGGCCATGTTCAGAGGAAATGAAAGAGTTTTTTGGTTTCAGCCAATGATGGCCGTCAAATTTAATCCCATCAGAATTTTTGTCACTGAAAAAAATTAAAAATAAGAATTTGTACTGAAAATGGTAAAAAGATTGTCTTAGTAAAATAGTCATAACTTTCTCTCAGAATATCAGATTTCAGAGTTCTTATAGGCGTTGGAAAGCTAATTCAGAGCACTACAAGATGGTGTAGGTTTGGTTCTATGATTTTGAAATTTTGTTAGGTTTTAAGAGCCCTAAAGTCAGAGGTTATTTATTTTGAGCACGGATTAGGGCATAACTTGGGCATACGGAGTTAGATTTTTGACTTTGAGTAGTCAACGGAAAGCTCTTGGAGAGATTTACACATTGGTTTAGATTTGGTGTAGGTTTGGCATGATTTATTTGGTGATATATTTATTTGAACAGCTTATAGATATATTTTAACTATGGTAACATTGTGAGTTTATGACATTGGAGATTTAAGTTTTGATGTCATTGTATACTTAGTTCATATTCAGATTGGTCTCATGATGATATGGTTATCAATGTTTAGCTTGGATATGTATGATGACTTGTTGGATCTACAAGTTGTGCAGTGTTGTAAGCGGTCTATACTTACAGGTTGCATTTATAGCTTGGTTATGGGTTGTCTTTGCCCATTGATCTTTCATTATTGACGCATATTCAAATTGGTGGCTTGGATTTGGGTTGTCTATGCCCTAAGTCACATGATTTTATCTTCATGTAGAAGGGATGAGATGTTGTTACCAGGTACAGTCATGGTAGAGGATTGTGGTTGACTATGCTGATAGGTTGGACATATTGAGAGCCAAATGCTCGATTCATGGATGTGATCATGGTGTCATGGATTTTGGCATGACATGATTAGTTATATAGGTACATCCTTGATGTTCATTAGCTTGGATTTTCTGATTCAGTTATGGTGGTATATCTTCTTGGTTGAGAATCATGGTTATTTGGTTTCTTTTGAGGAGCTCATGATGTGCACTTTGAGTTCTTTGATGGTTTGATGCCTTGGTTGATTCTCATGGTTAGAGGATGGATTTTTTTCATCATTATGTCATGGATAGCTTGGATACACAGTTTAGTGGGAGCTTGTGATAGTGATGGGGTGACAGTGCAGGATTAGTTCCTAGTTTGGTTTGGATCTTCAAGTAGGAGATGGATTTTATGATGCCATAGGTGACTTGGTACCATGGTTGAGTGGGATTTGTTGGAATTGATTTATTTATTGAGTGTTTGCAGATGTTGGAGGTTTGTCTTAGATCCTATTGCTGTAGAAGCGTCTTTGACATTTGCATGGTGCACTTGTTATCTTCATGGTGTGTAAAGATGGTTAAATCTTGAGGACTCATGGAGTTCTTGGTTATCTTCATGGTGCATGGAGATGATTCTTCCTGGTATGTGGAGATGGTTTTCTTCATGGTGTGTGAAAATGGTTGCATCTTGAGGACTCACAGGGTTCTTGGCAAAGGTGTGGTTGATGCTTTTATTAGCATGTTATCCTTGGTATGAGGATGGTTTCATTATTATGTCATGGTATACTCTTGATACATGTTTAGAGTTGTGACATGTTATGATATGTTCATATGGAGCATGTTATCTCTTTAGTTGAGATGGTAAGATCATGTTGTCATGTTTATGTTCCTGAGGCCATGGTTGGAACTTGGGCATTGATCTTGGTTTAGTTTCTTGGTATTGAGAACATTGATCATAAGCTGGATACTTCATGATATTGCTATGTTGCATTTGGAGTTGGCATGGATTGATTGGTTACAGGTGCTCATGGATACTTAAAGACGGTGGTGATGCTGATTTCTCTTGGATTAGAGAATTATTTGTTGGGATGGTTGATGGTTTCAACAGGAAGTCCGAGGGGCAGTCACCTGATATGGACTCGAGAGGATATTGTTCTTAGATGAGTCTTGGTTGGAGACTTGGGTATCTTGATGAGCATTCTCATTCCCCACTCTTGGTCTACTCGACAGTTTGCTACTTGAGAGGTATAGCCCATTGTTTTTTTCTCAGGTGCATTATATTTATGCTTATCTTTCATGGATATGGATCTTGAGCTATGGTACATGAGTTAGTTCTGGAGGGTTCATTTGAGAGATGGTTTAGCATTGGTTATCTCCATTTGCATTTTTTTTTATTCTGGTTGAGTTTGGGAGATGGTTTTATATTTGGGCATATTCCTTGGATTAGGAATGGTTATTCCTTGGTTTAGGAATGGTTTTATGAGTTTGATCTTCTTGTGAGAGGCTTACATCCATGATTCATTATATGGTATGGTTTGGGTGTTGTTGAGACTTCTTGTTGGGGTTTTATGGAGGAAATCATACTTGCACAATTTACATCTAGAGGTGTGTGTAGAAGGACATGATACAGGTTATGATTTGCATGATTGCATGATTTGAGTATCAATGACTAATAACATTTTAGCATAAACATTTGGATTAAATACCTTCACAAACTTTCATGTTTCATCAACACATGACCCATAGTTCATTTTCACAAAATAAATTCCACATAATTTACCTATAAGATGAGTATATAACACCCATCATAACATAATTTCCAATTTAAGATAGAGTCAAAGCTCAGATTGCATTCTCATAGGACTCAAAACACTACAAAAGGTTTCTAGACTTGCCTTCCACAAGTACGACCCAAAACCACATGCACCCAATTCAATGCAAATATGACAACCTCCCTCAAAATGGGCATAATGAGGATTTTGCTATTAGGAGTTACAATTTTTATTGCAAATTTGTTTGTAAATGGATTCCACAAATGCGTAGGGACCCTACTATTGTTATAAACACCTAGACCGCCTAAAAAATAGGCTTATAGTTGCACCATGGGGTCTTGTATCCATTACAAAAGTAAAAATAATAAGTAAAATATACAATGGAAACCTCACACCATAAAAAATAATGAAATGCATTGACAAGACTTGTAGTAAAAGGCTTACATGTACTTGTAATCATAAAATCACTTTTTCTTTCAATGCCTCATTGCGAATGAGTATTCAAACTTATTGACACATTCCCCAAATTATTTTTTAAGAAATTAAGTATTGTAATTTTTCATCCATTTCCTAGATTTTTCTAATTTGAATAGTTTGATAAACATAGTTTTAATAATCATAATGTCACCTCTATGTCAAATAAGAAAAAAATCAAACTTGTAATAAGATATTTGCAAGCAATTATCTTTACTATAGTTATAAATGCTCTTAAAATTGTCCTTATAGACTTGTATCACATGCAAATATGATTTGCAAGAACTTGTTCAATATCTTCCTCTTATAATTCCTTACAAAGAACCTACCAAAATACAAATTACAATGTGCAACTAATTTAACCTATCTTTTTTGTTATTACAAAAATTATATACAAAAAAAGTTCATATTTTACATCATAATACATCATAAATCTTATGAATTCTCCCAAACACCACCCCCCCCTCCCCAACTCTTCATGATGTACCTACATTCCAATATCATAAAAAAAAATAGTAACTTATTGTATTAAATAAGATAATCATCAGTTCATTGAATCATTATGAAGAAAATAACATAAGAAGTAAATATACCTAGTCGAGTGTTCCAGTAGGGTCCTCTCTCTATTTTAGTGTCTCCAACAGGGCTTTATGATCAGCATTAGCAATAGTAAAAAGTTCTTTTACTTTTGGTCTTCTTTGATGCTTCAACAACTTTACATTTGTTGCTATAATAAGATGTGAATATATGAGAATTATTTTGTGCTTCTGATAGTCTTCGAATGCATGAATTTCGTTCTTTCTAAGTATGTATGTTCATAGCCATGTTCCAGTGACAACCATTGAACCATTAGGATATGTGAATCCATCATCATCTGTGATCGGTTGTGCAAATTTTTGTTTACCTCTTATACAATGTGCTAACCAATAATCGGATTTCTCATCATTCCCCTGTGTTGCAACCAATGCAAAGACATGTCATGGCTGAAGTAGATCTAATAGATGGTTATGCTCAAGTGAACTTTATATGTCATCATTTTTGATAGAGGGTATGACAGTCAATGGAGTAAGATAACATGGAGCCCATGTGTCCACCCACTCACTTGACTCACAATGATCCCAATCACACTGAAAACAACTAGGAAAAAACCAAGCTAGCTGTCATGTCCAAATGGTCCATGTACTAGAATCAGAGCTTCAGAATGAATGCATTTTTGATGAGTCTCTCACTATAGCACAATCTGATCTATTAGCTATGGACCCTTCCTCAACCAACCAAAAGAACCTGCGTACCACTGAATCAAGAGTCCCCCCCTGTGATAATGCTAAACTACACCAATCAACAATGCTATGAGCATCAAGAAGCTCTACTGCTGAAACCTTCAATTGCTCCTTAACTAGAGCTCTCTTCACACATGCCCTTGCTCCATCATGTTCCCCTTTTCCATGGCCAGACTCAAAAAAACTCCAAATATGAGGCACCCCTCTCTCTACGTGCATCCTATACAACCAATAAAACATGCAAGCATTCTTGAATTGACCTGTACAGTTATCTGACCAAATGATATGTTTATCCATAGAAATTGCATGCTCATGTAAGAAATCAAAATAATTCTCGAAACAATGTTGCACAAACTCATGAGAGTGAGATCTATCATCACTCATATAAAAATGATACTCTCTAATAATCTTTCGATTATCTTTCGCACTAATAGGGGCATGTCTATATGTTATGTGAATGAAAATAGCAATCTGAATGGAGTTGTAATACTGAGATTGTGTCTCATTTTGAGATTGCAATGTGTAGTTCTCAGCAAAATCAACAACTGATACAATAGTGCCAATGGGAAAAGTATCCTTACACATTCTAAATTGTTGATCCAACCACTAAGACCTGTGACTATGTCTTGCATACTTGTAGAAAAGATTTTCTTTAAAATTTGAAATAAAACTAGCCACACTGATATCTTTTCCAACCAATTCACATCTAGAACTCTCACCCCCACTCTTCAATGTGTATTTCACTGTTTCATGTACCTTTTTTTTCACTATTGTCTTTCCAAGATCTTGTTCGCACCCCTCATGGAGACATGTGTCAAACTTGGATAAACCACCACATTCTGAACACTTCTCATTTAAGCAAGTATTTCTATAAAAGAAACAATCATCAACTCTACGACATAAAAGTTGATCTAGCAAGTCTCTTGATGATTTTGGAAGCCCATTAGCCCCACAATCCTCCAACATTTCTTTAGTATGCAAAGTAGAACGGATGGAGCATAATAGTTCGTGGTGCATAGAAAACTCAACATGATATTTGCAACATGTATTTCAAATTTTGAGTGGCACACAATAAAATGGCTTCAAAGATTCAAAAGCCCTTTGTGATATATGAAGACTTGGATGACTCTCTCTAAATTGTTTGAACAACATAGTTTTACTTACCTCCAAATACTGTTTAGGATGTGGCATGTGGTCTCTGATGCCAATTCTCAACTTTAACACGTCTTTAGCATTGGGTGATACCCGTGAGTTAGAGTGCCAAAACTGTGTAATTTCTTCCTTCACATCATCGGATAGCTTCTTATCAATACATGGAAGTCTCCCACCAAATGCCCATGTTTCATTTTGAAGAGGATCATCAATTTTCTCTCGTCGATTAAGTGCTCTTCTCAAAGTAGTACAATTTAGATTCAAATCAATAAAAGTTTGTCTCATATATCTACCCTTTCTCAAATGATGACTTACCAAAGAGGTTGTAATAACCCTTCGAGCAGCTCTGTTATCCTTCTCCCTACTATTTTTTCCAATGCTATTGAGAGCACTGAAATTTTTTTTCACAATAATGGCATTTCTTTCCAACTTTTTATTGACACGAATCTTCAATTTGGAAAGCATAGGTCTCATCTTTTGCATCTTTAATAAGTGCATGAAAACTTAACATTGCTCCACCACAGTCTTGTTGTCGAAGAACATGTTATATAGTCTTGTAGCCCATAACCGAATGGTTCTTTCTGATTTTTTTCTTTTCAAATTGGTAATAATCATTTCATCAATTTCAATTATCCATTTTGGTGTTCTAGAACCCTCATTTCAATTATAATTAGGAGATATGTAAGGTTCTTGTGCATTAAATTCCTGTGCATTGTCATGTTCGACATGGTCAATTATGCAATTTGAATTATGACTTGGTAGCATTTCGTCCTTGAAATTTTCATTCTCTAAATTGTCAATTTCGACATTATTATTTTCAATAGGTACATTTTTATTCTCCAACTGTACATATTCATTATCTGACTCTATGATTTCACCTTCGACTAATTTATCGTCAACTTAACTAATATTTATCATACCTTATCTTTTTCTTTGGTGTCCCATTTTGTCCCTTTCCTTATATGCCGCAATGTCTTCATTGGATAACTTCCTTTTGCGTTTAGCCTTTCGACGATTGCTACTCCCCATTCAGATGACAATATTGGACACCTAAGGTTGTATTTTCAAATTTTTTTTGATTGGTTGGGCCTCAAAATGCGACTTTTTATAAAACTCATGAAAAAAAAGTCAAAAAGTGATGTTGTCGGGTATGCAGGGACAGCAAATAAGTTGAAATTTGATGCTAGTAAAATCGGATATCTGATTTTAAATTGAATATCCGATCCAAAATCAGATATCCGATATGTTTCCCATGAAATTTTGGTGAGAAAAAGAGTTTGTGATATGTTTCCCAATTTGACCCATATTATCCATTCAAATATGTCTCTAGGGGTCCATATGTCATCATTTAATGGGTCAAAGGGTGTCATAGGTCACCCTATGACCCTCTTTGAGTCATATAAATGATTCAAATATGTCCTTAGGGGTCCTAGGACCCCTAGGGACATATGTCATCATTTAATGGGTCAAAGGGGTTCATAGGTGACCCTATGACCCCCTATGACCCATATGACTCATTCAAATATATCGCTAGGGGTCTTAGGACACATACAGACATATGTCCTCGTTTAATGGGTCAAAGGGGGTCATAGGTCAACCTATGACCCCCTTTGACCCATATGAACCATTCAAATATGTTCTTAAGGGTCTTAGGACCCCTAGGGACATATGTCATCATTTAATAGGTCAAAGGGGGTCATAAGGTGACCTATGACCCCCTTTGACCCATATTACCCATTCAAATATATCCTTAAGTGTCCTAGGACCCCTAGAGACATATGTCCTCATTTAATGGGTCAAAGGATGTCATTGGTCACCCTATGACTCCCTTTGAGCCATATGAATGATTCGAATATGTCCTTAGGGGTCCTAGGACCCCTATGAACATATGTCATCGTTTAATGGGCCAAAGGGGGTCATAGGGTGACCTATGACCTCCTTTGACCCATTTAATGATGACATATGTCTCTAAAGGTAATATGGGTCATATTTGAATGGGTAATATGGGTCAAAGGCGGTCATAGGTCACCCTATGACCCCCTTTGACCCATATTACCCATTCGAATATGTTCCTAGGGGTCCGAGGACCCCTAGCGACATATGTCATCATTTAATAGGTCAAAGAGGGGTCAAAGAGGGTCATAGGTCACCCTATGACCCCCTTTGACCCATATGAACGATTTGAATATGTCCCTATGGGTCCTAGGACCCCTAGAGACATATGTCGTTGTTTAATGGGTCAAAGGGGGTCATAGGTCACCCTATGAGCTCCTTTCACTTATATGAACGATTTGAATATGTCCTTAAGGGTTCTATGACCCCCTTTCACCCATATGAATGATTTGAATATGTCCCTAAGGGTTCTAGGACCCCTAGCGACATATGTCATCATTTAATGGGTTAAAGGGGGTCATAGGTCCTCTATGACCTCCTTTGACCCATATGAACGATTTGAATATGTCCCTAGGGGTTCTAGGACCCCTAGAGACATATGTCATCGTTTAATGGGTCAAAGGGGGTCATAGGTCACCCTATGGCCCCCTTTGACCCATATGAATGACTTTAATATATCCCTAAGGGTTCTATGACTCCTAGGGATATATGTCATCATTTAATGGGTCAAAAGAGGTCATACATCACCCTATGACCCTCTTTGACCCATATTACCCATTCGAATATGTCCTTAAGGGTCTTAGGACCCCAAGAGACATATGTCATCATTTAATGGGTCAAAGAGGGTCATAGGTCACCCTGTGACCCCTTTTAACTGATATTACCAATTCGAATATGTCCCTAGGGGTCCTAGGACCCCTAAGGACATATGTCATCATTTAAGGGGTCAAAGGGTGTCATAGGTCATTCTATGACCCCCTTTGACCCATATTATCCATTTGAATATGTCCCTAGGGGTCCGAGGATCCCTAGAGACATATGTCATCGTTTAATGGGTCAAAGAGGGTCATAGGTCACACTATGACCCTGTTTGATCCATATGAATAATTTGAATATGTCCTTAGGGTTCCTAAGACCCCTAGGGACATATGTCATCGTTAAATGGGTCAAAGTGGGTCATAGGTCACCCTATCACCCCCTATGACCCATATGACCCATTCAAATATATCCCTAGGGGTCCTAGGACTCATACAGACATATGTCCTTGTTTAATGGGTCAAAGGAGGTCATAGGTCACCCTATGACCCCCTTTGACCCATATGAATGATTTGAATATGTTCCTAAGGGTCCCAGGACCCCTAGGGACATATGTCATCATTTAATGGGTCAAAGGGGGTCATTGGGTGACCTATGACCCACTTTGACCCATGTTACCCATTCAAATATGTCCCTAGGGGTCCTAGGATCCCTAGAGACATATGTTGCCATTTAATGGGTCAAAGGGTGTCATAGGTCACCCTATGACCCCCTTTGAGCCATATGAACAATTCGAATATGTCAGACATATGTCATCATTTAATTGGTCAAAGGGATTCATAGGTCACCCTATGACCCCCTTTGACCATATGAACGATTCGAATATGTCTTTAGGTGTCCTAGGACCCCAAGGGACATGCCATCGTTTAATGGGTCAAAGGGGGTCATAAGTCACCCTATGACCCCCTTTGACCCATATGAACGATTCAAATATGTTTCTAGGGGTCTTAGGACCCCAAGGGACATATGTCGTCATTTAATGGGTTAAAGGAGATCATAGGGTGACCTATGACCCCCTTTAACCGATATGAATGATTCGAATATGTCATTAGGGGTCCTAGGACCCCTAGGGACATATGTCATCCTTTAATGGGTTAAAGGGGGTCATAGGTCACCTATGACTGCCTTTGACCCATATGAATAATTTTAATATGTGCCTAGGGGTCCTAGAGACATATGTCATCGTTTAATGGGTCAAAAGAGGTCATAATTCACCCTATGACCCCCTTTGACCCATATGATCCATTTGAATATGTCCCTAAGGGTCTTAGGACCCCTATGGACATATGTCATCATTTAATGGGTCAAAGAGGGTCATAGGGTGAGGTCACCCTGTGACCCCCTTTGACCCATATTACCCATTTGAATATGTCAGTAGGGGTCCTAGGACCCTTAGGGACATATGTCGTCATTTAATGGGTGAAAGGGCTTTTGACCCATATGAACGATTCGAACCAGATTCTATTCGTAACATGCCAATAAAGGCATGCATGCAGAGTAGTTCGTGCAGAGGTACCTTAGAATAGTAGGGGGGTTGTGGGAACCCTACTATTGTAAAGGAGCTAGAGGTTCTAGAAAAAAGGAGCAGTGGAAGGAATGTGTTGAGATCAGAAAGAACACTAGCAAACTTTGCTGGGCCAACACTGATAGACCTCCTAGCCGTATATGGTGGATAGTGCTGGTGCTATAGCTAACACATTAAGCCACCGCAAGAATGAAACTCTATTACAGTTCACTATCTCCTCCCGCCTTGCTACCCCATGTAGTCTAAGAACCTTACCAGGGCTTGACATGCATCCATGCCCTAAACCAAACATAGGTGTTGTCGTTAGTTCATGCTATTGAAAAGGTGGTCCCTAAGGGGTGCAACCCTCCACTATCTCCCACTCACCCACCTTCTCATGTACATATGTCATCCTTTAATGGGTCAAAGGGGGTCATAGGTCACCTTATGACCCCCTTTGACCCATATGAACGATTTTAATATGTCCTTAGGGGTCCTAGGACTCCTAGGGACATATGTCGTCTTTTAATTGGTCAAACCTATGACCCCCTTTGACCCATATTACCCATTCGAATATGTCTTTAGGGGTTCTAGGACCCCTAGAGAGATATGTCATCATTTAATGGGTCAAAGAGGGTGATAGGTCACCCTATGACTCCCTTTGACTCATAGTACCCATTCGAATATGTCCCTAGGGGTCGTAGGATCCCTAGGGACATTTGTCATCATTTAATCGGTCAAAGGGACCTATGACCCCTTTTGACCCATATTACCTATTCGAATATGTCCCTAGGGTTCCGAGGACCCCTAGAGACATATGTCATCGTTTAATGGGTCAAAGAGGGTCATAGGTCACCCTATGACCCCCTTTGACCCACATGAACAATTTGAATATGTCCCTAGGGGTCCTAGGACCTCTAGAGACATATTTCATCATCTAATGGGTCAAAGGGGTTTATAGGTCACCCTATGACCCCCTTTGACCCATATGAATGATTCAAATATGTCCCTAGGGGTTCTTGGACCCCTAGGGACATATGTCATCATTTAATGGATCAATTTTACCCATATGAACAATTCAAATATGTCCCTAGGGGTTTTAGGACCCCTAGAGACATATGTCATTGTTTAATGGGTCAAAAGGGGTCATAGGTCACCTATGATCCCCTTTGACCCATATGAACGATTCAAATATGTCCCTAGGGCTCCTAGGACTCCTAGAGACATATTTCATCGTTTAATGGGTCAAAAGGGGTCATAGGGTAACCTATGACCCCCTTTGACCCATATGACCCATTCGAATATGTCTAGGATCCCTAGGGACATATTCGAATAGGTCATATGGGTCAAAGAGGGTCATAGGTCACCCTATGACCCCCTTTGACCCATATTACCCATTTGAATATGTTCATATGGGTCTTAGGACCCCTAGGGACATATGTCGTCATTTAATAGGTTAAAGGGGGTCATAGGGTGACCTATGACCCCTTTTGACCCATATGAACGATTTGAATATGTCCCTAGGGGTCTTAGGACCCCTAGGGACATATGTCGTCCTTTAATGGGTCAAAGGGGGTCATAGGTCACCCTATGGTCCCCTTTGACCCATATGAATGATTCGAAGATGTCCTTAGGGATCCTAGTACTCCTAGGGACATATGTCATCGTTTAATGGATCAAAGGGGGTCATAGGTCACCCTATGACCCCCTTTGACCCGTATTACCTATTCGAATATGTCCTTAGGGGTTCTAGGACCCCTAGAGACATATGTCATCATTTAATGGGTCAAAGAGGGTGATAGGTCACCCTATGACTCCCTTTGACCCATAGTACCCATTCAAATATGTCCTAGGGGTTCTATGACCCCTAAGGACATATGTCGTCATTTAGTGGGTCAAAGGGACCTATGACCCCCTTTGACCCATATTACCCATTCAAATATGTCCCTACGGGTCCTAAGACCCCTAGAGACATATGTCATCATTTAATGGGTCAAAGGGGGTCATAGGTCACCCTATGACCCCCTTTGACCCATATGAACGATTCAAATATGTCCCTTGGGGTCCTAGGACCCGTAGGGACATATGTTCTCATTTAATGGGTCAAAAGGGGTCATTGGTCACCCTATGACCCCCTTTGACCCATATTAACCATTGTAATATGTCCCTAGAGGTTGGACCCCTAGGGACATATGTCGTCGTTTAATGCGTCAAAGGGGGTCAATGGTTGACCTGTGACCCCCTTTGACTCATACATATTAATAATATACATATATATTAATAACATACATACATATATATATATATATTACGTTATTATATTTAATGAAAATATTACGTTATTATATATATATTAATAACATACATATTAATATAATATTATATAATAAGTATTATATATATATATATATAAACTACGTTATTATATTTAGTAAAAATAATAATAATATAAATTATATTTATAGATTGTAATAAGATTAACATAATATATTATTATATATTACTAGATTATATCTTATATCTTTACATTACATTATTATATATATAATATATTAAAATACGTCTTTACATAGTAATATAAGTGAAATAATTTATAAATCATAAGTTATAACGTTTAAACCTAATTTTCCCTCCAAAATGGGTTGGGATTTGAAATTTTTCACCCGGAGCATATCGGATATCCGATTTGAGATCGGATATCAATTCTGGATCGGATATCCGATTAGGCTTGGTATTTACCAAGCCTACCCGGTCAACCCAAAAGACGTGTTTAAAGAGGGTTTTAGTGATACTCAGACTTCGGGTAGCCATCTGACAATGTTATTTTGATCGAAATTGAATGAAACGAAAAGGGTTTTTTAATATCGCTCTTTAGATTCCATCAATATAATTTCTGTCAAATTCTGAGTTCGATAAGTATTTATTAGTTAATTATCAATGAAGATTATTGTAAAGTGTTGATTGACATACTGATTGAAAAATAGCTATAACTTTCAAATGAAATAAAATTTTTTAAATCTAAAAGTTGCGTCACATTCTATACTTCGCCTGGTATAAGAAAAAAAAAATTAAATTTGGTAAAATTTTCTATTAGTTAGGGTGGTCAGACACGGGACTTTTTTTTTTCTGAAAAAGTTTTGGTAAAAAATTCATATTTAATTATTTATTTGAAATAAAAATACCAAAAAATATGCGTCACATCTAGGCATGAGTCTACTTTTCATATCTATAATTATATTTAAAAAAATTATGATTTGATTTTAATTAAGGTGGTTAGACATACACCTACTTTTTATTTTCGCCCTGAAATTTTCTTAGTACTGCATTAAAATTCAAACTTTTGACCAATTAATTATTTTTTTCTCATGATAAGGCCTAGTAGTTTAGAAACTACATTCAATTTCTTACAGATTATTTTCTTACAACTTTTTGATATAAAGTCCATAACCACTTCAAAATTATGTGTCAAGTTGACATAAACCTGATTTGTTGATTTTTCGCTGCCACTTAAGGCCATAGTTTGGTACAGCATGATCCTGCACATACCCATGTGTGTGTGTGTGTGTGTGTGTGTGTGTGTGTGTGTGTGTGTGTGTGTGTGTGTGCGTGCGTGCGTGCGTGCGTGCGTGCGTGCGTGCGTGCGTGCGTGCGCGTGTGTGTAAATGAATTTTACATGTAGAAATAGGACAAATGTGATCTCACATACCATATTTTGTCCTGGGTTTTCTGAAAATGAGAGTTGCATACAATAGTCATTCAATTTTTCTAGAAAATGATTTCTCCTTTAAAACCTAGTAGACTTAAACCTATTTTTCCATTTCCAAAATTCAAATTTTTTGTTAGGTCAAACTATACCAAAATATCCTACACCAAAATTAGTCATCACCAAATCTAGAATTTATTTCTTTTGATTTTTCATTCAAATATTTTCATACTAATCCCTTTTTTTTAATCATAATGGATCCATATGGTGGTATATTTTAGACAATGGTAAGTAGGTTTGCAATAAGAAAATTAAACCTGAAGCACTAGAAATCTAAATTTGAGAAATTATATTAAAATAGTATATTCCTAATACAAGAACTGTAGATTCATCACATTGAAAATAATCCCAATTTGAGCATTGCAACTATTCAATTCAAAGAAAATTAAATTGGTGGACATTACAAAATAATAATTATACACACAAAAACTAAATAATTTCAAATATTAACAACTAAGAAGGAAAACTACAAAATTTCATTAAGTAACTTGGTAGATGACCTTATCAAAATCACTGCCGAAATCCCCAACCTAGCTTTGAATCATATTACCTACATCTAACCTTTTCTACACAAAAAGTTATTGAACCATGGTGTAAGCTACAAATTGTATATGTTTATAAGATTAAAAAAATGACTCATTAATTAGTATTTGGTTGAGTGGCAATAGAGATAGCTAGAGCCTCCCATGATTCAATATTCAAACTAAAAAGAAATTTAGAGTTGTAGAAGCCATTAAAAGGGTGTGCATTGTGAGATAGGAATGAACCTCCTACTAAAGACTTTGCATTTACAATGACTCGTGAGAAGTTTACAATATAAGTTTTTGTGAACCTAAGTTATTTGTAACAACTAAGAAATTATACAAGTTAGTTTCAAAAAATGAAAAATGTTTTAGAGATATACAGAAAAACAAATCCTAAATAAAGCTCATACAAAGAACTTTCAAATGTGCTGCAAAAATTCTTTGTTAGTTGTTGTTTTCAACTTCCTTGATTACAACTATGTATATCCAAATAGGTTAAGGGATGCTAAACCATGTAAGCAAGGTGTCATTCATGTAGATCAACAATAAAAGGTTGAGAAAGCATATCCAAAATGCATGCTCATCTAGAATACAGGATTATTTCCAAAATGTAGAAATATATCTCAAAAAATAGTGCCTTATCTCATAGGAAATAATAGAGTTAACAAAGCCTCCAGTCTTGCATGGGACTTATTCAGTCCAAAATATTATAAAAATATATGTTTGCCAATGTGATAGACACATGCTAGATTGATAAATATTATTATAATTACATACCTAGAGAAATATTCATAGGAGGAAGTTAAAGATTTTAAGGCTTTTCTGTAGCCTTATATCATCAACAATTTATAATTTACATAGAATATTACAATCATAAACCACAGATAGTACCTATCCTTTTACCTTATCTTTAAAAAAAAAGTTAACTAAATTGCAAAGGAAAAAAATAGACAATCTCTTTTGTCATGGGTCGGTAATATTGTCAATATTTTCCAAGATATGTGCTACACATTTTATTTAGATTTATTTTATTGATAAGAGGCTGAAGCCAAGATTCATTATTGTTATGTGTTATGAATAATTTTTTATTAGTTATAAAGCTCAAGTAGGCTCAAACCCAAGACCTCCCAGATAAGAGGCTCACAATTTACCAATGTGTTGTAGGCTCTTGCCTACATTTGATTTAGATTTTGTATATGTTCTAGTTTCCAATTTTTTTAAAAATTGAAATAATAGAATATCTAAAAACCTTCGTATATGTCGTAACATTTAACTTATTAGTAGTGTTATTATCTAGAGCCTAATTAGAGTCAAAGGTTAATTGCTTCCCACTTTCTTTATCATATTTCCCCTAAATTTCTTCTATGCAGATATTGAGTTAAGGGATTACACATTGAAATCACTAGATAATAATATTGGACTCATTTGGTGGATCTATACCCAAATTGCCTAGATAAATCTTTTGACTTCTATATGCTTGCATGTACTTTATTCCTTTGTGATATTGATTATATTTCCATGTAATTTTTTTTGTCTTTCTAATCCCAACATGTGGTTTTTAAACGTAAAACTTTGATGATCCTTTTTCAAACATGAATGTCTAAAACTTCCAAAACTCATAATATCATCAATTGGGTAGAAAAACTTGTTCATACTATATCTCACAAAAATGTCGAGCATATGCACTCATTCTATAAAGAAGGAAATTACATAGCATGTAGCTTCATCATCTAAGATTTTTCCAAGCCCATATTGAAAAATATTAACAAGATAGAGAATATGATGAGTTTTTGGAGGATATTCTCATTTTCTACTTATAAGAGAAAGCCCTAAACCCTTATTTTTTGACATTCTTGTTAGAATGCAATGTTAATAGAAAATCTCATCTAAAATTAATAGTAATATCCTCTAAAATAAAGGAAACCTTGAAATAGAAAGAGATTTTCCCAAGCTAATTAAGAAACTAGAATAGAAAATTCAACCTTGGATGACCTTCTCATAAAAATAAAAAAGTCATTCTAGAAATAAATTGATCTTCTTAATAATTTAAACTTCTTGTTAATATAAATAACCACCCCACATGTTAATAATTTTCCTAACTTCAATGAAACATCAATCATCTAAAAAAAGAAAGGGAATACTTAATCTTAACAAAAATTAACTCATCATATCACATTTAAATAACATAAAGATGATTATCCAAAATAACTCATTTGTATCAATTTGTATGATGAATTAGATAATCAAGCCTCCCTCATAACATCAAAAGATAAACCAAGTGAAGGAAATTTAAACAATCCATACCAGATGATAAAGAAATAAAAGTTGTGCCAGGAATTTTTTAAAAATGGAACCATGCCTCATCCTAATTTTTTTAATCTTAATATTAGCATAACCTTAGATAATAGAGGAAAATTTTATAGTTATAGATACCCAAAATATTACCCCTAAAGAGAGCTATTGAAAAGACTAATACTAAATAGTCTAGCATAGGACTATTAAATACTAACAAAACACTATTACTATAAACCAAAAGATGACAAACTAAGAACCTAGATCTAAGTTATGTAGATGCTTGTTGTTCTTCTTTCAAATCAAAATCACTATGCCCCACCTTATCAATAGTTAAAAACCAATCCAAATCTTTCCATTTGGGAATTACCCATACATGCATGATACTCAACAAGAACCACTAGATCCTTTTAATTGTTAGGAAACACTTGACAAATTTATGGTAATTCTCTATCACTAGGATATGCTTCACCCTTATTGGATGATTAACCACACCATAATCACAACACTATGGGATAAACAAATTTGAATCAATGTTCTTCAAAATCACTTTTAGTTTGGTCAAAAGGATTCTTTGAATAAACTCTAGCAATAATCAAATATTGCCTCTTTTTTAGAATCAATATGAAGTATGGTTGAAACAAACATGGAAATGACTTGTGTGTTTGTCATAGGCCTATCTTCTAGCTACAAAAACTCATATTTAATAATCCTTAAAATAGTCTAGATTATCAAACCATGCTTCACTTTTAGGATTTTCTTTAGGCTAAGTTTTGTAATTTTTCCTAGAATGGCATTTCCCTTTTACCAAATTTCATGTGAATGGAAGTATCCATCTTTTACCTTGTCTAAGAGAAATCAGTTTCTAGGAAATATAAGAAGTTCTAAACTTTCCAAATGGGTAAAAAATTTAATTTCATGATTAATTTTTCTAATGTTTCTAAAATTATGGGTAACCAAGGAAACTATGACAAAAATCCCAAGAGAAGAACATCTATATTAATAAAGGAGGCTAGAAACAAGTTCCTCTAATCATGAAAATATTGGAAACTAATCTCCAAAACATCTCATCATTAGTAGATGTGTTTAATGTCACATAATTATATCCATATAAATTTGATAACTCCTTATGACATAAGGAAGGAATGAAGCACTACGGCTAGATGAACACCTAACTATCCAACCACCTCATTGAGTAACAAAACAGAAGAAAAATATATAGAGAACAACACTAAGAAGAGAAGGAACAATAATAATTTACCAATTGATCGAGATATCAACATATATGCCCAATTGTGAGGGCTTTTGGGTCACAACCAAATACAACAACTTCTAGATCCATGATCTAGCTTCAAATTCACTCTTCTAGAAACATCTGCTTTGAACTCTCTCAATCCTTCCTAACCTAAACCTAAAAAAACTTATTTATACTTGCCAAAATGATTCACAAAAGATTCTATATCATTACATAATAGAAAGGCTAACCTTATAACAGTCTACACACATCCCAAGACAAGTTCCTATTATTATATTCATGGTCCAAATTAAATACATAAGTCAGCTCAAAATAAGAATCAATCATGGAAAAACTTAGTCAAAGAAGGAACTAATCATCGAAAAATATCAGGTTCACTTAGCACATGAAGGAACACTCAACCAACACTAGATAGTTTGGCCAATACTAGACAACTTGACAACAATTGGAACTCGACAGTAACTGGAACTTGGAAATAACTAGCCAAATGAACAAGAATTAGTAGGATTACAAGGAAACCTAAGATTCTCCAACATTAGACAACTAAGGTTGAAAGATATGTTACTCCTAAATCATTAAGATGTCACTACCTAAGCTAAATCCAACCTAGATTGATAAATACATGTATCATCTTCAATTGGTTTGTTCTTCCACTTCATGAAATAATCATAGTAATCTTTTCCTCTTGTGCTTTTACAAACTCTCTAATCCAATATATGTTCAACCTCTTCAATCTTCTTCTTAGGATAATCATCTTGTATAAAAAATTCATCATCTAACTCATGATACTTATGCAAATCAATAATATTGAATATACAAGATATATCCATGTCATTAGGTAACTTAACTTTTTAAGCATTACCACTACTAGACTTCCTCAAGATCTTACAAGGTCCAAACTTTTGCATTTTTACCTTACTGTATGTTCCAATAGGAAATTTTCCTTTCTTCAAATGAACCATTACCTCATCATCAACTTCAAAAACATGATGTCTCCTAGACTTATCATCATTCTCCTTATACTTTTGATTACTTTGTTCCAACTTAAACTTCACTTCCTCATGCAAAGACTTCATAAAACTAGCAAAAACATTTCCTGTACTCCTATTTATATAATTATTATATGAAAACTCGGCTTGTTCTAATACAATATCCTAATTACTCAACTTATCTCCAACTAAACATCTCAACAAATTACCCAAGCTTTTGTTCAAAACCTTTGTTTGTCCATCTGTCTATGGATGAAAGTAGAACTAATTTGCAACTCAGTAACCATCTTCTTCCACAAAGTCCTCCAAAAATAACCAAAAAACTTAATGTCTTAGGAATAAATTTTTTAGGTAATCCATGCAATCTAAAAATCTATTTGAAGGAAATCTTAGCAACATGTACAACATCTCATGTCTTCTTACATGGTATGAAATGTTCCATTTTAGAAAATCTATCAACAATAATAATTATGGAATCACACTCTCTTGTTGTCTTAGGTAATCCAACAATAAAATCCATACTGACATCACTCCAAGGTTTCTCAAGAGCATAAATAGGTGCATACAATCTAGTATTCTGACTTACTCCTTTTGCAACTTTACAAATTCCACAACTCCTTCCAAAGTTCTAAATATTATTATACATATGTGGCCAAAAATACTTATCCTTAAGCAAACTTAATGTCTTATCAATTCAAAAATATCTAACCAAACCACCATAATAATTTTTATTAATCCTTAAGCCAACACTGGATAGCTCAACCAACATTGGATAGCTCGAACAATATTGAATGATTCGACAACAACTGGAACCCAACAATAATTGGAACTTGATAGTAATTGGAACTCAACATTAACTGGAAGAATGAGCAAGAATGAGTAGGATTACAAGGGAACCTAGGATGCTCCTACATCATCTTCATATTAGTTGTGATGGTTTTTATTTAATATCCCACTCTTTAAATAAGTGAAGGTGATTTATTTCATTATTTTCTTTATTTATTAGTAGAGCTAGTTCTAGCTTAGCGATAAATATCTTGTTTAAGAGATACCCCACTTAATTCACCCTTCTTTTAAGAAATTGGAGAGGGTTCAACTATTAATAAAGAGATATTGAGGATTAACTTAACTAGAAAACTAATTGAAATAATTGTTAAATCAATGAAGGGTTGTGTAGGCTCTTGGGATAAAAGATAAGGAATTATCAAGCTAACTATACACATTAAGTCATAATTTGATAGGATTCTAGCATGAATGAGCAATAATTGACTCAATGTGCCAAGCTCTATAATGGTTTTAAAAAGAAAAATATAATAGACTCAATCTATTAAAGATTTATAGCTACAATGAAATGACCAACTACTGATTAGATACTAAGAAGCAAGTGATAAAGATTTAATGAACTACTCATTGGTCCATAAATTATTGAGGGGCCTACCTCTTGATTTCCCTCCCTATAAATAATGATCGTATATAAAAAAATTAATTTTTAAAAATTAGTTATAATGTAGATTCTAATTTAGCACATAACTTTCAGTTAGGCATAATTCTTACTCTCATTGCATTGATGACTATTTGGGAATATCCTTCATTGATTAAATTGTTGATCCCTACTTCAACACCCAATTTAAGACAATCTAAGCTTCTAATCTTGCCATTGTACCGGATAAGTTTTCAAGTAGTTTGATCAATTTTACAAGGGTGGAGCCTTTGTCTGACCAAATGATGTAACCCAAACCTTTTTTACCATGATTAACTCTCAAAGATCCATTAAAATTGAGCTTACACCAACCCATTGGTGGAGCCTCTTATTTGTACTAGCTCAACATTAACTTCTATTTATCAACACTATTACCATATTAAGGAGGTATAATTAATTTAGGCCAAGTATTTTTTCATTTGAGCATCTAACATAGGAAAAACTCCTTCTATATGATTAGAATTTAAGAACCTATTATTAAATACTTATATAATACTAGCCTCACTTTTATTAAGTAGACTTGTTCCTTCTAGTTTTTCATTTTGAAAGATTATATTATTTCTTTTTTTCCAAAGTTCTCAAGATACAATATATGGGGACACCACCCATAGGATGTAATAAATATTGATGCCTAAACCTTTTGGCCATGAAGTTAGATTCTCTTGAATATCATTAAGTATAAGAGAAGAACAGTTAAGTTTCTTACATAGCCAAGCCCAAAAATCTAATGTATTTGGAGAACTAACTAATTTACTTAAACCAATCGATAGTCAAAAAAAAAATTTGATAGAAGCTCAAAAGAATATACGAACCTTAGGTAGAAAATTTGCACCCCAACATAGATTTCGAGTGAGGTCTATCTTCTGTCATTGTTTAGAACCCATGATAGCATAATAACCATCATTAACAATATAAGTTCCATGCTTTGGATCTCCCAAAATTAATTTATCTATTTTTTTCTTAAAGGTTATTGGTCAAGATTAGAGGATCTTTCTGAATTCCTCTTTGTCTATTTCAGCAAGAGAGAGGCCATCCAACAATTTCCAAGCTCATTTATCACTAAATTAATCATCAATTCACTACTCTATAATCATAGTCTTTTGCACCCCATAGGTTTTTTATAATATCCTTAGTTCTAGAGGATAGCTTTAGGTTATCAAAGGTCAATAGCCCACCCCAAGAGTCTTCCCAAGATAGGGCATGGTGTCTATTATCAATATTCTAAGGCAATTTATCACTAATTATAGGCCTACAATCCATCACAAAATTCCACTTTCTCAAGCCTTTCGAAGGATGTTTTAACACAAGATGGTTGAAAAAGATTTGTGTTACTAGAATATTTATTGAAGAGTATTTTATCCCACTTCTTGTTAGATTCATGGTACATTCTCAAAATCAGTTTGGCACCTAAGGTTGTATTTTACCATCTTAGATCTTCAATACCAAGACCATCATCCTTCTTGGGGTTACTGGGTTTTCTCATTTTATCAAAGCTAGCTTTTTCTTTTTGAAACTCATTTGCAAAATAAATTTCTTTGTGTACTATATAATTTTTTCCTTATCCCTTTTGATAGGGGAAGGCAAGACATCTAATAAGTTGAAATGGATGATAAAACCAATTCACATTTCCCTTTCCAACATTCCTATTTTTAATACACTATCAGAGAATTTCCCTACTCTAACACCTTCATCCAAGGGTATCCCTAAATATTTACATGGAAGGAAGCCTTTATGATACCCTATTATATTACAAATTCATACCCTATAATTTTGTAGGAGTGTTCATGAAAGATCTTAGATTTAGAAGCATTGACCTTCTATATTGAGGCTAGGAGATAAAAGTCTATTACTTTTTCAAAGTTATGAGCTTGTTTTTCTATGTGTCATCAATGAATTATTGGTGTGAAATATTGGGGACATATTTTTTCACACACACCTCATGAATTTATCTTGAGAAATGGGCTTCATGAATTGATCTACCAAAGGGTTCAACCATAATGATGAAAGAAAAGGGTAAATGTTGTCCCCTCGTCCAAGTGCTTGAGATTATATGCCAAAAATAAAGAAAAAATTTCTAGACCCTTTTATCCAAGGGATCCCATTGATTAGGAACCTTGAATGATGGATTATAGCTTCATAATTGTAAAGTGAAAGTGCAATATAACAATAATATACTATGGTGAATCTCAAATGAACCAATAGAATGACCCTTGAAAGGTTCACTACAAGATGGAAGATTCAATGGAGTAGAAGCAATAATACTAGTGTCCAAATAACTTCAAGTGAATGCAAATGCAAGCTAAATAGAATGAAAGTGCAAGATTAAGCTAAATAAAGTGCAAGAAATCAAACTAAACTAACAAGATCAAGATAACTATCCCATAATTAGACTATGTGATCTAAGCTAATTGTAATAAAAGAAATATTAATCTAAGATTCAAGTGAAGAAAATTGGTATGAAAGTAAAAAGAGTGCAAGTGAGTACTCAAGTGCTCAAGAAAATAAATGAAAGCGATGTAGCATAACAATAGCATGAACCTAGGATATATAAGATAGTGAGGAGAGATCATTCTTTTAAAGATAAATATATTGTAGAGATTAAGAGGAAAAATCAAGGGTACAAAATGATTCCGATTTTGACTTTGGTGCACAAGATTCTCAAGAGGAAAAAACAATGGTTATGTTTAAGAGGAAAAAGATGTGTGGAGGAGATTAAGAGGCAAGATAGATTCCACTCACCTTGGAAACCATGCATTCAAGTGTTTGAATTAGACACATTTTCATAGGTGTGGAAGATCCTTTGCATTGGATTTTATAAAGGATTGATAATGCAATTAAAGAAACAATGGATGCTTTGGTAGTTTTTACTCCTACTAATGTTCCCTTTACTAAGAAGAAGAATGCCAAAGAATGTGCTTGAGTTTGAAATATACGATCAGTAAAAAGGATGCTTCATGTCAGAAGAATTCAGATAGATCAAATGTTAAATGAATGTATCTGGATTATGGATGGGTAAAAATTGATTTTGATGGACTGATAGTAAAATCTAGTGGCAAGGCTGGGATTGGTTTTGATTTCAAACAAATAGATGGGAACAAAATTTCTTTTAGTTTTGTAAGGATAGAAAAAGCATCAAATAACATGGTGAAAGGACTTGCAACATTGGAAGCTTTGAAGTGTGCAAAAGGTTGGGAATCACTTGTATTCATTTAGAAGGGGACTCATTATTGATTAATAAATCCATAGAGTGAGATAACATAATTGAATGACATCTAAAACTGGTGGTGAATGTCATTAAAGAGATATTGAATGGTTTCAAGATTTTAAAGTTTCTCATATTTCTAGAGAGGGTAATGTGGAAGCTAATAAACTTTCTAAATGGGCCCTCTTGTTTTTGTTAAAGTATGTATCTTTAGATTAGACAAATCTCTATGATCAATTATATGAGAATACATACATATGTATATATATACCAATATGTTATTCATATTGATACACACACACACACACACACATGTATGTAACCCTCATTACATAGTATTCTGCACATTATAATCACTACATATAAGTTGATGATCACATATATTCATTTGAGATCATGCCTCAGTTATAATTGAAACATATTCTTATCCTTATTTGATCATTGTTGATCTTCATTATAACAATATCAAGATGAGATAGTAACAACTCTATTATGGTTTTTAGTGCATGGTTTTTAGTAATACAAATATTTTGAAGTAAATTAGATCCATTTCCATTGGATTTTGAACCTACAAATAAAATCGTGCATCAATCAGTATTATTATGAAATTTGATAGAAAGTTTACATGGTATTAGAGCCTAAGTAAGGAAAGATCTTATTAAGTTTAAGAGATCAGGTTTTCACATTGAGTTGCAATCTCTTACTATTCTTCAAAATGAAAAATATGTTAAGATTTGAAAATTTTCTTAAAAGTAGTGACCAATTTGAATCTTGGAAACTTTAAATAATGATGCTACTAAAAGAGAAAAATTAGGATCCTTTGTAAAAGAAGAAAAGGAAGAACCAAAAGATGATAACAAAGAAAACTCTTTGGATTGAGAATAATGAGAAAGCCATGAAAATAATATTGGATTTTTTTTTGAGATCATATAGTACCTATTGTGGTAAAATATGTAACAATATAGCACATGTTTAAAGCCCTTGAAAATGCATTTATAGTAAATAACACTAGCAAGAAACTTTCTTTTAAAAGACAAATGAATAATATTAGCATGAATAAAGGAGAATTAGTAAATACCTTCTTCATGAGAATCACTGAATTGAGAAATCAATTATCTTCAGTTGGTTATCAGATTGACAATCAAGATTTATCCCTAATAAAATTAGGAGGACTATCAAATTCTTGGGAGTCATTTGTACAAGGTATAAATGCAAGATCTAAACTTCCAAAATTAGATTGATTAAGATCTAATTGTCTTCAAGAAGAGCTGAGATTAATGACTAAAGGAAAAAAAAGACTATAGATGAAGACATACATGTTATTAACACCAACTCTTATAAGAAGGGTAAGAAGAAGAACTCCAAAAGAAAAAGAAACTTTCATGGAAAAGGACTTTCAAAACAGAAGAAAGACCTGTCTAAAATTCAATGTTTTAGATGTGATCAATATGGACATTATGCTCTAAATTGTCCTAATTTATCAAAACTTCAAGAATCATTTTCCAAAACTAATAAATCAATCAAAGGTCAAGATCTTGAGAAGTATGCCTTCTACTCAGGTTTGTCTAGTCAAATATTAACCAAGTCCAACACTTGGATAGTTGATAGTGGATCTTCAAGATACATAACTAGATATCAAGATAATCTAGAAAATACGTAAATAAAAGCGTATGAAGAATTTACAATAGAGGATGATTCTACATATTTTGTAAAAGGAATTAGGACTTGCACCATCCATTTAAAATTAGGAAAATCAATTCATCTTTCTAGAGTTCTATATGTACCAGGTATTAAAAGGAACTTTATATCTATATCAGCACTTGAAGATGATGGTTATAGATTTGCATTCATGGAAGGTAAAGTACTAGCATGGGAAAAGAATTCAACTATAAAGAAGGCTCAAACTATAGGAGTAAGATAAGGATTGCTATATGAGCTTTGCACTTAGACAAATCATGCACTTGTTCATGGGACCTCAGATTCAAATGAAATCTAGCATCAAAAATTAGGTGATATCAACTTTTGTGCCCTAACATCTATGGAGAAGTTGGTAACTAGAATGCCAAAATTAAGTGATATTCAAAATGAATCTTGTAAAGGTTGTACCTAGGGGAAAAACACTAAAAAATCATTTCCTCATAGTTTGAGAAAAACTAAAGATGTGTTAGAGCTAGTACACTCTTACCTATGTGGACTCATGTCAACACCATCCTTATGAAGTTTTTTGTACTATGTGATATTTGTTGATGACTTTTTGAGGAAGACATGGATATAATTTCTTAAAGAATTCAAAAATATCAATGAAAACCCTCAGGAAAGAAAATTAAAATTCTAAGAATAGATAATGGAAAAGAATACACTTTTGAAATATTTAAAGAATTTTACAAACTTTCTAGTATTAAGAGGGAGTTTACAATTCCCTACAACACACGATAGAATGGAGTTGTTGAAAGAAAAAATATAACTATTGTAGAAGCTACAAGGGCTATGATATATGATCAAAACTTGAGCATGTCATTTGGGTTGAAGCATCTAATATATCAGTCTATATTCAAAATAGATGTCCTCACTCATATCTAGAAAAAAAAAATCTTCTAAAAAAGCCTTTCAGGTATGAAACCTAACATTATTCATTTGAGGATATGTGGATGTCATGTGTATGTTCATGTACCTAAGGAGAAAAGGAAAAAATTAGAACCTACTAGAAGGAATAATTATTGGTTTTAGTGAAATAGTAAAGGGTTATTAAATCTACATACCTTGACAAAAACAAATAGAACTCAGTAGAGATGTCATCTTTGAAGAAGACATCACCTTCAAAAGAGCCAAAATTTTGGATGAACTAGATATGGATGATTCAATCCATTCCCAAGAAGAGGTTCCTACTTCTGAGATTTAAAGGGAGTACCCTAAATAGACTTCAAATGAAAATGAGATCCTTCTAGAGACTCAAGAAGAGAGTCATGAAAATAATTCTAAGAGACCACTTTGGGAACGAAAAATAATAGAGGAAGGAGATGAATTTCTAGCACCTATAGGGACATTCAAAGAAAGTAAACAACCTCACATATTAATATAAAATGCATTCATATGTGAGATTCAAAACTCTAAATCTTCTAATGCTTTTGAAGCTCTCAAGAATTATGTTTAGAAAGATGCAATGGTAGAAGAATATTAGTTAATACTAAAAAATGATGTTTGTGACATAGTTCCTAGACCTAAAGGAAAAAAATTTCTCTTATCCAAATGGCTCTTCATAGTTAAGTATGCTATAGATAGTAGCATTGAAAAACATAAAGCCTATTTTGTGGCTAGAGGATTCTCTCAAAAGGAAGGAATAGAATTTGAAGAATCTTTTACACCAGTTGCTAGGTTTACTTCAGTTAGAGTTGTGATAGCCATTATAGCTACTAAAGGTTGGAAAATTCATCAAATGGATGTGAAAAATGCCTTTCTAAATGGAACTATTGAGGAAGAAGTATACTTAGAGAAACTTGGAGGGTTTGTGACTCATGATGTTGCTTCTTATGTGTGTGAATTTAAAAAGGCTCTATATGGACTCAAATAGGCTCCCTGAGCTTGGTATGAAAGGATTGAAAAATATCTACTAAGTCTTTGATTCTCCAAGAATGATGTTGATCAAAATATTTATTTTAAAGTAACTATAGGTGAGATGTTGATTCTAGTACTTTATGTTGATGACCTTCTGATTATAGGAGAAGACCACCTCATTAATCAGTGTAAGAAAGAATTGACTTCTAGATTTGACATGAAGGACTTAGGGATTCTTCATTATTTCCTTAAATTAGAAGTTCATTAGAAGTTAGGAAACTTCTTTCTAAATCAAAAGAAGTATACAGTCGATATTCTAAAATGACTTGGAATGTAGAACTATCTATTAGAGTAAAGTGTTAATTTAATTTAATTTATTATATTACCTTTACTCCCTTCTTAAGATTTCACTCTATGCACTTTGTATTTCCATTTAATAATTAATTAGTAATAATTAAATGTCATTTACCTCTTCGAGTTTCCCTTTTAGGTTTTCAATCTCCTTCTATAAGGATTGATTTTTTGCAATTATCTCTCATCTTTTCAGTCTAATAATATAGTTTTCATATTTTCAGAGAAAACCTTATCTCTTCTTTTCTTTTTCTTCTTTCTGACAAGTTCTTGCATGCAAGTGGTCTTTGGGTTTTGTGGATTTGTATTGTGTACTGCTCAAATCATACATGATATCAGAGATTGATATGTTATAGCTTGTTCACTATTTAGAAAAAAAGGAGGGTTTGAAAAAATGGATTTGACATTTTTTAGGTATTTTCTATGAAAATGGGGGGATCTCTAATTTTGGGAGTAGTTTGAGGCCAAATAGACCTCACAGTAGGATCCAGAAGGCATCAAAACCCCTATTTTCCTATAAAATTTATCAAATTTGGATATAGTTGGAATCTGAGGCAAAATAATATTGCTTCCAAATTGAGCACATTTCTCGAGGCTATATTTTTAAATTTTTGATATGCAAATCGAGATTACTCAACTCGTAAATCAAGATTTTCTTGCACATAAATCAATATTTTTTAGTTCAAAAATCAATATTTTTGGCTCACATATCAAGATTTTTTGGCACGCAAATCAAGATTTTTGGCACATAAATCAAGAATTTTGGCACACAAATCAAGATTTTACAGGCAAATCAAGATTTTTTGGTGCACATATCAAGATTTTTGCATGCAAATTGAGGTACTTTTGTATGAAAATCAATGTACTTTGGCATGAATCCTAAGGCATTTGGTACCTATTTTTCACTTGAAGTCAGATGATCCTTTCTATCTTTTGGGGATTGTAACTTGCTCATTTTAGCTCCATTTTTTGATCCAAAAGAAGTGTCAAAAAACTCTTCTCAAGCCCTATCTAGATTCTTTTTCATTTTCATCAGTAATTCTCAAAGGTACATATGATTTTCAACTGAATTTTTTTGCTATCTTCTTATTTACGCATTCCTTCTAGTAGTTGGGGTTTAGTTTTTGCATTGTGGGGGGTGTTTTGCATTATTATTTCTATTATTTACATTAGTAAACAAGAATTTTCACAAAAAATATCCAACACCTTCTATAATAATGGTCGAGACCTCTTCTTGTCTAGAACTTCTAATCCCTTATAACTATCACACATGGAATACCTTGATGACACAACTTCTCTATTCAAAAGGGTTGTGTTCTTGTTTAGATATAGTGCAACTAGTTTTACAGAGGCTTTTTAAGGTCATGCAATACAAGAAAAAGATGGATGAGGTAATAGGGTTGATTTCTTTATAGGTATCTGATAGTCTACAGTTTCATATTAATGGGTGCAATACTCCTCTAGCTATGCGGACCAAGCTTGAAGGCTTGTTTTTTATGGTGAATGAGTTTAGGGCACTTTAGATTGAGGTAGATCTTACCTCTCTTATACTAGATTTGTTTCCTTCCATTGAGGACTTCTTGATGAAATTCAATCAATAGATATCTTTATTGCAGGGTTGTGCAAAAATCGATACTAACACTTAACGCATCTACCTAATTTTTTCTAAGCTTCGTGGAATCTTTCAGATTTTTGTTTCTACCTTCTATTCCACGAAAGATGATTTGGGTAATATATTTACCATGCCATCCTTTGAGGTTTTTTGTGATCATTTGACTTGAGATCAAGCTAAGCTCTCTTAGTTGGATTCTCTCATAGGCTCATAGACTTATGCCTTGGTAGCTTGACCATTTTTAGAGACGAAGGAGAAGACACATAAATCTCATTCTATAGAGTCTTAGATTAACTCTAGCACTCATAGTTCATTAGGACCACCTCATCCTAAGGGGGGTAAACCAAAGCTAGAAAGACCAAAGTGTGCTTATTGTAATTAGCCTAATCATGATGAGTCACATTTCTATGAGAAGAAGTTAAATGGACATGCCAAATAGGTTTCAAATTTGACAGCTCTCCTTCATAAGAGAAACATTGATATTCCTTCTACTTCCCACATATCATCTTCATCATCATCATTTCAGTTAGATGGCAAAGATATAAGAATGGTCATGCACTATGTGCAACTACTATTCCATATTCTTCTAGATGGTTTCCAGATTTAGGTGCTTCACGCCATATGACATCTTCTTAGGATTTGTTCTTTTCTTTTGAGGTTTCTCCTACTCCAAACATTTTCATGGGAGACAATACTTGTTGATCTTAGATTGGTTTTGACAAGTGAGTGTCAACAGACTTAAGCCATTTACTTAGTTCATGCCAAACTAGTAATACATGTTGAGCACAACATGTAAATATTAGACCATGTCAAGTTGCAATGAGTGCCAAGTCACTCAAGTGTTGAGCATATAGACCATGCCAAGTGATTTAGGAGTTGAGTGATAGTGGATGTTGAGTAGTGTAGGTGCAGAGTTAGGGCAAAAATATAGTGCATGCCAAGCATCAATGACTTCATATGCCAAGTGAAATAGTTTTGACATACTTATTTGTAATGGCACAAACAATTATATAAACCATTTTTAAGTCAACTTAAGGATAGATTATGATCTTTTGGAGATAAGGATGAATCTATATTTGGATTCCTTATGCAATAACATGCAACCAATCAGAATATGGGAAGATTTAAGTGTAAAAATGGATGAATCTCAATCATAGATTCATACCTAACCTTAAGCCACCTAAGTCTTCTTAACAAGGATGAAGCCCTAAACTCTTAATGGGTAGGTAATTGAATTGGAGGAGTGAACAAGATAGTTTGCAAAGAATTCAAGGTGACTTAGAAGTAAGAGTGAATTGCAAAATTAGTTAGAGAAGAATAGAGGATAGAGAAAAGGATACAACATTGAGACATTTAATCATGAAGGATCAATTGGACATTATGTAGAGGTGATATGTCATTAGGAAAGCAAGTACCAATCGTAGGACCTATGCTGAGACATTTTAATAGATTATTTTAGTCAAATCTCTTAAGTAGAGTAGTCATAATAGGCTATATGAAATCCTTTGATAGGGTGTTTACTTAGTTGTAAGTTGAAAGCCTCTAACCAGGAACACTTCTAATAGGGTGTTGAAATCCTCTAACAAGGTGAGACCAAACAGTCTTTGTAAGTCTTTAATAGGGCATGCCTTTCCCACAGCAGACCATGATTCATGGTCAAATCATTATAACCTTAATTGGATACAATTTATTGCTGTAGTAGTGAAGATTTGTGGGTTTCATCCCCACTCTAGTTTTACCATCTCACTTCAAGGGTTTTTAGGTAATCATATCTGGTGGTATGTGTGTGATTGACTACATTTTAACATGATTTGGATGCATATGCTTTACATGTTATTTTAGTTTATCTATTGAATGAATGAGATGGATGTGTGGTGAAAAAGTTTTATGGGTTCATGTTTAAACTATTGATTCACACCCCCCCTTAGAAGTTTATTCTTTCCACTTGTAATTCCAACAATTGGTATCGTAGCCTTATTCTCTAAAGGAGAAGCTTTGCAACTTTGAGGAAAGATCTTGAAATGGAAGTCTACAAGTTGGGAAAAACTATTGAGAGCTAGAAGATTGAAATACATTTTATACTACATCAACTAAATGAAGCAAGAGAAGCTTTTAAGAGTTCCTTGAAGAGAAGGAAAGATATTTCTATTGTGGATAATGACACACAATACAAAGAGATAAACACTAATAAGCTATTTGTAGATGGAAACTCAAATGAATTTGATGCAGCAGTTGCAGATATAATGGAAAAGAACAAAATTCAATCTAAGGAAATCAAAAATCTTAAGCTAGAACAAGAATCACAAGCTATACTACTATGTGAGGTGATTGAACAAGAAAAGAAAACCACAAAAGACAAAGCCATGGTTGAAGAAGACAAAAGAATTCTAGCAAACAGATTGGAAGAGAAATCAATAAAACTGACCAAGATTTCCAACATGCAATTGGACACTCTAAGTCAAAAGATGAATGCCAACTATGAACTAAATGTAAAAGACATTGAGATAACTACATTGAAGTTATAGAATGAGCAATTTCAGAGTGACTTGAAAAGAGAAAAGGAGTTTGCTAAAATTCTCAACAAACCAAATGAAGCCATCAAATACTTTGAGCAATTATTGAGATCCCCTAGATCCAACAATGATACATCAGGATTGGGCTACATAAACATTGAAGAAGGAGAATCATCCAAAATTACTGAAGAAAGGAACATCAAAGGTAAGAACTCCAAACCTACTTGTCATAATTTTTGTAAGAAAAGACATATTGCTAATGTGTGTAGGAGAAAGAATACAAATTAGAATGTCAAACTTAAGAACATGACTCATTATCATAAGTGCAACAAGAAAGGTCATTAGACACATGAATGTAGATCTAAGACTAGGCATAAAAGATTTGAAGGATATTGCTACAACTATTAGAAGTATGGACATAGAGCTTTTGAATGCAGATCTAAATCCATGTGGTCATCAAACAAGTAAGCAAAGGTAAGAAGCTATTGGAAGTTTTATAATTGGGATTATAATACAAGATATAGTTGTCATTATTGTCAAGAATATGGACATGTTCCTGAGAATTATATTAGGACACACTTCAGATGTAACTACAAAAGGTGGTTGAGTCAAACCACATGTTTTAGTTGTTTAAAGACTAGTCATATTAGTAAGCATTCTCCAAGTAGGTCAAAAGCACCAAATTGTGAATTTGATAAAGGCAAAGTCAAGGTAGATGTTGAATACATCAAAGAGGAGATGAACAAGACATGGACAAAGAAGAATGGTTGTAGCACATCAAATAGAGAAGGGATCACTTCACCCAGTGGGTTAGGTGATCACATCTCATCAAATTGAGCAACCAAGACAGATGTGGGGCTGATATTCAAGTGTTATATCATGCATCAATTCTAAAGGAGATAGTATTGAAAAGACTACATTAGCATGAATAAAGATGCAAGATGTTGAAAGTTCAAGTTAAATCTTTAAGTTTTTCATATTGTTGCCAAGCATGAAAAGTTTTCTATATATGCCAAGTGGAATGCTAGTTGATGCCAATCTGCCAAACTATCTAGTTATTTTTGAGGTTGAAGTAGCTTTGAGTGATGGAAATATCAATGGATGCCAAGAGTTTCTAAAAATGGTTGATGTTGAGCTTATAGCTATGTAAGCACTAAGCATTAAATACAAGGTTTTTGAGGGATATATGATCGATTTTTTCTCATTATTCATCATTTCAAATTCAACAAAGAGAAAGAAGAGTAGAAGGGGATTCAGAAACCTATCCAAAGCATTTATAGAGATTTTAGTAATGATCTCACTTCAGCATACAAATTTCATAAGGTATTTATCATAAGTCAAGATATGCAGTTTACTTTTGCGCAAACCCTAGTTTGACAGAATGGCATCTAGTTCTAGAAATGTGAAAGGGAAGGAAGTTTTGAATGTTTAGCTTGTTAGTAATGAAGTTCAACAACCCATTTTTAAACCATCCCTTACATAGCTTATAAACAAGATCCTTCCGACACTTTGTCAATGATCTTGCCAAATATTATTATGGTGCAAGATGTTAGGAATTGTTACAATTGTAATATCAGAGGTATAGGAGACATGGAAATTGGATATGCACATAAAAGATTGTGTGAGAATGGTGTTCTGAAGGAGGAATAAAAAATCATTAAGAAAAAGGGTTTAACACAAGCCCTATATTTTCTAAATGTGTTTAAAATTGAGTGGATAAGAATTGTTCTAAGCATAATTCATGATGGTTCTTTGTGGCCATGAGGACCTAATAAGATCACCAAAAGAATAAATTATAGGGTAACTAGCTACCCAACCCTAGATTGGCCCAAGACTCTGAGGAGTGATTCCAAGGAAGTGATTGAGAAGAACACTGGAGCAGTTTGGAATAAAAGAGGTATGACTATAGATACCATCATTGATCCACTACTAAACTTTGTTGTAAGGGTAATTTCTCATTAATTCTATCAATCTAGTAGATTGAATAGTGTACCCTACATAGCTATGGATGTTGGCTACAAGATTGTAAAGAAAGATCATACATATGATTTGGTAGAACTTCAGCTACAACAACTTATGGAGAACCTTGGAGCTACAAGGAAAACCAAGAGTGCACAATGCAAGTTTGGTTCTATGTTGGTTTGCATATTCTTTTATGTGTAGAATACATTTCCCTCTTTTGGCACAGTAGGATGGAAGATAAATAGATCAATTGTAGTATAGATCAATGAGTACATTGAGCAAATGGGAGAAAACTTTGAATCCTTAATGACAAGTAAACTTGAAGATTTTAAGAAATCAATGAAGGAAAGAATGAGGATACTAATTTCTTTAGTTGAAAAACATTATAATGACATATGTTTTCATGTTGATGCTAAATTACACCTTTGTGCAAGCTACCACACCAAGGGTAAGATGACTAAGACCACTTGGGTATGAAATTAATGTTGATGAAGCTTCAACAACCATCAAAACACTCCTAGCAGAGGAAATTGATAAAAGTGCAAAGATATTTGGAAACTACAAAATTGTAAAGTTAAAGATTACCATGAAATTGAAAACTACATCAGCTATCAAGAAGAAAGATAAGTTGGTCAAGAAGCTAAAAGCTAAATTTGGAGAAGGAATAGAGGAGGAAGAAGAAGAAGAGGATGAAGAGGAAGAACAAGCACAAGAACCTCTTACATTAACCCAAGGCATTGGAGAAGACAAGGAAGAGGAGGAAACTAAAGGTGTTGAGGGAGAAGAAGTCGAGGAAGCATCTACTCCTGCTAAGCCAAAGAAAAGGAAGGCTAAGGCACAGCCAGCAACAAAAGTAAAGAAAATTGTCAAACCTATCCCATCCAAGCCTACAACTCTTGCCACTAGAGCAAGCACATGTGCTACAACTCAGAAGGCCAAAGAAAAGTCCAAGCAAACAAAGCAAGGTGGCCAAGAGCAAAAGAGACAAAGAAGAACATATGTTGCACAACTAGATTCAGATGAAGAAAGGATAGAATCAAATGAGAATAACCAATTTAAATTGGTAAGTCACAATCCTTTATTTGATTTTGAAAATTTATGTGAAAATATCAAAAGCAATGTAGATTTATCTAGTTTGAAACACATTAATTTTGATAAACTTGGGAAAGAAGAGAGAAATCAAGTGGAAGAGGCATTATATGCAATGATGTCTAAATTTAAGAATACTTCACTAGAATTTGTTGACACAATACCAAAAGGTTTATATGATTTTGTTGAGAAAAAATGGCATTACTGTCTGAACTTAGAGAAATAGATCAGGGAATCAACATTAGCCCAAATAATACCAAAGCTAATAAAGGGACACATTGCTAAGGCTATCAAAAGATATGTAGTTAGGTTTACACCTAAATATAGAGCCTTTAGCATACTTCAAAATAATATTGAAGATGTGGTCAAGAAATCAACCCAAATATGGAAATTTATCTATGGGTTGACCATTGTGAAACAAGGAGAATCTGACCCTTTAAAGTGTAAATAAGATGATAATGATGATGCAAAGGAAAATGATGATGGTAAAGACAATATAGTTGAGGAAGAAACAAAAAGAAAGATTATGACAAGGCAACCATTGAACAACAACAAGATGAATAGAGTGTGCAAGACAGATAAGTGTTGAGTGTCAGTCCCCCTCATGACACAAATGCAACTATTGAGACCATAATGATAAAGGATGTTTCTGATGCTTCAACTTAGAACATCAATCCACTTACTACAAAATACCTAAAGAATATTCTAGACCAGTCTACACTCCAAGCAAAACTCTATGAAAATCTAGTTTTGGTTAGTGTCTAGAAGAGTTGTAAAAAGTAGTAACTGAGGTCAAAAGGAAAAGGTGAATAGACAAGAACCACCTTCTATCATCCCTTCAATTACTAGTGTACAACCTTCAATTCAAACAATAGTAGATACATCTACTAAGGTTGATACAAATGTCAAAGTTGATATTATTGAGAAGAAGCAAGCAGAAGAGAAATATATTGCAAGTCAATAGCAAAAAATAGGACATATAGACTCATTTGTACCTAAAGCACAAGAACAAGGTGTTATTCAAGTCATAGTGTTAGATCAAGGCAAGCCCAAACAACATGAGAAAACACCCAAGATGAAGGAACAAGAAGCCATCCAAGCATTGGTAACCCTACCAACATTTGGCACTCCACCTACACAAGTTCTTTAGAAGCTGAGCACATAAGCCATTCCATTGCAAATCTCAGTGCTAAGCCCTAGCTCATCAAAGGTTGATAAGGTAATCCACTATGGTGGCATAAGCCTTGATGAAGACATTGTGATTCCAAAATTTGACTATGACACCATGAGATTGGAACAAATAGGCATTTTGCAACAAGCCTTAGAGAAGAAAAAGAATCAAGAGATGCTCAAGAGAGAACATAGGTAGAAGTAAGCACTATCTTTTTAGATGCATTTAACTTACCAAATCCTAAAGAGACCAAGCGACTACTAGAACAACTATCAGATATAGTGGAAAAGGTCAATAATGAAGACATTGATACTAATGATAATATCTTAGAGTGGTCTAAAAAGAAATTTTAGAGCAAGGCAAATGAAAAGATATTTGGTGATATAACACTCACTCAAGTTGCATTGGCAAAAAAGGTTGAGGATGTGAAGAAGGTACTTGAGAATATATTCTCATTGTACACCAAATTGTGTGACCCTACACTCCTCACCCAATAGACTAAGCATCATATTCTAGCCTAGAGAGAAATTTGAACATATCAGGTACAAAGTTACCTCAGAATCCTACTCTGAGTGAGAAGCATTTTAATACATTTCTTTAGTCACAAAGTCAATTAGCTATATTAACAGTATAAGAGGCTAGCATAAGAGAAAAATTGGCATGTATACAGGAGTCCCTTACCCCACATATGGAGATACTACACAAGGAACTAGGTTATGTCGAGACTCTATTGAAGAAAGACCCCAATCTTTCTACTTTAGATAGCCTAGTGTACCTTATTTTCGAGCTTACAATCCAAATAAATTCATTAGATGTTGCATGTGACAACTAGGATGTAGCTCTCAAGATAATACTAGAAGTCCATAAATCCTTTTTGAACAAACACACTATACATGTATAACCCATTTGACGTAAGTGTTAACAAGGGGGAGAAATATACCAAGGAGGAGAAATATACCATGGGGGAGATACAATACAGGGGGGAATAAAAGAAAGGAAGAGATAGAATATGAGAAACATTAACTTAGGGGGAGTTATCAATTTTGAGGTATATAGGTTATTGTAGAATTTTGAAAATTTGAAGGTTTGTCTATAAGTCGAGTCATGGATATATTATGCTTGAGAAGTTAAGGATAATAATTACATATTTAAGTATTTTTGACACTTGTATCAAAGGGGGAGATTGTTGATCTTAGATTGGTTTTGACAAGTGGCTATCAACACACTTAAGTCATTTACTTAGTTCATGCCAAACTAGTAATACATGTTGAGCACAACATGTAAATATTAGACCATGCTAAGTTGCAATGAGTGTTAAGGCACTCAAGTGTTGAGAAAATACACCATGCCAAGTGATTCAAGAGCTGAGTAAACAATGGATGCTGAGCAGTGTAGGTACCGAGTCAAAGCAGAAATATAGTGCATGTTGAGCATCAGTGACTTCATATGCCAAGTGAAATAGTTTTGACATACTTGTTTGTAATGGCACAAACAATTATGTAAACCATTTTTAATTCAACTTAAGGATAGATTACGATCTTTTCGAGATAAGGGAAAATCTATATTTGGATTCCCTATGTAATAACATGTAGCCAATCAAAAAATGGGAATGTTTAAGTGCCAAAATGGATGAATCTCAATTGTAGATTCATACCTAACTCTAAGCCACCTAAGTCTTCTTAAGGAGGGTGAAGCCCTAAACTCTTAATGGGTAGGTAATTGAATTGGAGGAGCAAACAATATAGTTTGTAGAGCATTCAAGTTGACTTAGAAGTAAGAGTGAATTGCAAAATCAGTTAGAGAAGAACAAAGGATAGAGAAAAGGGCACAACATTGAGACATCTAATCATGAAGGATCAATTGGACATTGTGTAGAGATGATTTGTCATCAGGAAAGCAAGTGCCAATCACAAGATCTATGTTGAGACATTTTAACAGGTGATTTTAGTCAAATCTCTTAAGCAGAGTAGTACTAATAGGCTATATGAAATCCTTTAACAAGGTTCTTATTTAGTTGTAAGTTGAAGTCCTCTAACCAGACATACTTCTAACAGCGTGTTGAAATCCTCTAACAAGGTGAGACCTAATAGTCTTTGTAAGTCTTTAACAAGGTAGGCCTTTCACAGGGTAGACCATGATTCATGGTCAAAGCATTATAACCTTAATTGGATACACTTTATGACTATAGTAGTGAAGATTTGTGGGTTTCATCCCCACCCTAGTTTTACCTTCTCGCTTGGAGGGTTCCTGGGTAAGTATGGTGTTATGTGTGTGATTGATTACATGTTTACATGATTTATATGCATATGCTTTATATGTTATTTCAGTTTATCTATTGTATGAATGAGATGGATGTGTGATGAAAAAGTTTTATGGGTTCACATTTAAACTACTGATTCACCCCCCCCCCCCCCCCCCCCACCCCCCCCAAGAAGTTTACTCTTTCCACTTGTAATTCTAATAAACATTATTATGATTGTATGTGCGAAAGGTTCTATTGGCATTGATTATGGTACATTTCATGATGTACTTTGTGTTCCATCTTTGTCCTCTAACCTTCTCTGTATTTATTAGATTACACACAGTAAGAAAGGGAAGAAATTTGAGTTTGCATAAGATTTAGTGCACATCAGAGATAGTGAGACAGACAATATTGTTTCTATAGGGGTTGTTGATCACTCTTCTCACCTATAATATTTCTCTCATTTTGGTCCACCATATCCACTAGCAAAGATTCACTCTTCTTCTTCATAAGAGACTACTGAGGTGAAGTTAGGTCACTTGAACTATGTGTTGTTCCTAAGACCACTGTTGTGACTTCCACACCTCCACCTCTTGTTCAAATTCCATTTGTCACACATTATTGCTCTTCAATATTTCTTATTTGAGGACACACATCTCCTCTCATATGACAAGTTCAACACACCTATTATCCCACCTCCATTGGAGATTCCATTTCAAGATTCTCATGCATTCTCCTTTGAGCATCAGCTAGGACTTCTAGCTTCATCTTACATTTAGGGGTTTTATCTTCCTTGTCCACTACCTTTGTTTCTTTCAGGTTGGAGCCACATTGGTATATTCATTTAGATAGGAATTTTGCTATTCTAGGGGGGCTATGGAATCTCAAGCTTCTATCATAGGGGGTTTTATTGTACTTATGGTCTTAAGAGACTCTCTTCAGATATTTCATTTGCGCATCCTTTTCTATCTCTCTTTGGAGTAGGTTTTTTTCCCACTAGGTTTTCTCTATTTCTCTATTTCATAAAGATTTTGCTGTGATTGGCTACCTCACGAGGCCTTGTTATTGGGACCCAAGTTTGCTTACAACATTACATTGTAGTAGTTTCCTTTTTTTTTTTGCACTGTTTGTAGATGCATTGTTTCTCATCTTAAGGCGGGGTGTTAGATTAAAGCATCAATTTAATTTAATTTATTAAATTACCTTTACTCCCTTCTTAAGCTTTCACTTTATGCACTTTACATTTCTATTTAATAATTAATTAGTAATTATTAAATGTCATTTACCTCTTAGGGTTTCCCTTTTAAGTTTTTGATCTCCTTCTATAAGGATTGATCTTTTGTAATTATCTCTCATCCTTTTAGTCTGATAATATAGTACTCATATTTTTAGAGAAAAACCCTTATCTCTTTTTTGTTTTTTCTTCTCAATGATAGGTTCTTGCATACAGGTGTTCTTCAGGTTTCATGGATTTGTATTGCATATTACTCAAATCCTATATTGTCGACCCATGTCAACACCTATGGAAACTAGTTTACACAAGCTAAAGGAAGCAACTTTTGAATCTAGACTTATCAATCCCACTTTATACAAATAAATAATTGGGTCTCTGATGTACCTTGTGAATACTAGACTAGATATTTGTTATGTTGTAAATGCATTGAGTCAATTCAAGTGTGAACCTCAAGAAGTACATCTTGTTGCTTTGAAGCATATATTAAGATATCTTCAAGGCACTATTGGGTATGAACTTAAATATGAGAATACCAACTTGGAGTTACATGGATATACTAATTTGAATTGAGCTGGAAGTGTAAAAGACTAGAAACAAACATCAAGATGTCATTTTAGCTTAGGATCAGCTATGATCTCATCAATTTGTAGGAAGAAAGCTTAAGTTGCTCAGAGTTCAACTAAAGCAAAATACATTGCAACAGTAATGGGAGCAAGAGAAGTAGTGTAGCTTTAAAAATTGCTTGCAAGTTTATTTTATGAGCCTCTAAAACCTACCATTATTCCATGTGATAACCAAAGTTGTATCAAGTTATCTATGAATCCAATATTTCATTATAGATCAAAGCATACAAAAATCCCATATTGCTATGTAAGATACCTAGTGGAAAGAAGAGCTAATCAATTGGAATATATTAATACAAGTGATCAAACAACTGACATTCTCATCAAGCCTCTTCCAAAGGTGAAATTTGATCATTTCAGAAAGAAACTTGGAATGGTTGAAATGTGAGTTTATGAGATTAAGTCTCATCATTTTAAATTTTGTATTAATACAAATAAAGATGTTTAAAGTGTAAAATCTTTTGTTATATACATGACTCTATGACATATGGGCCTATCCTATGTGCATTATTAAAAGGTGATGTTCTTTTATAATGAAATGTTGACTCCAACATTATAAGGTGACAACTTTATAATGATTAGATTACTATCATGATGAATATCATGTGACATGATATTCATGGAAAAGTCATGATAGTTAAAAGGACATATTGATACATATCATGTCATGTGATATATGTAGAAGATCATTATGTTCTCTTATCGTGGTGGATTATATGAGACATAATATCTATGGATATACAATGATCTCTTATGGTAGACATCATGAGACTTGAGGTCAGTGGACATATCATAACTTAGAAGAATATCATGTGACTTGATGTTATCAAGTATTTCAGTTAATATCACAAGCTAGGTGATATGATTTTTTATAAGGAGAATATATTGAAGTATATATATACTTGTACTTTGTCTTTCCTAGCTAAGAGGGACTGTTAAAGTATATAGCTTCAAATTAGACAAATCTCTATGATCTATTATATGAGAATACATACATATGTGTGTGTGTGTGTGTGTGTGTGTGTGTGTATATATATATATACCAATATGTTATACATACATACATATGTACATACGTACACACACACACACACACACACACACACACACACACACACACACACACACACACACACACACACACACACACACACACATAACCCTCATTTCATACTACTCTACAAATTATAATCACTACATATAAGCCAATGATCACATATATTCACATGAGATCACACCTTAGTTATAATCAAAATATATTGTACATTATTAAAAGGTGATGATCTTTTATAATGAAATGTTGACTCCAACATTATAAGGTGACAACTTTATAATGATTAGATTACTATCATGTGACTTGATATTCATTGAAAAGTCATGATAGTTAAAAGGACATATTGATAGATATCATGTCATGTGATATATGTAGAAGATCATTATGTTCCCTTATCATGGTGGATATTATGAGACATAATATCTATGGATATACCATGATCTCTTATGGTAGACATCATGCGACTTGATGTCAGGGCACATACCATAACTTAGAAGAATATCATGTGACTTGATGTTATCAAGTATTTCATTTAATATCACAAGCTAGGTGATATCATTTTTTATAATGAGAATATATTTAAGTATATATGTGTGTACTTTGTCTTTCCTAGCTAAGAGGGAGTGTTAAAGTATATAGCTTCAAATTAGAAAAATCTCTATGATCTATTATATGAGAATACATACATATGTACACACACACACACACACACACACACACATATACCAATATGTTATTCATATTGATATATATGTGTGTGTGTGTGTGTGTGTGTGTGTGTGTGTGTATACATACATACATACATACATATAAGCATATATAATTGTCATTGCATACTACTTTGTACATTATAATCACTACATATAAGCTGATGATCACATATATTCACATGAGATCACACCTTATTTATAATCAAAATATATTGTTATCCTTATTTGATCATTATCGATCTGCATTATAACATTATCAAGATAAGATATGAATGAGTCTATTATGGTTGTTAGTGCATGTTTAGACCTCTTATTGTGTCTAACTAACAATGATCAGGTTTGATAATCCACCATTGAACAGGTGTGACCGTGAATGGTCATGTCTCCATTCAAAGGCATGACCCTTCTATGGTATATATGCTTGATCTGTCCCATATTGTCATGCATCAAAATCTATTACACAAAGCATATCTGAAGGAACATAAACATCACAATTTAAAGAACATCTCTTTTATATTACTCTAGAGTAATACATAGATTCTAAAACTCTGGTTATCAAGCCACCTACTGCAATTGTTGAGATATATCATAGGACACACACCTCTTCTCATATGATAGATTCAATACACCTACTATCCCACCTTCATTGGAGATTCCATTTCAAGATTCTTGTGCATTCTCCTTTGAGCATCAGTTGGGACTTCTAGCTTTACCTTACATTCAGGGGTTTTACCCTCCTTGTCCACTACCTTTGTTTCTTTTAGATTACTACCACATTGGTATGTTCATCAACATAGGAGTTCTATCATTCTCGGGGGGCTATGGAGTCTCAAGCTTCTATCGTAGGGGGTTTTATTGTACTTATGGTCTTGAGAGATTCTTTTGAGATATTTCATATGTGCGTCCTTTTCTATCTCTTTTTGGAGTAGGGTTTTTTCCATTGGGTTTTCTCTATTTCTCTATTTCATAGAGATTTGGTTGTGATTAGGTACCTTATCAGGCCTCGTTTCCAAGACCCAAGTTTTCTTTCAACATTGCATTGTAGTTTTTTTTTGTTTTTTGCATTGTTTGTAGCTAGATTGTTGCTCATCTTTGGGGGGGGGTTGGTATTAGAGTAAAGCATTAATTTAATTTATTAAATTACCTTTACTCCCTTCTTAAGATTTCAGTTTATGCACTTTGCATTTCCATTTAATAATTAATCATTAATTATTAAATTTCATTTACCTCTTAGGGTTTCCCTTTTAGGTTTTTGATCTCCTTCTATAAGTATTGATCTTTTGTAAGTATCTCTCATCCTTTCAGTATGATAATATAGTTCTCATATTTTTAGAGAAAAACCCTTGTCTCTTCATTGCTTTTATTTCTCTACGATAAGTTCTTGCATGCAGGTGTCCTTTAGGCCTTGTGGATTTTAATTGCATATTGCTCAAATCCTACACTGTCAACCTATGTCAACACCAATGGAAACCAAATTACACAAGCTAAAGGAATCAACTGTTGAATCTAGACTTATCGGTTTGACTATATACAGACAGATAATTGGGCCTCTAATGTAACTTGTAAATACCTGACTGGATATCTGCTATGCTATGAATGCATTGAGTCAGTTCATGTGTGAACCTTGAGAAGTACATCTTTTTGCTTTGAAGCATATATTAAGATATTTCAAGGTATTATTGGGTATGAACTTAAATATGAGAATGCCAACTTGGAGTTACATGGATATACTGATTTTGATTGGGCCAGAAGTGTAAAAGACAAAAAAAGCACATTAGGATGTTGTTTCAATTTAGGATCAGCTATGATCTAATGGATTTGAAATAAGCAAGATTTAGTTGCTTAGAGTTCAACTAAGATAAAATACATTATAGCAACAATGGGAGCAAGAGAAATAGTATAGCTTCAAAAATTGCTTGCGAGTTTATTTTGTGAGCCTCTAAAACCTACCATTATTCACTCTGATAACCAAAGTTGCATCAAGTTATCTTTGAATCTAGTATTTCATGATAGATCATTTTAGAAACAAACTTGGCATGGTTGAAATGTGGGTTTATGATATTGAGTCTCTCATCATTGTAAATTTTGTTTTAATATAAATAAAGATGTTTAAAGTGTAAACTCTTTTGTCATATGTGTGACTCTATGACTTATGGGCCTATCCTATGCACATTATTAAAAGGTGATGATCTTCTATAATAAAATGTTGATTCTATCATTATAAGGTGACAACTCTATAATGATTAGATTACTATCATGTGACTTGATATTCATGGACAAGTTATGATAGTTAAAAGGAAATATTGATAGATATCATGTCATGTGATATATGTAGAAGATCATTATGTTCTCTTATCATGGTGGATATTATGAGACATAATATCTGTGGATATACCATGATCTCTTATGGTATAAATCATGAGACTTTGTGTTAGTGCACATACCATAACTAAGAATAATATCATGTGACTTGATGTTCTCAAGTATTTCATTTAATATCACAAGCTAGGTGATATTATTTTTTATAAGGAGAATATATTGAAGTATATATATGTGTACTTTGTCTTCCCTAGCTAAGAGGGGCATTAAAGTATGTAGCTTTGGATTAGACAAATATCTATGATCAATTATATGAGAATACATACATATACATATATATATATATACCAATATGTTATTCATGCTGATATATATACATATATATAACCCTCATTGCATAGTATTATGCACATAATAATTATTGCATATAAGTCAATGATCACGTATATTCATCTGAGATCATGCCTTCGTTATAAGAAAAACATATTCTTATCCTTATTTGATCATTATTGATCTGCATTATAACATTATTGGGTTGAGATAGGAATGACTCCATTATGGTCATTTGTGCATGTTTAGACCTCTTGTTATGTCTAACTAACAATGATCGGGTTTGATAATCCACCACTAAATAGGTGTGACCATGAATGGTTGTGTCTCTATTTAGAGACATGCCCATTCACCATCACCCTTCTATGGTATTTATGCTCAATCTACCCCATATTGCCATGCATCAAAATCTACTAATGCAAAGCATATCTGAAGTGACATAAGCATCACAATTTAACATCTCTTTTATATTATTGTAGAGTAATACACAGATTCTGAATCAAATCAAATCCATTGCCATTAGAGTTTGAACCTACAAATAAAACTGTGCATCAGTCAACATTATTTTACAATCTAATAGAAACTTTAGCGTTTTCTAAAGTGAGTGAACTCAAATTTGAAATTTGAAATTTTAATGGATAGAGACCTTTTTATGATGGGTATTATTTTTATTGACAATACTATGGTAGGTTTTGGTGATGTGGAAAAAGAGTTCTAGGAATATTATTATGGAGGATCGAGTGTCATATTATTAAATATTTGTGGTGTATACATCTATTGAATTTTTTTTGCTAGAAATTAGGAAAGAGTCACATGAAGTTGGCAGAAGGTTTTTGTAGTGATGCCAATTTGAATAATAAAATTGTCATTTCACTATGAGTGGGATTTATCCTATGGACAGTCTAAATATTGATTAATTCTAGGATTTATTTCCATTTATAGAAGATGGGTTCAATTCATTTGAATTGTGTTTGTGAAGGTACTAGAATAGTGATAGGTAGTCATGAAAGCTAATTTTATTGTGTCCACAAAGTTACAACCGAAAGCACTGTCAGGGCCAACTCCTAAACATAGGATGAAGGGGTTGCTCAAAATTAGAATGAGGAAGAATATAGTGAATGCATTAATTTACAAGGTATTAGGGAGTGAATTCTAGGAGCATTGGAAGTGGAAAATAAACCTCAATAGCATTTCAATGGTGTTGGCATGGAGGCTACAGTTTGAACAAGAGGAAGACACAATGAAGTTAGTTATGCATAGCTTATTTGAGGGCAATATGTTGTTGGGTATGGAATTGATATTGGAGTGATTTGTACCAAGATGACTTGCATATATTTCTAAATGTTGTGCAATGGAGGAAGAAGCCCAAGAATATGCTTATGTTCCCTTTGTTAGGTGGTGGGGGAAAACAACAAGGAGTCCTATTTGTAAGAACAATGGGAGGCATGGCTAGCATTAAAAGTGGAATTGCAAAATTTGGAAGATGGTGTTGCTCTAGAGTTTCTTACTTTGATCTCTAGAAGATGGTGTTGTCAATGTAGAAGAGGTTGGGAGTTTATGGTTGTTGTGACCCAACCAACCGTATCATGAGAATGAAGCAACCAAGAAATATTATTTTGTAATTTTTCCTTGAATGGGGGGTTTTGCATAAATATTTGCAAACGCTGGTTTAAATTTTGGTAAACCCAAACATGGAGCAAGAGTTTGTTGTTTTTTGGATTGTTTGAGGGTTAGTTTTCACAGTTAATGTTAGTAACAAGGACATAACTTTATGAGTTAGTCCCATTTGGAAATACAAGAGAGACGCAGTTACTAGATGCATTGACAATGAAATCTTGTTGAAGAGGTGTTTTGGGTTGTGTGTTCTTTATGCTCTCTTTGTTAAGAAAACTACCAAAATTCAAGGGAGTTTCAAGTGTTTTTATCTTTGGACTGGGCATAACAACTAGTTTCGTTTTGGGTTGTAGAGGCATAGAAGTGATGATCTGATCGTAATTTTAGATGTTGGGAGGGTTCTACTAAAGATTGAATGAATGATCGAACCCAATCAAGGGTGCATGTTGGAAAGTGACATTAGGAAATTACAATGAAATTAATGGTTTAATTTTACTGAAATATTGTTATAAGGGGGTGTAGGATTTTAGTATGAGGGGAACACAATTCTCTTGATTTGGCTAGTAGATGATGGTGATAGTCTTTATTATACTTGATGTAATCTTCTCTTTTTTATTAATAAAATTTTTTAATTCCTTTTATGTGCACACATAGGATAAAGGGGATTTTATTTAATTAAAAGAGAGAAAGGTCTTCTAATTAAACAAAGACATAGGATAAGGTGGTCAAACATAAGCAAAAATTGAATATAGATTAAATATGATTTGATCAAAGACAAATGATTGATAAATTTGCAAAATTTATTAAGCATAAGTTGTAGTCTAGAAAAGATATTATAAATGATGGAAAGGAGGCTTATAGTTGAATAGATCATTTTTAAGTGATTATAGAGATATACTAAAAAATATATGGGGACTCATTTAGAAGAATAGAGATTTTAGGTGTAGATACACAATTGAAAATCAAATTTATCCATTTCCTAGAAAACCCAAAGGTTTCTGGATAAGAATATCCAATCAACTTTATCATAGGCTTTTTTATTGTCTAATTTCATGGGCATGCATGGGTCCTTATAAATTTGAGAAAAATATTTTTTCTCTTGGATAATAATTATTCTATCAAAAATGGATTGATATGGTGCAAATCATGCTTATTCTTTTGAGATAATTTTTGATACTCGAAGAAATTCAATCTATTTGCTAGTGCTTTGTAAATGATTTTATAAATAATATTACATAAGTCAATAGGTCTAAAATCCCCCATTTGTTCATAATTGGCTTTCTTAGGGATCAATTCTATGAAGGTATTGTTATTTTAGAGAGAAGATTACCGAAATTCCTTGTTGCCTCAATCCCTTTCCAAACATCTTGACATAAGAAATGCCAACATTTTTGAAAAAATAATGTCTAGAACCCATCCGAACCTAGGGACTTATCGGGGTTTAGTTGGAAAAGGACTACTTTGATTTCCTCCATCATGAAACTACTATTTGAAATTTTATTATCTTCCTTAGTTATTAATTTGGGGCTCACACTTAGTAATTTTTTGTTGAGTTGTGAGATTCATGGACTCTCTACTATTTAGAATATTTGTAAAGAAAGAAGCAAATTCTTTGGCTAAATCTTTAGGATTATTAATTGAGTTACCCTCAACTAACTTAATCTCAAAAATTATGTTTATATTCCTTCTATTCATTGAATTGTTATGAGAAAATTAGGATTTTGATCACCCTTAGATAACTAGGTTTATCTTACTTTTTCTTCCAGAATAATTCTTCTTTAGCCAATATATCTTCATATTTAGCTAAAAAATCTTTTTCTTTAAGTTATTTTCATCATCCATACCTTCTCTAATTACCTCTTGTTTCAATCAACAATTCAATTTCAACATTATTTTTTTCTTCAATTTTTTTTAAAAATGTATTTTGTTCCATGTATAAGAATATTATCTTTTAAGGTCTTAGATTAGAAACAAAGAAGGACATTTTGAATCCTTTAACATTTTGTACTTCCCACCAAATATCTAGTTTACACAACAAAAATAAGATCTAAAAACTACAATTTTTCCACTTTGAAGGGATTCCTAGATGGTTTACTAGCCTCTTGAATTTCCTATCTAATCAAGAAATGGTTTGAGCCTATTGTTGGAGGATGGTGGGGAATAAGGAGTGATTTAGAAGTGAGATGCCCCCTCTTAAAATAAACCTATATAACCTCTCCACAATAAAGTTAAAATTGATTCTTCTATTATTCAATGTAAACATTCTATTAATCATAGGAATGTCCAATAAATCATTATCACAAAACCATTTCTTGAAGTCTATCATAGGTTGTGAAATGATCTATTTGCCTCCAAATTTCTCCTTTGGCTCCAAAACTGTGTTTAAGTCCTAGCAATGAATAAATATTCCAATAGATTATTTTAAAGATGATTCTTGATGCTATCCCATACTACCTTTTTATGAGCTATCAAGGCAGAACCACATACATTGATCAAAGAAAAATATAGAGCACTCTTAATACTACAATTTTTACCACACATCTAGTTAGGTTGTGAAGAAATAAATACAAAATCAACTTTTCTTCACTCTCATAAAATTGCTAAACCTCCTAATGCACCCAAGCAAGCAATTGTTTTAAGTTTCCAAAAACAATTTTCTTCCTTAGTGTTGGAAATACAATAGGAAAAGTAAACTTTGAGAGGGGGGAGGGGGCAGAGGGGTGAATCAGTGCTTCAAACTTTAACCATAAAATCATTCACCTCGCATCCATCTCATAATTCAATAAGTAAACAAAAATACCAAATTTTCCATATACATCCATAGCATGAAAGTAAAAAAAATAAAAATTCAACACATGTATGACACGAGATATTTGGTTACCCAGAAACCCTCCAAGGAGAAGGTAAAATTAAGATGGGGATGAAACCTACAAATCTTCACTACTATGGTGATAAAGTGTATCCAATGAATGGTCTACCCTGTTAAAGGCTTAAAAAGACTATTAGGTTTTACCTTGTTAAAGAATTTCAACACCTTGATAGAAGTGTGCTTGATTAGAGGACATTAGCTTACAATGAAGTAAGAACCTTGTTAAAGGAATTACAATAGCCTCTTAATACTACTATGTTAAGAGATTTAACTAATTCACCTATTAGAATGTCTCAGTAATGATCCTTCGATTAGCACTCAATTGCTTGATGATATATCACCTCTTTCTTGATGTGTACTTGGTCCTTTATGATCAAATGCATCTTTGTTGTCTTCTAATTCCTTTCCTCTGTTCTCCTCTAACTAATTCTACTATGCATCACAACTCCTTAGTCACCATGAATGCTATATTCGTGCATGCAAACTTCTCTCTTTTCTCCTTTCACACACAAAAAGTTTAGGGTTTGTCCTCCTTAAGAAGACCTAGGTGCCTTAGGTTTAGGTATGAATCAACAATTTCAATTCACTCATATTGCCACATAATCCTTCCCTTTTTCTTATTGGATGCATGTACTACATAGAGATCATCAATTAAGATTCATCCTTATCATCTAAGATTGCAAAACAATCCTTAAGTTAGCTAAAAAATGGTTTACATAGAAGTTTATGCCATTACAAACAACTATGTCAAAATTGTATAACTCAACATCTAAAGTCCCTAATGCTTGACATAGAAGTTTGTGCCATTACAAACAACTATGTCAAAATTGTATAACTCGACATCTAAAGTCCCTGATGCTTGACATCAACTACAACTTCAATGTTGTAACTTAGCCTTTTGAGTAACTTGACATCCATTGATCACTTGACATCTAAATAACTTGGCACATACTATCTTCTCAAAACTTGAGTGACTCATCACTTATTAGTTACTTGGCAATTGAGTGACTCAGCATGCACTAGCTAACATGTTATGCTTAGCATGTACTTGTTTGGCATGAACTTAGTGAATAACTTATAAATGATTTAAGTGTATAGACACTCATTTGTCAAAACCAATCTAAGATAAAAAATCTACCCCTTTGACATGAGTGAAAAAAATGCTTGGTCATGCATGAATGACCTTCACTTATGAGCATTACTCAAATATTCAATATCTTTGTTTGACTAATATACAGAATTTTGCAAAACATGACTTATCAATCATACCTCAAAATTTCATAACTCCCCCTAAGTTAATTGCGTTGTTCTGTATCAGAACCAATATCATTCCTTCTACTAAGTAGATTGTATAAGTTGATCTTTGTATTCTATTTCTGTCATTGATTCCCCATCTCTCTCAAAAATAGTAGCTCCCTTAAAAATATTATCTGCCCCTTTATCTCTTATTTCTCCCCCTTTTTGACACTTATGTCAACGGGTTATACGCTTATAGCGTGTTAGTCCAAAAATGTTTTATGGACCTCAACCATAATTTTCAAAGAAGCATCCCAATTATCACAAGCTACCTCCAATTATTTGATTTGGATGGCTAGCTTAGTAGCAAGGTGTACTAAGCCTTCATGAGTAGAAAGATGCAAATCTTTCTTCATGACTATTTCAACAAAGGATAGTTCCTTGTGTAATATCTCCATATGTGGAGTCAACATGGATTGGATGCTGATCAGTTTAGCCTTTATGTTTGCTTCATCTACATGTAGCACTACTGATTGACTCTGGGAGTTCGAGAGATTCCTAAAATGTTTCTCACTCTGGGCTAGAGACCTTGGTAGAGTTATGCCAGTTGACTGCATATGACTCTCCAAATTTATTATGTGACTTCTGACTTCCATTGTGAAAAGTGTTGGATTGCACAATTTGGTGTATAAAGAGAAAATGTTCTCTAGTACCTTCTTCACATTGTCAATTTTGGTTGTTAACTCAACCTATGATAGTGCAATAGCACTCGATATATTTTCATTAATATTATTTTGAAACTTTCGTTTAGACCATTCATGTAATTTCACATTTGAATCTAGGTTTGTGTCATTAACCTTCTCAACTAAGCTAGTTAACTGCTCTATGATAGGCTTTGTTTCTTCTGGTGCTGGCAGGCTAAATGCATCAAGAAAATTTTCTTTGATATCTATAAAATCTTGCTCCTACCTATGCTTCCTTCTAAGCAGTTCTTGGTTTTTCTTCTTTGCAAGAGAATCCTTAGTATGCTCATCTATTCAATAGTGATGATTTTAAGATCAAACTTTGGTAACTCAATCACTTTATCCAAGTTCACATCACCAAATGACATAACTTCATCTACCTTGGATGTGCTTGGACTTGACCTTGATGATTGTAAAGATATAGCTTCTATACCTAGCCTATAAAGAGCTTGACTTGGAGGAGTAACATTTTTTGCCAAAGTCACTAGTGTTTGTATTGCTAGTTTCTCCTTAAGTTTTGTAGTTGAATCTAACTCTTCATTCCTACCCACTTCTTTCATTTTAACTTCAATTGCACCTTGAATTTTTGTTGGAGGTGAAAGAGTATCTACTTGACCTATTAGAACTTGTGTTGTATCCTATGCTTCTGTAGCAACTTTTGGTACAAACACAATGTGTACCAATTTGCTAATATTGGTTATGGATGGCTCTTTTCTTTGGTACACTACAAGGGGTAATGTAGGTTTTATCATGATGAATTGAGGAGGGGTTGTAGATGTCTCTTATGTTTGAATTTTCTCCCCTGCAAATGCCTTCTCTACCTTCTCAATCTCATCAACACTTACCAGCATAGGATTTTCACAAATTTTTGCCTTGATAGTGGACTCTATCAATATCTTCTTCAAGTATTCCTTTGTAAAGGTGTTGATGTTTTGGGTGATAGTATTAGAAACATCCTCAATCTTTACATTATCAATATATGTATTCAACTCATGTTGAGGACTGACACTCGACACTAGTATATCTAGTACACTATGTTCTATCTACTACTCAACCTCAACTATAGCCTATGTATCTTCATTTGTCTTAGTGCCTTATGTATGTGCAATTGTCTTAGTTACAATTGTAGTAACATTAGTTACTTTTTGTTGTTCATCTTTGTCCTCACCCACCTCAATAGGTGTATGCTTTATTGCCTTGGGTGGTATCAAACCATATAATGACTTCCATAACTAGGTGGTCTTCTATACAACATCCTCAATATTATTCTATAAAATGCTAAATGCTTTGTATTATGTATTTATGTGCAAATTTCCCTGAGAAACTTGGAGAAAATTTTGAGTCTATAATAACTCGCTACTTTGAATATTTTAAGTAGTTAATGAAGAAAAGACTGAGGATACTAGTTTGACTAGTGAGAAACATTTCGATGATGTTTACTTTCTAGTTGACACTAATTTCACATATGTACATGCTGCAATCCCAAGATTAATATGGCTAAGTCCACTAGGCTATGAGATTAATGTGGATGAAGCCTCTATAGTAATTATAGATTTCCTTGCAGAAGATGTAGATACTAAGGCTACTGCCTTTGGAAATTATGTTGTGGCTAAATCTAAAATTATAATGGATCTAAAGACTACCTCAATTATGAGAAAGAAAAAAAAAATTGTCAAGGAGTTTAAAGAGAAATTTGGTGAAGGAAGGATAGAAAATGAAGAAGAAGAAGATGATGATGATGAGGAAGAAGAAGGTGAAGATGTACTTGCCCAAGCACCTTTGGCCATTACTCAAGGTCAAGGTCAAGACCAAGAAGAAGAGGTAGAAATTGAAGAAGGAGCCGAGGGAGAAGAAGCCAGTGAAGCACCTACAACCAATGAGAAAAAGAAGAGAAAACTTAAGACTCTAGCAGTGAGCAAGCAAAAAAAGGTTGCAAAACCCACACAACCTATGTCTACAATTCCTACTACTAGGTAAAGCATAAGAGCTACTACTAAAAAGACTCAAGATACTAAAAAGCCAAAAGTGAAGAGGCCTAGATCATCTAGTAAAGAAGAAGAGTCTGAGAAGAGATCAGGGATAAAGTATATAGCTCTAGTTGAATTTGATGAAGAAAGGACAAAATTTGATGACAACAACCAATTCAAAGTGGTAAGTCACATTCCTTCCTCAGATTTAGACAATATATGTGAAAACATAAAGAATAATGCTAACTTAACTAGTTTCACACATATTGAGTCTGATAAACTTGGAAAAATTAAGATGAACCAAGTAGAGGATTCAATATATGTCATGATGGAAACATTCAAAAAGATTCCAATTGAGATTGCCAACTCATTACCAAAAGATCTATATGACAGAGTTGAGAAAAAGTGGCAATATAGTCTCAATATAGAAAGACAAATTAGAGGGACTACACTTGCACAAGTGATGCCAAAATTGGATAGGGCAACAATGACAAAGGCAATAAAGAAGCATGAATAAATTCACCTATTTTCACTATAATAGATCTATTTGTCTTCCATGCAACTTTACCAAAAGTAGGATATGTATTATGTACATAGAAAAATATGCATACAATAATTGAGCCAAATTTGCGTTGTGCACTCTTGGTCTTATTGCTCTAAAATTTTCTATCAATTGTTGCAACTCTAACTCAGCAAGGTCATAAGTATGATCCTTCTTAACTATCTTGTAGCCCATGTCAATAGTAATACAAGGTACATTGTTGAGCCTATTGGATTGATAGAATTTGTGTGCTATAATCCTCATTGCAAAAGCAATTAGGGGATCTAAGATAGTATCAATTGTCTTTCCTCTTTTATCCCACACTGCCCCTGTATTCTTCTCAATAACATCTTTTGCTTCACTCCTCATGGTTTTAGGTTGGTCTAGGATTGGATACCCTATTACTCTACATACAATCTTCTTTGTGATCTTCATCGGTCCATTTTCTAACCATATAGAATTATCATGAATTATGCTCATGACTATCTTTATCCATTTAGTTTTGAAGATGTTGGGGAAATCTAAGGCATCGGTTAACCCTTTTGTCTCTACAATTTTGAATTCATCTTTCAATACTCCTTTTTTGCATAGTTTCCCATAGGTTTCTCTAATATCCATGTCACCTCTGCTACCCACCTTACATGTGTAGCAACATCTCACATCATGAATCATTAAAACTTATGGTGGTATCATTGATAACAAACTAGATGGATATTGCTTGTAAGAAATATCAAGAATAGCTCTAAAGTTTGGTTGTTTGATCTCATTGTTTATCAATTGTATATTCAAAACTTCCTTACCCTCTTTAACCTTACTAGCTGAAGAACTAGACGCCATTATGAAAACCTAGGGTTTGTAAAAATTTAGACTACGTAGCTTGACACACGATAAATACCTTTGTAAATCTGTTGAGATGGTGTCGAGAAATTGTTGAATACTATTTGCAAATGCTTTGAATGGTCTCTTTAATTCCACTTTAGCTCTTCATTCTCTTCTTCAAATTTGAATGATGTAAAATGAATCAAGAAATTGATCATATAAACCTTAAAAACTCACATTTACTGCTCAGTGCTTACATAGTTGTAAGCTTGACTTCAATAGAAATTTTGACTCACTCAGCTTCCATGTGATTTTCCTCATGCTCAACAACTACTATGAGCTCGGCCAACACTATCACCTTTAATAGTTTGACATCAACTAACATTTCACTCAATAGCTAAAGTGAAACTCTTCATGCTTGGAAGTAACATAAAAACTATCACAACTTAAAGATTTCTTAAAAGTTATAGTCAACACTTTGCATCTTTCTTCATGCATATATAATCTTTTCATAACTAAATCCTTGTAACTGATGTATAGTATGTCTTTTAAATATTAGTCCCACACATACCTCTTGATTTCTTAATTAGAGGTGGTGTGATTACCTGACCCATTGGGTGAAATGATCCCATCTGAACTTGATGCATTGTAATCTTCCTTTCTCTTCCATGTCTTGTTCATCTCATCTCTGACATTTTTAATATTTGCGTTTCCTTTGCCTTTGTTGAACTCACTGCTTGGTGCCTTTGACCTTGTTAGACAATTCTTGCTTATGTGACTAGTCTTTAAATAGCTAAAACATGTAGTTTGACTCAACCATCTTTTGTAGTCACTTTTGAGATGTGTTCTTATGTAATTTTCAGCAACCTATCCATACTCTTGACAATAGTGACAACTATACCTAGTATTATAATCCAATTATAAGCATTTCCATTGTGCTTTACCTTTGTTTGCCTATTTGATGACCATTTAGGCTTGGGTCTACACTCATATGCTCTATGCCCATATTTCTAATAGTTATAGCAATATCCTTCAAATATTTGTGTTCTTATGGTCTTGGTTCTGCATTCATGTGTCTAATGTCCTTGTTTGTTGCATTTGTGGCAATGACCCATGAACTTCTGCTTAGGATCTTGATTAGCAATCTTGCTCCTACAAACAATGCTAGTATGACCTATCTTACCACAATTATGGCAAGTAGGTTTGGAGTTCTTACCTTTGTTACTTCTTTCTTCACCACTTTTGGATGATTCTCCTTCTTCAGTACTAGTGTAACCCAATCTAGTAGTATCAGTATTGGATCTAGGAGATTTTTTCAATTTCTCAAAGTACTTGATAGCTTCACTAGGTCTATTGAAACTTTCAGCATACTCTTTTTCTCTTTTTAGATCATTTCTATGTTATTCATTCTGCAACTTGATCACTATTGAGATCTCAATATCTTTTCCATTCGATTCATGATTTGCAATCATCATTTGATTCAATATTTCCAATTGCATGTGAGCAATCATATTTACCTCTGATATTTTCTCTTCCAATCTATTGGTCAATATCCTTTTGTCATCTTCAATCATGTCTTTGTGCTTTTTAGCTTTCTTCTTTTTCTTAGTCACTTCAGACAACAATACTGATTGGACTTCTTATTCTATCTTGAGGTTTCTAACCTCTTCAATTAGGGCTCCATTCATGTCCATCATATTTGCAACTGTTGCATCAAATTCACTTGTGTTTCCATCTAAAAACACCTCAGTAGTGTCAATCTCTTGGTAATGTGTGCCATTCTCTTCAATAGTTATTTCCTTCTTTCTCTTCAGTGATTTCTTTAACTCATTTTTTGCTTCATTCAACTAATGTAGGGAAAGTTGTATTTCAATCTTCTAGTTCTCAATAGTCTTTCCCAAATTCTAGACTTCCAGATCCAAGATCTTTCCTCAAAGTTGAAAAGCTTTTTCTAGAGAACCTAGGCTTTGATACCAATTGTTGGAAATACAATAGGAAAAGTAAAACCTAAGAAGAGGGGGTGAAAGTAGTTCTTCAAAATTTTAACCATAAAATCATTCACCTCTTATCCATCTCACAATTCAATAAGTAAATTGAAATACCAAATCAACCATGTACATCCATAGGATGAAAGCAAAAAAAAAAAAAATTCAACACATGTATGAAACAAGATATTTGGTTACCTAGAAACCCTCCAAGGAGAAGGTAAAACTAGGGTGGGGATGACATCCACAAATCTCCACTATTATAGTAATAAAGTGTATCTAATGAAGGTTACAATATTTTGATCATGAAACATGGTCTACCTTATGAAAGGTCTACCCTAATAAAGGTTTATAAAGACTGTTAGGTCTTACACTATTAAAGGATTTCAACACCTTCTTAGAAGTGTGCCCAATTAGAGGACTTTATCTTACAATGAAGTAAGCACCCTGTTAAAGGAGTTACAATAGCCTGTTAACGCTACTCTGTTAAGATATTTAATTGATTCACTTGTTAGAATGTCTTAGTAGTGATACTTTGGTTAGTACTCTATTGCTTGATGACAAATCACCTCTTTCCTAATGTGTACTTGATCCTTTTTGCTCAGATGTATCTCTATTGTCTTCTAATTCCTTTCCTCTGTTCTCCTCTAACTGATTCTGCTATATATCACAACTACTTAGTCACCATGAATGCTCTATTTGTGCATGCAAACTTCTCTATTTTTTGCTTCCACACACATAAAAATTTTAGGGTTTGGACCCTCCTTAAGAAGGCCTAGGTGACTTAGGGCTAGGTATGAATCAACGATTGTGATTCACCCATATTGTTGCTTAATCCTTCCCTTTTTCTGATTGGATGCATGTACTGAATAGGGATCATCAATTAAGATTCACCCTTATCATTTAAGATCGCAAAAATTTTTTTAAGTCAGCTAAAAAATGGTTTACATAGAAGTTTGTGCCATTACAAACAACTATATCAAAACTATATAACTCAGCATCTGAAGTCCTTGATGCCCAGCATCAACTACAACTTCAATGTTGTAACTTAGCCTCTAAGTGAGTTGGCATCCATTAATCACTTGACATTTGAATAACTCAGCACATAGTATCTACTCAACACTTGTGTGACTTGACACTTACTAGTTACTTGACACTTGAGTGACTCGGCATGCACTATCTGACATGTAATGCTCGACATGAATTACTTATTCAACATGAAATCAATACATAACTTATAAATGACTTAAGTGTATAGAAACTCATTTGTCAAAACCAATCTGAGATCAACACTTAACTTATCACATTCATCCTTTTATAGTCTAGTTTCTTGAATAATTATGATTTCTAATTCAAAAGTGGATAGGCTACGATTAAAGAGGTGTAGTTTGTTAGGGGCATTCATTCCCCTAATATTCTAGGAGGTAAGTCTTGTTTCTCCTTAGGAAGGAACTTCCCCTTCCCTACATTCAATGGACCAATGATATTTTATTGGTTTATGATTGTACCACCAATAGATGAAGTTCCAAAAGAGATTGAACCTACCCCTCTTCTTAGATGACTTACCACATCCAGGGGTAGAGATGCCATCAACATTCATTGCTATCCTAATATATTCCTAAATTTTGGTAGAATTTAATAAACTAAGACCTTGGTTTTCATCATGATTCACCTCTACTTCAATCTTAATTTTCTTAGAAACAATTTTCCTAATCTCATCTTCAACTTGGAGATTCATTCCTAGTGCTTCCTTGAGATAGGTATCTGAAGAGGTCTCAAATTGCATTTCTCAAATATCTTTAATACAATCATAATTACCTGGTAATTTTTTTTCATTATCTCCTTCCCAAATTCTTCTTAATTGTTATCAATACACGCTCTTGAAGATTGGCATCCATATAGTCATAAATTATGGCTGTCTCTATAGGAATCAAAGCATAGTTTCTTTTTTCTATCAGATCATTGTTATAAGAGGATCCACCCAAGCTCAAAGACTATGTAATATTCAAATCTACCCCAAGCTAAGGGTATATGAAAGGTATTCTTCCTCCTATTGAATCCTTTAACTTATGTCAACTTATAAGCTTATCTCTTATCTCATTATGAATAGTATAAAACTCTGCCATTAAGTTGCCCAAATATTTTATTTTGAGCTCTACATCCTTAATAATTATAACTTTTGCTAATTAATTATCCCTATCATTGACTTCCAATGAAACTAACTCCTTGATATATTCTCATACTTTTTCCTTCCCATTAGAATTACTTTGATGCTCACTTGACATATTAGAAATGTCTTCCATTATGTCTCCTACCACCAATTCTAAGATGGTTCTTACAAGGCTCTAGATGCCCTCTTCTAGGTATCTTTAGAGATCCATGCTTCCTTCATGATTGTGATTCTATCAAAATTTTAGAGACTAGCATTAAAGGAAAATCTTTCACCTTTCAAAATAGGTTTATCTGTACCAATTTCCTTCATGAGTTCATTAACCGATTTATCCTTTGGAGATGGATTAGAAGTATAGATGAATGTATATATGTATAAAGAGGGAGAAGTATATGTAAAGATATGTATACGGGAGCAATAATACAATTATATGCATGGGAGAATGATATTGTATTGAACAAATAAGCAAAAAACATCCTTTACAAAAGCAATTTTGAGAAATCTAAAAAACATAGTATGTTACCGAGTTGTAGACATAGAATGGAGATAAAAGAATCTTTTGAATTATAATTTTGAGTATTTAGTTTTTTGGATGATGAGTGTTTTTTTCACTAATGCTAAAGGGGGAGATTGTTGACATTAAGGTTAATTTTTCTATTAGTGACTCACACTTAGTCAATATACAGTTGCTACTAACTGATTCAGTATTGTTGAGGTTCACAATGTTCACTGAGTCACACAATGTTGACCAAGTTCAAGCTACTTGGAAGTGATTAGTATGAACTGAGCCTCTTCATTAATTGATTTCCTAATGATGTTGAGTGTTGATAGTGGTTGACAAGTATCAGAACATCACTGAATTTGTCTTTAGAACTTGAGTTACAATAGTTGGGCTGACTTTGTGGATTTTGGTGAAACCTGTATTGCAGCTAACTCTAGTAAGTTGTAATTTGGATTGGTATATATGTAATGCATATAAATATCATATCCAAATAAGCAGAGTACGCATATGATGAGAAGAAGTGAAAATTAAAGAAGGCTACAAGCAGTATAAGGGACAACAAAGTAGTATCTATCACAGCAAGGTGATCATTACAATTCAAGGAATATCAACCAATAAGTCAAAGTTGTAGATCAAAGATCAATCACTAGTTCATCCTCACAGGTGCATCAGTCAAATCCTTTAATAGGGAAGACTTAATAGTCTTTAATAAATCTCTTTATTCAGTGCATACTTCATTGTATATTTTGTAAATCCTTTGACAAGGTGGACCTCATAGTCCTTATTGCTCCTAATAGGGCAGATCATTAGAAGTGATCAATTGTAAGCCATAATAGGCCAACTTTATACTGTAGTACTAATGCTTGTGGGTATCATCCTCATCCTAGTTTTACTTTCTATTTGGAAGGTTTTTGGAACCATATCTTGTGTCAAATTGCTATGAATGTTTATTTACTTTTATTCTTTCATGCATGCAATTAGGTCAGATAATTATATGAAGCATTAATTGGTGAAATAAGATTATTTTTTATTGGTTCCTAATTCACCCCTCCCCTCTCAGTAATCTTGCCTACCTCATATTTCCAAAAATTGGTATTAGAGCCTTGTGGCCCTCAGAGAAGAAGTTTAACAACTTGAACAAAGATCAGAGACAATGGAGGTATACAAGCTAGATAAGGCTATTGATAATGAAATGCTAGATCTTGAATTAGCCATTGGATAACTAAATAAAGAAAATGAACAACTCTCTTAATCATTGAAAAGAAGGAAAGATCTTATAGTACAAATGAATGACAATATCTACACTGAAGAAATAATTGAAGACATTTGTCCAGAAAGAAACTCAGATGAAGCTGATGAAGCAATCAAAGACCTATTAGAAAAGAATTCCAATATTCAAGAATTTAGAAACCTAAAAAGAGAACATGAAATCCAATTAGTAAGATTATGTGAAGTAATGTAAGAACAAGACAAAGTCAAAGAAGAGATAGAAGAAAAGAACAATGAAATTCAACATCTATCCCTTCAACAAATAGACTTCATTGATCAACTCATAAATGTAAATGAAGAACTTATGAATCTTAGGTCAGAAAATGAAAGACTATAGAATGATCTAAACACTAAAAAGAAAACCAATGAAAGGATGTTGAAATCTCAAGAAGACATGAATCAAGTGAATGAGAAAAATCAGTATTAACACAGAAAGCAAAGTAGGATTAGGTTATACAGAAGAAGATGAATCATCGAGACAAGGAGCTCTAAAGAATCAAAGGCCTACGTGCAATCATTATGGTAAGATAGTTCATACATCAAACAAATGTTGGAGTAATGGTAAATAAAAATTCAATGGAAAGTGTTACAACTACAATAAGCATGGTCATAGAACAAGTGAATGCAAGGAGAAACCTAAGTTTGAAGGTAAATGTCATAATTGCAAGAAATAAGGACACAAATCTTCTGAATGTAAAACCAAGATATTCAATCCGGCTGAACATATTGTAAAAGCAATATTTGGATGGGACTACAACACTTAGTGTAGATGCCACTACTATGGTAAATTTGGGCAAATTGGAGCAAATTATGTAAAACGTCATATGAGGAAAAGAGATACCACTAAAAGATGTTTTTATTTGTACAGAACATGGACATATTGCCAAGAATTGTATTGACATAGAAAGAATTGAAGATGAAAAGAAAGCCAAAGATGACAATATCAAAAAGTAGAAATGGATACCAAAATCTCTTGAGAATGCAAGTCTAAGTCATGAAGCAAATGTCACTCAAGAGTTGGGTGACTCAAGCATCTCAACTTGAATTCCTATGGGAATAACTAGAACTAAGACTGTAAAGTGGACATCTCTCATTAGTTCAAGCCAATAAGAAGAAGAGATCCATATCAGCATTTAAGATGCACAAGGATCACCGAGTAGTCACAGAAATCATAGACCTTACCGAGCTAGGTCAAGTTACAAGATCCCACCAAGCAAGGTTGGAAGAAACTAAAGTATTGTATGAGGACACTGAGTTGTTAAAGACTCTATCGAGTGATAATGATTCTATTAAGCTATGAATGTCTACTGAGCATTAAAAGCTAAATTGAGTGGAAAATAACTTGTCACTAAGTAAACAAACATACCAAGCATTAATGGTGATTATAAAGAGGAAATTTGTTAAAAGGAAGAAAGTGAATGCATTATTTCACCATGAATTTCTAGAGCTAGTTGAGAAGAACCATTTTAGAGCTTAAGAATGATTCGAGTGTTTATTGTTGAAGAAATTTTGAGTTTTCCAAAACTCTATCGAGCATGGAATCTTCTAGCAAAAAAATAAAAAAGGGTCTGAAATGTTGGTTTGAGAAGTCAATTAGAAGGCACAAAACTTCAAATTGAGTCTAGCAATTGTAGAGGCACTAGACCCAGTTGGTGCACAATCACAAATTCCACCCAAGGTATTGCTCATACACGATATCTGTTCATATTATAAATGTTCTATCCAAGAGCTAGGCACTCATGAGATGAATGAAGCATTGAATGAGTTATGTGTGGATGACATTGTAAAACCTAAGCATCAACATCTAGAAGCTAAGGATTTAATACATATTTCACATATGCCAAGGAACTTTTAGTCAAAGTGGATAAGATTTATCCTAAGCTGAGTTCACAATGGAAAATTATGGTTAGACCAACCCATTTTGATCACAAGGAAAATGATTCATAGAATTATTGGTCTTCCAATGTTGGACAAAGCCAAAGTGACCAAAACCCTAGGTTAGGTGCAACTAGAAAAGAAAACTCTTGCTGAGTGGGATGGTAGAGGAATGAAGATTAGCAATGTAATTGACACGGAACTGAAATTTGGAATCCATATCATTTCTCATAAAATCTACAACTCTAATCATCTCAATAGTGTGTCATGTGAAGCAATTGATCTGGCTCTCAAAGTAGTGAAGAATAACATGTCATTCGACCTTGCCAAGTTGTTATTGAATCAATTCGATAAGAACATGGAGAGCATCAGAGGTTCCAAGAACAATCCATGTAAGTTTGGTTCACTCTTGACTTGTTTATTTTTCTTTGTGCAAAAATGGTTCCCTTCTAAAGGATAAGTAGTATTGAGAAAAGATGTCCCTGTTTTATATCAAAGAAATGAGTATATAGTAGAAATGAGTGAAAACTTTGATAGCATCATGGATAACTACTTTGAAACATTCAAAGAGAAGATGCAGAATAGATATAGGATACCTATGAAGCTTGTAGAAGACTACAAGAATGATATTTGTTTTATGGTAAATTGTGACAAGGTATATATTTAGGTAGTCAGGCCTAGAATAGCATGTGTTAAGCCTATGGAGTATGAGGTTAACATAGATGAGACCAAAGATATCATTGAGACTCTGTTGAATGAACCTGTAGATTCTAAGGCACCATATTTTGGGACTTATGAAGAAGCCAAGGTAAGAATAGAACTTGAAATTAAGCTTCCTCAAGTAGTTGTCAAAGGAAGAAAGATGATAGAAAAACTAAAACAAGCAAGTTCTACTCTCTTGCTAACAAAAGAAAAAGGTGAGAATGTGGAAGAAGACAATGCAAATGATGAAGATGAGGAATCCAAATCTGAGGAAGAAGAGCCTATAAGAAAGAAAGGTAAGGTTATCATAACCAAACCTACTAAGTCATCCACTACTGCATTCACGAGAAGGGCACCAAAATCTATGAAGAAATTGAAGTTAGGCGAGAAGGATGCTGAGAAAATTATCTTCAAAAGGCCTACACCTACTCTTTAGGAAAATTTAAAGGAATTGGAGGAGGGAATTGGCATGGCATGTTTCAAATTTTTCAAATATGAATCAAGGAATGCATATGAGAAAAGATAGATTGAAGACACCATTATGACCAAATTGGGGAAATGGAAGTATTCTCCTAATGAGCTTACTCATCAAATTCCTAATGAGCTCATGCAAGCAATAAAGCCTAGATGGGAGCATGTAAAGAAGACTACAAAAGACATCTTTGAATAGACTTTGAGGTAACTCATGTTGAGTCTCAATGAAAAAGAGGTGAAAGAATATTTGAAGAAGAATGAATAGAAGTTCACTCTCAAGATGAACACTTGTATGGTACTTCTCAAATAACATTGAATATGTTGTGAAGGTTGTTACATCAACATGGAAGAATATTTACAAACTACATCAACCTAGTGATGTTATTGTTCATGTTAATGACAAAGATGATGATGGCGATGAGGAAGAGGATGTGGAAATAAAAGATGACAAATTAGATGATGTAAATATGAATGATGAGGAGGAAGAACAAGAAGCTAATGGAGCAAGTCTTCTAGAGATTCAAAGCATTGAGGAAACTGATGCAGAAAAGATTGCAGTAGCAGTAATGGCTTCATTTCCTCATTCTCCAAGAAAAGCCTCAGTGCAATATGGCTCTAAGAAAGCTTCTACCAGCTTGGTTGTGACTACCACTGCAACACCATGCACCCAACCAAGCTTAGGACCTATTCAGCTGGGTATTCTATCAACTAAAGTGGCCAAAATTTCATTTACCAACCACAAGCACCTCCATCATCAAATTTTATCATGCAACAAGAAGGTATTTCTACTATCAATGTCATATCTACTTTTTTTTTCTAACCCCTTTGTTTCTACTATTGTTTCTATTCCACATATAGCTAGTACAATGATAGGTGAGAACAAGTCTTAACCGAGTATTGAAGTTTGAAATAAGGATAAGGGTAAAGAAGAAAATATTGATCTAGATGAGGATATAGTTATTCCAAATTGGGATATCTCTATTCTCAATCTTGATCAAATGAACACCATGGGTGAATTATTACAAGAGAGAGCTAAGAAATAGAAGCTTGGAGAAGAGGAGAAAGAAAACCCAAGTGCTTGAAGATGTAAAGGACACATTTGTAAATGCACTAAGTATTGAGGTTGATAATACACAACCTATTTTGGATCAGTTAGCAGAAATTATCTAGAAATTTAATGAAGACTTGAATGGACAGGATAAGTTGCTACAAAGAGTAGAAATAAAATTTGAGAACAAGGTATTGGAACAAGTGGTGTAGAAAATTGCAATAGACCAAGTAGAATTTTCTACTACTCTTGTTTCATTGGAGACATCTATAAATAATGTCACTTCATTATTTGTTAAGTTGTGTGACATATCTATCTTCACACAAGACATTAAAAATAAACTATCAAAGATATATGAAGACATGAAGGCAAGTGTACAATAGCTATCACTTGAACCAAGCTATAGTTTTGCTCATTATTCAAAGATAAGATTTCTAACAAATTTGCAAGCAAAATTACTAAAGGAAAAATCAAGGATTAGGGCCAGACTTGCAAAAATCGAAGGCATGATTCTTCCAAGCATGGATGCACTGCATACACACATTGCACATGCTAAGACACTCATTCATGGCAATAAATTCTCCATAGCTGATCACATGATGGAGTTATCAACAAAATTTTAGATTGCATGCAAGAAAGGCGTTACAAGAAAATTGGGACAAGACAATGGCATTAATCCTGAAGGTCCACTCTAAATTCTTGTTACATTTCAGTATTAACATAAAATATACACCTTTGTCATTTATGTCAAAAAGGGGGATAAGTATATATAAATGTGCATATGTATAAAGAGGGAGAAGTATATGTAAAGATATGTATGGGGGAGCAATACTCTAGGTATATGCATGAGAGAATATAGATAAGCAAAAAACATCCTTTACAAAGCAATTTTGAAAAATCTGAAAAATAAAGTATGTTACCAAGTTGTAGACATAGAATGGAGATAAAAGAATGTTTTGACTTCTAATTTTGAGTATTTAATTTTTTTGATGATAAGTGTTTTTGCCACTAATGCCAAAGGGGGAGATTATTGACATTAAGGTCAATTTTTCTATTAGTGACTCACACTTAGTCAATATATAGTTGCTACTGAGTGGTTCAATATATGTTGAGGTTTGCAGTGTTTATTGAGTCACACAGTGGTCACCAAGTTCAAGCTACTTGGAAGTGATCCATATGAACTAAGCCTCTTCGTCAATTGAATGCCAGATGATGTCAAGGGTTGATAGTGGCTGTCGAGTATTAGAAAATCACCAAGTTTGTCTTTAGAACCTGAGTTACAATAGTTGGGCTGACTTTGTGAATTTTGGTGAAACTTGTATTGTAGCCGACTCCAGTAAGTTGTGATTTGGATTGGTATATATGTAATGCATTATATCATATCCAAGTAAGAAGAGTAAGCATATGATAAGAAGAAGTGTGAATTAAAGAAGGCTACAAGTAGTATGAGGGACAACAGAATATTATCTATCACAACAAGGTGATCATTACAATTCAATGAATCTCAGACAACAAGTCAAAGTTGTAGATCAGATATTAGCCAGTACTTCATCCTAACAGGTGCATCAGCCAAATCCTTTAATAGGGTAGACTTAACAGTTTTTGATAAATCTCTTTACTAAGTACTTCATTGTATGTTTTGTAAATCCTTTGACAAGATGGACCTCATAGTCCTTATTGCTCCTAATAGGGAAAATCATCAGAAGTGATCAATTGTAAGCCTTAACAGGTCAACTTTATATTACAGTACTAAAGCTTGTGGGTATCATCCCCACCCCAATTTTACTTTCTATTTGGAAGGATTCTAGTCACCATATCTGGTGTCAAATTGCTATGAAGGTTTATTTGCTTTCATTCTTTCATACATGCAATTAGATTAGAACATTATATGAAGGATTAATTGGTGAAATAAGATTAAGTTTTATTGGTTCTTGATTCACGCCTCCCCTCTCAATAACCTTTCCTACCTCATGTTTCCAATAGTTATTGACCATGTTGGCCAAAGGTGTTGAATCCTCATCAGTAAACAATTTTATGTAGCTACCATTAACTTGATTTGTTCCTTGATCTTGCACAATTTTGCCTTCTTCCATTTATGAATCAGTAAGAGGATCCATACTAACATGAGACATTTAAACCAAGGATATTTGGGTTTGATTATTGGTATTGGTAGATGGACTGGCTATAGGGTATGGAGAAGAATGGAGATGGTAGACTGATCTTTGGGTTTATGGGGAATTCATTATTACAAAACCACTTAAAGGATCTATGACACCATGATTTGTATCTAGGCCTCTAAAGATAGTTATTATGGATAGAGGTTTGGAGAAATCCATTGAGGTCGATTTAAATAGAGCCATGTCTTTGATTAACCCTCTATAGATTTCTGGTTTGAAAATATAGAGAATGATTTGTTATAATTTTGATTGGATACAATTGATCGAAGTGCAAGTTAGAATTCACTAACAATCTATCTTTTGATCAATTGAGAAAATATTTTTCTATACCTATCACTCCTCCTAATGGTTCCCATATTCTCCTCATTATTCTATGATGTATTAATTCTATGGGAATATTATGAATACAAACCCATCTAAAACCTTCTAAGTCCTTGATTAAATTGAAATTAAAGTTGGGTTTCCAATCAAAGAAATTCAAAACATTCCCTTCATATAATATTATATTGCCTTTTAGTGAATCTTCTTTAGTCTCTAAATCTGCACAATCTAAAAGAAACAATTATTTTCTAGGATAGAGATACTTTCCTATGAATTCAGATTCTTCTTCGACCAATTATAAATTTGAGATATATGGACACCAAATCCACCCTAATGGGCAAATAAGTCATCATGTTTATAATGACCCCACATCTTAGTTGAGAATTTGTTACTAATTAGTGCCAATTTAGGGTTTAGGGTTTTATTTGCCCAACTTTTAAAATTGTCCTTAGTCAATTAAATGAAGAAGCAAGGTTCCCTTTGCAAGTTATTTGGAGATTTAGATAAATTCCTCTAGTCTTGAATGTCTCAGTGCTTATCATGGTATGAATTAATGGACCTTCTTCCTCGAGGAATATTGTTAACTTCTGAAATAATTTTGGGTTGACTTTGTTGTGGAAGTTTGAAAGAGTTACCTCCTGAAGATATTGCCATACATTGTTGATTCTTGCAACTAATAACAATTTTTTATTCATTGGAGTTTGTATTGCCATTACCTACAACCTTATTGAAAATAGGGTTCCCAATCTCATAGTTTGGTTTCTTTCGATGAGGGGAAAAGTTGGATCCTTCTCACCCAAGATGAACACAGTCAGTGTTGCGAAATTCACTAGGGTCACAAAATGATTAGAAGTCTCTAGGGGCTTCTCCTTCACATGCATGGTCTTGCCACAAAAGGCAATTTGCTTTTCTTTGATGCAATTATTAGCCTAGTTCACTTGTTTTGAGAGTAGAGTTTTTTTTTCAAACATTAAAATTTAAAATTCATATTACATTTATTTTGCTTATAATTAATTATTTATTAAATTTTATTAAAGAATATTATTAAATCCAGTATTTAAGCTATTTAAAGTTTATGTAATAAACTATAGACCTTTCTCAAAATATAGGCTAGAAAGCAAGAACAATTTTTCTTAAGTGATGGCTTTGGTGTGTTTTGTGGATAAATGTGCAAAAATGCAGTAAAAAATATTAATAATCTTAAATTTAAACCAAAAAAATGTTCAATATAAACTTTATATCATTAATTGTTGAAAATCTAGCTCTTGCAATCTCTATCATTATTTTTTCTCACTTGTATTTTGAATTCCACCATAATGTTCCTTCAGTAATGCAATACATGGTACAATACTGACAATGGAGAAATATTTGATGGAAGACTAAGATGAGAATGATCAAGAATGTGCATTTAATTCAAAAGGGCTGATAGGCTCTTTGTAACTAATAGTTTAATTTCTAATTTCTCTATGGAAATCTATTTTTCTTCTTACTTTTTTGTGAGAATCAATTAAAACTTAAACAAACTCTTATTTTCATTTCTAAAATATATAAATGATAATAAACTATGTCATGTATGCTATATAATTTATCTCTTACCTATATTATGTATTAGAGGACTATAACATTGTTCATTATATAATAATACATATTTTATGTCATAACTTTTAACTTAGCTATTATTATTAGTACTTGTCGTAGACTAAGTACTATTGTGACATATTTTGGATTTTATGCTTTAACTAGTGATTGATATTTTTTGGTTTCTATATTTAGAATTAATTGATTTTAATTTTGTAATATGTTGCATAAGCATAGATGCAAGATTTTTAACTTTACAATTTTTAGAAAATATATTTCTAAGATTTGATTGGGTGAATTCATTTAGCTCTTATATTTGTCAGGCTTGATGGATTTTAGATTTTTATTAAGGTGGCTATGATTCATTTTTAATATTTTTTAATGTAAGTGTAGATTTTTATATTTTTATATTGCATTTTTTTATAATATAATTTTTATCATTCAACTAAACATACTAGAACAATGATAGTTCTTATATTATATAATCGTTTAAGAAATATTATAATATATTATTATTATAAAGATATTATGATTTATTTATAATATAATAGTGTCAATAATTATATTAATAAATAAAAGTTAAATTATAATTATAATTAATATCATTTCAAAAAACTATAAATATATAATATTTTTATTAATTAAAATATTTTATAAATTATAAAAAATTTATTAAATTAAAACTATATCTATATAAAAACTATAGGCAAGTATTAAGCCACTATATGACACTTGTTTAAAATGTTTCCACTCTTTAATTTATGACTAATATTAGATTCAATTAAATCAAATGTGTATGTATAATCATTTTCCAATGCAAATTGAAGATGATAAATTTCAAATTTGGCATATTAACAAAGTATCTAATTTGCATGTTTTTAATACATTTTATTTTTAACTTAACAACTATACATGAATTCACTAAATTTGGCTTCAACTTGATGTTTTACAACATCACAATACAACAATATCCAACCACTTCAAGAAAGCATATTATGCCATGTTGTACATACACAACAAGATTTTAAATATCAAATTTTTTAATTTTAAATGACATCTAAAGCAACCTGAAATTACTACCTTCACATAATAAAATGAGGGGGGCGGGAAGGGGTAGCTAGCGGACTATTTAGAATCTTTTATTTTTAGCCCTCTAAAATTGAGTAGGTGAAAAAGAGGTAGGACTTAGGAAAAAGTTATGCTTGGAATTTGATGGTCACCCCACCTATCATATATATATGTTATATAATAATATAATAATTAGTAATTAGTAAGTTTCTAAATTCATATTAAAATAGACTATTCATATCTATCACTTTAAAATACATAAACATGTATTTATATTATAAAGTAAATTACTATATTATTTACAATAAATTTTTGAGGTTTTAGAAGAATATGACATGTCACCCTGTAAGGTCTAAGAAAATTCTGTCATATAAGTTAAGTCTCAAAAAGACGATTAGGTTTTGGCCATTATGACCATCAATTCCAGACTTATATTAGACCACTTACCTTTAAACATTCCTAAGTGAAGCCCCTCCATAGACCGCAGCCTTCCCAATACAAATTTTATCAGGGGAAGAACCGAACACAATGTGGTGCCGCAAACTCTGTGGTGTTGCAGCAGCTTCCATGTCCTCCACTTTATGCCACAAGCTGTTTTGCATTCACCCAATTCATTTTTATTACAATGTTTTCTCAACAGCAGCTCATTCACAGAGCCTCTTTTCACAGTTTGCCTCCTCTAAACTCAACATGTCGGAGGCCGAGATCACTCGGATATTGAAGTCAGCCCCCTATTTGCAGAAGCTCCGAACCCTTGCCAACGTAGAGAAGATCATTCATTCGTTTATGAACCACGGCTGTACTGAATCCGAAGCTGCCAATATATTAAGGAAAAATTACCAGCTTATCGGTTCTACAGAAATAATATTGGAACCTAAGCTCAAATTAATGGAAGGTTTCGGTTTTGTGGGTGGAGATCTGGCCAAACTAATGACAAGAAATCCGTATTTTTTGCACTTTAGCCTCGAAAGCAACATTCTCCCAACAATGGAGTTTCTGAAGGATGTATTTCAATCCAAGGATGTGCTCGTGAAAGCCCTGTTAAATGCACCAAGACTTCTGAATTGTAGCTTGGAAAAGACCCTGAAGCCCTCGCTTGCTTTCTGGGAAGGATGGGGTTTTTCTGCGACGGAGCTCGTTAGCTTCATACAGGTACATCCAGAGGTTCTCAAACGAACGTCTCTAATCCCCGCACAAGTGGATTTCATCAATAAGATTGGCGCTAACAAAGCGAGCAAATGCTACAAATATATTGTGAGCAAGGTCGCTCTGCGCCGCGTGGAAACGCTAGAGGCAAAGATAGAGAATCTCAAGCTCTGCGGGCTCACGGCTGAAGAAATCTGGCAGCTACTGGGAGCTTGCCCTCTAGTCATCGTGATGTCTAAGGAAAATGTTAAGGAAACAATGAATTTTCTAGTTAATAACATGCAGCTCCCTGCAAATCTTGTACTGAAGAACCCTAGGATATTAACAGTCAGTTTGGCGAAGACTTTGAGGCCCAGGTTTTTGGTGTGCGAGAAAATCAAAACCACCAGTGACGTCAACCCAGCTCTGTCGACGGTATTGTGGATGACAGAGGCAAAGTTTATTAGCAAGATTATAAAAGAGCATCCTGAATCTAAAGTACTGTGGACAATTTATGAAAATGCCGTCTCTAGTGCCTCCAAGCACACAAAGTGCTGAAAGAACACATAATCCTGGATAAAGAAACTGAGAGCCAGTAGCCACAACAAAAGAATTGATCTAGTCAATCTTCAAGCAAGGTATGCATTGCAGACATTAAATATTATAAGTGAGCCGATTGCGATCGCCACTTTCATTAAGTTTGATATAATTGGTGAATATTTAATGCAAAGATGTTTTGTTGCATCTGAAAATTACCTTAGAAAATTTCCTGTTATGTTCCAAATGGGAACCATGCTAGTGCAAGGATTGAACAGTTCATTCATAACATTCAGAAAACAAGCTTCGTAGTCCCTAAATGTTTATACAGAAGTTGTAATAATGGGCTTGATGTAGTAACATTTACAACACCGAAGTGAGTTCTTCAAGAATATATGAAGATGAAACTAGGAAACCAAAAACAGTAGGGATTTGCATTTGCTGTGAAGTACATCAACAATAACATCACAAAAATAATTAGGTGAAAGTCAGCTGATAAATGGTTTAAAGCAGAATTTTGAGACTCAGGCTGATCAGGTCAGTTTCAGGCTCTGGTACAATAAATTTAAAAATTGTATTTTTGGAGGAGTTAGAGTTTCAGAGTTTCATTGTTTCCAACTCCAAATCTTCAACTCCTCACAATTTAAATTGCAAGGAACAGGTTGCTGTGTTACACATAGCAGAAAACACTCACGATTTAATGAATTTGAGAAAAATTATAGATTAAGCAAGTTGCTGAGGGTTTAAAATTTTAAAGAAACTGCTGCTAAATAAATGAACAATGAAAAATGATGGCGTTCTTAAGTTTTAGTGTGAAGAGTTTTTAATAATGATTTTGACATTTTAAAACAAGGCGGTTTCTGTCAAAATTCATGAGTTGATTGAGTGAATGCAATAAGTGCATGACCTCAGGTCTTTGCGAGTTGAAAGTTGATCTCAGGTTTTAACTTTTTGCAAGTTAACCACAAATGCACCCTCTCTCAAAATCATGTTTTAACAGTGTTACCCTAAATTTGGGGCAGACTAACTCTGATGGGTTTCAGAGGTGAATTTTCTCACACTTTTTTGGATGGCAGAAAAAGTAATATAGAAACAAACAGTGTTACCCTAAATTTGGGGCAGGCTGACTCTGATGGGTTTCAGAGGTGAATTTACTCACATTTTTTGGATGGCAGTAAAATTAATATAGAAACAATGAAAGGTTAATTTTTGAACACGAAGAACAACAAGAAAGTAAAAGAATTGCAATTTATTATTTATGTAAACGATATGAGTAAAACAATCTCAAATTCATGCAGAGTTGATGCAGGGATATCCACGTGGAGGGAGCTGTGCAGAGTTTTATATAACCATTCACTCTTACATTATAACTTTGACTATATATTTAGCACGGAAATGAAACTAGTAGGTAAAGCAGCATGGGAGAAAGTGATATTCATTTTTTCAGCATTCGTAGGAAGGGCAGATTTTGGGGAAAGATTTGAAGTTCTTTTTGGGAGAATTTGAAGGTTTTTTCCTGCAACTCTGCTGCCCATTTCCTTTTCTTTGTTGTTATATATTTTAGATTTTTATGTGTTTTGAGTGTCGATTGAGACATACGAGAAATCGGGTTCCACACTCCTTGCAAGAGTTATACTGGTGTTCAAGATTTGTGTCAGAGACGGCAATTCTGACAATGTCTTTACTCTGTCTTTGGCATCTTGAATGAAAATCATACCATTAACTAGGGTGTTTCATATAAACACATCCAGAAATCAGGCACTTGTGAATGGCTTAAAACCATGCATGCAAGATGCTACGATTCTCTGTTAATGCATCACACTCCTTGCAAGAGTTATACTGGTGTTCAAGATTTGTATCAGAGACAGCAATTCTGACTATGTCTTTACTCTGTCTTTGGCATCTTGAATGAAAATCATACCATTAACTAGGGTGTTTCATATAAACACATGCAGAAATTAGGCACTTGTGAATGGCCTAAAACCATGCATGCAAGATGCTACGATTCTCTGTTAATGCATCTATTAATTTATTGATCACAGAACTAAGAATATAGTACGACTCTTTCATACCATGCAGTGGGATTCTGCCAACCCTCCTCTCGTCTATATACAATTATATAATGCAATCTTACATGACTCTAACAATGGAAAGGTTTTTCATTTTCTGTTATGGAATAGCTCTCAACATTTTTGTAAACATGACCTGATCAGTCACTGTTTTTAATACTTCTTGTTTATGTCTTTCTATCATCGAGGAGCATAAGCTACATTTAATCCATCAACATAGAACCAAAAAATAAACTGCTATACTTGGATATAAACATATTAATGTAAAACAAATAGAAACATGCAAAATATTTTGACAACACAAAAAAGTCAGCTTTATAGTAGTAGCTTACTGCAAGCTTTGAACATGCACCTCCATGCACAGTGTCAACAAAGCCTGGGAAATTGGCTTCATATGAAATCAAATTATCTGTATTCAGTTGCTAAAGAAATCCCTATCCTGAAATAACTAGCAGTTGCATGCTGTTTTCATGGCAGCAGCCGATTGGTTATGTTGTTTCTGCAGAGAGGTTGTGCTTTTTTTGTAATGAGGAATTCTGATCACACAGTCACAATGCTGGCAAAGAAGATTTTGATTCGTAAATATTCAAATAAATTGTGAAGCTTGAAACTGGCACAAATCTGTCAAATACAATCTGTAAATGCCTTACCACTCACCCCTCCCCACCTTACCAGGAGATCTTGTTGATGCGGTGTTTGAAATGGCAAACTAAAATCAATACACCAGCATTGATTATAAATCTATCTGAACAGTAAGGTATAAGAATACAAATTCACTTTTAGAATTCATGTTTTATGTTCTGCACCTGCAAAACTGAGTAATATCTCTTTTAAGACGGTCCTCTAATTTTCTCTTCTAAGTATTTTGATCGGCAAGGAAAATCACTAAATTAGTAAGTCACATGATGGTGGAGAAAACATTGACTATAATTGAAAGGTGCAAACTGGGTAACAGTATCACAGATCCATCAATTATTTTCTGTTTCAACTCTTCAAGTAGCATGATCTCAATTTCAGTAGCAGGAAACAATGCATGTGCACAGGATTTATGTTGCCAAGGATCTTGACCATTCATGGAGATCCATGGTTGAATGTATTGTAAACCTACAAGAGGATTCCCAATTTTTATTATTAGGACCGATCTTGCTTTCTTCAAACAATCCAAAGGGCTATTTGAGACACATTACTATTGACTATTAAATTCCAGTCTCATAAGAAAATGGAGAAAGACAGCCTTCCAAGAGCCAGAAGCAATTCCTTAGTTCAGATCACCTGTACTGCTGATGCACTAATTGCTGGAAACTGATCACAGAAGAGATCGTAATGTCAAGTATGACTGGAAATGTTAATCCTCAATCCAGGCTCATAGGATTGTTTATATTATCAAGTCATATTTAAAGACTACATTGCGACTTTACCACACAGTTGAAACAATGTGCCAAACAAATATACAGATTTATTGGCTTTAAGATGGTAAACAGGTAAATTTTCAAAATGGAGGAGTTGCTTTGTCATTACAAAATATTTGGAAATTAATGCCTGAAAGAATAGTATTGGAGAACATGAAAGCGAAAGCGATGTAATCTTTCGACAGTAACGAGAATCTGTTAAAAAACCATTGCAGGTCAATGTGTCTGTAACAATGCTATGTTTTCAATGACCTGAGAAATTAGGAAATAATTGTGCACACAATAACATAGCATAAGACATTCCAAAACAACCAACTTAAAAGTGTGTGATTAAATGTTGAACTCTTACCAATAAAATTTTGAAGAATCGCTTGTTACCCATGTTAAAAATGTATAGAAGATGGTCTAAGAAACAATGGAAAAAATGTGCATGAGAGAGAGAATAATCTTAATGACTTATGAGAATCTCACACCATTACTTGATTCAGCATTGTTGAGCATCAAATTTAGTTCATAATGTGTAGTATTTCAATCATAAACAAGAGCTTGAGTCGTGTCTTTTGTTAAAAATAGAAGATAGATTTTTGGCATGTTTTAAAAGCTTAGAGTGGAGTTATGACCAACTATATAACAAGTGTTTAAGCATTAGTTGCTTCAACAACTATTCTAACTCTAGGGAATGCTGAATTGCATTTACTCTGATGCCTGTTGCTGTTATCATCTCTGATTCTTCTGTTAGTGGTGAAAGTAATATTCAGATGGGGGGCATTTAAAGCCCAGTTTGCAGAGTAGTCCAGTAGTTTGTCTTCTGCAAAGTTGAAGAGTAACTGAATTGTTCCAAATGAAAAATCAAAATGTTTATACTCTTTAACATACTTAAAAAGGTTGACAATACAGAAAGCGTTGAAAGAAAATTCATTTATAATTCTGAGTTGTTGTTGTACACATTCGATTATTTCAAGACAGCTGTCAAAGAACCTAACCTTGATAGCATGAAGGAATCTTCACCTGGGAGTTCCTTAACTATTCTGGTGCATCCAATAAAGGGATTTTTTAGCAGTGGATGATTTAATTGAAGGCTGACTTGACTCAATAATGTGATAATATCTGAAATTTGAATGATGATAAATCTGACAGTGGCTTAATTGAGAAAGTGCTTGTCAACTTGATGGTGCCAAGGAGGCTAATGAATGCAAGCATGGAATGCCATGCACTGCTTATAATAATCTTGCAGTTGTCAAAATAATATTTTGATTTTCGTTTTATCTTGTTAGATACAGATTGAGGGTGAAATGAAGTTAAAAGGATCTTGATGCAAATTCCTGATGTTTCGAGTATTTTTTCGCAAATTTGTACATCAAATAGTACCAATATAAATCTTAACTTTCCTCCTGAAAACCTGGCTTGTGATTATATGTTGAGGGCTTCCTCATTAATTCAGAACCCCAGACAACAAATGCATACCAATACAATTGTTGTAAATATGATCTGATGATTTTGAAAGCTTCAAAATTGTGGTTAAAGTTCATGAGAGAATTAATTGCGCTATCAAATAGTCATTAGAATATACTTTAGGGTAGCCAGGCGTAAACAGAAGCATTAGTTGAAGTAAATAGTTCAGTTTCCGCAAATTTTTGAAGCATTTTCAATTCTATTTTTTCTGTTTTAAAATGTTCTTATAGACTTCCACCATCAAGTGCATCTCAGCTAAAGCAATATGCAGACATAACTCTAAGATAGAATCTTTCTCAAGATCTAAAACAAACTAATGCATCCAGAATCTTGTTATGCCAATAATCAATACACCCTAGGCAAACCAAATTATATGCTACCACTTGTACTTTTGTGAAAATTTACCATTTGAAGTCTACTCTAGGAACCTACCCCTTACCTTGGTCTAATCATATGATTACAATTGCATCAAATCATTAAGTCTACTCTAGGAAACCCACCCCTTACCTTAGTCTAATCATATGATTACAATTGCATCAAATCATTATGTTTGCAAGTAACAACTATGATGGGGGTTATTGATGGTAAGTAGTCTTATTCCCATTCGTGTACCTATACGCTGCAGTGTGTTAGCCCCTACATGATTTGAGAGTTTTCCTTTGCGTGTTTTGGTACAAACCTCCTCTGAGTGTGAAACACATTGCCTGAGGTCCAGGTTTGTCAATTACATCCTGAAACAGATTGATGACAATCAATAGAAAGTGAAAAGTCACCCCTGGTAGACAACTTTAGATCCACCATAATGGACAGTTCCTTCGCAGCAATGTATATTTCTGTTTACACATATTTATAGCAAGAGAGGACCAAGAGAGGAGATTAAACAACCTTTCATCTCTTTTGAAAGAATTCTATGTACGGAATGTTCAGATCAATAAGTAATTGATTGTAGTTTTACATCTTGCTCATCTTTCATTTCTAAATGTTATTACATGGTCAGTAATTGTTCAGTATTTGGTTCTACATATCACACGTGAATTTAAGGATTTGCTGTACCTTCCTTGAATATTTCTTTGGATCCAGATCATTGTCACTTCTTGATACGATGGTTCATATTGTCCTCTCTATATGGGTCTTTTAAAAGAAATCTCTAATTGATTGCATTAGATGGTAATAAGGTCACAAGATTTGGTGGTAATAACACCATTAGTGGAGAAGAACGCCTTAGGAACTTCATTGACATGTTGAATGATTATGAAGTAGAACAGGAAGATGTAGTCATGAAATTGTTTATTCATTCCCTCACAAATAATGCTAAAGATTTTATTAGGACACTCCTTGGTCATAGTGTTAGTTCTTGGGATGACCTTGATAAATGTTTCAAAGAACAATATGGGGATAATACTAATGCAGGCTTTGTGTTAAATAAGTTTAACAATATCAAGAAAAATCAGAATGAGTCTACATTCGATTTTATTGTTAAGTTTCAAAAGGGAATGTAATTTTTTAAAAAAGTCATGAGGCTAGATGAAAATGTTTACTTGCTCGAATGCATTTGATACTAAAATGAAATACATACTAAGAGATAAAGACCTTAAGACATTGAGGGATGCCTTTAGTATTGCAGTAAATATTGAAAACAACATGAGAGCCTCAGGAAAGTTGGGGAGAAGGGACAACCTTAAGTTTTGATTAAGTAAAAACAAGTTTTGAAAGGACCCGAAACCTTGTGCAAAGGGACAAGAAAGATAGAACAATGAGAATCTTAAAACAACTGTGGAGAACCACCAGCCAAACTAGAGGGAGACACTAATGTTTCCAACAAGAGGGCAAACAACTTAAGAAAACAAAGACCATCAAGATTTACATTTTGGTCTATTCTTTTGAGAACATAAAGTCATATCAAATGAAAGTTTGGAGAATTTTTCTCTTTTTCCTTTAATTGAAGTCCAACCATCCTCCACCTTGCCCACAACTTTCTACCAATCCCCACTAACCCCCGCAGTAGAAGAGCCAACAAAAAAGAGTCAGCAACAGAAGAGACAACCATAAAATTTTGACTCAAAGTTGCCAAAGGGTCTAGAACTGCAGCGTTAGCAGGAGACAGATCATTAGCAACACTTTGAGTCAAAACCGTTGTTGGGACAACATGTGCAACATTAGAGACATCAACAGAATCCTCATCCAAAGTGAGATCAATATGAGAAGAGCTATCCAACCCATCCACAACCAAAGCAACTTTCTGAACAGTATAGTGATCATTTGAAACCTCCAATCACTAAGAAGGTGATTTCTTCGATCTAACCTTATCAGAGGAGCATCGACTAGTGAGATGGCTAGTATTATGACATTTCTTACATCTGAAGGGAATACCTTCATAATCAAGAAGCTGATTCCAAGAACCACTTGAAGAAGCTAGCTTCATCATAGTAGGAACCACTTGAAGAAGTTAGCTTCATCTCCATAAGGACACGAGCATACATTGTTCTATAGACATTGGAGGAAACCAAATCAACTAGAAAGAAATCCCCAAGGGCTTCCCCCAACAACTCCAAGACTGAGTCCTGCCATAGGTGAAGGGGAAGATTCGACAATTTAACCCAAAGAGGAATCTTATTAAAGGACTCAATAGTTAGGTTAAATGCTAGATACCAAGGTTTGGCCATTAGGGGGGACCTTTCCTCCCAAGAGAAACCACAACATAGGACGGAATTCCTATCATCAACATTAGCAAATTTCACAAGAAAAAAAACCCCTTGCCAAAAGGTAGATCTGAACTAAATTTGAAATGATTGGTTTCCAAAACTTTGAAATCCAAGCATGCAAATTCGAGAGAGGGCCAAAAACCCCTAAAACGAAAGATAACAATAGTAGCAGAGAAATCATCCACATATGTATTGATCTCATCAACAATGTTTGAATCAAGCTCAAGCAAAAGCGACTTACTTACAAGAACAAGTACAACCTCTTGACAAGCCACAGTCAGACGAGATCCCTTCCTCAAAACCAAAGCATTAATACCTACTTCAAAAGCTGCCACATTTGCATAAGAGATAGTAGATCGACCCCCAACCACTTGAGAAACAACAGGAAAGGTGTCCACAATTAGAGCAACTGTATTAGATCTAGCGGCAACCACATCAGGAAGGGGCCCAGGAACTCGGACAGAGGAATCTATAACAACATTTGCTATAGGCTGCCAGGTTGCAGTAGAGGCAACCCCCACACCACGAGCCTCCCTCACACCACGAGCCTCCCTCACACCATCACAAGTGAGGGAATAGTGAGTGGTAGCCGAAGCATGGAACTCATGGGCGGGAGCCAAAATTTCAAAAGCATGGGCGAGAGCCATTTTTTTCAACAACCCTTGTCTTGGTTCTTTATTATTCTTCAGGGATGACCTTAAGTTGTTTTGTTCTGAAGGGAATAAAAGAGAGAATGAAAAGCCTCTTGGAAATAAAAAACCAGAGGAAGACACGATAGATAAAGTGTTGAATATGCTGAAAGATATGAAACCTACTCTTGGTAAGACTAATAAAGGGTTTCCTAGTGATAAACCATAGTTTGGTAATAACAATTGCAACAGATAGAATAGGCTACAATGTTTTGTTAGAAATAGGGAATACTGAGAGGGGAGTGGGGGTGTGAATCATTATTTTACAAACTTTAGCCCAAAATTGGATATTGTTAATTACTTTATAACATGCATATGAAAGCAAACTAGCAATGTTGAAAAACAATAATAACCATACACAAAGAGAACTCATAACACCATATTTTGTTGATCAGGGAAACCCTGACCAAGGAAAAACTTTGGTGGGGATGGTGCGCACAAAATGATCCACTAAACAAATATATCATGTTAAGGATGTTGACCTTGTTAGGAGTCTATTACATACATATAATGTCTTGGTCTTTTTTAGAGGACTAGGCACTGTTAAAAGCCTCAACCTTATTAGGAGTTGTTCCAATCCTGTTAGGAGTTGATATATACAATTACAAAATGTATGCAAGATGAATTCACTGCCCAAACATGCAATTATACAATGTAGTTCTTTATACAAAAGAGATAGATACAAAAACCTCTTAACTGTTGATATCTTCAATATCCAACGTTTCCTTTGCTATTCTTCGCATACCTCTGAACATACATCCAAATTTACATCAATATAGTTGGCATATGAATTAGCATATCACTTATATCTTACACAAAACTTAACATATCATCTTTCCTTTATACCTTCTTAATTTGTAAAATTGTCTAGTTGACCTTCAAGCATTCACACACTTGGAAAAAATGCAAAACTAATTATTGCTCTCTTAGCATTAACATCTAGGATGTCATCCCTAATTAGTTAAGTAATTATTTCATAACCAAAGTAATTCCTTAGCCTATAATTCACACTTTTATGTTATACTATGTTCTATCCTAAACATTGCCTTTATTGGTATTTAATTCAACTCATTATGTATTGTCTGTATAATTTGCGGACTTACATATGCCATCCTGACACTATGTACTATATGTACCTAACTGCGCATGTGCAAATAATAACTCTCTCTGCATAAATCAAAATTGTCTCTATCTTGCTAAATAACTATTTGATACTTAGACAAATTTTCCATGTCTAACTATGGAATCTTCATTTGCACATAGTATCTTCTTCACATAAGGTATATGTTGTCAAAATGACAACTCCAACATTATACCAACTTATCCTACTTAGTCATATTGTTGACAATCTCCCCCTTTGGTGTTATGACAAATGGGAAGATTGGCTAAGTTCCCAAAATGTTGTTAAAAAACTTCACAAAATTGTGGCCTAACAAAACTTACAAAACATTTCTAGATCATTACCTTTATAACCATCTTTCCTTATATCTCCTAATACAATACTTTGCATAAGTACTACCCCCCCTTTCTACACACATCATATACTAATTCTGATACTTCCTCTTACAATGTACTTTTATACAATTTTCCTATATTACTCCCCCTTTGACATCAATGACAAAGGTGTCAAAATCTACATACAAGTCAAAATTGTAGATCTTTACCTTTGCATTTAGGTGGATAAGTGTGAAATGCAGTCCTCAAAACTTGTTTTCAAACTCTTCAAATTCTTTTCCCATGTGCCATTTAATCACTCTGATATACTAAGGAGAGTGCACAACCCGTATGATGCAATTTCCACTGCATTGAAATTTGAATAAACAAATTTATCAAAGGTTGTCTTTGACATTTCTCCTCTTGTTCAAGTGTACTGATCTTCAATGATAAGTATTCTCTCAAAAGTGAGAACCTCTTTGTTGTCCTTTCTCTGTTTAATTCTATTAGACTTATCTCATCATAAGTCTTCCTTATCTTCCCTTCAATGTCTTCAATTTTGATGCCTGACTATTGAACTTGATTTGCTAGTGCTTTTACTTCATCACACTTCTTCTATAGTTCATCATCACTATCTTTGGTGAATTTCAATGACATGGCACATTTATACAATGCCTTCCCTTTTTGCTTGCATCTCCTTAGCTCCTTGATGTATGCATCAAGAGCTCTCAAGCCATTCTTATTGTTTTGACACGTATTGTCAAACATTTAAGCATCGTGCTTGACTTGAGCTTTGACTGTTGCATGACAAGTTAGTGAATTCAACATCAAATGCTTGAATCATTGCCTTTGCTCTATCCTCTGTGTCTGGATATGACAATCTCACAACTAGTGTGCTCAACAACTTTTCAGTTATATCCATAAGAGTTTTCTACAAATTCTTCACTTACCTATTCTTATTTATTATCTTGCTCAAAGATGATATCAGCTCTATCTGATCATCATCATCTAATCTTGTAAGGGCTGCAAGGGTAAGAGATGTGCTTGTGATGCACTTGCCTTCTTTACTTCTTCCTCCTCTTTTCTTTTCTTCTCTTCCTCTTCTCTTCTTTTATGTTTTTCTTCTTTCTTCTTTTTCTCCTCTTCCTCCTTTTTCTCCTCTTCTTCCTTCTTCTTCTTCTCAACCTTTTCTTTTTATTTCATCTTCCTTCTGTTTCTTCTCTTCACTTTCCTTCCTCTTCTTTTCTTCTTCTAGTTTTCTTTTCTCCTCTTCTTGCGGAGATTGTTTGGTGCTCCCCCCTACTGGCATTTGCCCTTTGTACTATTTCCAGTCCCTTAGACCCTCGTTGGTCTCCTAGTGGACATTAATAAATTTCTCTTATCTTATCTTGCTTCTTTCTTTTCACTTCTTCTTTATTTCTCTTCTCTTCTTCATCCTTTTCTTCATCTGAATTGGTATAGTTGGGAATATTGCCAACAATGTTTGTACCATAATCCTTAAAAGGATTTTCAGCTATATCAACTGTGACTTTTGTGCCACCAATTTGCATTGTGTCTAATCCAATTGTGATTTGAGGTGTTGTTGTTGCTGCCTTGTTCATATCTGCCATCATTTGCACAATGGCCTTTTTTGTTTCCTCATTAACTTCATATTAATTACCTCTCATTCTTAGTATGGCCCTTGTCTTGTTCCTAATGTAAGTCTCAAGATTCTTCATCAGGCTAGCTATTTTTTCATCACTATTTACTTGACATAGTTGTCTTATTTGATTCTATTTTATGTTCTTGTCCTCATCAACTACTCGTTTACTTCTATTTATTAACCTCTCATATAGATCTTTTTGGATTTCATCCTTAACATCCTCATATTTCTTACTAGAGAGTATTAAGTGTTTAATAACAACATTTTCTAACTCCAATCTATCAATTCATGTATATAGGTGATAGTACGGATTCAATTGAACAAAGTTGCCTTTATTGATGATTGCATTGTTAACCTTTTCAATGTTAGGCTTCCATGCCTTTCTTCCTGAGGGTGTAACTTGTGGCTTCTTTTGCTTTTTCTTAGGCTCTACTTGACCTCGTATCTTCTTACTAGGCACACTAGGCATTAATTCCTTTTGCCTCTTTCTCATTTGTTGTCATTACCTTATTCTTTTCTTCTTAGGAGAGTCAGGTGACTCTTGCTTCACCTCAGCCAATCTGACCGATTTTCTCTTCACCTCAACTATTTCTACTTCTTTTTTTGCTTTTAATTCCTTTGTTAGTGGAATTGCAGATGTGATAGGTGCTTGTTGTTGGGACATTGTTGCATAAGGAGCAATTGGTGCTACAATAGCTACTGTGGCCATTGTTACTCCTTCATATGGTCCAACAAATGCCAAGGGTGGAATGTACATCATCCCTTGTTGACCAATTTATCTCATTCTAGTGATGGTCTCCCTCACTGCACTTTCTTCTTCTACTATCAACCCAACTTGTTGCATAGTCTTTCTCATGATCGATTCTACTTTCTTCTTGGTTGTCTTTTCCAAGTGTGCTTGGCTAGCTGATTGAATCATCTCTTCATAGGTTACTAATCTGTCAAATTCCTCATCCTTATCAGATTTAAGGATTTTTGTTACATATCCTTCAATTTCCTCCCAAATGATTTCATACCCCAATGGTTTGACATACAACATTCTAGGCTCCATAGCCTCAATGTATGCAAAGTTTGTATCCACCATAAAGAAAATATCATCTCTATATTTCTTTATCATGGAGGGTGGGATCCTAAATCTTTCCCTCGTCTCATTCTGATATGTTCTCACAATCAAGTCAACACTATTATTGACTTTCTCAATGTTGTATACCTAATAGATCTTTTCCATAGTGCTCTTGTCACCACTCATTGAAGTTGAAACTTGCATAAATGGAAATCTCTTGATCAAATGAAAGAAGATATGTGTGATCAAGGACTAAAATCTAAACTGGTTGTTCTTGACTTTCTTGATCTTTTCTAGGTTCTTTATCAACTACGCTCTAAGAATTTCACACGAATTGACCTTTTCTCTGTCAATACAGATCTTGTAAGTTGCTTGAATAAATCCAATTTCCATATCATCCTCTCTGGAGGTGCAGCAGATCCTTGCTACAATAATTTTGCTTAATAATTTGATGCAGTACAAGGCAAGAGAATCCCCAAAAGACATGTCCTAGCCCCCAACAAACAACCACACAGTGGAACCACAACAGAAAAAATAAGATATGATACCAAACACAACTCTTTATTCATAAAATAATTGATTACATGCAATGCGTCGAGCTATAAGGCCTTTTCGATTACTGCCAAATACAAAGCAAGTAATAGTTCTGCAAGATCCAATCCAAGCCCTAGCTAGTCTAGATCCACACTCTAGTAGAAACCTCCAAGGAAGAAGATCTAAAGTTGTGCTCACAAGCCTACCAAACAATCTCTTAGTTTTCCAAGCCTCAGCTACTAGTCCTTCTCAAAGTTTGCTCTTGTACTTCATCCCCTTCTCCAAGATGGATGATTTCCCCTCAAGACTCCATAAGAACACCTACTTATACCCAACTAAGCCTCAAGTCGGCTTAGTATGTTACAAATTAAATAAATCCTTGCATTAAATACACACTTAAGCCACAAGCCGACTGGTAACAAAATTTAAATACATACAACCAAATTAAATGCCAAGGTCGATAGCTTACACTAGAAATTGAACATAGCAACTTGGGCAAAGCCAAAAGCAAGGCATGATCGAGCATCAAAAAACCACTTTCGAGTATCAGCAACTATCATGTTTATTCAGCACATGAAGAAAATTTCAATTAACACTAGAACTTGGTTAACTGTGCAAGTTAGCACTTTGACTTGGTTAACACTGCAACTCGGTTAACCTTGTAGGTTAACATAGAAACTCAGTGAAAACTGCAAGAATGAACAAAAATGAGCAGGCTTACAAGGCAACCCAGGATGCTCCTTCATCAAACACCCTATGTACGAAAATATGTTCATAATAGTTGGAAGAACATCTTCTGGGATTCACCATATAAATTCCAAATGGGTTCTTCACATACATATTCTCCAGGTCTTTAACTTGTACACTCTTTCCCTTGTTCCACTTTTGCTTCTTCACATCCATCCTCAGTGTGCTATAGGTTTTCTTTCCATGATGATCTCGAACCCTCTCAAAATCCTCTAGTTCAACTCGACTACCAATACTCAGGTTCCTCCTACCAAGTTCTTCCTAGTAATCACATTCTTGACACGATCATGCATAGCCTTGCAATCATACTGCCAAGGTCTACCAAGAAATATGTCACAAATACTCATGTCCAAATACCACACAACACTTAGTCCTTATACCACCCAATCTGAAAATCAACAAGACATTGCTCCCTCACTTCTAAAGCATGTTCATTTTGCAACCAACCAATCCCATAAGGACAAGAATGTCTCACTCTTCTCAAACCAAGTTTCTTAACCATCTCCTCAGCAACAAGGTTGTCAGTACTACTATTATCCACCATCACATTGCAGGCTTTACCATCAGACTTACAAGTTCTGAACAAATTACTCCTCTAACAAGATTCTAGTGTCCTCTGACCAACCAGTACTCATTGAGCTAGTAAATTCTCTCCTTGCTCAGTTTCACTGATATGGTTTTCAACCTTGTTCACAATAGAAGCTCTTCTGTCACCAGCCTTAGGAGATTCATAAGTTCTAAGTCTTTCTTTATGACATTTGAAACAAGTACCTTTAAGCTCATCTCTACTTGTCCTTCTCTTCTAATCAATAGGCTTTGGTTCAACTTTTGCACTCGGTTTAGCCTTTGCTGAGCAATCCTGGTTCTCCTTCCCTTGAGAACTACCTTGATTCTTCCTCTTCAACTTGTCTTCTACCTTCAGGGCATATTGATAAGAATCCTCAACCGAAGCAATATTCAACATACCAACCTCATCCAGAATATTGAATCTCAAACCATTAATATATCTAGTCATCTTCTCCTTAGATAGTTCTCTATGTCCAAACCAAATAGTCAACTTGTAAAACTCCTCTATATAATCATCATATCTTTTGGCTTTAGATTCTACAATCTCTTAAACAACTCAAGTTCATAATTAGTAGGAATGAACTTATCCTTTACTTTCCATTTAGTCATCTTCATTTCACCTTCCTCTTGTCTCTCTCTCTCTCTCTCTTTGTAATTCCTTCCACCGACGAGCAACATGTCCCTTCATCTTAGTCTGTTCCAACCTCTCTGAGAAGATCTCCAATATCCTATAACTTAGAGCAGTCTTCCAATTCGCCAATCCAATCCATTAGGTCTTCAGGATTCAAATTACCTGAGAAATTAGAAACTTCCATCTTATGCTTTAGCTTCAACTGAGATCTAGATCTAGCAAACTGACTAACCCTATCTCCCATGGGTATCTTGACACAATCAATTATGTCCTCACCACTCGATCCAACAACCTCAAATTCTTTAGGAGCTTCCTCATAACCATCTTCGGTACCCATATGTCGAGGTACACCACCTATAGCATTTATGATCTCAACGATCATATCACTCTTCATCAACGTCATCTCAGATTTGAATTATGTTTTATTTTTCTCCAGGATCCTTGCTTCCATAGCATCACAAAGATCTTCAATCACCCTAGGGTCTAATTGTCTCAAAGGCATCTTCCAAGAATTCTGCAAACCCTCTGCAACAAATCAACTAGATCCAACCTTCGATCAGATAATTTTCACCCCAAGTCCTGGTGCAAGCTACCTCAACTTCGGCTATTTGTCTATACACTCATGAAAACCTTCGTTCTAATACTATTTGATGTAATGCAAGGTAGGAGAATCCCCAAAGGAGATGTCCTAGCCCCCAACAAATAACCACACAATTGAAACAAAACACAAGAAATAAGATCTAATACCAAACACAACTCTTTATTGATTAAATAATTGATTACATGCAATGTGTTGGGCTATAAGACCTTCTTGGTTACAACCAAATACAAAGAAAGTAATAGTTCTACAAGATCCTCAAGATCCAATCCAAACCCTAGCTAGTCCAAATCCACACTCTAGTAGAAACCTCCAAAGAAGATTTAAACTTGTGCTCGCAAGCCCAAAAATCAATCTCCTACTTTCTTAAGTCTTAACTACTAGCCCTTCTCAAAGTTTGCTCCTCTACTTCATCCCCTTCTCCAAGATGGATGATTCCTCCTTAAGACTCCATAAGAACCCCTACTTAGACCCAACTAAGCCACAAGTTGGCCTAGTATGTTACAAATTAAATAAACCCTTGCATTAAATGCACACTTAAGTCACAAGTCAGCTTACAACAAAAATTAAATACATACAACAAAATTAAATGCCAAGGTCGACCCATGCTAGAAGCCAAATACAAACAACTCGGGCAAAGCCAGAACCAAGACATGATCAAGAATCAGAAAAACACTTCCAAGTATCAACAACTATCACATTTACTAAGCATATGAATGAATTATCGATGAACACTACTCGGTTAACACTACAACTTGGTTGACACTACAAGTCGGTTAATACTGCAAGTTAACACAAAACTTGGTGAAAATTGTCAGAATGAATAAAAATGAGTAGGATTACAAGGCAACCCAAGATGTTCCTACATCATAATCTGACATCATCTTTCTTAATCTTACTGATGACTATTCCTCTACCATTATAAACATATTTAGTGTTATCAAGTACTAACTTCTTAACATTCTTTTCATTTACTGGAATATTGCCTTAATTGCATAATCCAGTAACTTCATTTATAAGGTTAGTTGAGATTTCAATCACACTATTTCCTAATCAAAAATTTCCATCATGGATTCTACTCAATATCACCTTAGTCCATTCTTCATTATCAAATTTGTAGTAAAATAAAAACTTAACTAGGTCATTATCCTTCACGTATTCAAATCCTTGTTGATAACTCACATCCAGATTGTAAATTTGGCCAAATTCCTCAGAAATGTGATCATCTCCTATAGTTTTAAACTTGCTTCTTAGGAAACTACCCACATCTTCTAGGTGAATAACATTCTCATGTGTTTTAGATAAAGCGATGCTAGGATCATCAACTACTTGTTTCAAAAGGTTTATCTTCATCTTAGGTCTTGCTACCTCCACAAAATTTTGAATCAATGACACATCCATTTTAATACTTGAGTCCTTAACACAATTCACTGATCAATTCTTTGCTTAGGAGTAAAATACCTTGCTTCGAAGTGTAACTTAGGGATTTTTGATCTTCATGCTTAAAACATGTCAATTCTTCTTCAATTTTGTTGTCAAATCTCTCTTAGCTGCTTCTTTATTCTTCACATGACTGGATGATACATACAATCTTGCTCGCATGGCTTATATCTTACCAAAACAATCTCTGCATTAATTGCACAAGTACATAATTCACAAAAGTTGTTTCTTATTATCAATCAACTTGTTTTCTTTTGTATAACTTCATGTGATCTCCAAATCATCTGTGCACTTAACTATAGCTTCTACACATCATCTTTTACCTCATATTAACTTCACAACTCTTAACTTGATCTCTAATCTCATTTTTCTCTTTTTGGTACTTGATCTTTAATAAAAAAGAACTTAATTCAAATATGATGAATCGCATACAACAAATGACTTCAATCTTTCATTAGGTACATCAAAATATTGTTCTTCTAATACTACATGTGAACTTGATGGATCTTTTGCTTTGACAAATACCTCTTTGAATTCTTCCATGTGTTCTCTCAATTCATCTTTTTGACTGTTATTGTTGCTATCATTCATTCTAAAATTTCTATTATTGTTTCTTTTGAAATTTGGATTCCTATTGACGTTCCTCATGTCCATTCAGGAAAATCTTGCTATATGGCCCAAATTGTTGCATAACTGACATGCTGGTGTACTTCTCTGATTAGGTCCAATCTGATTAACTCGTGCTCTACAATTTTTGGCAATGTGTCCAAAGTTGTTACACTTGTAACACACAATATGATTCCTTGCTCCATTAGGTCTTTCTCCTCCATTAGATTTGCTAGTTTTCCTTTCACTAAATCTCCTTCACTCATTACCTACAATGTTAGTACCTAAACATTGTACTATTGCTATTATTACTATCAAATATAAGTTTCTTACAGTCAACTACTTTATGACCAAAACCATGATAATTATAATAATAAAAAATTGTAATAGGTTTGATTGACTTACCTATACAATCTCTCTTCATATGACCAACTTCATTACATATAAAGCATCTACCTTTGAATTCATACCTTACCTCTTTAGGTGATTTAAATTGCTCTGTTTGCTTAGGTTCGAATTCATACCTTACCTCTTTAGGTGATTTAAATTGCTCTGTTTGCTTAGGTTCATCACTTTTCTTAGGTTAACTTGCTTGCCCAACTTGATTTTGGTGCATCTTTAGATTGATTTGATTCAATCTTATTTTGATCATCCTTCGTAGGTTTAGGGAAAAAAACTAGATTTGGTTCCTTTCTTGCTTCATATTTATTTGTTGACTTTTCTCCAATGAAATATCCATGATTAGTCTTATCATAGGAAGGTGTCTGAAAAAATAGTTTCTCATCAATTTTCTCACTACTAGAATATAACTTTTCTGATTATTTCTTAGCTTAGGTTAACTCTCATTTCATAACAGTATTGTACTTCTAAAGTTTTGCATGCTCTATCTTGGTAGATTCAAGTTCAGATCTATTGCCAAACTTTCAGTCTCCCTTTTTCAAGCTTCTAATTTGGTCATACCTCAAGGTAACTAAGTTCATATCCAATATTTAAGCTCATCCTTAAGGGGCCTTCTTTCTCACCTTCCTCTATAAGCTTACCAATTTGGGAATCAAGCAAGTAGTCTATATCAGTCAGGCTAGGTGATTATAGGTTTGGAAGGGGAAATGCCATGCATTTTCCTCATTATGAAGAAGACTAGTTACTTTAGTATGTGTTCTAAAACCACTTACATCAAAGTCAACATGTATATGAAGGAGATTTGACCAAAATGCATGTTCCAAGAGACTTGTCAGAATGCTCTTCAAAAAAAAAAAAAAATCATGCTCTTGGGAACTAGAGACCAACTTTCTAGAATGAAGGCATACTGAGAACTTCACCAAGTTGGGCAATTTTGGTAAAAAACTATGCTTTGGCTTTGCAGTGGAGCTCTTCATCCCTATTTTCGAATAGTTTGTGTTGTCCTGCTATCATTCCCAGTGCAACGGAAGTCGTAGATTTGCCACATCATTGAAAGGATGTGTTTTGGATTGCAAAGCTAGTAGAGAAATGATCTTGGTCACTTGCTCATCCATGAAGAAGCATAAATTATTGTCCACCATTTGTTTTGGGAACAAGCTTTCTGAATGCGATAAGGCCATCACAGAGCCACATTATAAGTTAGTTGAAAGCATATTTGAACATGTTGGGTTTGGTCTCTAAGCTAGAGGAGATTGCCTCCCTAAATTATTTTCCTAGACCTTGTAGTGGTCATTTGATTAGATGAATCAATTTTATTGAAATATATGCATTTAGGATAAGCACCCTCATTACTCTATGACTTCTGGGAGCATATCTATAGAAATAGTTTTCCAAAACGCACCAATTAGGTCAGATGGTTAGTTCTTTGTGCATAATTTTTATTGTTGGAGTTATTTGTTAGATTGTGACTATGTTGGGGAAAAGTATGGAGTTTTATTGATAAAGAAAAAGGCCTTTTGAAATCAATCATTTGGGCTAATGCTACATTCTTCATGGCAGAGCCATGCACCTCTTTTTCTAAAATAGGTGAAATTAGATAAGTTCTTATATTTTGTATTGATTTTGCTCTAGGAAGTAATTTAGACGATTTTATGCACACTAAATCATTTTTGAGAAGCAATATGGAGGCGAAGGTATCATTTCAAAAGTTTCCCCTCGATGCTACATAATGTTCAATATAGAGCCGAGCCTCCTGCTTTCCAAAATTAGAGTTTGGAAAAGCTCTACCATATATATATATATATATATATATATATATATATATATATATATATATATGTATGTATGGATTTTTCAAATGATAAAGGCACTAAGGGAAAGACAATGCATATAGGGCATTCAACTAAGTGGATTTGGTGAGAAAAATAGTTAGAGTGGAGAATTTCCTTTGATGCTATGCTTGTGTATATCATAATCAATTTTTCCAAAATTAGAGATATGGCTAATAATTAAAGTATTTATGAAAAAGCATAGCACTCTAATGATGCTCATAAGAATTCAAATTATGACTAGATTACCCTTTAGAGGATTTACTGAAGCTATTCGAGTCAACCCTGGACCTTGCATACGTTCAAAATCACCAACTTAGTTAAAGCAAGTCCCTACCGAAAATGGTGTGGTTTTGAGTACACACTCGATGAGTGAGTATAGGATGGAGCATGATTCAAAAATGTAAAGGTAGCAAAGTGAAAGGTCATTTTGAAAATAGAATATTCATCTAATATGCTTGGCACACGCTATGCTAGGAAGGATTATTAATATGAATATTTAGAAGGAAGCTTTCAATTTCAGAAAAGAAGTAGGAGTGCTATGCACTCGACCAAAAGGTAAATAAGCTAAGTTTTGGAGGTATCGAAAAAATCCAAATAGCTACAAGCCTGAAACATTAAAGAGGAGAGTTGAAACAGGTGAGACATTGGTCATTTATTCAACCCATTAAAGGGGTAGTTGTTCTTCTTCGGTGCTTGCAAAGCTTATTAACCACAACACATTTAGTCATTGAAAAAGTGACATTTTTGTCATGCTCAAGCCTAAAAGGTAAAATTTATGAAGTTCAGTGGTATGGATCACTCTTAAAGCTACATTTAATTCAAATAAGGTTGTTTACCCACCATATAAATGGAAAATATAAACGTTATAATCCTAATTGGCCTGATTTGCTCATCTTTACATGCCCCACTCATGTGATGTAGGAAATTCATAATTTAACGATTATATTCGAATCAATTAAAAGATTTGATGGGCAATTTTTCCATGATATATTGCAACGAAACTATTCCTTTATGTGTGCGAATCTGTTCTAAGTTTATGTAATTCATGGCCTTAAGAATTGAGATGCAAAACAAGTTGACTAGTGTGGTGAGCAAATTAAAGGATTTAAATGGACACCTCTTTCCATTTCTATGATATATCTGACCTTCATAGAAGACTGAATTTCCAACAGATTAACCTAGTCATAGAGAGACTCAAGTGCAATGGTTTGGTTTAAGCCACGAGAGCCCCTATGGCCATTCAAGTGCTTGAGCTAGTTCAGGAGTCCATTGCCCAGTATGACCACATGACAAAACAAGTAAAGATGTCAAAGGATTTTGTGTTGCTGATTTTTGACAAAACCTTGATGCAAAGTGCTTTTGGGTTGCCAGATAGAGTTGAATTCTGTGATATCAATTTTGGATCATCCTTCTCCATGTACAATGAAATGAGAACTTTGAGGCGAGGTGATATTCTGAGCACCTGGTTTCAACCACCAAGGTGTTCAAAAAGTAAGTTGCCTAAGCCTCTATTTGGAACTAATCTTAAAAGAAAATTTGTGGATATACTAGTGTTGTTGTTAAGATTAAAGGGACACGAGGAGGTGTTAAATTTCAATGAGCATCAGTTCTTTTTAGTCCATGTTGTGTGTTATGAAGAACAATATCTAGATTGGGCACATATATTGTGTGATGAATTGACAAGGTGGATGAACTCAACTAAGGCTTTTAAACAATTTTACATGTCTTCCTATCTAATTTATGCCCTAGCAACACAACAATTATGGCCAGGCTTGCCCTATAATGAAGATTTTGATGAGTCCACTAAAGTGTGTGATTTTTATCCTTGTCTTCAGCTAGAAAGAAGCCATGAATAGATTGTGAAGATAAAAGATTCTTTCACTATGAGATTGTGTAGGAAGCTTTAGGGGTGCCCTATGATGAGAACCAATTATAACCTATTTAATGCTCCATTTTAATCTATCTTATGCACTTTCCTACATATTCTCTATTCCATTTGTATCCCATTTCATTCCATTTTACTATTATAATGTTGCATATAGTTTAATATAATTAAGTAGTATTTAATATTGTTTTGGGATTAAAATATGGAAAATTCATTATTGATTATGTTTTACTAATCTTTACTACTGCAACATGTTGATTCGTTGTTGTAGATCTTCCTATTAGTTAACAACCTCCTGTCGCTTGTTAGTTGAGACTACAACTTCCTATCGCCTTCTTCACCTTCTATGGAGACTCTTATTGGTATTTATTTGGAGTATTTTCTATTCCAACAATATTGACTAAGAAATATGTTGAAGAAAATATAATGATATTATTAGAATTTTGCAAGAAATCACAATTCAAACATTTTCTATAGTCAATATTGCATGGCAGTTTTTGAGAAAATGAAGACGAATCTGAAAAATTTGAGATATGGGTTTTGTTCAGAATAGAGCCAATTCGGTTCTCATGTGGCAAAATTTTTAGAAAGTGAATGAAAAAAGAGTTATGAGTGGTTTTCTAAAAGCAAATATTTCAGATTTACCATTTCGGCCAGATTTTCATATTGTTTATTTGTTATATTATTAGAAAATTAGTTTGCAAATAATTAGTATATTGTTAAAAAATTAGTTTATTGTGTTATACAAAGAGTGGTCATATATTTAACACTCTTTATTAAAAATAAAACAATAAGTTTTAGCCATAAAGACTGAACTTCCATGATAAAAATGGAATTGTTTGTTTTATATGTAAAAGGCTATATAAGCCATCACATATTCAAGAGAGGGGAAGAAGAATGTATGAGTTATAATATCAGAAATATATTATTGTGCTGAGCTGATTTAAGAGTTCTTTGAGCGTTTTCTTCAATCAGTTTGTTGGGAGGAAGGGCGCCCACTCTCTAGCAGCTGATAGACTGTAAATAATTTATTCTAGTGTGTTTGGCATTTGTTTATTATGTTTTATATTGTTATGTTTGATAGTTTAATAATTTTTGTTAGTTAATATCATATTTCTATATTCAATGAGTGTTAATAATCTATTTTTATTTCAACGTTGCAGATCTAGTTGATATGGCTTTCAGATTTGATTTCGATTATAATGTCTTAATTTATGTACTGTAGTTCCTGTCACATTGCTGTATTGTAGTTTCTATAGAATTTTAATCACAGAATTAGAAGAGAAATAATTGTGCATTAAGAAATTATGTTGTCAAATTAACCATCCATATCTTATGCACGTTTATGGTTTGTAGATTAGTTTGGTTTGGATTTGAGAGTTTTGTTTTTAAATTATTAGATCTTTTTAAATTGTTATTGCCAAAAAATTATAGTTCCTGTCGCTTGGAAGTGACAGTTCCTATTGCCAGAATTACTTTAGTTTGTTGCAGATTTATTCTTGTGTGTTCTAGATGCACTCATAATCCCTCATATCATAGGCAACATCCCTTGATGGCATATTGCTCGGACACCTTTTGCAAGCTTACGCTCTCGGATTGACACGAATAGACCAAGCTAAATTTCATCATAAATTGTTAATTATTTCATAATTATTTGCTCCAGTGTTGGCCTATCATTTTGGCATCGTTGCCGGGGAAAGGTGTCAAAGACATGTTAGTTTGATGATTTGAGTTAGGAACAATGCATTAGGGTGAAAGCTTTTGCAACTGCTAGCCTTGCTTAAGTAATTAATCTTAATTTGTATTGGTTAAATCATATAGATGCATTTCTTTATAGTTTTGTTTGAGAGTTTGTAAGTACACATTAGAAATTAGATTCATTAATTTCTTTAGAAGTTAATTAAATTTTACATTATCTTAAGTTGTTGTGAGTTATTGACAAGCAAATTTTGAAGAAAAATGTTTAAAATGTTGCCTTTTCAATGTTGTTCAAGTATATCAATTTTGGTTGAAAATTGTTTCAAAAATGCAAAATCTAAAGGGAATGCAAGAGGCAAAATGTGCGAGCGCAGCTTGGGCACTACCCCAGGACCCCGCAAGGGGCATTACCCCTTGACCCCACTGGTGCCTGCCACCCCCAGGCCCCCACCTTCAAATTTAAAAACAAATGAAGAACTTGATAGGGAAATGATGCTGACCAAAGGTGATGTTTTAATACCCTCTTTACCTAATGAGTGCATCCTAAAAGATATAGATCTTCCATCATCACAGGTATGTACAAATGGTATCCTTATTGCTGACCAAGAAGATATCATTGATGAATTTTTAGAGCAATGTGATTTTGATGATGAAAATCTAACCACCTGTTGTTCTAATTGCTACAGGAAAGATGACCAATGTATATGCTTAAACAATCAAGAGCAAGTGGTGAATGAGGTACAATTTTTTTATGATCCCTATCAAGATAAGGGAGGAAGTGACCAAGTATTCCTTACAATGGACGAACAATCTCAAGTACCAACCCAAGAAGATCAAGGTATGCATTATGTTGGTAACATGTATTGTCACTCTAATTGATTACAAATTCAACATATTTCTTCAAAATGTACTTCTCCACCTAGCATGCACAACGAATGTAATCATGCATGCTCACAACAACCCATATATACCTCTTATATTCCACCATATCCATCCTTACCATCTACATTTCAACCATCCTTCTTATTCCCATCTACTTTATATCCTCCACACCTCTTACCATATTCATTATCTCATTCATATCATATTCTACCCACTCCACCATATCCACCAAATGAAACTATATTGCCTCATACAAGACTTCATAATAAGGTGGTTAATAAACTTTCACGAATCCCTTTACCATATAATGATGTGCTTGAAATTGATAAATCAACATTGGAATATATCGATGGACTTAAGGAATGGGATTTTGGTTTAATTAAATTAGAAGAACAATATTATTATTTATTGAAATATAATCAGCTTTGTTCTTCTTTTCTACTTAGTGAATTCCAAATACCTACAAATGAGCCCATACTTCAAATTGCATCATTTTTAATTAATGGACTCATGAGTAGGTGTGTTAATATCAATCATGCACTAAGTAATATTAAACCATATGTATTCCATATTCCACAAATGTGTTGCCAGATCCTCCAAGATCTACATTCTATTACTTTTGTACTTACACATAGTGATATTTGGAGGCCTATGATTAAACTATGCATTCCTCATATACTTGTTGATCTGGGACCAATAATTGATTAAGCATTATCATAAGGGATTCTATGCATTAATGGCCAAAATGTTAAAACCTGGATGATTGTTAATCCTCATTGTTGATACTTCCCATTGTCCTAAGAAGACCAAATAAACTATGGATGATTCATTTATTTAACAAGGATCAAAGTATTAATATCCATATTTTCTTTATTCTTGGTTCTTGTATCTTCTAATGATCATTCATTGATTATACATGCTAATTTCTTGATTCCTCAGATGAGGTGACTTCTCTCTGCTTTTATAACCTACAGTTCATTTGGGAATCCATCCATTGAATTATTGAAATATTTGATTTATCTATCATTCAATAAGGCTCACAAAATTCTAAAGATGTGTTACCTCTTCGGGTTACCTAATTTCTTTGGTTATCCTAATGATTTCATGACCTTGTAGCATGAAGTTAAGTTGGAGGGAATCCCTTGAATCTTGTGGTACTTGGATGATTCCAAATCAAGCTTCATTGATTGTTTTGTTGGTTCTTTTGGCAAACCTCAACATGTGATGTCTCCACAATTCAAGGTATGTGCTCTAGTGTTAAATTTGCATTGTTATTATATGAACACAAGAGTTTATTTGTATTTATCCATTCTATCAAGTATCTATTCATAGTAATAACTCTATCTATCATTTGTAAAACTAAATAACCTACTCAATGATAGAGTTATTGAATGGATGATATTTATTTACTATACTTGATATGCTTGGTTTAGAGAATGTGGTTACAGGTCTCTTGTTGTGGTGTGATGATCTTAGAATCAATACCAATTGATGATGCTTCTCTACATAAGCATTGCATAACACACTATGTTGGCTTTGTTTACGTTGTGTGGGCTTGCTAGCTATCTGGTGCATGTATGTTTCACTTGTGGCTCATTATTCAAGATCACAAGAAGATTATGGCATAAGGTGTTTACCACATTTAGATGAGATTTATTTTCTTTGGTGATTTATCACATGGAGGAAAAATATACAACCTGGTCTATGAGATTCATGATTATTCCACAACACATTTGATAATACTTTGAAGATATGTACAAGAATCTAGAGCATCTTGCCAACTACCACATTCCTCTCTAAAGTTCTATGGACACATTGGAGCCTATCATTGGCATTTCACTCTATGACCTTGTCCTTGATAATGAAGGTGTGTTTTATTTCAGAAAGTGGATATCTCTCATTCTTTACAAGGATTGGATATGTAGCACAACTTCATGCTAGGTGATCTAGTTTTATCATCATCAAAACATTATGTCATATAAGTATCATCATCCTTGTGAGTACTTCTTTCATCCAAGTGTGCCAGTGTGTTCTAAAGTTGTCCAAGAAGCTTTCAAATTCAGTGGCATGAGACACATAGATCAAGGTTGATTGGTGCAGCATTCCCAACTTTGTGGAGATTATTTTTGGTCATCATTTCAAGTTCCTTATGCCAACAATGCCTTCTATGAGGTCATGGACAAAACTCAAACTTTGGATGGTATCATTTTTCATCATCCATGTAAGGATTTCATTTCTTTGGTCATTCTATGCAGTTATTGAAAAATTGAAAGAAAAAAAAAAAAAGCAATAAAAGATCCAAGAATGAAAACCTTCGGGCGTTGTTGGCTAGGTAATATCTGAAAACTAATTTTCAGTGGATGTTAATTGCAAAATAAATTCTTAGTGGTGAAAACTGTTTTTACAGCACCATTAAGCAGTGAGTGATTGAAAACTGGCTTGCCAACAATCACTTGTCGTTATCAAAATTTATTCAAAAAAAAAAAAAGAAGAAGAAAAAGAAGAAAGAAGAAGAAGAAGAAGCAATAATTGGTGTTCTTGGTTTTTCTACTAATCATTCTTTTTAGGAACACTCATTGGTTTCAGTGGTTCTTTTCACCTCCTGTCATTCACTTCTACAACTCTGCTCCTCTTCAACGTGATCCTCACATCTTTGATCACCCCTAGTACGTGTTGCACGATCTGTTGAGGTGTTTCAGTGGATTTTGGTACCTACTATATGATCTCCAGTGCTTCATTTGATAATGGTGGCCCCACAGATTGCCCTCTTTGTCCCATGTTCCATGATTGCTTCCAGTGGTCTTCTCTTTGCTACTTTCAGTCAAATGGTGGTCTTCTGTGGTGTTGCAATACAGTTTTGGGTGCCTTTCTCTGTTCATTTTTAGTTGATTCATTGCTTTTGGTGGTGACAGTTTCTGAGTTACTCCATCTACCCACCTTGGTCTCTCTATCCATGCATGTTGGTAAAATAATCGATTTTGTTTTTTTCCTTATTTTATCTCTTAACTTTATTTGTATTGCTTATTATATTGATCACTATGCAACACACCTACATACCCTCTCCTTGTTTCCCGTGGACGGTCAACCTTTAAGTTGGGGGGAGGAATGTCACCCTATTATCTTCCATCTATCGCCCTTACTAAACCCACTATATTACCCATTATATCCATCCTATAAGAACTTTTACTTAATCTCTCATCTCTCCTATTTCACCCATTTAAACTCCTCTTGTGCAAATTGAGATAAATTCTCCTATATTAAACCTTTTGAACCATGATGCTATACAAAATGAAAAGAAATGAAAAAGAAAAGAGAAAAGAAAAATAATTTATGAGATATCCCTATTGAGGAAGAAAAATAACAAAGCTTGTCATATAAGGCAAAGAAAGGGATTTGTGTTCATCTATGAATTATCATGGTTCAGAGTGCAGACAAAGTCTAAATCCATAAATCCAAGTGCTTTTAATTCAAACTAAAGGCCTCATGATCATAATGATTGCACGAGGACGTGCAATAAGCTAAGTTGGGGGGAATGATGAGAGCCAAATATAACCTATTTAATGCTCCATTTTAATCTATCTTATGCACTTTCCTACATATTCTCTATTCCATTTGTATCCCATTTCATTCCATTTTACCATTATAATGTTGCATATAGTTTAATATAATTAAGTAGTATTTAATATTGTTTTGGGATTAAAATATGGAAAATTCATTATTGATTATGTTTTACTAATCTTTACTACTGCAACATGTTGATTCGTTGTTGTAGATCTTCCTATTAGTTAACAACCTCCTATTGCCTATCAGTTGGGACTGCAACTTCCTATCACCTTCTTCACCTTCTATGGAGGACTCTTATTGGTATTTATTTGGAGTATTTTCTATTCCAACAATATTGACTAAGGAATATGTTGAAGAAAATATAATGATATTATTAGAATTTTGCAAGAAATCACAATTCAAACATTTTCTATAGTCAATATTGCGTGGCAGTTTTTGAGAAAATGAAGAAGAATCTGAAAAATCTGAGATATTTGGTTCTCTTGTGGCAAAATCTTCAGAAAGTGAACGAAAAAAGAGTTATGATTGGTTTTCTAAAAGCCAATATTTCAGATTTACCATTTCGGCCAGATTTTCATATTGCTTATTTGTTATATTATTAGAAAATTAGTTTGCAAATAATTAGTATATTGTTAAGAAATTAGTTTATTGTGTTATAGAAAGAGTGGTCGTACATTTAACACTCTTTATTAAAAATAAAACAATAAGTTTCAGCCATAAAGACTGAACTTCCATGATAAAAATGGAATTGTTTGTTTTATATGTAAAAGGCTATATAAGCCATCACATATTCAAGAGAGGGGAAGAAGAATGTATGAATTATAATATCAGAAATATATTATTGTGCTGAGCTGATTTAAGAGTTCTTTGAGCATTTTCTTCAATCAGTTTGTTGGGAGGAAGGGCGCCCACTCTCCAACAGCTGATAGACTGTAAATAATTTATTCTAGTGTGTTTGGCATTTGTTTATTATGTTTTATATTGTTATGTTTGATAGTTTAATAATTTTTGTTAGTTAATATCATATTTCTATATTCAATGAGTGTTAATAATCTATTTTTATTTCAATGCTGCAGATCTAGTTGATATGGCTTTCAGATTTGGTTTCTATTATAATGTCTTAATTTATGTACTGTAGTTCCTGTCACATTCCTGTATTGTAGTTTCTATAGAATTTTAATCACAGAATTAGAAGAGAAATAATTGTGCATTAAGAAATTATGTTATCAGATTAACCATCCATATCTTATGCACGTTTATGGTTTTTAGATTAGTTTGGTTTGGATTTGAGAGTTTTGTTTTTAAATTATTAGATCTATTTAAACTGTTATTGCCAGAAAATTATAGTTCCTGTCGCTAGGAAGTGATAGTTCCTGTCACCAGAATTACTTTCATTTGCTGCAGATTTATTCTTGTGTGTTCTAGATGCACTCATAATCCCTCATATCATAGGCAACATCCCTTGATGGCATATTGCTCGGACACCTTTCGCAAGCTTATGCTCTCGAATTGACACGAATAGACCAAGCTGAATTTCATCATAAATTGTTAATTATTTCCTAATTATTTGTTCCAGTGTTGGCCTATCACCCTAAAAGAAGATTCTCTCTAGAAGCCATTGTTGACTCAGTTTGGTTGTTGCTTTATACAATTCCCTTCTTTTTCCTACATCCAAATTGGTAGTTTTGATGGTTTCCTTTGGAGGCTACCCACGTATCATGACAACATAGTCGTGCTAATTGAGCTTAGTAGGCAAGTGCTTGAACTAAACACTCTTTATGTTGCTAACAAAAAGTCTAGAATCCCCTTTCCAATTGAGATAGGATCTTATTCTTGTGCATCAAGATCTGATGTGAAGAACCTCATTAAGGCCTTCAGAGGAAGTTCAAATTCAAAGATTATGAAGTTATTAGGCCCCAGTTTGATCCTGTGAGCTCTGTGAAGAATAATCTCCACATGGGTTCAAGGTTCAAGCATATTCTTGACCTTGAGGATTACTAGGTTGAGTGTTATACTGATTATTAGACTCAGGAAAGATACTAGTCAAGGCTCACTGTGCAACAAGTAAATTGATACAATGTGAACATTAGCATGAATGATATTGATGATGACAAATCTAATTTGACATCCACAACGTATGAAAAAGAGATAAAGGACAAGCCTATTTTGTCCATTCCACCCGAGGGCCCAGTGATTGATAAATTGGAGATCCTAATGGATAGAATTGTGAAAAGAATCGACAAATAGGTAGAGTGGACTAGGGCAAGGAGTAAAAGGACTTGAGCCATTGGTCCTTACATGGGAGCATCCTCAGATGCTCCCTAGACTTCATCAACCGCCACCTCTACCGCAACTACTTCTACTTCTACATCTATGGGTCCTTCACAAGCAATATGTGGAGGAGGTGGAGATCAACCACTTGAGAAGAACATCCAAATCCCTCCAACTTGTAGAGGAGGTTCTCTACCGAACATAGGAAAAGTTGAAGAAGTTTAGGAAAAGAAAGAAAAAGAGAAAGGTAAAGAAGGGGAATATGTCAATGTGTGAGTCATTAATTTAGATAGAGAGGACAACTAGCTAGGTGACAACCCTTCAGAAGGTGGACAAAGGTGGTGACCAACAAACCCTAGACACTGCTCAGCAACAAGGTGACATAGATCAAACTAATATTCTTGAGCATTTTGCTACTAAAATGGTGTCCTTTCCATTTTCTAGTAGGAAAAGGAAAACTCCTCCCATAGCCAGAAAGCTATTTGATCCTTCAACTCTCAAGTTAGCATTCATTGTCCTTCAAGATGATTATTGGCTAGAAGAGACTAGTGACAAGAAGATAAGGAGAATGGAGGAGAGAGCCCCACCAAATGACTTGATTTCACAAGCAACACAACCATCGCAAACATCTAAAGCAAAGAAGTAGAAGACTTTCTATTTTGGCTATAGATTTGGATACAAGGAACATGGTGGTAGAGGTAGTTGAATCTTCAAAAGAAGGAAGAATTGTGAGCTTATCTCTTGGTGATTTCCAATCCTATTTTTTCCATTTCTCTCTCTCTATGCTTCCTCTGTTTATTGTAGCTAAATATAGAAATTATCCTTGCATAAATGCATTTTGCAATGGTACCAGTCTATCCTATTTTGAGCTATTCCAATTCAAATGCTCTAAAATGTAATCATGCAATGTAATTGGGCAAATCTAAGAGAGCCTATATATTTAATTTTAAAAATTGAATAGAGCATCGAAATTTTTTTGGGTGAATGAGGTTTGTAGTTCCATCTACTTGGTTGATCTGGTTGTTTATCACTCACTTGAATTTAGATTAGTTTTTCCCTTGGAATTGTAGGACAATTACATGTGAAGCTACTAATTTCTTACTAAATTCCATTTGCCTTTCATATGTATTTTTGATATTTTTCTTGGTTGCATTACATGTTATAGTATTTTTCATGGAGTTGAAAGACAAGTGTATGTGAAACTAATAGTAACTCACTGGATTTCATTTTGGTAAAGTGTTAATAATAGAAGCAATTCCATTTGCCCCTTGTATGCATTTCTATTTTTTTCATTAGAAGTAGAAATAATGGTTAAGTTAACAATAGGAGTAGGCTTAGAGTTAGAAGAGTTGAAAGATAGCTCACAAAAGCCATTTTGTTGGTATTGTAGGCTGCCCAAAATTGATCTACTAAAGATAGGGCTAAACACAAATCTTTGCAAATATAAGGGAGTTGTACCTTTTAATTTAGGAACAAGTGACATTAAGTTGCACTAACCCATCCTAACGTTAACATCCTTTTGGTTCTGCACACATTGGGCATTTTTAGAGACAATGTATAAACCAAACTAGGAGAGCAAATTGCTAACCAACAAGATCTCACTTTTGTAAGATGGGTTCTTAGATCTACATTTTCAGATTTTCGATCTGATTCAACTTTTCTATCATCTTTCTTCAAACTTAGCTTTAGTTTGATGATCTTCAACTCATGTTTTAGAATCTCATTTTCCTTCTTTAATGTTGATACCTCATCACTATCTTTTTTCTTCTCTTTAGGTTCCTTCCTAGATTTGAGATGATCAATCTTGTCTTTTCTCTTTCATTATTTTATAAACTTTAGCCCAAAACTGGATATTGTTAATTACTTTATAACATGCATATGAAAGTAAACTAACAATGTTGATCAATAATTATATTTATACACAAAGAGAACTCATAACACCATATTTTGTTAATTAGGGAATTCATGGCCAAGGGAAAACCCCAGTGGGGATGGTACCCACAAAATGGTTCGCTAAGAAAAAGTAACATGTTATGAATGTTGACCCTGTTAGGAGTCAATCATATACATATAGTGCCTTGGTCCTTGTTAGAGGACTAGACCCTATTAAAAGCCTCAGGAGTTGTTCCAACCCTATCAGGAATTGATATATACAATTAAAAAATTAATGCAAGATGACCCCACTACCCAAACATGCAATTATCCAATGTTCTTTATACAAAAGAGATAGATACAAAGCCTCTTTACTACTAATATCTTCAATATTTGATCTTTCCTTTGCTTCTCTTTGCATACTTCTAAACATACATCATAATTTTCATCTATATAGTACACATATTAGTTCACATACCACTTATATCTTCAACAAAACTTCACATATCATCATCTTTCCTTTATATCTTCTTAATTTATAAAATTGTTGAGTAAGCCTTCAAACATTCACACTCTTGGAAAAATGCAAAACTAATGATTACTCTCTTAGGGTTAATATCCAGGACGTCATCCCTAATTAGTTAAGTAATATTTTTGAAACCAAAATAATTCCTTAGCCTATAATTCACACTTCTTTGATATATTATGTTTTGTGATATACACTTCCTTCACTAGTATTTAATTCATAACTCATTTCATACTATTTGTACTAGCTTGTGCACTTACACCATCCTGACACTGTACTATTTGTACCTAATTGTGCATGTGCCAAGAATAACTCTGTCATCCCTACACATCAAAGCTGTCTCTATTCTATTTGATAATTATATGCTACTTTAAAAAAAAATTCCATGTCTAATGATGAAATCTTCATCTATATATAGTATCTTCTTCATTTAAGTTATATGTTTCCATAAATGACAACTCCAACATTATACCAACTTATCCTACTTAGCCATATTGCCAACACATTTCCCTTATAATACTCAATGGAACCATGAGAAGCTAATTAATAATGCTACTGAGGGAAATAATGAAAAGGTCACCTAGATCCATTGCAAAGAAATATAGTAAATGTTGCAGAGGATGTCCCTTGGTGTATGGTTTGTCAGTATCCTTATTCCCTTGAGTATCATGTAACTACCCAATGAATTTTTGCATCCTTGTAATTTGAGCTAGAAGAAGGTGAAGAAGAAGAAAATAGAGATAATGTAGCATGTAATTAGGTGGGTTCATATGGTGAGAATGATGATAGTTTTGATCAAGAAGATCTTGATGTGGATGTAGGGTTGGAAAGATATAACTATGTGAGGTTTCACCAAGAGATTTTCTCTGACAACAATGAAGAAATCGATAGTAAAGCTTGTGATGTAGTATGTGATGTGAGCCATATAAAGTTGAGAAAGCCATCAAAAGAATACATTGACAGAATTACAACAAACATGATGGCTCAAGTTCAGAGTACATACAGTTTGAGAAATAGAGTTGTCAATGGCAATTTTGGTAAGCCTTCTTGAATATTCATTAAAGATATTACTCATAAGATATTTGATGCAAATAAATCCTAAGATCCATTGGTGATGAAGGTGAAGGATGTCAATGCAAAGAAGTGGGAGATGAAGGTCACACAAGCCCAATGCACTGAGAAGAAAGAAAGAGGCTCCTTAAGTAAAGGTACCTAAGGTGAAGATCAACAAAAAAGATGAGAATGCCCTTGTACAACCAAAGGAGGATAAATGTATGCTTTCTGAGATTCCTCCCTATACTCCTATAGATATATTGTCCATGCTTTCACAAATAATTGTAAAGGTTCCATTATTTGTGATGTTTAGGATAGAAGAGCATAAACCTTTACCAAAGTTAGAAACTATTGGAAGGGTTGATGTTTCTGAGGGTAGAAAAAAATCTAGAAAAGGGAGTAGAAGGGTTGCATAAGGTAAAAGAAGATGAAGGGGTAGTGTCTCAGATTTCCCCATATATCTTGACAATTCTACTGATGCATATATTGAAAATATTTATCCTTTTTTCTAAGCCTCATTATAAATAGGAAGATATTAAAAAAATGTATGATTGATTCAAGTGCCTCTAATATAGTCATGCCTTTTAAGACAATGGAATCCCTAGGGTTAAAATTTGATATAAAATAAGGAAGATGTTGCACCCTCAACTCTAGATAAGTTCCTCTCATAGGGACTATTAGTGCATTACCTTATAAATTGGATGCATACCCAAAATATGATCTCACCATGCGTGTACTAGTAGTAGATATCCCCCCTGTTGATGTTTGGTAGCTTTTGTCAGATAAACCTATTACAATATATAACTATATATGAGATGTAATTACACATAAGTTTATCAAATGAGAAAAACTAATGTAATAAGAGTGATATATATATATATATATATATATATATATAAATTATCAAAGTAACCAATAGACATGTCCCATGATTGGACATGTCTCTTCTTAGCCCTTGCTCATTATAAATAAAAGGTCTCTACCATTTGGAAAACACATACCAAAGATCATGGCTATGCTTAGTACATTTGTAGTGATCCCGAAAACTCAACATGGTATCAGAGCCTAGTTGCAAATGTACTAGAAGAAATAAAGACTATTAATTTTGTATGGAGATATAGATTAAAAATTCCAACCAATGCATCATCTCTTTATGGAAACTAAACTTTGAAGAACCCTACTTGATAAAATTATTTTGAATATCACATGTTATTAATGTGAGGGGCCTGAGAGAAACACCAAAATATGGGTGATGGAAGGAAGTGAAGATATTTATAAAGTGGGTGAATATTCTTATTTCAAAATGGTAGCATCCAACATGATGTTCTAGTTGTATCATGGTTATTCATTTTATATTTATGAACTGTGTGATGGGCTAAAGAAGGAAATAAGAACAATTAAACCCTTACTTTCTTATTCTTGCAATATCTTTAATGTTGCCCTACATTTGGAGAGCCTAGCAAGGCTGAAACTGAGGAAGACATCTTTCAAATAATGGTCTAAGGAAATTCATAGCCCATGTGAGCATCGTGACAATAAGACAAACACTTAACTTTCATTGGGAATGATATCCAAGAAAGATGATCAAAATAAGAAGAACATAGGGCAACAATGTTGACTTAATACTTAAACAAGCCACATCAACACGTAAGGATTAAACGAGCCATGGGAAAGGATGTACATATATTTGTATGGATTTATGGTACTAGGTGAAGACTTGCTTAGCATGTATGCAGTGAAGAATAAACAAGGATCTCCCTAGTTACCCACCCCACATGGTAGAGACTTTTGCATTAGGCGCAAACCATACAACATATTTTGATAATATATTATCAAGAAAACAAAGTCATAACTAAGGAGTGATTAAGATTTGGTGTACTCGATAAGGAATGTTACATCATACAAGCTTCCTAATAAAGGTAATTATTAACAAAAAGCACAATAGGTCCTTGATAAGGTACGCATGTTTGATATGTTAGTATGTACATTCAAAGTATATTGGTAACAAAATATGTTAATATATTATATTTTTAAATGATTAACATACAACTTATAATTGTTATTGATAAGATAATATTAATAACTACATTGAATATTGGAATAGGATTTCTCATTTTCTTTAATTAAAATACAATAATATTATTGTTGTGAATAATTATTAGAAGTGTTTATAATAATATTATTGTTGAGAATAATTATTAAAAGTGTTTTCTACTATAAGAGTTAAGTGCCTTGACCTTTTCCTCTACGAATGTTATCGCAGAAAAATGAAGGATTGATATTAAATTCAGAGAGAGTTTGAAACTTTGTCTAAGACAAGAAGCTTTTAAGATTGATGTTTAGAGGGAGCTTGACATTTCATTAGAGACAACCTTGAAAGAGAGGGAGCAAATAGAGGATATGATTTAACCTTTGGTGATCCAAAGGGAGTAAACCACGTTGAGATAGATTCTCTAATGGTCTTTAAGTTGTAAGAGTCAAGAGGACTATGATTCTTGAATATACCTTGTGACTATGTGAGTTTAATGGTCCTACCCCCGTGCACATCACTAGGAGGTGATGACTTCCAAATGATGTTACTTGTATTTGTAGAAGTTATTGTAAGGTGAGGATCTTACAATAACTTATATTATGAGATCAAACAAATTGAGTATATGGTGAATGTCTTGCATCTCAACATTTTGGGAGGTCATTACTCAAAGAGTACTTGGTGAATATCATTGATATTCTAGGAGGCCAATAATCTTGATATCAAATGTGATGTCAAACCTTATTTTGAGTAGTTGGTGAATATCATTAATATTCTGGGAGGCCAATACTCTTGATATCAAATGTGATATCAAACATTTAGAGTGCTTGGTGAATATCAAATGTTGATATTCTGGGAGGCCAATACTCTTGATATCAAATGTGATATCAAACCTGATTGAGTATTTGGTGTATATCTTTGATATTTTGGGAGGCCAATATTCGTGATATCATCTGTGATATCAAACTTTTTGAGTACTTGGTCGATATTGAATGACGATATTCTCGAAGACCAAGACTCATGATATCAAAATATTGAATATCTTCTGATCAAAGATATTCTTATATTGAGGTAATATATGGTCATGTGCTTATCCTCCTTATCTAAGAGGGAGTGTTGATGTTTGGTAGCTTCTGTTGGATAAACCTATGACAATATATAATTATATATAAGATATAATTACATATAAGTTTATCAAATGAGAAAAACTAATGTAATAAGAGTTATATATATATATATATATATATTCATTAGTATATTAATTATCAAATTAACCAATATACATGTCCCATGATGGGACATGTCTCTTCTTAGCCCTTACTCATTATAAATAAAAGGTTGCTACCATTTGGAAAACACATATCAAAGATCATGGTAGTGCTTAGTACATTTGTAGTGATCTCGAAAACTCAACACCCCCTTAATATGGAATATTTTTGTCCAAAAAGTGGAGTGTTGCTATGGGAGGCAGTGTATAATGTGATCTATCATTTTCTACTTTTCACATAGGCGACAAAGTTGTGTAAGTAAATAGAGAACCTGGATTTACACATATGATGTGGGAAAGTATAGAAGATGATGCAACGTGCTCTTTTGGACACAAACATTAATGCTTTTAGAGTAGACATTACTGTCCTAGAAAATGAAAGAACACCTATATCTATAACACAAGAAGCCAAAAAAAACTCTAAGGGAGGAGAATTATGGACCATGTATTTTCATGGAGCAAATTCTAAGGAAGCTGGAGGTGCTTGAGTAGTGCTCATTTCACTAGAAAAGAGAACTTTCAAATTTTCTTTTACTATGGGTTTCATGTGTACAAACAACATTGTAGAATATGAGTAGTGCTTTTAGGCTTGAGATTGGCTACAAAGCATGGGATTAAATGCTTGCATATGATTGGAGACCCGGAGTTAGTGGTGTTATAGATTAGGCAATCATATACATCAAAGAATAAGAGGCTCAAGTAGTATAGGAATGTTGTGTGGGATGTAAGTAAATTTTTTGATGCTTTTGGCATCACCTGGATGGATAGGACAAATAATAAGATGATAGGCTTGTTAGTAAATGTGGCTATTAAAGTTGATGATATAAATTTTGTAGGGGTATCCAAGGTTGAGGTGCAAACTAGACCTTCAATAATAGACAATGTTGAATGTTGGCAGGTGTTTGAAGATGACTTAGACATTCTAGACTTTCTTAATTGTGAAGGCAAGTATGATTGTCAAGAATTCGACTGTAGTGCACTTGTTGAGATTGTAGATGAGAAGGACTCAAAATAAATAAAGTTCCTAAAGGTTTGGTTGCGCTAGAAAGTATATTTAATAATCAAGATAGAGTGCAACCAGATGAGTTGGAGGAGATAAATTTAGGAACCAGTAAAGCCTCTAAGAAAGTATTGACATGTGAGAAATTATCTTCTGCTGTGAGAAAATCCTTCATTTAATTTCTTAAGGAAATATGCACAATTTTGCATGGTCATATGATGACTTAAAAGCCTATAGGGAGGATCTCTTCAAACATGTCATTCCTCTCAAGGAAAATGCTAAGCGATTTAGACAAAAGGAAAAACCAATAAATCCTATCCTAGCTCCTAAGATGCAAGAAGAGTTAATAAACCTCAAAGACAGATGGTTTCTCAAGTTATAACCGAGTATTGGTGGATGAAGCTAAACAATACAAAACTACTTTCATTACACCATGGGGTACTTATGTGTATTTAAGAATGCATTTTAGACTCACTAATGCTAGAGCAACTTTTCAAAGGGCTATGGATGTAGCCTTTGTTGACTTCATAGATAAGTTCATGGTGGTATATCAAGATGACCTCACTCTTACTCCAAGAAAGAAGAATTGAGGCACTGTAAACATCTTGAGAATTTTTTTGTAAGGGCCTTTGATAATAATGTCTCTCTTAATCTAGAAAAATGTCCATTTGGGGTAACTAAAGGTAAGCTTATAGGTCATTTAGTATTTGAGGGGGTTAGGATAAGTCCAGAAAGGGTTGTTGCAATAGATAAAATCACTAGGTCCAAGATGTGAAACACCCAATCATTGTTTGGACAACTACGCATTTTAAGGAAGTTTGTGATTTTTTTGTAGAGATTAGTAGGCCTATATAAGAAAAATATCAAGAAGGAAGCATAGATTAAATGGGATGGAGAAACATAAGTTGCCTTCTAGAATATTAAGGAAGTAATCAAGAATGCACCAATGCTAAGAATCCTAGTTACAACAAACCCATGCCTATATTTTCTTTTTCTTCTATCCACACAGTTGCAACCGTATTACTCTAGAAAAATGAGAAAGGTTTTGAACGACCAATAGCTTTTTTCCCTTCAAGATGTAAAGCTAAAGTATGATATCCATGAGAAACATGTTGATGCCTTGGTGAAAGCATTCATATGCTATTTAATGAGAGCAATAGTCATAGAATTTGTACCTTGTGTTGTTGTTAAAGACATTTTCTCTCAACATGAGGTATTAGGTAAAGTTGCAGGTTGATTAACCAAATCCAAGAATTCAACATTGATGTTCAAGTCACCGAACTTGTCAGAGGTCAAGGATTAAAAGTTGATGACATAGTCAAACCTGGAAGTAAATCAGATAAATCAAATGGATGATGACAACATGCCATATATATGTGACATGGATTCTTGTGACTAGTACAAGGATGTTATTCAATACTTATAATACACATGATCCTCCTACAATAAATGATAGTGAAAAGAGAGCACTGAAGATTTGAGCCATCAAATATATCATTGTTAATGACAAACTTGTTAGAATTGTAATGCAAAGTAGGTGACTGAGGTGGGGGGGGTGGTGAATCAAGAACCACTTAAACTTCTTTTTCTTAAGCCACTTAGTTAAGTTGTCTAATCTACTTGCATGCAAGAAACATAAATAAGAAAAGTAACAACACTATAACATAATATTTGGTAACCCAAAAACCCTCCAACTAGAAGGTAAAACCGGGGTAGGGATGACACCCATAATGCTTCACTACCATAGTAATAAAGTTAACATGTTAAGACTTACAATTGATCACTTATGGTGATCTTACTCTATTAGGAGCAATAAGGATTGTTAGGTCCACCTTGTGAAAGGATTTATACAATACAATTAAGTATGCAGTCTGTTAGGAGTTTTAGCAAGGACTATTAGGTCCACCCTGTTAAAGGATTTGGGATTGATGCACCTGTTAGGATGAATCAGTGGATTGATCTCTAAAATGCAACTCTAATTGCTGATGAAGATCCTTTGAAGTAAACTTATCACCTAACTATGATAGATGTGTCTCTTCCTTTCCATGTGATGCTTGTAGCCTTCTAGACAATCTTCTCTTCCATATTCACTTATACAATGTTCTTCAATTCATACACAAAGTACTTGGACAACCAAAATACCTTACACTTATATCCATCCATATAAATCCATCATAGGTCGGCACAACACAAATAGTTCCAAAAAAAATCACCAAGTTAGTTTAGTGTTGTAACTCAAGTCAATGTCTTACTTTAGCAATACTAAAGATACTCAGTAACCATTGTCACCTTGGCTAGCTCTGACACTTGGTAGATATTGGGTGCTTGGTTCATACTGATCACTTAGTAGATGCTTCTAACTTATCTTGCACTATTTTTCCATCTTGACTATTACCTTGGAACAAAACCGCTCTACTGACTCAGTTCATACTAGAGCTCAATAGACATAGTCAACTCGGTTGTCACTATAGGTTAGTGTGAACTATCAACTCAGTTGACATTGTAAATTTTGTAAGGTTAAATTTGTTTGCTAGGTTCCTTTGTGAGCTTGGTTAACATTGTATGCTAGTAACTCGGTTGCAACTATCTTTTCAGTATGACTAAGTGTTTTGACACTAATTGAAAATATATCATGCAATGAGATTAACAAAAATATGGTGAAGAAATACCTAATTTTTCCTCTTAAAGTGTATAGACCAAGAGGATTCAGTTAAAGTGGTGTATGTGGGGGTCATTACATCGAAAAGACAACAACTCATAGGGTAATAAGGGCTAGCTTTTGGTGGCCAACTTTATTTAGGGATTCTCATGAGCTAGTGAAGAAATATGATCCTTGCCAAAGGTTTGTAGGAAAATTGAAGTTCTCTAAGAATTTAACTTTAAAACTAGTGGAAGTAAAATCACCTTTTCAATAATGAGGTATAGTTCAAAGGTGAAATTGCCAACAAATCTAGTGGTGGTCACTCTTGGATATTGGTAGCAACAGATTACTTCACAAAATGGGTAGAATTTACTCCAACTAGAAGATCCACTAGCAAAGTGGTGAATCATTTCATTCTAAATAATATTATCATTAGATTTGGATGCTTTGAAGAAAGTATGGCAAGCAATTCTTTGTGCTTTAAATCACATGAGTAAATTCAATTTTGTGGTAAGTATGGAATAACCAAGTGCAATTTTTCTCTAGAACACCCTCGATGGAATGGGCACACAAAATATAGCAATAAAAGCTTCTTGAAGATTATCAAAAGGATTCTACATGAGAACAAGAAGGCTTGGGATTCCAAGTTACCTTTAGCAGTATGGGAAAACTAGGTAACAATGAAGAAGGAAATTAGTTTTGAAAAAATTGATATGGCACATGATATTCATGCAAGGCTGCCTTAGCACAATTTTGTTGGAATGTATAAAGGCATTGTTTTCAACTGATTGTAAGAATCTCTGTGGTAATAGTTGTCTTTGACATGTTTCGTTATAGCCAGGGTTTTTTTCTAGCTACTCAAGATAAAATACCATGAAAATACCTTATATAGATAAAAAAATCCCAGTTAAAGGATGATAACCCTTCAAAATTCATATTTTAAAGTTACTTTTTGTGTAACTTAGAAGAGGGTTCTTATGTCGTAAAAGGGTGTTTCCCCTTTCTACCTAATGTCTTAAACATTGTGTCTCAACCCCTTAAAGTATTTCCTTATAATCACATCACCTAAAATAAGGGTTATTATATCATGTGTTGGGTTCCCCTAATGTCCCTAGGAGTTCATAATTTTGGTTTAATCCTCTTTTGTGGTCCACACCTTTTTCTAACATTTTGACTTTGGTATATAATTGTTTTGACCCTTTTTTTATGTAACTGAAGTGGAGATAAGATCCAACAACCATCATTTTTTCAGAGAGATGAAAAAAGAAGTGAAAATACAAGATGTGTATGAGTGTAACATGGTGAATTCAAGATTTCAAATGACATTTCATCACTCAGGGAAGATCAACAACTATTGTATCTTCGAGATGTTCTCTCTCTTCGAGAATGAAAAAAAAAGATTCTTCCATGCAGCATGAGTTTAAGGCTAAATGACAGTGGTAGGACCTGCTAAATCAATAGAATTATCCCTTTCCTTCTTTTTCCATGTGGCTCCATCTTGAATACAACATGGTGGGACCAGCACACATGTCCCTAGGTTTACAGGGGCATTATTTGAAGAGGGATCCCACAGAGAAGATCAAACATCTATCACATTTTTATGATGTCTGTAGAAGATCAAATGAAAATGTGAGATCTTAATATGTGTCCACAACTCATGCAAAGGAGGTTCTTGATGGGACCTTAGGAGTGAGTGGGGGCTTGAGATGTTATTGATCCACGTGGATGGTTTCAGTGGGCCCAAACATAGTTGGTGATGCATGAACTTAAAGGAAGAATGATCAATAATTCTCATGCTTTCAGGAACTTCACTCTCCTCAAACATGAAAACATGAGATGTCTCCACATGTTCTCATAGAGCTATAAGAGTTTAAGCCATGTAGGAGGAATATTATGCACATACACTAAATCAATGATTGGGAATTAGTCTTTCATTGAAAAAGACTCAATACTAAGTAGACATCAAGGATGTAGATCAACGACCCACACATTTTCATGAGATTTGACATTTGTCTCATGAAAACACAAGATGAAGACAAGTTGCCTCTCTTCCTAAAGATGTTGAAAACTCAAACAAGTCTACACAAAATTGCTTCTCAATTTTCATTGGCTGAACAATGGGCCCCTGATGATGACATGGATCATTAGTGCAGATCAAAAAAGAGGTATTAGCCATCAGATGTAGGAGATATGAAGATCGACGATGTAGATTCAAACTTTGTATTGCAACAAGAGGAAAATGTTTTCATTAATATTATAAATGATATCACACAAAATCAAGAGTAAATGCAAATTTTATGGAATTAAAATTGTCTAATCATTCTATTGTTTCCATCTTAGATCATTTGAGATCCTAGAGATAATTGTGTTTTCTTGCGAAAGAAGAATTCAAGGCAAAAATCCTAATCAAAATTTCTAATCAAATGGGAAAGTAACAGAAATCCATCTTCAAATTCCAAATAATTATTTTTAAAAAGGATTGAAATTGTAGGATTTTTATCATATATTGGTTGTTGTTGAAGCCCTAGTTTTAATTGGCAAACCCTTGTGAAACCCTAGTCTTTTTAGTAGCTTAAAATTGTGAAAATACCTCCCAAGAAACATTCTAGGCAATTCAATTATGAGCATAGGCACCTTCAAGATGACTTTATTGATCAATTTCTCTTGTCCAAGGAGGGTAGGGCTACTATAGAGGAATGAAAGACATTGAAAAATGAGGAACACGAAGGTTTGAAAGATAAATTTGACAATATCCATGATTTAGTCATACCAATTAAGGGTTTAGATGTTTTTAGGAGATGGTATGGCCAAGCCAATGTAGGGAGCCCTTTCTATAATGTGTGTCAATATGACCTTAGAAAATTGGTGGTTCCCACTATTTTCTTAAATATAAATATATTGTTAAAATTAATAGCAAAATATGATCTAATTACACAAACAATTAGAGATTTAGATGGAGTAGTCTTATTGAAAATTGATGTGGAGACCATTAGGAAAGCTTTCAACCTCCACCCATGAGTGTGACTGTGGAACTACAATGATTTATGATTTTCCTTAGTACCTAAAGTCAAGAATTAGAGAAGGGATGACATATTTACATAGAGAAGAAACAATAGATTTTAGATGGTATTCATTACTTATGCGCATGATCCTCTTCCACAATAGGGATTACTTTGCCAAGCATATGTACATGGAACTCAAAAGGGATGATGAGATATTACCAATACAATTATGGTCAACCATCTTGTTAGTTGATTGGAACAAGCCAAGTTTTGCATTATTTCAAAATGAGTTTGGACTAGCTCTTAGGAGAAGAATATTTCCTTTTGTTAGAGCCTTTCCTCGTTTCTTGTTTGCATTCTTAAGGAAAATAGATTGTAATGCTATCCCAAAATTGTGTCACCAGTGGTGTGATGTGCATTTTTACCCACACAACTATTATTAGAATTTATAGCCCCCTTGAGAATTGGATTTCTTGAGGTTATGAGGAAAATTGGTATGCTCCAAGATACCGACTTGCTAGCAAAGACCAATAAGGAAAATTTCTTTCCTGATCTCACAAATTTTCATCATTTTGCATTGATAAAAGGGGGATAGAAGGATATTGTTCAATTACTCAGACCCTACAATATGGATATAAGTTCCAAGATGTTAAATGACATAGAAGGGTTTTATTAGATGTTAATGAGAAGTATTGGGATGACCACAAAGAGTGGGCATGAGTTTCATTTTCCAAAATAAAAAATAAAAAATGATGAGACTATGGAATATTAGAAGATAAAGAAAATATATTTGCACACTTTCAAAGATCTATTAGATGAGATTCATAAGGTGGATCCTAATTATTACCCACTAACAAATTCCAAGACTTACACTCTAAAGCTGGGAATAATCCTTGGAAATTTTTTAGGTGTGTATGGTACTATGAACAAGAAACTTGGCAGAGTTAAGGTATCAAAAGTCACATTTGTAGAGGATGATGAAGGGCTAGAATTATTATTGAAAGCCTTTGACATGATTCCAGAAGAGGGAAAATGAAAAGAGAGGTTGAGAGAGGAGCCAAAACCTCAAGGAGAGGAGCTTGCAAAGAGGTTAAGGACTAAATGTGGCCTAAAGGTATATCACAGGAATAGGTCTGATAGAAAACTAGTGGAACTAGTAATTCTTGAGGGATAGGAAACAAAAGATCCAATTAGAAAAATCTCTTTTGTATAATCTCCAAGGCCACCTACTGCTACTTCACCATCCGGTAGGCACCGTGAATTTGTGCTTAAAGAAAATGCAATCTCAAGAGATATATTGTACACTCAAGATGTGAAGAAATCAAAGGAAGTTGATATCCCTGAGGAGGAGGATGAGGAAGATCATCTATATACCAAAAGAATTGTTAAATAAAAGTCTTCTTCAAGTTCTTAGGGCATTTGTTTCCAATATTACCACACAAGAAATAAACAAAATTTTCCATAGAGATGTAAGAATAAAGGCTTGGATGGAATTTGTGGAAGATGATGAATTCATCAAATTAATGGCCTTCAAAAAATTTCTTTTTCAATATTAATAGGCTAGAATGTCATTATAAAGTAGAAAAAAAAGTTACTAAGGCTCAAAGCTGATGTTGAGGAGCTCATACAAGAATTTAAGGGGGAGACGATGATTGAATTTGAAGGTATCACCCCAAAAGAAGGAAAAAAAAATGTTAAGGAAACATGGGTCCTGCCACTACCAAATCTCAACATAGAACATGTTGTAGCATTTGACTCACTCATGTAAGAGATGAGGTCAAAGAGACAAACTATCAAGCAGTTTGATAAACTTGCAGAGGGATGTACTATAATGAGGATTTTGCTTCTTTAGCTGCTTAGTGATTCTTCACCTCTACTACTTGAAATGAAATTGTTCATGAAAATATTGGCATTAGAGTTAACATATTCTTATAGAGGGTAGCAGATGCAAAGCTCTCTGAATCCACAAGTGACCTAAAAGAGCATGTTTCCTATGTGCATGATGTGGTAAAGGGAAAAGAGAAGATATATGAAGAAATGCAAGAGAAGTATATGCATATTTTTTCTTCCTATGGAAATAAATCAAAGACAACTACTAGTTACAAACTCAAGTGAGTTTGTTGGAACAAAAGGTAGTTCAACTAGAAGTAGTTAGGCCTCCAAGTGCAAGCAATGCAAGCTCATGAAGATAATTGAGTATAACACTAGTTACCCAGACAGTTCTATAACATTACTTTATCATATTCTACCTATGGGAGATAAGGATGTTAATTCTCTTCTCAATGAGGTGGTTGATTTGCAGTATAAAACACTAGTCATGGTGTGATTGTAAGTAGACATCTAGGCTAACACAAAATTAAAATCTTTATTCAAAAGTCCTTTATTTCATGTTATAGTGTTGATATCAAATTCTTCGCCCCTATTTGACTTAAAATGTCATTAAATATGGAAGAGTAGTTGTCTTGGATTTCTTTTGGTTTAATTTAAGTTAGAAGAATTATGGGAAAATCATCTTCTTAATTGGGATTAATGTTTGTATGTTTTTATAGAGGAAAACCATATTGTCTTGTCAGTTGGTCCTATTGGTTTGATTGGATATACTTGTTATGGTTTGAAGCTAAATCCTAGATATATTCAAAGGCCCAAGAGGTTTTACAATAGATCAATTAAGGTTTCCCTTCTGAGGGATTTAGGCTATTATAATGATAAATAGTAACATAGATAGAAATGATTTATGATTCACACTAACTTTCTATATTAGATCCAATAATGCTCTTCAATACATTAACATACCATTCACTATTCTCCTTTGCTTGCAACATGTCTTTTCCCTTCTACACTTTGATAGCCCTATTTCACTTCTAGGCACTATTCCTCTCTCTCTCTCTCTCTCTCTCTCTCTCTCTCTCTCTCTCTCTCTCTCTCTCTCTCTATCTATCTACACACACACACACACACACACACACACACACACACACACACACCTTCTCTTTTCCTTTCCTTTTTGCACTTCTTAAACTGTAAACCTAGATCTAATAATCACAAAGACATCTTTCCATATGTGTAGAGGTTTCTTGAAAATTCTTTTGTTTCTTGAATGAATCCTTCACTTAATTTTCCCAATTCACCAATAGGCCTTATGTTTTTGATGGGGACACAACCCAAGCACGGAATGGACACAACAAGAAAGGGAAAATTTTATTAACTATAAAAATAAGCTAGTACACTTAGTGTAGAGAAACAGACTCCAAAACATGCCCTATGGGCTTACAATAGCATAAATCTGGAGATAAATTCTTCTCCCAGTACCTTCTCTCAAACTCCACTCTGAACTGCCTTTTACAATGCAAAAAATGTTCTTAAATAGACCCCGGAGGGTTAAGGATTAGGAATAAATTATAGAAAGTGCTAGTTGGCATCCATTGACCAAACAGAAGGCTCCAGAAGTCGCATTAGAAGTTGGCACAAAATTAGAAGAATCTAGAAACGGTAACCGAACTTTCGGGAGGCATAACTTTTGAACCGTAGCTCCGATTGACAAATCATTTACATTTTTTAAAAGCTCTCGAAGCACTCTATAGCCCTATGGACTAGCTTAGCTCGTCCCCTATTTTTTGGCCCTATTCAAGGTCATTTAATTCCCCTAACCTGACTTTGAAGCATTCTTAGGAGGTCTCTAGAAATTGAAAAACTGCAATAAATTTCAAACCGTGCAGCCTTTTGACCTGATTCTTTTTTTGAAATGCTTTAAATTACAATTACATTCATTTGGCCAATTTCCACCCTCTAATTTACCAAAATTATGGCTCAATTACATACTCCTATTTTTTCGACATTTACACATATCCCAAGGTGTTCAAATACTCTAACCTAGAACACTAATAGTGGAATTGTGAGAGTTGGAACCTTTATTTGACCCAAATAGGTATCCAGAAATGAAAATATATGAAACAAAAACTAAGTCTAAGTACATTTTTTTGGGTGACACAGGATTGCCCTTATACCTCTAGATGCTCCTACATCAGACACCTAGGGTAGATTGAAAAGTGACCCTGTCACTTTATGAATGGTAGAGGAAATCCCAAATGGGAAACCTTAGCTGCCGATATCCAAGTTGAGTCCTCTATCGGCTGTCCTTTCCACTTGACCAAATGCTCTTCATACTACCTATTTCTGGTACTCCTACCCACACGACTATCTAGAATCTCCTCTTTCTTCTCCTTCTTAGAAGTAGGAATTGGACATGGCTCTAACATCAGCTCCTCATCTGCACCATCATCATGATACTCTTTTAAGTCTGCAATTTTGAAAATAGGAGAAATGTGAATTCCATCTGGCAACTCTACTTCATATGCATTTCTTCAGTCATGTTTCTTCAAAATTTTGCAGGGGCCAAATTTCTTCATCTTCAGCTTGTTGTAAGTACCAGCTGGAAATCTTTCTTTTCTTAAATGTACCATGACTAGATCTCCTACTTGGAACTCCTTATGTCTTCTCCTTTGATCAACCCTAGCTTTATACTATTGGTTCATCTTGGTAATGTGTACCTGGACCTCCTCATGCAGATGCTTGATATGTTCAGCAAATTCTTCAGCTTCAACACTTGTCCTCTCCCCTTGCTCTATCTTCCTCAATTCTAGTGTAGTCCTTGGGCTACTTCCATATACAATTTGGAATGGTGATTTACCTGTACTCCTATTTACAGAGTTATTGTAAGAAAATTTCGCTTGTGGTAGAATCAAATCCCATCCCTTGGGCTTATCCCCAACTAAACATCTCAATAAATTGCCCAAACTTCTATTTACCACTTCAGTCTGTCCATCAGTCTATGGGTGATGCGTAGAACTAAACTTCAAGTCTGTTCTCAACTTCTTCCACAATGTTCTCCAGAAATACCCCACAAATTTTGTATCTCTGTCAGAAACTATACTCCTTGGGAGACCATGTAGTCTCACCACCTCTCTAAAAAACAAGTCTGCAATATGGACAACATCATGAGTTTTGTAGCATGGAATGAAATGTGCCATTTTGGAGAACCTATCAACCACCACAAATATTGAGTCATTACCCCTTTGTGTCCTTGGAAATCCAAGAACAAAATCCATACTTATGTCCTCCCATGGCTTTTATGGAACATGCAATGGCTGATAAAGTGCAGTATTGTGACTAAATCCCTTGGCCACTTGACAAACTTGGCAATTTTGTACAAACTTCTTCACATCCTGTGACATTTGAGGCCAAAAATAATGTTCTTTGAGAATGGCAATGGTCTTATCTTGACCAAAATGTCCTGCCATCCCTCCACTGTGTTTCTCCTTAATCAGTTTTTCCCTCATGGAACTCCTTGGAATACATAATTGACTGCCTTTGAATAAAATACCATAATGAATCAGATAGTCTAACCACTTGGTTCTATCTACAGCAACAGGTTCGTTACAACCTTTCCATGCTTCAACAAAATCAGGATCCTCAGGGTACAGATTCTTGAGTTCAGCAAACCCAACTACTTCAACCTGCATTACTATAAGCAACAACTATCTCCTACTTAGTGCATCTACAACCCTGTTAGATTTTCCACTTCTATGCTTCAACATAAATGTATAGCTCTGCAAGAAATCTACCCACTTCATATGCCTCTGATTCAATTTACCTTGGCTATTTAGGTAATGTAATGCCTGATGATCAGTTTACAAAACAAATTCCTTTAGCAATAAATAATGTGTCCATTTCTTTAAGGCCTGAACTATTGCATAGAACTCTTGATCATAAACAAAATACTTCTTTTTTGCATCATTCAATTTTTCACTAAAATATGCAATAGGCTTACTTTCTTGGCTCAATACAGCTCCAATAGCACTGCCACTAGCATCACAATCCACATAGAACACCTTTCTAAAATCTAGAAGTGCCAACACAGGTTGTTCTGTCAACTTCTTCTTCAGCAATTCAAAACTTCTCGTAGCTATTGTAGTCTATTTGAACACTTTTCTATCCCCTCTTATTGTGTCAGTCAAGGGTGCACATATGCCACTGAAATTCTTAATGAACTTCTTGTAAAAACTAACCAGACCATGAAATGATCTTATGTCGTAGCAGACCTTGGAGTAGGCCATTCCAAGATGGCTTTTACCTTTTCTGGATCCATTTTGAGACCTTCAGGTGATATAACAAACCCCAAGTAGACTAACTCCCTTTTTGCAAAGATACACTTCTTCAGATTAATTAACAGTTTCTCTTCCCTTAACCTTTCAAAGACACTACGAATATGCAATAAATGTTCTTCCAAAGTCTTGTTGAAAATTAAAATATCATCCAAATAGACAATAACAAATTTTCCCAAAAATTTCTTAAGTACCTTATTCATAAGCCGCATGAAGGTGCTTGGGGCATTCGTCAATCCAAAGGACATAACTAACCACTCATAAAGACCCTCCTTGGTCTTGAAGGCTGTTTTCCACTCATCTCCTTCTTGTATCCATATCTAATGATAGCCACTCTTGAGATCTATCTTTGTGAAGTACTGAGCTCCACTCAAGCAGTCCATAAGATCATCCATTCTTGGCAAAGGAAACTGATACTTGATGGTTATCCTATTTATAGCTCGAGAGTCTATACACATCCTCCACTCTCCATCCTTCTTTGGTTCCAGTACTATAGGTATTGCACATGGACTCAAGCTCTCCCGAATCAAGCCCTTCCTCAATAGCTCCTAAACCTATCTATTTAGCTCCTCAGTTTCAGTAGGAGTCATCTTGTGAGAAGCCTTGTTTGGAAAACTAACTCCTAGGATTAAATCTATTTGATGACTAATTTGCCTTACCAGTGGCAATCCTTCTGGAACATTATTAGAGATGATATCTCCAAACTCACCTAGTAAATCTGAAACTTCAAGTGGTATTTCACTACTACCTTCTTTATTTTTCCTAGGGATCAAAGCATAACACATACGCTAATGTTTAATGCCATCTAAAAAGTTCCTTCCATCAACAAGACAAATCGTAGCACTACTACATACCTTTTCACCTTCCTTTTTCATGGGCTTCAGTTTGTGGTGAACTCCATCCTTTGTTAGAGAGTATGTGTTTGCATGACCATCATGTACTGCATGCCTATCAAACTGCCATGGTCTACCCAACAATAGATGACAAACATCCATTGGAATAACATCACAGAGAATATCATGGTAACTCCCAATTTTGAACTTCACAAAACATTGTTCACTTACTAGGACCTTATGATCATCTTTCACCCAAGAAATCTGATAGGGCTGGGGGTGTTTCTCCCTCTTGAGCTTCAACTTAGAGACCATCTCCTCTGATACCAAGTTATCAGTGCTACCACCATCAATGATCACATCACAACATTTATCCTCACACTTGCACCTAGTTTAGAATAAACTCCTCCTTTTTCCTGGTTCAATCTAACCACTTAGTAGGACCCTTTCATTTACTAAAGTCTCTCCTCTTTTTGTATCCTCTGAATGTGATGATTGTGCATCCTCGTCCACTTGAGCAACCCTAGCTTGACCCTCAGCTCTCCTATTTATCCTTCCTTGTCGTTGAGGGCATTCAAAGGCACGATGACCTTCTTCATTGTAATGGAAACAGGTACCACAGAAGCCTCCTCTTCCTTGTCCACGTCCTTTGCCTCTTCCTCTCTGATTTCCAAAGTCTTGATCATGGGAGTGGTTGAAACCCTAGTTCCTCCGGTTCCTGCTAGTACCCACATCTTCATTTTTCTTTTGGGTTTTATTTCGGCCTCCAGATGACCTACCACCACCCCTTCCTCCTTGACCATGCCCTCTTTGTTTCCCTTCAAACTTTTATTTAGCTTCTCTTCAACTTGTAGGGCAAATTGGTATGCCTCCTCAACGCTGGTCATTCTTACCAGACTTAATTCCTCCTAGATGCTAGGTCGTAACCCACTGATATAATAAGCAACCTTCTCCTTATTTGCTTCTGCATGCCATGCTCTAATCATAAGTCGATAAAACTCCTCTGTATATTTCTGGACTGATTTCCAGCTTGCTTTAACCCAGGCATCTTCTTAAACAAATCAAGCTCGTAGTCAATAGGAATGAACTGCTTCTTTAGTTTGTCCACCATGTGATCCCACCTTGTGATCTTATCATTTCCTCTTCTATTTCTTTCCAATTGAACCTCTTGCCACCAAATTTTGGCATGGCCTTTTAGTTTGGCCTTTGCAAACTTAACCCTATCTGGATCCCTAATATCCTCATACTTAAAGTACTCTTCCAATTCATTAATCTAGTTGATCAACTCATCTGGTTTCAGATTTCTTGAAAATACACCCACATCAATTGTAGGTCTTTTCCCAAACTTAGTAATGGCCCTAAAAAGCCTTTCCTTTGCTTGATTCAGAACTTCCCTATCAAATTCCCCTTCTAGTCCAATTTTTTCTTCTTCATTGTCATCCTCACTTTCGTCACCTGCTACAACATTAATTCCTCTACAGAGCTCCTCTTGCAATGCTTGGACCTACCTTTGGAGGGCTCTAACCTCCTCAGGATTAATAGCTCCAGCCCTTCCACCACGCTCTCTTCATGGAGGCATCTTCTTAACTCAAACCCACAACCACACAGTCCTGGTGCAAACTGCCTCACAGTCAGCGCTCTGTCTACACACTCAGGAAAACTAGCTATAATACCACTTGATGGGGACACAACCCAAGCATAGAATGGACACAACAGGAAAGGAAAAATTTTATTAACTGTAAAAATAAGCTAGTACACTTAGTGCAGAGAAAAAAACTCCAAAACATGCCCTATGGGCTTACAATAGCATAAATTTGGAGATAAATTCTTCTCCCAGTACCTTCTCTCAAACTCCACTCCGAACTGCCTTTTACATTGCAAGAAATGTTCTTAAATAGACCCCGGAGGGTTAAGGATTAGGAATACATTGTAGAAAGTGCTAGTTGGCATCCACTAACCAAATAGAAGGCTCCAAAAGTCGCATTAGAAGTTGGCACAAAATTAGAAGAATCCAAAAACGGTAACCAAACTTTCGAGAGGTATAACTTTTGAACCGTAGCTCCGATTAACGAACCATTTACATTTTCGAAAAGCTGTCGAAGTGCTCTATAGCCCTATGGACCAGCTTAGCTCGTCCCCCATTTTTTGGCCCTATTTAAGGTCATTTAATGCCCATAACCTGACTTTGAAGTATTCTTAGGAGGTCTCCAGAAACTGAAAAACTGCAATAAATTTCAAACCGTGGGGCCTTTTGACCTGATTCCTTTTCTAGAATGCTCTAAATTAAAATTACATTCATCCGACCAATTTCCACCCTCTAATTTACCAAAATTATGGCTCAATTACATACTCCTATTTTTTTGGCATTTACACGTATCTCAAGGTGTTCAAATACTCTAACCTAGAACACTGATAGTGGAACTGTGAGAGTTGGAACCTTTATTTGACCCAAATGGGTATCTAGAAATGAAAACACATAAAATAGAAACTAGGTCTAAGTACATTTTTTTGGGTGACACAGGATTGCCCTTATACCTCTGGATGCTCCTGCATCAGTTTTGATAATCCAATTAGGTAATTTATCGCATAAAAATTCTTCAATTGATCATTCTGGTTGTTACCTGATAATGTGTCTTTCTTATTAACTCCTCAATTCCTCAATACTCCAAAAAAAAGACATGCTAAACATATGGTAAGAAAAAGAAATAATGTCAAACTTTTGACATCAATGACAAACAATATAACTAATGAGCAATACAAGACATAGCTTTCCTTTCTTCATCAACAACTTGTAAATTAATTATGCCAACAAAATATGTGTGTGTATATACACATATACACACATATACATATACATATAAATATAAATGTACACATATTTATGTGTGTGTGTGTGTGTGTGTGTGTGTGTGATTCAAATGTACATATAAAAGCTTATTATAACAACATTTAGAATTAATTTTTTAAATTTACAAATTTATCTAAAATGCAAGTAGGAGGTAGTAAGTTATAACTTTTTTGTAAACAAGTTTATAGATAATTGCATTGTTTTTTGGTCAAAATAATAGTTAAAATTGAATGAAGAAATAGATAAAATAAATTGAAATATTCTTTAGTGATATGTATACTATGATTTTTAAAAATTGGGTACATACATTTCCTACTTTTGTTTTCCTGCCACAACTCTTTAATAGTAAATGACTTTTGACCATTCAATTAAATTTATTTCTTAGACATACAAAGTTAAAATGTTAATAGATTATATCCATTAATATAACATGTGAGAAGATACAAAAAGAGACTTCAACTTTGAAATGGTCTTTGAATTTCAAAATCTAGGTTCTAAAACTAAAGAATGTTCCCTTGTTGTCGGGGCTCAACTAAAAAAATCTAGTAATTAGTCAAAGGCTCAACTAGACAAATCTAAGAGCATAGACTAAAAAACTTATATAAATTTTAATCATTGAAGCTTATCTATAAAATTAACCAACAAATCTTCATTTCTAAAATCATTGGACTTTACCATAGTGAAGTCAAGTAGATTTTCCATGTCATACAACCAAAATTCTACAAAACTTATTGCTATGCATGGTAAACACATATGAACTTTGAGCTTAATAGAATAATAAAAATTGTATTAATGAGAGGATAAAATTGTAATTTTCAAGCTAAAGTAGCCCAAACTAGCTTTACATCCATGTTTAAGTCCTTAATGTGTTCCCACTTGAGATGTGTAATAAGCCCTACAAAAAAAGGAAGAAAAAATTCTCATGTTATTTTTGTCAAATAATTTATATATATTTTGGAAAGGGAAAATATGAGAAAGGTGAAAATAAATTTGTATGCTTAAAATTGTTTCTACTTCATCATTTCTAAAAGGAGAGTCGTAAGGCTTGTGTATGACTAACATCTGTTCAAATTGCCAAAGATCATCCAAAGCCAATTGGACATCTTTAGATGACATTTTGAGACCCTTTTGGACATTTTACAATAGAAACATTTGGATTAGAATTCTAGGTAAATTTATTCACACCATCATCTTTATAGTCTTGTAATGTATAAGTAACATTCGATTTTTTATTTTACATATTTAATGAGTGGAAGCATTTGAAACAATACATTTCAATGCAAATACAAAAAATATTATAGGAGAGACAATTTATATGTTAGTGTAAGTGGGTGACATGTATAGATAAGATAAGATAAGATAATTTTATTTATGTCCAACAAAAACCACAACTGGGTCTATGGGACTAGAAGCTTACAACCAAGAAGAAAGTGGACAAATGGAGCACCAAACGATGTCCACAAAAGAACAAGCACAATAAATGAAGAAGAAAGCAAGAGACATCACATAAAAGATTAGGCATCTATCCTCAAAGGGAAAAAATCCAGCAATAACTGATGTGGCTGACGACTACTAGGGGCCTTGTGGTGTAGCTAAGTGCTATGAGAGGAGTCTCACTGGTGAAGAGGTCCACTATGGGGTCTCACTGATTTGGAATGACCCATGTTAGGGAAACTGTATGGTTGCTTCACAGTTCAAGCCAGAGCTAAGGATGAGAAGAAATTCATGATAAGCTATGACTACATCTAGCTCATGGGGAACAATAGTTGTAAAGTATGGTCTTGAAACTGTAAGGACTCACATAGATAGAGCGTAATACAATGCTAATCAGTGTACTTGAAGAAATCTGAGAGGGGTCTGTAATCTTTAAACAAACAATAAAATCTCCCTCTAATCTCATAGTATATGAGGCATCTGAAAAGGAAATGGGTCTTAGATACTGCCTCTGCTAAGGTACAAAGTCCACAAACCCGATCCTCTCTAGCAATATGGTGATCGACCTAGATCTAGAGTCTGTACAAGCCCACCCTAAAGGAACCAAGGGAGATACACAGGGTATCTCTTATATCTGTGTAAGTAGTCATGGTGTACAATAATCCCATTCTAAATACCTAAGAAGGGATTAGCATAGAATGTCATCCTTAGACGTAGACCCCCTAGATAGTAGCATTTAAATTATTAGACGATAAACCAAGAAAAGGGTAAGTTAATTGATGCAAACAAAATTTAAGAGATATAGTCTAATTGAGAAAGAATTTTGTCCAGTGTAGAAAGAAACATGCTTTTATGAATAAAAATATTACATGTATATTGATAATCATTTGCAAGTTGGATAAGAACTAACGAGACATCTTGGTGTAGGGTGAAGCTTTCAAACTGTAGTGAATGATATGAAAGAGAGATAAGTGCAATTAGGGAAATTGTTTTTGAGGAAGATATAGTCATTACCTTCACACTAAATTAAATTATTAATTATGAATGCATCAAGACTCAATGAGATTTTAGCATTTATTTTAAATTTCTTCATCAATGTTTACTTAGGTTGAGGAGCACACATATACATTGGTGGGGGTGGGGGGGGGGGCAAGGTGGGGGGTGTGAATCAGTATAATAATCACTTTTTCAATTTATAACTTTTTATTCAAACAATTGCTTCAATATCTTTTAATGTCAAAACTGACAATTATGCACATGAATACAATAAAACAAGATTTTATGTGGAAACCCAATATAGGAGAAAACCACTGTGAGGCCTCGCCCAGACCCTTCGTAGCATTAGATGTTACCTTATCATTTTGATACTCACGACTCGAGATGTCGAGACAATATCTGATGCTTAGAACATACTATATTATTTCATGTTGTGTGATGTTATTTTCAGATGTTTGATGTTTGTCATTTAATGTTTCATGTATATGTATGTTGATGAAATCAGTAAATGTAGGATTGAGACTTAGATTTAAGAGATTTTAAATGGTTAAGAATTAAGCAAGATGAAGAAACCCTTATTGATGTATGTTTCAATTTATGTGAATTTCTGATACGTATACATATATGTACATGTGATTTTATGAGACTACTGATGTGTGCAATGAGTATGCAGATATTTTAGCCGAGAAAACCCTACGGAGGAATAAAATTGATCTCTATGTGCTAATTTTGGAAACCTTGTTGTTCGTAATTCTAGTATAGTATTGTGAGATGTATGCATGTATCCTTCTGTGTTCAGTGAATGTTAATGTTCGTAACTATGTTCTTTTGGTGTCGCTTGACACTCGTGAATTGTTTATGTTCTTCAGTGTGTTGATTAGGGTTAGCTATGTAACCTTTGGACCTAGGTCAGATTTAAGTTAGTGTCAGTTTGCTAATTGGGTTCTTAACCAAGGTTAATCATCCCTTAATTTGAATTAGTGCTTAATCTGCATTTTTGAGTTGCTAGATGGACCTATTTTATTCCTAGCTTTTGTTTGGCTCTAAACCTATTTCCTAAAGCTTTAAAACTTAAAATTTTTATACCCAAAGGGTATGGGTATGGGTTAGGGGTCTTTTCTAACCCCTAAGCCCCCTTTTTAAACTTTCGAGGCCACTCAAAAAGTCTCATTTTGCCCTTGTGCGAAAATTGAATATGACCATCATTAGTTACCTCACCTCCTTTTAGTGTTTAACCATAGTGTGGTTGAGTTAGGAGCTTCTAAATTTATAGGTGGGTGGGTGAAGTTATTGATCCCTTTGGTGGTTGAGTTTGAGGCTTATTTAGAGGCCCTTCTTGGACTAGTGGAGGTTGTTACCCAATCTCTACATTTAGAGAGGAGTTTTGAAGATTGAAGGAAGGAAGGAGAAACTCTACTCAAACTTGTTCATTGCTGTTACCTCTTTGTGAAGGTAGGAAGTTCTCATCTCTCTTGCACAGATATTCATGTTTGTTTCATGCTTATGCTGCCTTGTTGTTATGTGAATGTTTGTATGATTGCGGGTATGTTGGGAAGATTGGAAAACCATGTTATTTTGGATGATTTCCTTTCATGTTTATGTTTGCAATTTTGAAATTTTTTTCTTGCATGGGTGTTTTGGTATTACTCACCCTTGGATAGGGCAGAAGTGACCAATTTTGGGAAAGGTCTATTTAGTTGGACTCCAACTAGTGTAGAGTCTCTTCTCAGGATGAGAAGAGGCAGAAAGGGTAGGGTGTTATGGGCCCCTACCTATCAGCACAAACCTTGTATGATTATGGTATGTTGAAATGGAAGACCGGAAGTTCTTGGTTTATAGCCTCGATTAGGCATCTATTTGGTGTTGTGCTTGACTTCTCCTGGTTGGAAGAATCCACCATTCCCTAGTGTTGATTCATTGTGAATCATATAGTGATAACCTTGTGTGAATATGCATGGTTGAATTGTTCTTGGTCATGCTTGTTGTCACTTGATCAGAATTCTGTTCCATCCATGGTTCTAGAAATGTGTTGCAGAAATCGTTATGAATCCCTTGATGAGGGTCATGAAGAAAATTCAATTAAATTGTTGTAATTGGGATTGATATCCTATGTAATTTGTATTTCAAACTTTTTTGTAATGGCAACGAAGCCGAGTTTTCTTCCTGGTTCTTTCCCGGCTGAGCCTTTGAATCAGGTTTGCCAATAAAATTGGTGTTTGAGTATATTTGGTTATCATGTGATTTAATCGTGATTTAAATTTAGATGGATGCATATCAAAAATAGGATGGAATTAATGTTGATTTAGTTTGACAAAATTTCAAGTTTTCTTATATGTTGAAAACGAAAAATTAGGATCATGCATGTAGATTCAGTTTCCATGATTATTAGAATTAAAAAAAAAATATTGCATTATTGAAAAAAATGAATAATTCAAATTATTGGTATGTTAAGGTTGTATCAAGTCTTTATAGATTTGCCTTAAAAAGAAATAATGATAAAGGTCAAATTATTCCAATTTAAGTCATATAGGAGATCAATTGATTTTGGTGTCATTGTGACTCAAGCTATGGTATAAATGTTTTAAATCTATTCAAAAATACTCCTTAAAAAAAAAAAAAATAGTTGCCTTGTAATTTCTATACTTAGAAAATTTTCATCAAAAAAAATGTGTTGCAAGAGAGTAAAACTCTCTGTCTTTTGTATGGGAGATCAAATTAAATGGTCTTGGGCAACAGAGAATCTTTTAAAGATTCATTTTCTATTATGTTTAAAAATATAAATATAATTCAATCAATTTTATAAATGCGTGTAAATTTCCAAAATAGTCTTTTTACATTTTAAAAATATCCTAAAATATCTATTGCTACCCATAAAACTTTATGCAATCAATGTTTTCTATCTTCCTTGGACGTCAGTTTTGGAGAGTAGATTTAAAAAAGGTTTTTTTTTTTTGCAAGTCCTTGTGCCATCATAACGATGACATCATCCCTGTACTACCCCCCTTGACTTTGTGCATGTCATCACTCCTTAGAAAAACGTGGGGCTTTGGGATGAAGAAATTATCTTTATGTTTAAAACTTATTTTTTTCCCCAAGTCCCATCCCCTTATGTTTGAGCGCTCACCTTTGTATTAAACTTTGTCATGTTTAAATTTTTGCCTTCAAAAAGGATTCGCACGGTTTTTGGGGAGACCTGCCATGTACGACCTTGGGTAGAGCACTATCCCAAGTGCAACACTTGAGAAGCGCTCATGCCTTTGGTCAGTGGTCGATTTGACCTTAGTGTAGGGGGGGGGGGGGGGCTAGGTGTTGTAGGGGTGGGTTAGGTTAGTTAATGATGATAGTTAGTTTTTTTTTTTAGATTTATTTATTAATAGTTTTAGTTAGTAAGTTGTTTTAGTAGTTAGTTTTATTAATTTAAATTGTAAATTGTTTTAGACTTAGCAAGTTAGTATTTAAGTTAGTTTAATTTATTAAAGTTTTAAGTTAGATAATGTTTTGTTATTTGTTAATTATTAATAATTTTTAGTTAATTGTTAATGAGGTTTGATTTATTGTCCATTGTTTTAAGTAAGTGTTTTTTTTAAATTTTATTATATATTTAGTAGTAAATTTGTTTTATTCATTTAAAAGTTTTTGTAAAATTTTTTGTGGTTTATTATCCTGTTTGATTTCATGAGTATATGATAGATTAATGGAAAATTGTTAAAACTGATTTCTTTATCAACTAGTCAAATTTAAGTGTAATTTACATTGTTAATATTTTCATAAACATGTTATTCTAAAGAGCATTATGGATCAAGTTTAAAATTGAACTTTGAGTAAAACTAAATAAGTATCTATATATATGCTTGGATAGATGTTTAAATTCTTTTACTAGTTCTTGATTTGATATACTCAATTTGATTTAAAACGAACTCAATTAAAATGTTATTTAAATAATTTTTCATATATTGTTATAGAGGAAATTTAAATCTATTATTTTGGATTAATATAAAACAATATAGACATCGATATCAATCTAATAACAAGAGCTTCAAAATCCTAACGATGTATTCATCCTTTAGAATTTTAAACTTAAGACGTAACGTAGAGAACCTATACTTTAACTGTGATCGCAACTTATCAAACTTTAGCATTTTATATATATAAAAAATTGTGTGTTTTTGCCCTCGTAGTTTGGGCATGACATTTTGGTATCAGAGCCCGTGTTTCAACACTAGGAACCTTAAACCATTGTGCTTCTTAAACTTAACTCAAACTTTTAATTGTGTAGATGCCTCCTATTACTCGAAGCAACCGGCGAGGCAGAGGTCGTAGGGCTAGGGGTGGTAGAGCGGGACAGGAGGATGGACCACCTCCACCACCACCACCACCAAACTCAAACCAGGACATAATAGATGCACTTCAAACTTTAATCGGTGTAGTTCAACAGAGAGTAGTACCTGTAGTTCAGCCAGTTCAGTAGATTCTAGTAGTGGAAGTAGAGGGACCCGAAGTTAGAGAGAGGACTAGGAGTCCCCCACCGAGACAGTTTGAGGGTCAGGGTGAGCACGAGGAAGAGTCAATACACCAGAGAGGACCCCCATTTGACAGACCTCCTAGACATGTAGGAGATGATATCAGGGAATTGATTCAACTTGGGCCACCATTATTTATGGGTTCCACTGAGGGGACAGTAGCAAAGGCATGGTTGTAGATCCTATGATGGTGCTTTGGATTACAACCCTATGGGAGTAATCTAAAGGCACGCCTAGCTGTTCATCAGTTGAGAGGGGATGCCTCCAATTGGTGGCATCAAAAGCAGATCATAGGAGGAGTAAGGATGGACACCCTCACATGAGAATCATTTCTAGAAAGATTTTGAGAGAGGTACTTGTCAGAGCATTTTCGACAAAAATAGATAGAGGAGTTTCATTCTCTTTATCAGAGAGGTCTTGCAGTGGCTCAATAGGAAAGCAAGTTTCTTGAGCTCCTTCCTTATGTGGAATACATGAAGGACAAGAAACTACGGGTGCATCATTTTATCATGGGTTTGAATTTCTCAGTTCAGGGTCCAGTTCGGATGGCCTTCCCTACCACCTTTAGACAGGTAGTGGAGATAGCACTAGTGGCAGAAGATACTCGGGGTAGACAGGAATCGCAGGATCGGTCTCAAAACCAAAAATCTACCTGACAGAAACCCCCTTGGAAAGGGAATCAAAATTATACACCAAGGTCCTCTAAGGGCCAACAGTCTCAGCAGCAGCAACAAGAACTCTCACAAGGTTACCAGGGCTTTGAGCCCAAGCAGTGGCAGTCACAATAGGATCAAAGAGTACATACCCCACAGTCACAGTCAGTACAAACTCAACAGTCTTCTAGGGGTGGATACAGTGGTTCTAGTAGGTCAGGAGGCCCACAACAGTCTGGATCACATGATGTACGATCTTATACCCGAGGACCATGTTATACTTGTGGTGGCATGGGTCACATAGCTAGAGAGTGTCCGCAGGGATAGTCATCCAGTGGTCAGAGAGGGGCTTTTTCAGAGCCAACAGTTGGAGACATGGGTAGGTCCCACAGAGTGTTTACAGCAGCTAACAACCGCCAGACTGAGCATTAGGCTATAGATATTGAGGCTGCAGGTGGAGTTGGTTGGCCAGTTAGCGCTAGAGACTATCCATATTATTGCCCGATAGACCCTAGCTCCTCGAGGTCGAGAGCTGGACCAGGTTAGGGTCTCGCGAGAATGTTATGATGAGGTCACAATTTCTTGGGAGGATGCAGCATGGATGTGATCTCTATACCCTTATCTTTTGATGAACTCCAGGAGGAAGTTCATGCCTAGTGGGGGAGGATGTGAGGCCTCGCCCAGACCCTTCGTAGCCTTAGACGTTACCTTATCATTTTGATACTCACGACTTGAGATGTCGAGACATTATCTGATGCTTAGAACATACTATATTATTTCATGTTGTGTGATGTTATTTTCAAATGTTTGATGTTTGTCATTTAATGTTTCATGTATATGTATGTTGATGAAATCAGTAAATGTAGGATTGAGACTTAGATTTAAGAGATTTTAACTGGTTAAGAATTAAGTAGGATGAAGAAACCCTTATTGACGTATGTTTCAATTTATGTGAATTTTTGATACATATACATATATGTACATGTGATTTTATGGGACTACTGATGTGTGCAATGAGTGTGCATATATTTTAGCCGAGAAAACGCTATGAAGGAACATAACTGATCTCTATGTGATAATTTTGGAAACCTTATTGTTCGTAATTCTAGTATAGTATTGTGAGATGTATGTATGTATCCTTCTGTGTTTAGTGAATGTTAATGTTCGTAACTATGTTCTTTTGGTATCGCTTGACACTTGTGAATTGTTTATGTTCTTCAGTGTACTGATTAGAGTTAGCTGTGTAACCTTTGGACCTAGGTCAGATTTAAGTTAGTGTTAGTTTGCTAATTGGGTTCTTAATCGAGGTTAGTCATCCCTTAATCCAAATTAGTGCTTAATCTGCATTTTTGAGTTGTTAGATGGTCCTATTTTATTCCTAGCTTTTGTTTGGCTCTAAACCTATTTACTAAGGCTTTAAAACTTGAAATTTTTATACCCAAAGGGTATGGGTATGGGTTAGGGGTCTTTTCCAACCCTTAAGCCCCCTTTTTTGACTTTTGAGGCCACTCAAAAAGTCTCATTTTTCCTTTGTGCGAAAATTGAATATGACATATGACCATCACGAGTTACCTCACCTCCTTTTAGTGTTTAACCATAGTGTGGGTTAATTTAGGAGCTTCTAGATTTATAGGTGGGTGGGTGAAGTTATTGATCCCTTTGGTGGTTGAGTTTGAGGCTTATTTAGAGGTCCTTCTTGGACTAGTGGAGGTTGTTACCCAATCTCTACATTTAGAGAGGAGTTTTGAAGATTGAAGGAAGGAAGGGGAAACTCTACTCAAAATTGTTCATTGCCATTACCTCTTTGTAAAGGTAGAAAGTTCTCATCTCTCTTGCGCAGATTTTCATGTTTGTTTCATGCTTATGCTGCCTTGTTGTTATGTGAATGTTTGTATGATTGTAGGTATGTTGGGAAGATTGGAAAACCATGTTATTTTGGATGATTTCCTTTCATGTTTATGTTTGCAATTTTGAGATTTTTTTCTTGCATGGGTGTTTTGGTATTACTCACCCTTGGATAGGGTAGAAGTGACCAATTTTGGGAAAGGTCTATTTAGTTGGACCCCAACCAGTGTAAAGTCTCTTCTTAGGATGAGAAGAGGCAGAAAGGGTAGGGTGTTATGGGCCCCTACCTGTCAGCACAAACCTTGTATGATTATGGTATGTTGAAATGGAAGAACGAAAGTTCTTGGTTTATAGCCCCGATTGGGCATCTGTTTGGTGTTGTGCTTGACTTCTCCTGGTTGGAAGAATCCACCTTTCCCTAGTGTTGATTCATTGTGAATCATATAGTGATAACCTTGTGTGAATATGCGTGGTTGAATTGTTCTTGGTCATGCTTGTTGTCACCTGATCAAAATTTTGTTCCATCCATGGTTCTAGAAATGTGTTGCAAAAATCATTATGAATCCCTTGATGAGGGTCATGAAGAAAATTCAATTAAATTGTTGTAGTTGGGATTGATATCCTATGTAATTTGTATTTCAAACTTTTTTATAATGGCAACGAAGCCAAGTTTTCTTCTTGGTTCTTTCTCGGCTGAGCCTTTGAATCAGGTTTGCCAATAAAATTGGTGTTTGATTATATTTGGTTATCATGTGATTTAATCGTGTGATTTAAATTTAGATGGATGCATATCAAAAATAGGATGGAATTAATGTTGATTTGGTTTGGAAAAATTTCAAGTTTTCTTATATGTTGAAAACGAAAATTAGGATCATGCATGTAGATTCAGTTTCCATGATTATTAGAATAAAAAAAAAATTATTGCATTATTGAACAAAACGAATAATTCAAATTATTGGTATGTTAAGGTTGTATCAAGTCTTTATAGGTTTGCCTTAAAAAGAAATAATGAGAAAGGTCGAATTATTCCAATTTAAGTCATATAGGAGATCAACTTATTTTGGTGTCATTGTGACTCAAGCTATGGTATAAATGTTTTAAATCTATTCAAAAATACACCTTAAAAAAAAATTTAAAAAAAAAAAAAATATATATATATATATATATATATATATATATATATAAATATATATATATATATATATATATATATATATATATATATATATATATATATATATATATATATATATATATATATATATACTTGCCTTGTAATTTCTATACTTAGAAAATTTTTATCAAAAAAAATGTATTGCAAGAGAGTAAAACTCTCTGTCTTTTATATGGGAGATCAAATTAAATGGTCTTGGGCAACAAAGAATCTTTTAAAGATTCCTTTTCTATTCTATTTGAAAATATAAATATAATTCAATCAATTTTATAAATGGGTGTAAATTTCCAAAATAGTCTTTTTACATTTTAAAAATATCCTAAAATATCTATTGCTACCCATAAAACTTTATGCAATCAATGTTTTCTATCTTCCTTGGACGTCAGTTTTGGAGGGCAGATTTAAAAAAGGTTTTTTTTTTTTTTTTTTGCAAGTCCTTTTGCCATCATAACGATGATGTCATCCCTATACTACCCCCCTTGACTTTGTGCATGTCATCACTCCTTAGAAAAACATGGGGCTTTGGGATGAAGAAATTAGGTTTATGTTTAAAACTTACTTTTTTCCCCAAGTCCCATCCCCTTATGTTTGAGCGCTCACCTTTGTATTAAACTTTGTCATGTTTAAATTTTTGCCTTCAAAAAGGAGTCGCACGGTTTTTGGGGAGACCTGCCACGTACGAACTTGGGTAGAGCGTTGTCCCAAGTGCAGCGCTTGGGAAGCACTCATGCCTTTGGTCAGTGGTCAATTTGACCTTGGTGTAGGGGGGGGGTAGGTGTTGTAGGGGTGGGTTAGGTTAGTGTATGATGATAGTTAGTTTTTTTTTTTATAGATTTATTTATTAATAGTTTTAGTTAGTAAGTTGTTTTAGTAGTTAGTTTTATTAATTTAAATTGTAAATTGTTTTAGACTTAGCAAGTTAGTATTTAAGTTAGTTTAATTTATTAAAGTTTTAAGTTAGATAATGTTTTGTTATTTGTTAATTATTAATAATTTTTAGTTAATTGTTAATGAGGTTTGATTTATTGTCCATTGTTTTAAGTAATTGTTTTTTTTTAAATTTTATTATGTATTTAGTAGTGAATTTGTTTTATTCATTTAAAAGTTTTTGTAAAAAATTTTGTGGTCTATTATCCTGTTTGATTTCGTGAGTATATGATAGATTAATGGAAAATTGTTAAAACTGATTTCTTTATCAACTAGTCAGATTTAAGTGTAATTTACATTGTTAATATTTTCATAAACGTGTTATTCTAAAGAGCATTATGGATCAAGTTTAAAATTGAACTTTGAGTAAAACTAAATAAGTATCTATATTTATGCTTGGATAGATGTTTAAATTCTTTTATTAGTTCTTGATTTGATATACTCAATTTGATTTAAAACGAACTCAATTAAAATGTTATTTAAATAATTTTTCATATATTGTTATAGAGGAAATTTAAATCTATTATTTTAGATTAATATAAAACAATATAAACGTCGATATCAATCTAATAACAAGAGCTTCAAAATCCTAACGATGTATTCATCCTCTAGAACTTTAAGCTTAAGACGTAACGTAGAGAACCTATACTTTAACTGTGATCGCAACTTATCAATCTTGAGCATTTTATATATTTAAAAAAATTTGTGTGTTTTTGCTCTCGTAGTTTGGGCATGACAACCACCACAAAATAATTTCTTTTATATTAGTTTGATCTTTTATAATTATTTGTATGCTATGACCTACTGAAGGCTATAAAACCTATGTTTATGAGCACTGATTCATTTAAAGCTCCAACTCACACACTTCACATGCTTTGACATGTAAGTAGCATCAACTCTCCATTGCTATCTTTGTGAGCACCAAACCACTGCACAAACTTTCTCTCCACCTATGTATTAGAAAAATAGAACAATAGAAACAAAATATAGAAAGAAATAACTTCCAACTTAATTTTATTGAATACCTGATGCAAATTTATATAATAGCTTGACCCAACAACATTCCTAAATGACCTTTAATTAGATTGACAACAAACTACTTCATGATTGACAACACACACAAACTTGACAACTAACTGAAACTTATGGACACCTACCTCAAACACATCTACAATAAGAACTTAATTCAAACTAGAACTCTTTAACTCACACCTAAACTAAACTTGTGTTGCCAACAACTCAACAAAGTTTACCACATGCGCAACAATTATTGTTGACTATTGTTGGAACATTAACTCCAACACCCCACTTAATGTGACAACTAAAGGAAACATTATGTAGAAATTATACTTTGAAAATATGTCATAGAGGAGTAATAATTTCTCATAGTTATACAACTATCATCTAGCTCTAAAACATCATTTGACACACCATCTCCACATGAAATGTCTCATAACCCTCGTAAAGGTACGATGCCAAGCTTCTAGACTTTCAGATCTCCACATAAAATGTCTCATAACCTTCATAAAGGTATAATTTCTCTGATCCTATAACACCTCAAACTATTCAAGCATACACCTAGCCTCTACCACATTTTTTTCTTATTTTTCAAAGCATTGATCTCGTCAAAATCAAAAAAAAAATTTAATGAAAAGATAATCATCTAGTGGTTCTTCTCCCAACCTCATCTTCTTGACAACTTCTTCTCTAACAGATAAAACTTAATAGAAAGATAGTTCTGATACCATGTTGGAAAAATAGAATAGCAGAAACAAAATAGAGAAAGAAAGAACTTCCAACTTGATTTTATTGAATACTAGATGCAAATTTATACAATAGCTTGACCCAACAACATTCCTAAATGATTGTTAATACGATTGACAACAAACTACCTCACGATTGACAACACACACAAACTTGATAGCTAACTGAAAATTATGGACACCTAACTCAAACACATCTACAATAAGAACTTGATTAAAACTAGAAATCTTTGACTCAAACCTAAACTAAACTTGTGTTTCCAATAATTGAACAAAGTTTGCCACATGTGCAACAATTATTATTGATTGTTGTTGGAACATTAAATCCAACACTATGCACTATTACTTACTCAACCGATGATAGATATTTTTCTTTGTATATGAGTTATCACTATTTTAGTTTTCTCACCTTTCATGACTTGAATGTTACTAAAGAATCACAACTAATATAAATGAGGTGGTCTATTATGAAAGTCTATAAATATTAATTCCTTTCATAATAAACAACACCAAAATATCACACATGGTTTGAAATGGCATCTAAAAGTCATCGGTTATGTATATGGATTTTATAAGGATCAAAAAGTGCTTAGTATAAAATTCTTTACCCACAATTCTATTGATTCTGCTTCACATGTATTTGTTACACACTTTTTCTGGTGCATATCTTTGTCTTATCTGATAAACTCATCACTAGCATAAATATATTCATTACTTGTTTCAACGAACTTATGTGCCAAGGGGTAAGGGGGAATCTAACCCAACAATAAACTAGACTTGAACCATATTGCTGTTCAAAATCATGGCACTATGTATAATATTATATTTTATAATCTTCTATTCTTAATTTCCATCTATGTATTTAATATATTATCTATGTCTTTATATAATTTCATTTGCTAATCACATACGGTTGTAGCTTTCAATCTTTTATTTAATTGCTTCCTTTGTCCTTCTTCAATACACCACTCTTTATCCTTTCTTTTACACTTCATCTCTCTACCTCTATAGTTTGCTTGATTTAATGATAAGTAATTGCAGCAAAGCATAACTTTGTAGACATTCTTTCCACAACTTAGCAAGCCAAACATGAATGTATTTTAGCTCACTTTTCTTCCACAAAAATAAATATTCCAACAATCTCAACCAAGTGCCTTTAATTATGATATTATCTTCTTTTTGACATCAATGAGAATATCTCATCACAGGTAATCTTCTTCAAGTTCTTATCTTAGGCATTTCTTTATGTCCCTAAATCTAAATATTTTATTGCAAGTCATTTCTTCTCTCTAAAAGTTTTGAAAAAAGGATTGAAAAGACAAATAAAATAGTTCCTTCTATTTTATGACATATGCTAGTTTACTGAATGGAGTTACATCACTTTTTTTATTTATTAAAGAAGTTTATCAACAAGAACAACAAAGATAAGAAGAGAATAGACATAGTGGTCAGCCTAACCACAAAATGTGTTGACCAAGAACAACAACAAGATATAATAGCTAGATTTCAAAGACAACACCAATTACAGAGTATAAAGAGGCATCAAGCTATGACACAAGAAAAAACTATGAACTGGAGAATCCAATTACTAGCAGGTGTACTTGTCATAAGGACTCATAGTCTTGTCTATACTATTGACATTAGGATTTATTCTATCTTTGTTTCCACGAGCTATCATAGGCTTCAGGTTTATTCTATGATTTCCATCGAACATGTGATCCCCTTCATTAATAACCATCTCTTGATTGATCCTCAGATTCTCTTCCTCAATTCTTGAGCTTGCAATGTCATTCTAAGAAACCCACCCCTCATAAACTTTAATGTCTTTGTAGAATATGACTAAGAATCCATCCTTCAACAAAAACTTGAATCTTTCTCTGGAGATTCCCATAGTGACAGTAACCTATGACATAATACATAAATGTAAAAGTTTGTGATTAAGCTCAGTAAGATCTCACTTCCTATTTTGGAAAATCTCCTCATTCCTATGTTTCTAAATGCACCATAAAATATGAGCAGTGAGCACAAACTAGAACTTGTTCTACTTGTCATCAAAATCAGCCACAAAACTAGTAAGGATATCAAGCCAAATAATATTGTTTGTAGTATTCCACTTGAAGAGCTGACCAAAAAATAGAGACCAAATCTTTCTAGTAAAATGACACTCAAATAAAAAATTTTAATAAGACTTTTGACAATTACAAAAAGAGAAAAAAATATTTTGAAGGTAGTTTTCCTCCTTCATACTATTGTGGGCTTCATGGGTACCAATGATTTGGAACATGACTTTTCACACTTCCACCAAGTGATCCCATATGGTAATTGAGGATTCCCCTACAAGAGAGAATTTTGCTAGATATGTGGTAGTTTTAATAACCTCTTCAGAATCATCCACATGTAATAAGGAGATTTTAATTTTAAGGGTAAGTACACCAAGTTGTGGTGCCAAAGGGGGGGTATAAGTGGACACCATTTTTTTGAAATCAACAATTTTTAAACTTCAACAAGAATTTGAAGATAGTTATGCTCAAAATTTTAAGATATGACAAAAACAAAAGTTGTAGTCCTTTTAATCTAGTTTCGAAACTACTATTTTTTTTTTCAAAATGGTTTAGTTTTAGGTCCTCAACAAGGGGGCCATAGAAAGTGGTACTATTTATTTAGAAAAAATATAACATAGTACAAAGTGTGCCCCCCCTTAAATTTAACTTTCTTTTTTTGAAATTCTTTATTCACTTTGGTCAAAAGTTACCTAACACTATGTAGTTTATCCTAGATTTTTTTGAGTAATTTTATAATGTGTATTTTTTTATTGAATTTTTTAATTAGACACATCCCAAAAATGTGAAATAATTGTGTGGTCCATTGGAAATGATTGAAAACTAATGTAAAATCAAAACATGTTTTTTCAAATTTGTAGAATGGAGTCTAGTTTCTAAAAAACTAGGTTGTTGCGAAGTTTGATGAATGAGCTAAAATCTACAGCCCAATTAGTACAGGTTCATTTTTGACAAAAAAATAGTTCAAACAAAAAATAAATTATATGGTTATATAGCTAACACAGAGACTTACAATCTCATGTAACCTAATTTTATCGATGCTCAACCACAATGAAATTTAATGAAGAGCACACAATAAAAATCAATCATTTTTTGTATGTTTGCAGTAAAACATGTCTCATACTAGTTTAGAGACTCTAAAGCTTTGGGTTGGATCCCCAAGGCAAAACCAAGCCTTAGGCTTGGTAGAACACAAAGCTTTAAATAGTGTGTGCACCCTATAGTGTGCACACACTATTTAAATCTTTTTAAAATTTGAGTCTTAATAGTGCATGCACACTTTAGTGCATATGAGCTTTAGTGCACATGCACTATTAAGACCTAAATTTCAATAGAGAGGGAAGGAGAGAGGCAAAGTGAGAGGGAGAGAGTAGAGAGAGAAAGAGTGAGAGAGAGAAAAAGTAGGGGATGGGAGAGGAGAGAGAGAGATAGAGAGAGGGGGGTGGAAGTGTGTGTGTGAAAAAGAGAGAGTAGGGGATGGGATAGGGGGGAGAGAGAGTAGCCTAAGAGAGAGGAGGGGATGGGAGAGAGTGTGAGAGTAGGGGGTAGCAGAGAGAATGGGATGGGAGAGAGATTGAGAGTAGGGGATGGGGGGAGAGAGAGAGAGAGAGAGAGAGAGAGAGAGAGGAGGATGAGAGAGTGTGTGTGAGAGAGTAGGGGATGGGAGAGGAGAGAGAGAAAAATAAAGGGGAGATGAGAGTGTGTATGAAAGAGAGTAGGAGATGGGAGAGGAGGAGAGAGAGTAGCCTGAGAGAGAGAGTAGGTAGTGGGAGAGGGAGTGGGAGAGGGAGAGAGAGGGGGGATGGGAGTGTGTGTAAGAGAGAGAGAGTAGTAGATGGGAGAGAGTGCGAGAGTGTGAGAGAGTGTAGGGGATGGGAGAGAGAGTGATAATAGGGGATGAGAGAGAGAGTAGAGAGGGAGAGAGAGTGAGAGAGAGAGTAGGCAGTGGGAGAGGGAGTGGGAGAGGGAGAGAGAGGGGGGATGAGTGTGTGTGAGAGATCTAGAGAGTAGGGGATGGGAGAGGAGAGAGAGAGAGGGTATGGGATTGTGTGTGTGTGAAAGAGAGAGAGTAGGGGATAGGAGAGGGGAGATAGAGAGAGTAGCCCAAGAGAGAGAGTAGGGGATGGGGGAGAGAGAGTGAGAGAGAGAGTAGGTGGTGGGAGAGTGAGTGGGAGAGGGAGAGAGAGAGATGGATGGGATTGTGTGTAAGAGAGTGAGTAGGGGATGATAGAGAGTGTGAGAGTGTGAGAGAGAGTAGGGGGTGGCAGAGAGAGTATGGGATGAGAGAGATAGAGTGAGAGTAGGGGATGGGAGAGAGAGAGAGAGAGAGAGAGAGAGAGTAGGTAGTGGGAGAGGGAGAGAGAGAGAGAGAGAGGAGGAGGATGAGAGTTTGTGATTGAGAGAGAGAGTAGGGGATGGGAGAGGAGAGAGATATTGGGGATGGGAGTGTGTGTGTGTGAAAGAGAGAGAGTAGGGGACAGGAGAGGGGAGAGAGAGTAGGGGATGGGAGAGACAGTGTAGGCAGTGGGAGAGGGAGTGGGAGAGGGAGAGAGAGAGAAGGGGGGGATGGGAGTGTGTGTAAGAGAGAGAGAGGGAGTATGGGATGGGAGAGAGTGTGAGAGTGAGAGAGAGAGAGAGAGTAGGGGGTGGTAGAGAGAGTACAATATGGGAGAGAGAGTGAGAGTAGGGGATGGGAGAGAGTGTGAGAGTGTGAGAGAGAGTGGGGGTGGTAGAGAGAGAGAGTATGAGATGGGAGAGAGAGTAAGAGTAGGGAATGGGAGAGAGTGAGAGTAGGGGATTTGAGAGAGAGAGAGTAGGTGGTGGGAGTGGGAGTGGGAGAGGGAGAGCGAGAGAGAGAGAGGAGGATGAGAGTGTGTAAGTGATAGAGAGAGTAGGGGATGGGAGAGGAGAGAGAGGGCGGATGGGAGTGTGTGCGAAAGAGAGAGTAGGGGATGGGAGAGGGGGATGGGAGTGTGTGTAAGAGAGAGTAGGGGATGGGAGAGGGGGATGGGAGTGTGTGTAAAAGAGAGTAGGGGATGGGAGAGAGTGTGAGAGTGAGAGAGAGTAGGGGGTGGTAGAGAGAGTACGAGATGAGAGAGATATTGAGAGTAGGGGATGGGAGAGAGAGAGTAGGCAATGGGAGAGGGAGTGGGAGAGCGAGAGAGAGGAAGATGAGAGTGTGTGAGTGAGAGAGAGAGTAGGGGATGAGAGAGGAGTGAGAGAGAGGAGGTGATGGGAGTGTATGTGTGTGAAGGAGAGAGTAGGAAATAGGAGAGAGAGAGAGAGAGAGAGAGAGAGAGAGAGCAGGGGATAGGAGAAAGAGTAGGTGGTGGGAGAAGGATTGGGAGAGGGAGAGAGTGGGGGATGGGAGTGTTTGTAAGGGAGAGAGAGTAGGGGATGGGAGAGAGAGTAGGTGGTGGGAGAGAGATTGGGAGAGGAAGAGAGAGAGGGGGATGGGATTGTGTGTGAGAGTGTGAGAGAGTAGGGGGTGGAAAAGAGAGAGTACAAGATGAGAGAGTGATAGTGAGAGTAGGGGATGGGAGAGAGAGAGAGAGAGAGAGAGAGAGTAGAGAGGGAGGGAGTAAGAGTGAGTGAGAGTGAGAGATATTAGGGGATCAGGGAGAGAGAGATTGAGAGAGACTAGGTAGTGGGACAGGAGTGGGAGAGGGAGAGTGAGTGAGAGAGAGAGTAGGTAGTGAGAGAGGGAGTGGGAGAGGAAGAGAAAAAGAGAGTATGGGATGGGAGAGAGAGAGTGAGAGAGAGTAGGTAGTGGGAGAGGGAGAGAGAGTAGGGGATGGGAGAGAGAGTAGGAAATGGGAGAGGGAGTGGGAGAGGGAGAGCGAGAAAGAGGGGGGATGAGAGTGTGTATCTGTATGAGAGAGAGTAGGGGATGGGAGAGGAGAGAGAGTAGGGAATGAGAGAGAGTGAGATAGAGATTCGGTGGTGGGAGAGGGAGTGGGAGAGAGAGGGGGGATTGGAGTGTAAGAGAGAGAGTAGGCATTGAGAGAGAGTGGGAGAGGGAGAGTGAGAGAGAGGGAAGATGGGAGTGTGTGTCTATGAGATAGAAAGTAGGGGAGTAGAGAATGAGAGAGAGTAGGGGATGGGAGAGAGAGTGGAGAGATTAGGTAGTGGGAGAGGGAGAGCAAGAGAGAGAGTAGGGGATGGGAGAGAGAGTGAGAGAGGGTAGGTGGTGGGAGAGGGAGAGCAAGAGAGAGTAGGGGATGGGAGAGAGAGTGAGAGAGGGTAGGAAGTGAGAGGGAGTGAGAGGGAGAGAGAGAGAGAGTAGGAGATGGGAGAGAGAGTAGGTGATGGGAGAGGGAGTGGGAGAGGGAGAGAGAGGGGGGGATGGGAGTGTGTGTGTGTGTGAGAGAGAGAGAGAGAGAGAGAATGAGAGAGAGAATAGGTGGTGGGAGAGGGAGTGGAAGAGGGGGGGAGAGAGAGAGAGGGGGGATGGGAGTGTGTGTCTGTGAGAGAGAGTAGGGGATGGGAGAGGAGAGAGAGAGTAGGGGATGGGAGAGAGAGAGTTGGCGGTGGGAGTGGGGGTGGCAGAGGGAGAGTGAGAGAGAGACAGTAGGGGATGGGAGAGAGTAGGCAATGGAAGAGGAAGTGGGAGATGGAGATAGATAGAGAGAGAGTAGTGCTGGGAGAGGGAGTGTGAGAGGGAGAGCAAGAGAGAGAGGGGGGATGGGAGTGTGTGTAAGAGAGAGTAGGGGATGGGAGAGATAGCAAGAGAGAGTAGGGGATGGGAGAGAGAGTGAGAGATAGTAGGCAGTAGGAGATGGAGTGGGAGAGGGAGATAGATAGAGAGAAAGAGTAGCCAAAGAGAGAGTAGGGGATGGGAGAGGAGAGAGAGCGAGAGAGAGTAGGAGATGCGAGAGGAGAGAGAGTGAGAGAAAGAGTAGGGGATGGGAGAGAGTAGGCAATGGGAGAGGGAGTAGAAGAGGGAGAGTGAGAGAGAGTAGAGGATGGGAGAGGAGAGAGAAAGAGAGAGTAGGGGATGGGAGAAGAGAGAGAGTGAGAGAGAGAGTAGGGGATGGGAGAGAGAGAGTGAGTGAGAGAGTAGGTAGTGAGAGAGGGAGTAGGAGAGGGAGAGTGAGAGAGAAAGAGTAGGGGATGGGAGAGGAGAGAGAGAGTGAGAAAGAGTAGGGAGAGAGAGACTAGGAGATGGGAGATGGTGGGATAGGGACAGATTTTTTTTCACAGTGTGTACATACTATAGTGCATATGCGTTTTATATTGTGTATGCACTATAGTGCATACACACTATATGAGAACACCAAAAAATGGTCATAATGCAAGTTTGGGTCCCTGCTCATCCATATTTTACTTTTTGTTTGTTGTGTATTCTATTGTTCCAATGGAAAACATAGGTTTCAAGCTATTGGAAGTTAGCAAACACTATTTGAAGGCTTTTTGAACATTCTTTTATTCTATTTGAAGCTAGCAAACACCAAATTTAATCATTGAATATGCTATTTGAAGGCTTTTTGAATATTCTTTCTATAAAAAAGGTTAGTGTAGTCCTTTTTAAATATTCTTTGTTGTTATATAGAGAAAAAATTGATTATAAATTGATATGTTATTTAATATATAGTGAATTCATTAAAATTTATATGTTTGAATGAATTGTTACTTGGAAATGGTTAGAAATTTGTCAAGTTGTTTAATATATATTGTGTATTCATTGAAATAATTGTAATTTGTATATGTATTTGAATGATTTGTAATTTAAAAATTGTAAGTAATTCAAATGTATAAATAATTTGACATATAGACATCATCATCATGCCAAGGAAGAAACCAAAAATTCAAACAATGGAAGAGAGGGAGAGAGATTTCGAAATTAAAAGAGATAAAATGAAACTACTATGTGAATAAAAAAAATTGCAAAGCAATAATGAAGAATTGACTTTTGAAGAGGAACAAGAGCCACCAATACAAAGAAACAAAGAGGAAGAATTGGAAAGACAAATAGAACGAATGAGGCTATTATGCTCAAGAAGACAATTGAATTGTGAAACTACACAATCTTCCAATATTGGAGTCATATCATCATCTCATGTTGAAGAGATGCTAATTTGTAGATCTAATGATTTACACACTCCATCATGTCATGTTGAAGGCACAATATCAACATATCAAGTAGGTGATATTCCATCTTTTTCATCTTATTGCCAAGGTACATAAAGCACTCAACCTTATGTTGATGCTCAAAATGTTGAGGGAATAGAAGAGATTATAACACCTTCTAAAAAAATTTTACAACAAAATATTTGATTGATATTGATACTAACATTTTGAAATCAATGCCTGACAAGATTAGCAAGTGACTTGTCAAAGAAAAGTTAATCATATGCGGAGATCATTCTTTGATGAATTAAATATTATAGGTCAATGCCAATTATTTGTTGAAAGAATGAGGAGTTTGAAATTTAGGCCTATCATGAAGATTCTTGGGCTAAGAATGATGGACAATTCAAATGAAAAAAACATTTTAAAGAATCTAATAAGTGCTTATGACAAAGTGGGTTTTAAATCACGTACCAAAGCTAGTAATATCACAAGATGAGTACTTACATCGACAATAGTAAGTACCCAAATGAAGAAAGCTCGACTTATGAGAAAGACAAGAAAAACATTGAAAATCAGTAGAGGTAATCTAAGGAGAGCCATGCTAAGGCATGAGAGATTGGAAGATCTAATAAAAAATGAGTTATGGGCATTTAGTGGTAGAATACCATGAAAGGATAATGAAATTAGTGAAGCTTTGAAATCATTGATCGAAGATTTTTGGACAAATGACACATGTTTTCCCCTAATCAAAGAGATGTTGTAAGAAGGAGGATTGGTAGCCAAAATCACGATCCATATGTGAAACATTTTTTGGTGTCAAGTTAGACACAATCTTTTGCAAAATTTATTGGTATGTATCTTCAAATACAAATAAGTCAAAGATTTTTTGAGATGGGTATACCTTTTTATGTGAAGATAAATCACACATGCACAACTTGTTGTAGGATACATATTGAATTTTCTAATCACTTTGATGTTTTAAGGCATATATGGGTGCTTTTACATTCTAAGTTTGTTTTGCAAGATTCTGACATGAATGAGCCGCCTAGATCTTTAAGAGAATTCATATCCAACATTTTATGTGAAATAGGAGACGGTCAACAATTTTACAAGACATCATGCTTGGATGGTACGTGCTTATTTTGTGGTTCTTTGTAACTTTTATCAATTTGTGACATAGGGATAGTACACATGCAATTGGGAATAAAATAGTAGATTATGAAAAATATAATACAGTGACATATGCTCTAGAATATGGTAAATAGGACAAAAAATGTGATTTAGTCATTGAAAAGATTCCAATGTATGAGTTCATGAAGATTTTTTGTGAAAAGATTATTTACGAGTATGCAAGGCATACACAAAGAGTTTGATGGCTAGATTTGTAATTCAAGTTGTGCAAGGATATGTTTCCACTAGATACCATTATTTTAGTTGTAGAATTCACAGAGAATTACACAAATCAACTACAAAATGAGGTGCAAGCAATGTATTATACTTCTCAATAGGTTTCTATATTTGTTCACATAACATTTATGCATTCACCTACAAGTACAAAGGATGATAGGAAGATTTTGAGGGAGTACCAATTTTACTTCAGTGATGATTGATCACATTCTATGGAGTATGTACATGGTTTTTTAAAACTATTTTATGGAGATTTGGCTAACAGGGGCATATCATATCGTCAACACATTATTTGGTCAGACAATTTCTCATTTCAATTCAAGAATACATGGATGTTCTATTGGTTGAGAAAGATGCACAGATTGTCTAGAATTCAATATATGTGGAATTTCATAAAAACTGGTCATGAAAAGGGAGAGCACGATGGTGCAAGCACATGCATCAAAAGAGCCCTAGCTCATGAAGAACTAAAGTACAGAGATGGAGCAATATTGATAGATGAAAAATCCATCATCCAGTGGTGTAATGCTACAATAGGTCTAGGTAAGGAAGGTGAGTGTATGGTTTGTAGATTTTTTTGGTTGATAGATAATACTAACATTGCACCATATGAAGATTGTTGCACACTAATAGGATCAAGTGAGATGCACTCTTTTAGAAGCTCTCATGTAGGTTCATGGAGTACCTACATGATACCATTATGTTTCCACTAGATACCACTAGATACCATTATGATACCTAATAGGATCAAGTTGTGCAAGGATATGTTTCCACTGGATACCATTATTTTAGTTGTAGAATTCACAGAGAATTACACAAATCAACCACAAAATGAGGTGCAAGCAATGTATTATACTTCTCAATAGGTTTCCATATTTGTTCACATAACATTTATGCATTCACCTACAAGTACAAAGGATGATAGGAAGATTTTGAGGGAGTACAATTTTTACATCAGTGATGATTGATCACATTCTATGGAGTATGTACATGGTTTTTTTAAACTATTTTATGGAGATTTGGCTAACAGGGGCATATCATATTGTCAACACATTATTTGGTCAGACAATTACTCATTTCAATTCAAGAATACATGGATGTTCTATTGGTTGAGCAAGATGCACAGATTGTCTAGAATTCAATATATGTGGAATTTGATAGAAGCTGGTCATGAAAAAGGAGAGCACGATGGTGCAAGCACATGCATCAAAAGAGCCTTAGCTCATGAAGAACTAAAGTATAGAGATGGAGCAATATTGATAGATGAAAAATCCATCATCCAGTGGTGTAATGCTACAATAGGTCTAGGCAAGGAAGGTGAGTCTATGGTTTGATTTTTTTGGTTGATAGATAAGACTAACATTGCACCATATGAAGATTGTTGCACACTAATAGGATAAAGTGAGATGCACTCTTTTAGAAGCTCTCATGTAGGTTCATAGAGTACCCACACAAAAAAAAATGGCATGCTATTATCCATCATGTGCAGAGGAAAATCGAGATGACTGTGAGTCAACTGAATGGGTGGACAAATGGGTTATAGGAGTTTGGACCCAATTGACACCTATCGTCCCCCACAAGCATTGGAAATGGTAGAGATGGATTCGTCCATTGACTTTGACTACTTATCTGATCTAGTGCAACCTGGTAACATATATATTTATATATATCTTTGTAATTTCAATATGTAACTTTATAACTTTTACCCAAGTATTTTCTAAATTAATGACCGCATTTTGTACATTTATCATTACAGGCCATGTTTTTGCTATAATTCTACCTGAAGACAATGAATAAGGGAAATATTATTATTCATGACATTATGTCCAAGCCCAAAAAAAATTGGATCACTCAGTTATAGATGGTGAAGGTGTAGAGTACCATATCAGTGTGGTGGTTGTAACTAGCACATAGCTTAGACGATATTCTATGAAGAACCCTAACTTGTGGTTATTTGAGAGTTGGAAAATAGAGAGGAAGATTCTTCATTATTCAAACCTTGTTTTCACATCAAATGTCGACTTAATAAAATATGGTGGAAAACCACATAATAAGACTCTTTGGAAAGTTTGTGGGTCAGACCAGAAGGCAATACTTGAGACATTAAAATGTAGAGCAAATCTAGTTGGTTCATTAGATTGAATAGAGAGAGAGAGAGAGAGAGAGAGAGAGAGAGAGAGAGAGAGAGTGGTGTAGGGGCACCTTGAATCATAGGGCCCTCACCTTTTCATTTTTGTTGTGTTATGCTCCAAGTGAGCCTTGTAAATAGAATAAGGGTCATTGGACCTAGGTGTGATAGTTAAGGTATTGGATGTCATTTAATGTCCTTAGAAGACTCATTGTTTTGGGCTAAAAATCAAGGCATACATTGCCATAGGGAAATGAGTAATCTAAGGGATGATTCATTAGCTTAGGGAAGGGTCCCTAGCATGTAATTGCTGAAGGATAGCCTAAATAACAAGTTAGAAGTGTTAAGAAGAGCAAGCAAGAAAAATCCAAAAGTTGCTATATTGCAGTTTTGCAATTTTTGCAAAATGCTGATTTTGCAAGAAATTGTGGATTTTATTTTTAGAACTTGAAGGAGGCTGATGAAAACCATAAGGATGAAGGGGAAAGACCTAGGATGATATATAAAGACTTTCCATACCCTAAAATGAGAGACGTTAATATCATTGTGTATGGTCGACATGCTATAGCTTGATATTTGAAGGCAAAATTACCAAGCTTTTGAGTTTTAAGGCATTTTTGACATAGTTTTTGTAGATTGTACTAGTTTCCATGGTAGATTGGGTTGTTTAGAACAATTTTTTTTAGGAAGTTTGGCTTGATTGTCTTTCTTTTCATAGTTGCTCAAAAAGTTGCTTGACAACTTTTGAGCAACTTCTTAAAATTTTGTTAAACTTTCAAAAACTCTTCTCTAAAGGGTTAGTTGGTTCAAACCAACCTTATAACTATTGGGGACAACCTATATTAGCCCTTACATGTGGGTGATAGGTATGATGTACTTAATTTGGCAAGAAATCAATAAAATAACCCATTTTAACTGCAAAATTTTGTGTTTGGGAGCATTGTATAGATTGGTATAGATGTTGGGACATGTGCCAATGAACCCAAGAGTTAAAGGGGTGAGTTACCTTTCATTTTCACTTGGTTTCATATTTTGATCCTTTTTATTTTACAAGTTATTCAAGTTTTGCTGAAGGTGCCTAGAAATCAACATTAAACCAAAGGTTTCACCTAGGGCCTCTTTGTTTTGGCACTTTCCACCATGGGAATTTGATGCCCCTTTGTGGAATGAAAGCCCTATTAGTACTTCATGATTTTTTAGGTTTTATAGATGGCCAAGCAAGGAATGAATTTTTCCACCATACCTTAGGTGTATGGCTTGATACATGCACCATTCAACATATCACCACAGTCACTATAACTTTTTCTGCAGAGTGATCTAAGGTCTATAACTTTGGATTTGGACTTGTTTCACATGCTTCTAGATGTTCCAATAATTTTTTTGTATATTTGCATGTGTTAAAGGGTACCTGTAGTGTAACTGCAGCCTAATTAGGCCTATCAACACTTTCCAAATGTTGCTACAGTAGTTGCTTCTAGTCTCTTCCATTTTGTGAGGTTTACATATGTTTTATATGTTCTAAAAGGATATTTGAATCTCACTTCAAAATATGTCTTCATGTGGGGTTTTTCCATATTATGTTCAATTTACAGTTTGAAGGGCTACTAGCCTTTTCAATGGAAAACTGTTGTAACTATATATGCGTGTTGTTTGGACACAACAAAATTTCTTTATCTACTATATACAAACCTTAATAGGTCTAATTTGTGTTTATATTACATTCCATGGTTATTGTTCACTTTTCATTCATGTAAGGGGGTATGTCCCCTTATTAGGCTTTTGGATAATCCTCATGTTTTGGTGCTTTTGAACTTAGGCAAACTTATCAATTAGGTTCCCTACCTTGTTTGGGTTGTGATAAGCTATGATAAGTTCATTATTGATTCTTGTGATAAGTTTCCCAACACTAAACCCTCTTTTTGAGAAATTTTAAGGATTCCAACCTTGTCTAATTGCCTAGTGGCTTGCCTTTTAGAAGCTTCCACCGTGCACTACTACATCACAACCTATCCTAAGTGAACTATCTAGGATCCTTAGGTGCCTTCTTTGATGAGTCTAGAATGGGTGGTCCTGTACTGGTCAACTACTTGATTGGGACATGTTTGGGAACTAAGAATCTTCATTTAAATTCAAGTCTCCATTTAAAGGTGGGAATGAGATTTTTGTTGTTCTATTAAGATCATTAATATATTTTGATGATAACTTTGAGGGATCATGCCCAAATTGAGTATCCTAGCTTCCCAAGTCCTATAAATGCAAGGCCATTGATGAATAGGCATTTATAATTGAAACATTTGTGGTGTTAGAATGAAGTGCATGACCAGATTCTTTGCCTACTAATGAGCCAATTTGAGGCTTCACTTCACATTGCTCTATGAACAATTCTATAGCAATTGTTACTTCTCTATCTAAAAATTTTGTATCTGTGTATATGTGTACTCTTTCCTAGTAGTTGTAGGTTTTGTCTCTTCATCCTAAGTAATTGGCATACCCTATATGGCACTAAGATAACCATTTTATTCTAAAAATTTATTTTCTCTTAGATTAATCTCTTTATTAAGCAAGTTTTCTATATCTTCCTTTGTATATTTAATAGATGTAGTTGTAATTCCTCTGTATGTATTCCTCTGTATATTAAGCTTTCCTTCGTAGGAATGAGAAGGCATGGGGAGTGAGGCCAATTGTTGGTCACTATATTAAAAAGGTATTTCTTGGCCATGTCACTGATGGGAATCATTTTAATCTTATTTTTAGAATCGGTACCTCATTTTTCTTGAAAGAATAGTATATATTGTTTTCAATGTCTTTGAAATATCTATAGCTAGTAGCTAATTTCTTATTCATTTCCTTTCAATATTCATGGTAAACTAAGGTATTTGGTTGCCTAATAGGTCCTAGGAATCTTAACTAGGGTCCTAGAATAGTCCTAGATGGATCCATTTGACCTAAATATGTAAAGAGCAAAAATTGCTCAAAAGTTACAATGTTGTCAAAAAGTTGCTTGAGCAACTTTTGCAATTTTTGCAAAAATGATGCAAATGGAAGTTTGGAAAGTTTTAACTATCCATGCTTGGGTATATGAGTATGGGAAACAATTTTTTTAAGGTTACAAGGTTTCTAGTCAGATTTGCATTTTTAAACAACTTTTACAACTTTTGTAATTTTGCACAAAAAGTGCAACTTTTGCAAAGTTCACTAGATTTTAATTCTAGGACTTGAAAATGGTTCCAAACTATTAAAAAATAACTAAAAACATCTAATCCTAGGCTATCTTGACCAAAAACTCAAAAAGACCTGATTTTTCCTAATTAGCAACTTTTTCTCATATCTTACACAAAGTGGCCTAGGCATACATATCTTGCTCATATCTCTCTCACTATTCATCATGGGATCAAACCATCTATTCTATTAGCTCTAAATGGTCAGGTAAACCCTAGCCTCAAGATCATCTTATCTCATTGAGTGCTTGAATGTTCTTGGCCACACCAAATTGAAATATCCCTAAGAGTTACTAAATGTCATAGGGAAACGATCTTTGATAGGGTATATCTTAGAGCTCGTGCAAGGTATGGATATGATTTTGAGTGCTATAGGACCATGTTGTAAAGACCTACAATAAAATCTCTCTCACTTTTTAGAGATCTTGCTCCATTTTGATTTTGTGATGCCATCTCGAGTGATGTTGAAACTTGTAGTGTTGGCCAATACAACTGCCAAATGTCCCTCACCATTCATCATGGGATTGAACTGAATATCCTATTAGCTCTAGGTGGTTGAGTAAACCTTAGCCCCAAGCTCATCCCATCCCTTTAAGTGCTCAAAAATTCTTGGGCATGCCAAACCAAAATGTCTCTAAGAGTCACTAAATGTCATAAGGCAACAATCTTTGACAGGGCATACCTCAAAGCTTGTGCAAGGTATGGATGCAATTCTATATGCTATAGGACTATGTTGCAAAGACCTACAATAACCTCTCTCACTTTATGGAGATCTTACTCCATTTTGATTTTGCGATGCCATCTCAGGTGAAGTTGAAACTTGTAGTGTTGGCTAGTACAAAGTTGCCAATTACCAAATTTCCCTCACCATTCATCGCGGGATCCAACTATCTCTTCCATTAGCTTTGAGTGGCGATGCAAACTCTAACCCCAAGCTCATGCCATCTTTTTGAGTGCTCAAACATTCTTGGGCACACCAAACCAAAATATCCCTAAGAGTCACTAAATGCCATAGGGTAGCAATCTTTGATGATGCATATCTCAAAGCTTATGCAAGGTATGGATGTGATTCTAGGTGTTATAGGACCACATTGTGGAGAACTATAATAAACCCTCTTTCTTTTTGGAGATCTTACTCCATTTTGATTTTGTGATGCCATCTTGGGTGATGTTAAAACTTGTAGTGTTGGCCAGTACAAAGTTTCCAATTGCGAAATCTCCCTCACCATTTGTCATAGGATTGAACTGTCTATTCTGTTAGCTCCAAGTGGTTGGGTAAACCTTATCCCCAAGCTCATCTCATCCCTTTGATGCTCCAAAATTCTTGGGCACACCAAATTGAAACATCCTTAAGAGTCACTAAATGCCATAGGGTAGCAATCTTTGATAGGGCATATCTTAGAGCTCATGTGAGGTATAGATGTGACTCTAGGTTCTATAGGACTATGTTGTAGAGACCTACAATAACCTCTTTTACTTTTTGGAGATCTTATTCCATTTTGATTTTGTGATGCCATCTTGGGTGATGCTGAAACTTGTGGTATTGGCTAGTACAAAGTTGCCAACTGCCAAATTTCCCTCATTGTTCATCATGGGATTGAACTGTCTATTCTATTAGCTCTAGGTGGCTAGGCAAACCCTAGCCCCAAGCTCATCCCATCACTTTGAGTGCTTGATCATTCTTGAGCACGTCAAACCAAAATGTCCCTAAGAGTCACTAAATGACATAGAGCAATGATCTTTGATAGGGCATATCTAAGATCTAGTGTAAGGTATGGATGCAATTTTGGGTGCTATAAGACCATGTTACAGAGATCTACAATAACCTCTCCCACTTTTGGAGATCTCATTCCATTTTGATTTTGTGACACCATCTCGAGTGATGTTGAAATTTGTAGTGTTGGCTAATACAAGTTACCAACTGCCAAATCTCCCTCACCATTCCTTGTGGGATCAAACTGTCTATTCTATTAGCTCCAAGTGGCTAGGTAAACTCAAGCTCCAAGCTCATCCTATCCCTGTGAGCACTCAAACATTCTCCAGCATGCCAAACTAAAATGTCCCTAAGAGTCACTAAATGCCATAGTGAAGTGTTCTTTGATGAGGCATATCTCAGAGCTCATGTGAGGTATGGATGCAATTCTAGGTGTTGTAGGACCATGTTGTGGAGACCTACAATAACCTCTCTTTTTTTTTTAGAGATCTTATTCCATTTTGATTTTGCGATGCCATCTCAAGTGATGCTGAAATTTGTAGTATTGGCCAATACAAAGTTGCCAACTACCAAATTTCCCTCATCGTTCATTGTGGGATCAAACTATCTATTATGTTAGCTCTAGGTAGCTAGGTAAACTCAAGCCCCAAGCTCTTTCCATCTCGTTGACCAGTCGAATATTCTCAAGCACTCTGAACCAAAGCGTCCCTAAGAGTCACTAACTGCCATAGGACAACAATCTTTGACATGGGATATCTTGGAGCTTTTGCAAGGTATGGATGCAATTCTAGATACTATAGGACCATGTTGTGGAGACCTACAATAAAAACTCACTTTTTGGAGATCTTACTCCGTTTTAATTTTGTAACCCATCTCGGGTGATGCTAAAACTTGTAGTGTTGGCCAATACAAAGTTGTTAGCTACCAATTCTCTCTCAACTTTCATCATGAGATCAAACTATCTATTCTCTTAGCTCTGAGTGGTCAGGTAAACACTAGCCCCAAGCTCTTCCCATCCTGTTGAGCGTTCAAGCATTCTCGGGCATGCTAAACTGAAATGTCCCTAAGAATCACTAAATGTCATAGGGCAATGATCTTTGATAAGGCATATCTCAGAGCTTGTGTGAGGTATGGATGTAATTTTGGGTGCTATAGGACCATGTTGCAGAGTCTTGAAATAACCTCTCTCACTTTTTGGAGGTCTTACTCTATTTTGATTTTGTAATTCCATCTTGGGTGATGTTGAAACTTGTAGTGTTGGCCAATACAAAGTTTCCAACTACCAAATCTTCCTCATCATTCATCATGGGATCAAACTATCTACTTTTTTTAGCTTCAAGTGGTTAGGTAAACTCTAGCTCCAAGTTTATCCTATCCCTTTGAGCACTCAAACATTCTTGGGCAAGCTAAACTGAAACGTCCCTAAGAGTCACTAAATGCCATAGGGAAATGATCTTTGACAAGGCATATCTCAGAGCTCATGTGAGGTATGAATGTGATTCTAGGTACTATAAGACCATGTTGTGGAGATCTACAATAACGTCTCTCTCTTTTTGGAGATCTTATTCCATTTTAATTTTGTAATGCCATCTCGAGTGATGTTAAAACTTGTAGCGTTGGCTAGTACAAAGTTGCCAACTGCCAAATCTCCCTCACCATTCATCGTGGGATTGAACTATCTATTCTATTAGCTCTAGATGGCTAGGTAAACACTATTCCCAATCTCCTCCCATCCCATTAAGTGCTCAAACATTCTCAGGCATGCTGAACCAAATCATTCGTAAGAGTCACTAAATGTCATAGGGTAGCGATCCTTGACGGGGCATATCTCAGAGCTCGTGCAAAGTATGGATGTGATTCTAGGTTCTATAAGACCATTATATGGAGACCTAGAATAAACTCTCTCACTTTTTGGAGATCTGATTCCATTTTGATTTTACAATGCCATCTCAGGTGATGATGAAACTTGTACTATTGGCTAGTACAAAGTTGCCAACTACCGAATCTCTTTCACCATTTGTCATGGGATAAAAATATCTATTCCATTAGCTCTAAGTTTCTAGGTGAACCCTAGCCCCAAGCTCATCCTATCCTGTTGAGTGCTCAAATGTTCTTGGGCACATCGAACTGAAACATTCCTTAGAGTCACTAAATACCATAGGGAAATGATCTTTGAATGGGCATATCTCAGAGCTTGTGTGAGGTATGGATGTGATTCTAGGTGCTATAGGACCATGCTGTAGAGACCTACAATAACCTCTCTCACTTTCTAGAGATCTTATTCTATTTTGATTTTGTGATGCCATCTTGGGTGAAGCTGAAACTTGTAGTGTTGGCCGGTACAAAGTTGCCAGCTGCCAAATCTCTCTCACCTTTTGTCATGGGATCAAACTATCTATTCTGTTAGCTTTAGATGGATAGGTAAATACTATCCCCAAGCTCCTCCTATCCCATTGAGTGCTCAAACATTCTTGGGCATGCCGAATTGAATCATCCCTAAGAGTCACTAAATGCCACAAGGAAGAGATCTTTGATTGTGTCAACTGGATATATCATCTCATCCAATCATAGAGACTCATGATAGAAGTTAAATGAGTGATCATAAACTTTATTTTGAACATGTTATTTTTTAATGGTAATTAGGTAATCCTTGTTTGTAAGGTCAAGGAATTCGAGGTCACCTATAAACCCAAGTTGCCTTAGTCCTAATGATTTTTCTTTTTTTTGTTGGTTTTTTAATAATTTGACTCAATAAGTGTTTTTAGAGTCATTAAACCTTATATAGGTCCTATGTCTTACCAAAAACCACTTGGTTAAGTTCTAAGAAGAGTTAGTGCAAAAATTACATTTTGCAATAAAATTTGCTAACAACTTTTTGGCAATTTTAGCAATTTTTTGGAAAACCTTCAAATTAGCTTTGCAACCAATAAAAATAATTGGTAATTGGTTGGAGTGGATGTCAAATGATGAAAATACCCTCTATGAATTTAGAGGAGGCATAAAGTTTTGGTGATTATTAAGTTTTTATTATATGGCAAGGAATCACTATTGATGTTAAACTTGTATATAGGATCATTGAGTTATTGTCAAATATCATTACTTCCTATTTGGAAGAGGAAACTCATAATTTATCAAAATTAATCACCACTTTAGCTACATTTTATCACTAAATGGAGTTATTGAAAGATGTTAAGGATCTTCTTGGTTGTCTTAATAGCCATTTCATGGGTTTGAAACATAATCACTTCCCTTTGTGAAGAGTTGTCTGAAAATCAACAAATTACATGTTGTTGCAAAGAAAATATAGTCATAGGATGTTGGAAGATTATTTTCACTCATATGATGTTGAAAAATCTCTTGGAAGGATGGAATAGATGACAAATTGAAGTTTGTGAGATAGTTATTAGGTGTTCCTTGAAGTGTCTAAGATGTTAGTTTGAAGCAAGAATTTGATTATGATCCATTTCTCAAATTTACTCATTTTTCCCTTATTGCTCCCCAAGTCTTGAATAGGGAAATTGATCAAGTAGTTTTGTGAAGTTAGTTAGAAGTTTTTCAATATTTTATCCAAGTTGGAAAGAATCTTTGAAGACGCTTACAAAGGCGGGAAAGGTAGTTTTCTTTAAAAGTGTTATTGCTAGGAATCCACTAGTTTTTGGTGTGAGCACTCTACATCATTTTGGATGAAATTTACATTAAAATGAAATACATTAAATGTACTTAAAATGTAAACAAGAAAAACAAGATATATATTATGATAACCAATAATGTCATACATGAAAAAACATATAATATATTATGATAACCAATAATGTCATACATGAATGAACATATAATATATTATGATAACCAATAATGTCATACATGAACAAACATATAATATATTATGATAACCAATAATGTCATACATTAATAAACATATAATATATTATGATAACCAATAATTTCATACATGAACAAACATATCATATAGTAACCAATAATGTCATAAGTCTAATAATGTCATGCATCAAATATATGTCATACATCAAATATAAAATATCATATATACATCAAATGTATATCAAATATGTCTACTAACATAAAATCCAATATATATGTCCACTAATGCTATACATGTATATCTATCCCTATATCTTCTCCTTCCCATAAGGGGAAGGAAACAAATCCCTAGAGGTCTTTGGTCGTCATGTGGAGGGAGATGATGGGGATGATGAGGTCTTCCTCACATGCTCACTCGTCCTCTTGTTTAGGCTCTTCTCTAACTAGAGCTGATACAAACAAAATAGATATGAATCAATAATTATTATACACTAAAATCAAATATATGTACACACAAAATTAATTATTTTCTTACCACCATCAAATAGTCACTCTATATGTCCACCTCAAAAGCTCGTGGATGATTAGGTGTAATAAGGCCATACAACAATTTAATCAATATAATTACTTATAAACAACATTTAAAATTTCAATACTAATTATTATAAACAACAACTAAAACTAAGAAAATTAGTTCATACCTTGGTCAATGGCTCTGAACTAGCCATCACAATAGCATCTCCACAATCGATGGACTGCCGAAGATGAAAAGTATTAGATGTCAACAATTGTATGTCATATAATACAATTTACATGTAACATAAAACATGAAACAAATGTAATCAAATGAATTAAATTAACATGAAATAAATGTACCTCTATGAAGCTTGTATCATGCCTAGCCTCAAAGTCCCTTGTGAATGTCGATGGTCTAGTTGAGAACTGATGCACATAGATAAAAAAAAAAATTTGTTAATCCTTCATATGATTACTTAATAAATAGATGTATTAATTTAAATGATTAAATCGATACATACCTCTTGACTTGTCAATGAGACATAAAATAAGGTCGGGGAATCTGTATTAGGGTAATCAACACTCTTACTTTGAATTTTAAACAATGTCAATACATGCTAATTAATTAGTCATTCACTATACATACAAAATGTGATTGAATTAGTTCATTATAATTATAATTTACCTATGTGTTAAAGCCAAATGTGTCACTTAGAAAATCATTAGTGACTAGCTCATCATCCATATTGTCTCCAACATGACTACCAAATGTGCATAAGAATCCACATGATGTGCAAATGTGACCGTGATGCACAAAGGGCTCCCCCTCAACTAATGGACTGGTGCAATGAATGAGGGTCTACATCAAAGCATTTATAGTCCTTAGAGTGTTAGTCTCTACATGTTTCTTCACAATTGAAGGAATAATCACATGCTCACCTTGTGGCTTGACAACAAGCACCCTAACTACATTAGGGTCACAACGTACCCTCAGCCTCTCAAACGATGACCCCCACATCTACCCTGAGATTCTAACATATCAAAATAATTGAGGATCTCCCCAAGGAAAAACTAACAATACAATTTCTTTAAGGAATACATTGGAACCTCATGATTATTGTAGGGAGGGGCATCAAAGAGCATCCACCATATTTCTCAAAAGTTATTTCTCATATCATCATGTATGCACCAATGGATGGGGAACCTTTTAGTTGTATGTTTAACAATGTCTTGTTCTCCAAGATTTTTAAACAATTCAAAAATGCTACCTTTTTCTATTTCCTTTTTTCTTACATCTTTGTAGGATAATTTGTTTGCATAATTTTTTTTTTATTCATCTCTCTTAACAAGCCAAATATCTAACTGACCACTAATAGAAGCTATATGGGTCATAATGGAATCAAGGGAGGATGCCAATAGTGCTCTCATAGGATTGGTTTTTCCACAAGCTTTCAACCTACCAATGAGTGCTTATAATTCATTTTTTTCTCTTTCTATTTCATTCATTATGTCTTGGGTGTCAGGAGGAGGTCTTTCAATTAGTGGAGGTTGTGGAATTTCTTTCTCTTCTTGTGGGTAGTTTTGATTTTCATCTAATGGAGAGTTTTGATTTGGATCTTGTGGAGGGTTTCAATTTGATTTTTTTTATTAGGTTGGGGATTTTTCAGTTTATTATTCACATTTCTTGATAAGAAACAAATTGCATTCTAAATAAATAAACAAATTTAAAGAAAAACTGAAAAAACCTACAAAACAATGTAAAAACTTACAAAACAATACAAAAACATATAAAACAATGCAAAAACAAGAGTACAAAACATACTACATGATCTTGATCTTGATCTTCGGTGACGAGGAGGCTTTTTGAGGAGGTAGGTGAGCAAATTTTTCAAGTTTTGCAACTCGCATGCACATTGTTGAGGAGAAAGAATGCAACAACAAAAACAAATGAAATGGGTTGCAAAGTAGCCCATATATAAAAAGTTGGGATTTCAACAAGTAGGCACATGCTTTGGCTTGGGCTAGACAAGTCTATGGCTTGTGGAGCCCAAGCCAAAGCGCATGCATGCTATAGTGTGTGAGTACTTTTAGAATTTAAAAAATTCATTGTGTGTCATGTTTTTGGCACCACAACTTGGTGCACTTACCCACTAGTATCAATATTAAACTCATTTAAATGATCCACAACAAATCCACCTTCTACCATCTTCATATTCAATAAATGCTTTATGAGAAAAGCCTTATTTGAAGTGAAGGGCTTTTCATACAATGTTGCTAGGGTTTGCATCAATTCTTTTGTTGTCCTATATTTTGTAATGTTAAATGTCACTGATGGTGCAAGGCATAATTAAATACTTCCAACTACATTTATGTCTAGAATCTATCATTCCTCCTCTATCATAGTTCCTATTTATTGGTTTTTTCATTAAAAGGCCTCCATTAATCCTTCTAATAAAGATAGTCCTCCATTTGCATTTTCCATAACTAAAATTTCTTCCCATTAAGATTCTCAACCTTCAATTTACCCTCATCTTCCATCACTTCCACTCAACCATGAGACCTTCCTATAGAGGATAGCTTAGAAAAATAACAATGATCTGATATATAATAATTAATTATTTTAGTAATTATTATCATGCAGCATAGGTTAGTTACCTATTAGGGTTTTGATCTCCTTTTATAAGGATTGATCTCTATGTAATAATTCATTCAATTTTGATAATAGCAGTTTCTCTTTTTTCTCATCAAGAATGTCTCATGTATGGATCTAAGAATTTCAGCCTCCATAGTTTTTGCTTCTCTCTTTCTATGATAGGTTTTTGCATGCAGGTGAGTCTTGAGAGCTATGGGGTTGATATTTCATCGACTTCAATAGGAAAGAATGGTAAAACCAAAGGAAAGTTCAAATGCTTTAACTCCATAAGCAAGGCCACTATGTATATAAATGTCCTTTTAACGGTAGTGATTCCAGTGAAGATAAAAATGAAACTTTCAAAAATAAGAAATAGATAAAGAATTCAAAATTCAAAATTCAAAAAATTCAAAAAAAGAGTAAAAAGAGTTTTAACTCCAAAAATGATAGCATCTCTTTGCATGAAGATAGTGAGGAATGACCAAGTGATAAGGAGAATGGAGTTCTCTTTATGGTTGAAGCTGGCCTAAGTGACATTCAAGAAAATGAAGAAAATGAATCTTTGTGATAAAGAAGATGAATCTTGCATAGAAGAAAATCATTTGATCTTGAAGGTGGTCTCAATTATGCATATAATAAAAATATCAAATTAAAAAAGAAAAAAAGAAAAATAAAAAGTTGACTTTGAAGAAACACTAGAAGCATTAAAAACTCTTTGTAATGCCCCACCTGAAGATCCTTGGGTCAAGGACGAATAAAAGCCAAGATTTTTATTTTTTCAAACATGGATACACACACCAATCAACATACAAGGATCATATAGATCGCAATGAAAGACTTAAACAACCATCCAAACACCACTATTGAACAAAAAAATGACAACTATGAAAGTCATAAAACACATTTAAATCTGAAACGTCCAAAATTTGAAAGGTCAAACACTAGGGCTTGAGAACTCTATAAAGGGTATCCCAAACATCTCTCAAAAACTTTTGGTCAAGTCAAAAAGTGCCCACTGGTCACCCGAGAAGGTTTGCTCACTAGGCCATGTGACATTTCCAAATAGCCATGTGATACTTTAACATAATAGTATCATATGACATTTCTCAAAAAGTTGTACGATACTTTCAAGGACCAGACAATACTATTTCTAAGGTCATGTGATACTCTTCCAGCACATCATACAACATTTCACCAATGGGTGTGCAATACTTTCCAATATTGCACGACATTTTCACTTAAGGCATGTGATACTTTCCAGTATCACACAATACTTCTCCTTTGGGCGTGAATCACTTTATAAGTATTGCCTAGTGCTGGAACATTGTTGCCTAGAAAATGAAAGAAACATTCAACAAAAAAATAGAGGGATAAAATAGAGAGTTAGAACCTCCACACTGAGGAGTACTAGATCCACAAGTCAAGGCTTGGACACTCAAACACAAGATCAACAAGATAGAAAAATACAAGTAGCCATCTAAACCATAGCAGTATAAGAAAATGTATAAAATGTAACATTGCAATGAACAAAACAACTAAACTCTTGTGTAGTTTCTCCCAACAATAATAGCATCATGAGACTTTGAAGGTCCTAGCCATCCCCTGTACATAACATCTCAAACTAGCGACTGGATAGTCAGAGCTGTCTTATGAGGGCATCAATACTAAACATAATAACATCATAAGAACAAGAAAAATTAAACATGCTATATAACAATAAAGTAGTAGATATTCCAACTAAGTAAAACTTATCATCTAACCATATGCTAACATCATAATAAAGGAATGTGTCAATTAACTAACATCATCTAAACATGATATCAAAGCATCCTAATAAAAACATAAATTAAAAGATAACATACTCTGGAACCTAAAGTATCAAGTGAAACAACAAGCACCAGTCACATTGGAATAATAGATCATCTTTGTACACTAGTCCCTAGCAATGCTATAAGTAGCTACACCTCCCAACCACATGGAACCCATAGGTCCACTCTCACTATGCTAATGGAGATAATGATCCAACCAACAAACACACATAAGAAAATGTCCATGGCTAACACACACACCAAATAGTAAAGAGAACTACAACCAAGATCATGAGATAATGCAAGTACAACAAGCCTTGGTCAAACACTCAATGGGTCAACTATGGAAGGACTCACTAAAGGTAAACTAGTTGGCATCACGTAGTGTAAGCTAGTATCATGTGGCATCAACACCCCAATGGAAGGCGCATGCACTATGCCCTCAAACTAACATTGGATGTTCACATATAATTTTATTATCTTGAATTTATTATCCAGTAATTTATTTAGTTATCACTTAATTAAGCCTTCTTTACACCAACCTAGAAAATAGTCACCAAGGTTACAGTAGAAGCCCCTCCATGGTGTTATCTGTAGTGCCTGCCCCTAGTCTACATTTTCGAGCTACATTTCTGATATCATTGCCAAACTCTTTTAGGCCAATTTATGTTTGATGATTAGTATTATTATTTTAGAGATTATCAGATGTTGTTTTACACTCAGTTTATTATATGATGAGATTTCTTGGTACTCTATATTTCATGCATGTATGATGATTATTCAATGGTTTCAGTTATCGATGATGATTAGTTAGATGGTTTATTATTCCATGTGCTTCTTATGAATACTTACCCCATACTGCATGTGTATGGTGTGCGTGTTGTTTTATTTATGTATGGTGTTTCTGATATGGTTAAGGAAGGGAGTCGTAGTCACCTGCTAGTCGGGATCTACACGATGCACCACTTCCTGCCATTGTCTGTTTAGCTTAGAATATTGTGTTTGTACATGCGTGGATTTTATGCAGGTTGCAGGTACCGGGTATCGACTTCCCTGAATTGTCAGGATGAGCATACCCTATCGCACTGTCTCAATGGTAAGAGAGGGGAGATAAACTCTTAAGTCCAAATCCTAAACCCTTTAGCCAATTGTCCTAATTGATAATTAGGACAAGTATCTGAGTTAAGTACCCTTTGAATGCATCAAATGATGTAATTTTGGGATTATAACCTTTTTTTTTTGATTTAGTATATGCTTTTCTATGTAGAGTTTTCTTATGTTGTTATATGAGTCCTTGATGAGTTTTCTATTAATTAAGTCTAATTAAAAAGATTAAATTAATGATTTAATTTAATAGAGAATTATTATGATATCTTTAATATTTAATTAATTGAGAAATTTATTAAATAAAAGAATTAAATTTGGAGATTAAAGTTCAAAGATAAATTTAGAACAGGATAATATTTATTTAATTTAATAATAATATAATTGGAGTTCATTTTTAAATCAATGCTAAATATTATTGTTTTTAAATTAATTAAATATGTTATCAATTAAGTTCTAAAATAAATTAAAAGTTGAAAGATATTAAATTATTAAGAATTCTAGATCGCATGATCTAAGCATGAGTTTAAATATGAGAATTAAATTAAAAGATTAAATTATAGAAATTAATAATGTTATTTTAATTTCTTAAAAGTGCACATAAGATTAAAGTAATAAATTAATTTAAAATAGAAGTCAAGTGGAATATTAAATAAAGTTATTTAATAATTCAACTTAATGTGCATGAAAGTTGAATGTAAAAGAATAAGAAAAGATAATAAAGGTTAATTTGGAGTTAACTGAGTTGTGCAAAGAGTCTTCTCGGGTAAACGCACAATTAGTGCCCCGAATTGAGGAGAAATTGCTTATCACAACTTTGGGGGTTCATTTTTGGGGGATACGAATTTGGACAAGGAATTTTGGGAGACAACTGTTGGAAGAAAATTTCAGAAGGAGAATTCTAAAGAAGATTTTCAGAAGAAGGTTATTGAAGAGGAGCGAATTCTCTTACAGTTTTTGGAGATTGCATAATAGCATCAGATTGAGGTAGGGTCTTGTGTTTGATCATGGGTTGAATTATGCAATTTAATAATCTTGTCTTCTTCGTGCTTGTGGATTATCAATCCGAATTGTCTGATTTTCACTGTTGATACTATATCATATTTCATCTACATAATGAATTTGGAAGAATAAATCAATTTGAAACCCTCGTTCTAGATGATAGATTTTTACAAATTAAACTAAGGGGAGCTTTTGAAAGAAAAGAATAATCTTGATTGGAAAATTCTATTAAAATGAGAGAGAAGAAATTTCATGAGCCTAGAGTAGGTTATCTAGGTGTAGAGTCGGGAAGTGGCTTGCAATGGGGGTCGGAGCCCTAAGAGGCTGCCTTGAGAAACCCATTGTAAGTCATTTTTAATAAGTGAAAACATTTACACTAAATGAGAGAAAATGAACCTAACAAGATAATTGTATGTTCTCTCCCATACCATGAGTGCTAGTACAGACTAGGATGGGGTAGAGAGGATGCTTGGTTACGACCTTGCATTCCATAGTAGGCCTCATCAGTACGAGAGGATACTAGTGGCCGCAGGATCAGTAGGGACTCGGGATTGCTCGGGTAACTTCTACATGACTTTTGCGATGACACTTTCTCGCTTGCATATTAGGTTTCCTACGTATCTTGTGGTACCTCTGGGATTTAGATGTCGATCTTTTTAGGAACCCTTGAGTTAGCATACTTATAGGATTTCCTGGGCTTAGAGAGTATTTATGATTATAAGTTTTGTTATCCTATTTGGGACTTGAGACTATCTCCTCAGCGCGGTGGGAGTGGACCATTTAGGTTCCACGCGGTCGGGTGGTAGTGCTTTTACTCTTACCATTGAGATCCGTTCCGTGGTCACCGTGGCTGGAGATTTCGTGATTGGCATTTACCTTCACTACATTCTTGGATTATTATGATGGATGGTTAGATTTTATGATAGATGTTTTATCATTATGGATGTATCATGTATGGTGAATAGTTTCATATATTTTACTTTACTTTGTATCATGGATTTGAGGATGTTGTATCTTGATCTTTACATATGTATATTCTTTTAAGCCTTTCATACCCTGTGACTTGTACAGTGGATGATTGAGCATTCCGAATTAATTTGCCAAGAGGCATTCGAAACAAATGTATAATATGGACATGGGACTTCTAATTATTCTTTCATATTTATGTGATATTTGTTAGACTTAGAATTAATTAAATTTAAACGTGACTCAATGTCTTGGGATCTTTAAGAAATGTAACTTGCAATGTATGTTTGTCGATGATTACATGTTATTGCTTCCGCTACTATGTGTTTGATGTGTATCTTATACTTTCTTACTTTAAAAAAAAAAAAAATGTTTAGCAAACTTAGTGAAACTTTAGGTTAATTCTTTTGGATCCCTTGGCAAGGTGTTACATCTGGTATCAGAGCCTGAGTTTCTACATTGGGAGCTCTGGGTATATTGGAACGCCACTAGTGTTAACTAGTTGAATAAAAATGCAAACCTTAAACTAAAACTTGAAACTAGTTGAACTGAAACATTATATAAACTATTAGTTACCTATTTTTCATACTTCAACACTCAAAACTTCAAAACTGAAATTATACTTAGGTAAACTGAAAATTGAAAATATCTTGTTTGCAAAATATGTGTGTTTTATCTATGTATTTCAGTAGTATGTTTCATGGTTATTTTAGCATCTTGTGTCTTGGATATTATTGTAGGATGGTATCTGGGACGAGATCTTTCATTAGAGGCCGTAGTCTTGGCCGTGGCAGAGGTCGTGGACGAGGCAGAGATATTAGTGTTCATGAGTCTATCCATGAGAGCCCCATTCAAGAAGAGAATAGGGAAGAGCATGTCAGTGTACATCAGGAAGAGAACCATGAAGAGGGACATGCCGACTTTGAGGAGGTTGATCTAAGGCAAATGATGCGAACCCTTATTGATTGCTTACCTCCTGTTCTTGAGGAGGATAGAACACACCAGGTTGGACATGGGCATAGGCACAGATCTAGGAGTCCTTAGAGGGATCGACATAGATCCATAGTATCTTCTCAGATGAAGGACCTTTAGAGGTCCAAGATCAAGACCTTTAATGGGCAAGGTTCTGGGTATGTAGCTGAGCAGTGGCTTATTGCCCTTGACAGGATTTTTGCTATGCAGGACTTTGACAGTAATGTCAAAGTGAGGTTTGCCATTACCAATCTAGAGTTATTTGGGGCCACCTGGTGGACTATTGAGGAGAAGAAGTTGGGCATTAGCATGTGTAGTGTCACTTGGGAGATTTTCTTGGAGAGTTTTCATGAGCGATTCCTACCAGAGGAATGGAAGCAGCATAGAGCAGATGAGTTCCATAACCTGAGACAGTTCACTATGACCGTTGTAGAGTATGAGCGCAAGTTCTATGAGCTCATGCCTTTTTCGGGATTCAATGACAACCCAACACAGTTGGCACAACATTTCATTCGAGGCTTGAACAACCGTTTTATTGGGGGTGTTAAGGTATTTGAGCCTAAGACCCTCAAGGATGCGGTACATCGAGCTATCCTGGTAGAGCAGAGTGTCAACTTTGGGCAAGGGGGTTTTGTGGGAGCGCCTACTATAGCAGGATCTAAGGGCAACCACAACTCCGGTGGAATCAGGAAGCCTCCCTTCCCTAGGAGGAATCAGTATTCTCAGCAGCAGCCTCAGTAGCATAAGGGATTTTACCCTCAGGCACAGAGTGGTGGCGGTGGATCCAACTCTAGGATCAATCGCAATGCTCAACGTAATAGACAGAATCAGCAATCTCGGCCTGCACAGAGCAGCCAGTCTTTTGCTAGCAGGGGTAGCCACCAGTGGTTGAATGCACCACCTATAGGGAGGATCTGGTAAAGGCACAGGATGTTATTCGTGTGGACAGATTGGTCATATTGCAGCGTACTGCCCACAATGAGCATCTCAGTATTCAGGACCTAGGCCAGCATCATCTGAGCCCACAGTCGAAAATGCAGGTGGATCTCATAGAGTATTTGCAGCCGTGGATCACCGTCAGGCAGACCATCAGGGGACAGTAGTTGAGACTACAGCAGCTATCCGAGGTACACCTCTCTCTGTATTATTTGATTCAGGTGCTACAGATTCTTTCATTTCTCCATCTCTAGTTGATAAGTGTAAGCTGGAGTCGGTTAAGCAAGATCATGGTTGGCAAGTGGAACTAGCCTCAGGCGCTAAATTTTCCACAGATTCTGTAGTTCATAAGTGTGGACTTAGCATAGGAGGGTTTGAGACTTCAGTCAATTTTTGAGTTATTCCTCTTGGCTCCTACGATGTGGTCTTAGGTATGGATTGGCTTGGATCTCATAGGGCTAGTATAGACTGCAGAAAGAAGACCATCATGTGTCAGGATGACCAAGGGAAGGATGTTGAGATTGTGGGGATACCAAGGCCTATATCCCTACGGATGATCTCTGTTATGCAATTAAAGTGAAACTTTCATAAGGGATGTCAGGTATTTTTCGTTACGGTAAATGAGCTAGATGAGGAAGAATCTACGAGGAAGACCCTAGATCACCCTATTTTACAGGAGTATGCTGATGTCTTTTCGAGTGAGATTCCAGGCGTGCCTCCGAAGAGAGACATTGATTTTAGCATTGAGCTCACTCTAGGAGCGGAACCTATCTCTAGAGCTCCTTACCGTATGACCACTCAAGAGTTAAGTGAGTTGCGTTTGCAATTAGAGGAACTTTTGGCCAAGGGTAGTATTCGACCTAGTGTATCACCATGGGGAGCTCCAGTGCTCTTTGTGAAGAAGAAGGATGGTTCCTTGCACCTTTGCATTGATTACAGATAGCTGAATAAGGTGACAATAAAGAACAGGTATCCTTTACCAAGGATTGATGATTTATTTGATCAGATCAAGGGGGCTACAGTGTTCTCTAAGATTGATCTTAAGTCAGGATACCATCAACTTCGCATCAAAGAGGTTGATATTCATAAGACCGCCTTCCGAACTTGCTATGGGCATTATGAGTTCACAGTGGTACCCTTTGGGCTGACGAACGCTCCATCAGTTTTCATGTGCTTAATGAATGGGGTGTTCCGTTCCTATCTTGATAGATTTGTTCTTGTGTTCCTCGATGATATTCTGATATATTCTAGGTCCCAAAAGGAACATGAGGAACATTTGAGTTTAGTTTTGCAGTGCTTGAGAGATAATCAACTTTATGCTAATGCGGCAAAGTGTGATTTCTTTCAATCAGAGATACAGTATTTGGGACACGTTATTTCTGGCGAAGGTATCTCTGTAGACCCTGCAAAGATCCAGGCAATAGTAGATTGGCCTGCACCCACTACTGTGTCAAAGATTCATAGTTTCATGGGTCTAGCTGGGTATTATCGTAGATTTGTTCAAAACTTCTCCAGAATAGCACACCCTATTACCTCCCTTTAGAGGAAAGGAAAGAAGTTTCTTTGGACAGAAAAGTGTGTAGAAGCATTTCAGAAACTCAAAGAGCTTCTGACCAGTGCACCGATCTTAGCAGTACCTGATCTAGAAGGTGAATTCATGGTGTGTACGGATGCTTCCCTTGAGGGTATTGGAGCAGTTCTAATGTAGAATGGTCGAGTGATTGCTTATGAATCACGCAAACTCAAGGATCATGAGTTGAATTATCCCACACATGACCTTGAGTTAGCCACAGTAGTTCATGCCTTAGTGAGATGGAGACATTTCTTGTTGGGACACAGATTTGAACTACATAGCGATCATCGTAGTCTTCAGTACATATTCATGCAACCTAATCTGAATGCTAGGCAAAGGCGTTGGATGGATTTTTTGTGCGAGTATGAATTTGAGGTAAAGTATATCCAGGGGAAGGAGAATGTTGTAGCTGATGCTTTGAGTCACAGGAAACATGTGATATTATCTATGACTCTTAGTGTCGATTTGAGGTGTCAGATACTTCAGGCACTCCCCACTGATTCATGGTATCTGGAGGTGTGCAGTGAGATCAATTCAGGGAGACCCTTGGAGGGTAAGTTTTCAGGCTATGTCCTGGAGTCAGATGGCCTTTTGAGACATTCAGGAAGGATCTATGTGCCCATTGATCCTATCAGAGGCCCATCGTGCACCTTACTCGACACATCCAGGTGTCAAGAAGATGCATGCAGATTTGTGACGTTTATTCTATTGGTCTGGGATGAAGCACTACGTTGCTGATTTTGTGGCTAGATGTCTTGAGTGTCAAAGAGTCAAGGCAGAACACCAGCATCCGGCAGGACTTTTGCAACCGAATCTCGTTCCTTCATGGAAGTGGGACATCATCTCTATGGATTTCATAGTAGGATTACCTATGACTTCTCATCGTCATGATGCTATCATGGTCACCGTTGATCGGTTGACTAAGGTTGCACATTTTGCACCAATCAGGTCTTCCTACACTGCAGCTTCTATAGCTAATGTCTTCATGCGTGACATTGTGAGACTGCATGGTATTCCCCGAAAGATCATTTCGGATAGGGATCATGTTTTCACTTCCGCATTTTGGAAATCACTACAACATGATCTTGGAGCGCAGTTGAATTTTAGTTCAGCATATCACCCAAAGACAGATGGGCAGACAGAGAGGGTGAATCAGGTTCTCGAAGATATGTTGAGGATGTATGTAATGGATAAGCAGACTCATTGGGAGGACTATCTCTACCTAGTAGAGTTTGCTTACAACAACCGGTATCACAGTTCTATTGGCATGGCACCTTTCCAAGCCTTATATGGATGCCCTTGTCGTACACCTTTGAGTTGGGATAGCCTTGAGGATCGCATCCTGTTGGGTCCAGAGATGCTTCGTGACATAGAGCAACAGGTGGTGCGTATCCGAGAGCACTTGACAACGGCACAGGATAGGCAGAAGAAGTATGCTGATGCACATAGGTCTAGATAAGCAGTTTGCTGTGAGAGAGAAGGTTTTCTTGAGAGTGCGTCCGCGGAAGAGTCCGAATTAATTTGCCAAGAGGCATTCGAAAAAAATGTATAATATGGACATGGGACTTCTAATTATTCTTTCATATTTATGTGATATTTGTTAGACTTAGAATTAATTAAATTTAAACGTGACTCAACGTCTTGGGATCTTTAAGAAATGTAACTTGCAATGTATGTTTGTCGATGATTACATGTTATTGCTTCCGCTACTATGTGTTTGATGTGTATGTTATACTTTCTTACTTTTAAAAAAAAAAAAAATGTATGCACACATGCTCATGTGTCGCCAACCACCATCACAAAGATCATAAAATAAGGGATGGATGAGAACACTAGCAAAATAACACTCAACTGAATACATGCTTGGGAGAATGAATGTGACACACATCTCAATGAAATATACAAATACAATAGTGGCCTAATAGAAATCTTATGAATAATCTAAGTCCATGACCAACATCGTGCTAAGAAAACCCTAGAAAATTGAGCAACATGCAAATCAAGGTAAAAATCTCAAAATTCAAAAACTTTGACATTAACACCCATTTGGTCTTAGGGGAAAAAAAGCCACAAAAATCCAATAAAATTTAAGTTCGGAGACTGTATACAAAAACAACCAGCATAATAGTGTAAAAACCCAAACCCTTATCTTGAAAATCAAGAAAAAATTCATACTCGTACAACTGGGCAAACTAATAATCAAAAATAAATGGGAACACTAGTTCACAGCCTCCTAATGTACAACTATTAGAAACAAAAGCTGAAATAGAGTTGAAACATAAAATGGGAGAGCCCTACTTGACAGCCAAAAGGACTAAAATGGGAATTAACTAGATAAAATAAATATCTCACAAAAGTTGTTGAAAGTCCCAACAAACCAAGGTCTCCCTAAGCTAGATGCAATGAGACCAATCTTGCAAAGATTCCATGCTCATAGCTCTCACAACAAACTGAAATGAAATCCTTTAGAAGAGGATTTTGGAAAAAGCTCTCAATTTTCTAATTTCCAAAAGCGAGAAGTGAGGAATAAATTTTCTCTTTGGATACTTATTCACTTTTCAAGTGAATAATTGATTAGGGTGAATAACCAGGTAACCTAGTAAATCATGAATCAACCCAAACGAAAATAGGCTATTCCAAGTAATTGGAATTCATCTATGAAAAAGCTGCCAGAAATTAAAATCAATTAAAATAAACCCTAAAAACCCTTAAACTAAAATTATAGAATTTTTTAAACTTTTGTGACAATGTGAACCTCTAAATGCACATATACGTTTACAAGTATAATCACATAATGCAAATGACTTTGGATTTATTAAATCATTAAAAAGTTTAATTTAAATAATTAAAAGATACGTCAACCATACCAGGACAACATTGGTTAAATATGAACACCTGAATCACTAACTCTATGTGTCACTACTAGAGATATAAATCCTACACACTAAAACACATGTTCAAGTGCAATTGCAAAAAATAACATAGCCAAAGAAATAAATGCATTAAATAACCTAATTTAACCATTTATTTAATTATACTAAAATAATCCATTTACATCACTCATGTTTGCATAAAGCATAACAAAGCAAGAATGAAGTAACCAACCATAATGTTCATTAAATCCAACAGACAACATAATTAGAGATATGTTCAAATACCATATAACTAGATATCATTACAAAACATACTATCATCTCAAAAAGCATTATCATGTAGATATGATTAACCAAACAACATAGTAATCTAACATCTAACCCTCAGGTTATCTCAAATATAAAAATAACATGAGGAAAAGTATCTCACAAATCAAAATATAACAAGGTACAGACTACAAACATGAGAGGCACTACGCTCTTGAAGAGGAAAAGAAATAAATTGAAGACAAGCTGAAATGAAGAATAGAAGAATGTGGCAAATTCAAATTAAAAATTGAAATTTTGAAAAAGCAATTAGAGGAAAGTACCATCAAACTAAGGGACATTATTAAATTTAGGAAAACTTCAGAAATACTAACAGAAATCATATAAATAGTCAACAACCTTCTTCCAACAAAAAAAGAGTTGGTTTCAAAAGAAATTTTAATGATAACAATTCTTTCAAAAGTTTCATCGAAGAAGGTGATAAATTTGTTCAAGATATTATATCAAAAAGGGATGACAAACTTAATGATGTGCACAAACCTCATTATAAGTTTCATGGTTATTGTTATTCATGTAGCTATTTTGGGCACAAATCAATTAAAAGTAAAACAATAAAACAAAATATGAATGATTGGAAAAGGCCACATCATTGACAATATTTATCCTCCACCATAAATGGATATTGTTACTCTTACAACAAATTTGGTCATAAATAACTAGATTGTAGAAGTAAAGAAAATAATATTTCTAATTTTAGAAATCATAGTTATTTTGCTCCATTAGTTGATCTTGATATCCTATGTTCAAATTGTAATAATTTTGGACATGTTTCCTATCAATGTAGAACAACTTTCTCTACAAATCCAACAAAGAAAAAAAAGTCTTTATTTTTTCAAATAGCCTTACATGCGCAGAATAAAAAAATACATGGTATGTTGATAGTGGGTGCTCAACACACATGACATAGGATAAGATAAAATTCATTTAATTCGAACCAATTAGTGATGGAACCATAAAATTTGGTGATAGCACAAAAAAAAAATAAAAGCAAAGGGAACTCTTAGTCTAGATCATGGAAAATATGAAACAAATGATGTCCTAAATGTAAAAGGAATAAAATAAAACTTACTTTGTAAGTTAGCTTTGTGATAAAGGTCATAACATAATATTTCATCATAAAGGGTGTGAAATTAAGGATGGAAAATTGATAGATAATGCAAATAGAACAACAAATAACCTATACATTCTACAAGAGATGAAAATTAGTTGTGGCACAAAAGGTTGGAGCATTTAAACTTTGACAACTTGGTTCAAATCAGTCATAAAGGAGTTGTAAGAGACATACCAAAATTATCAAAACCTTCAAACACCATTAGCAAACAATGTCAAGTAGGAAATAAAACAAGAAGCACATTCAAAACTAAGAAGTATCCTACATCAAAACCACTTGAGCTTGTTCATTCATATTTATGTGCACCAACCAAAATAGAAGGTCTTCAAGGTCAAAGACATGTCATGTTATTTATTGATGACTACTCTAGAATGACTTTGGTACCCTTCCTAAAAGAAAAATCAGAAGCACTTGGCAAGTTCAAAGTCTTCAAAAAACTAGTTGAAAATGAAATGGATACAAAAAAAAAATGTCTTAGAATGGCTAGAGGAGAATTTACATCACATGAATTTGATATGTATTGTGAAAAGAATGGAATAAAAAGACAACTTTCAACACCTAGAACTTCTCAACAAAATGGAGTGGTTGAAAGAAACAACATCATGGTTCAAGAAATATTAAGGGAAATGTTTAATGAGTCTAATATGGCTGATACATTTTCGAAAGAAGCAGTATATATAGCAGTCTATGTTTTGAATTGTGAAAAAAAATCAAAGTATATCATGACAAGAAACCCTATGAATTATGGAAAGGAAGACCAACATCAATAAAATATTTTAGAATCTTTCATATTTCAAGCTATATAAGAAGGCATGAAGATGACTAGGGTAAATTTGAAGCTAGAGAAGATGAAAGAATATTTCTTGGATATTCATCTAAAAGTAAAGCATGTAGCTATTACAATAAAAGGCTTCACAAGATAGTTGAAAGTGCAAATGTAAAATTAAATGATGGATTTCAAAAGATAAAAGAAAATGCAGAAATACCAAGTACATGTCAAGAAGAAGAAGATCCAAAAGATTAAGAAGATGAAGAACAAATTGAACAAACACCTTTGAAGACACCAACAAAAAATCCTTTAAAGGGACCAACAAAAACACCATCAAAATTTGTATCATCCTGAAGAGTTGGTAATATGAGATCTAGAAAAGGAAGTTCAAACACAAATAAGAACACTAAACAATAATGAGAATGCATACCTTTGTCTTTTATCAAAAATAGAACCTAAGAACTTCAAAGAAGTAAATGAAGTAAATGAAGTCCAACATTGGGTAAAAGACATGGAGGAAGAATTGAACCAAATTGAAAAGAATAACATTGGGGAAATTGTTCCAAGGCCAAAAGACAAAAATGTCATAGGAACCAAGTGGCTATTTTGAAATAAGGTAAGTGAAAATGGAGAAGTCAATAGAAACAAAGCAAGGCTTATCTGTAAAGGTTATGCTCAAGTTGAAGGAGTAGATTTTTAAGAAACATTTGCTCTAGTTGTAAAAGATTAGAAGCAATCCAAATGTTTCTAGCATTTGCAAGCCCTAGAGCATTCAAAGTCTACCAAATGGATCTGAAATTAGCTTTACTAAATGGAGACTTAGAAGAGGAAGTATACGTTGAATTTCCTAAAGGATTTACAATGTCAAAAAAAAGAGATCAAGTATGCAGATTGAGAAAACCAGTTTATAGGCTAAAGCAAGCTCCAAGAGCTTGGTATTCTAGATTGGATATGTATCTTCAAGATCAAGGTTTCAAAAGAGGTTTGGTTGATAGTAATCTATACATCAAATCTGAAAATGACAAACTTTTGATAGTAGTTGTTTTTGTAGATGACATAATATTGGGAGGAAGGGATAAAATGTGTAAAGAACTTTCCATGAACATACAACAAGAATTTGAGATGCCCATGCTTGGAGAATTATCCTTCTTTCTTGGATTGCAAATAGAACAAACAAATAAAGGAATAGTTGTTTCTAAATGTAAATATATCAAAGAGATATTGAAAAAATTTGGAATGAAAGATTGTACTCTGGTTGGCACCCCTATGATTACTAGATGCAAGCTTAGTAAAGAAGATGACTCCTCAAGTGTAAATCAATCCCAATATAGATCCATGATTGTTAGTTTATTATATCTAACATCTATAAGGACTGATATTTTGCAAGTTGTGACAATTGTGGCCTAATTTCAAGCAATGCCAACAGAATCTCATGTCCTAGCAATTAAAAGAATATTTAAGTACGTAAAAGGTACTATGGATCTTGGCTTATGGTATCCAAGAGGAAAAGATTTTCTCACTCATAGCCTATACATATGTAGATTTGGGAGGTATTATTGATTATAGTAAAAGTACAAGTGAAGTGCATTTTTCCTTGGAAAATGTATACTATCATGGTTAAGCAAGAAGCAAGGATAAGTAGCTTTATCTACAACAAAACTTCAGTATGTCGTAGTAGTGGCTAGCTATACACAAGTGCTTGGGATGAAGCAAACTTTAAGAGATGTAAAGGTTGAATTTGAGCATCATATTCCTATCTTTTGTAACAACACAAGTGTGATCAACATATCAAAGAATCTAGTCATGCACTCTAAAATGAAGCATATTTCAATCAAATTCCATTTCCTAAGGGAACAAATACTTGAGAAGCAAGTCAAGTTATAATACATCAACACAAAGAAAGAAATTACAGATGTCTTTACAAAAAAGGAGACCTTTTAGTACTTAAAGGAGAAATTCGGAGTAGTGTCACTCTCATCCATTCACTAAAAGTTTCAAAAGAAGCATGATCTCAGGGGGAGCGTGTCTTTGAATCCCTTTGTCATTGATGACAAAGGGGGAGATATTGGAGAAAGGGGGAGCAACGAACTTATGGAGAGCCTTACATAATAAAAATCATGTATTTGAGAAGTTGTCATCAATGAAAAAGAGAGAGATCGATGAGTAATTGTATTTGATGTCAAGCATGATGTAAATTTGGATATATCTATATATTTTATATTTTAAAATGTATATATCCTACAAAATTACAAATCCCATCACATACATATCTAGATATACAATAACAAATAATGATGACTAAATTCAAGGCATCCATGAATACACGAAGGAAGAGTTTTCAAAATAAAATCTCAACACTATTCGATAGACCGTTTAGAAGAACATTGATTTGCAATAGTCAATCCAAAAGATGCAATACAATGACAATATATTAGAGACAACAAGGAAAAAAACTGATAAAAATAGTTAATAATATCCATTGTAAGCACGAAATCAATAATCCAATTAGCTGTTTGAATAACTTTATCTAATACAAACAAAGAATATACACCCAGTCAGTGATGACCAAGTTGCATGTGTGAAACTATTTGGATAATTATTAACAAGGAAATGATGAAAGCTTGATCGATAAAAACACGTATTTATAGAGGCTCAGTTATTCAGTGGTAATAACCAAGTCAGCGGTGATTGAAGGATTGATGGCAAACGCCATAGAAGAGAAATGAATAAAAACGATATGCAATACATAAGGAAATCAAAACAGTAAAATGTGATTTATCAATAACATGGTTAAAGATACGGTGATATATGAAAAGACATTGCGATAAGTGAGAAGACTGGCCCGATGATTAGTTTGTAACCAAAACACATCAATTTGAAGGAAGTTTCAATATAAACAATCATTACTTAGACAATAATGGATAATTTCATCACTGGTTGGCATAAACTCATACGAGTCCATCAAATATCATAAGAAATAACGAAAATATTTTTGACATAAAACAAAATCCTTGGAATGAAGGAAAGACACACATGTATCGATATCTGCAGAGATTAAACTAAAATGTTGACGAAACTCGTTTAGCATCTAGTCATCAACACATTAGTGATAGAAGTGAAAGGATGAAGTTAGTGACAATATTAACAAAACATAATAAGGAAATAACTTTTGAAGTTGGTTTAATTCAGTGACAATCCTTAAATAAAAGAACAATGACAAAATATAACTAAACTAAACTTGTGGAAGTATTATTTTATTAAAGAAAGGGTGTGACCTTTAATTATGAAGAGTCATGTCTTGTATAGGATATAAATAAGGGAAGAAATCATTTGAAAAGTAATCAACAGCTTGAGCAACTTGGGTAAGAGAAGAGCAGAAATGAAGGAAATATATTGACATATTATAAATCCGATAAATATATCATTACTTGAAATTTTAAGAGTGGTGTGAGGAAAGAAAGAATAAATATCTATTAAAGATAGATTGGCTAACTTCAAAAGAAATCACAGAGTTTACTTCATCGGTTGTAGAAGCACAAAAAGATAGGTGGAATATCATGCTTCATATCAAAAGTTAGAGTAGGTGATTCCAGTGGGTTGGAGTTTATGAAGTGTGGGAATTGTAGCTTCCAATGGGTTGGTGCTTGCATAACGAGGTTGGAGCCTACATACATATTGTAAAAAAGATTCAAATTTATAAAAAGCATTTAAATTGTCATGGTTTTCTCCCGCATTGGATTTTCACGTAAATCCTTTTGTTATTATGTTCAAGTGCATAATTGTTAATTTCATTATTTGAAGTTATTAAAGTAATTGTTTGGATTTAAAAAATTAGATTGGCAAAAATTGTTAATACTTTGATTCACCACCACCCCCCCCATGTGGTCTTCACTCTTCACCAACAACATCCCTAAAATTTGATAGTCCTTTGGCTTGTATTCCAGTAACAATCTCAAAACGTTGTTTTCCTATACTATTCACAGAATTATTATATGTAAACTCAACGTGTACAAATACCATATCCCAATGGCTTATCTATAACTAAACATCTCAACAAATTACCCAGGGTTCTATTCACAACCTTTATCTATCCATCTGTCTATGAACGAAATGTAGAACTAAACTTCAACTCAGTATCCATCTTCTTCCACAAAATCCTCCAAAAATAATGTGCAAACTTACTATCTCTGTCAGAAATAATACTTTTTGGTAATCCATGAAATCTAACAATCTTTTTGAAGAAAATCTCAGCAATAGGCACAACATCTAATGTCTTCATACATGGTATGATATGTGTTATTTTAGAAAATCTATCCACAACAAAAAATATTGAGTCATACCCACTTGTTGTCTTAGGTAATCCAAGAACAAAATCCATATTGATGTCACTACAAGGTTTCTCAGGTTTAGAAATATATGTATACAATCCAGTATTATTAATTCCTTTTTCAATTTGACAAATTTCACAACTCTTTACAATCTCTTTATACTCATTCAACAGGCTTTTAATTTTTGTTGGCATTCAGCTAAGACTACCAATTTCTACTACCACTCAACCTCTACCATTTTTCTATTACTCAGTCACTATCTACTACTTGGTCCTTATTATACTCTATCATTCAACCATTACTACCATAACTGGACCCTTTAGGAATTATAGAAAAATAGACTTGGTTGTTTTTTTATTTCCTTCTCAAATTGCTTTCCACTAACTATGCAAATTCTTAATAGTAGTACAATTGATCTTATCAAGAAACTCAATCAAATGCATCTCTTCCATTTTCTCCATAAGAGCTACCTCTGCCTCTCTTGAATCTACCACCTCTACCTCTCTCAAATCTACCACCTTTTAACCTAGTGATTACAATCCTCAACTTCTTGTTATCAAGAGTTCCTTCAAACTCAAAGAACTTCTCCATATCAGATATCCAATCCAACACAACATTGGTGTCCAATTTTCCATCATAAGGAACAAGACCCACAACAACCTTTGAATGTGCATTAGACAACACTATCAATAATCTTTCCTTATCTTGATCTTTGTCAAGTTCCAGATAAGGGTTTGGTATCATTGTTTCATCATTGTACACATCATCAAGATGCACTCCTCTCCTCTATGCTATCTCCATAACATTGAATCTAGATGCAATTTGTCTCAACATGTCCATAATAGTAATGCAAGCATTCCCTCTGACTTGAACCATCTTTACAAATAGGTTCCTAAAAGATGATAACCCTTTACAAGTTATAGGTCAAATTTGTAAAGTTGCAAACCTACACCCAAATTCAAATTAGGGTTCTACGCAATCCAATCTTTACAAAAGTGAACTTGAAGCTCTGATACCACCTAACACAAGGAGGGATTGAAAAGGTAGGGCTAGAGGCACACCTAACTATCCAACCACCTGATTGAGTAAACACAAAGGAAGAAAATAGCACAAAGACAACACTAAGGAGAGAGAGCACAATAATGGTGCGAACAAGTATGCTCTTCTTTTGTGGAATCTTTCATTCAATCCTCCTTCCTCTCATGAAATATTCTCCACCATTTTCCAACCTCCTTTACAAAAAAAATCTTGATTTAAAATTTAACTTTGAACACACTGAATGTATTAATTAACATTTCCATTTTATCCATATTCAATGTTTCACACTTTATAATCTTATTTTCCTTGAAGTATACCAACAAAATATAAATCAACAATATCTTCATTACAATCAATTTTTTTTTCTTTTCCCTTATCTTATTTTTTCTTCTTTCGACACTTTTACTTCATCATGTGTATGCAAAAGAACTTCCTCTAAACCATTGTAAAACCTGAAAAAATTAAACATGGTTGCTTTCTCTTATACTATGAAAATCTATATTTTACTCTAGTTGCATAGTTGAATTTATTTGCTTTATCTAAATCCTCTTAGACATTAATGCACTTACATCTTCCTTATCTTGCTTTATTTCCTAAATTGTTGAAAGCCTTAGAATTTTTTTAAACCATTCCTTGTCCTTCTCAAACACTTTCATAAATATCTATCCAAAAATAAATAAAAATGACAAATTGTCTTTATGTTCTTTCCTACTCTTCAACAAATTTTCAATCTTCTAATTTATATTTTAATATATCATGTATGCATTATATTATCCATTATTAATATATTTTCCATCAATTTTCCGTGGTTCTCACTAGCATAGAAGAAATTTATATGTAGGCATCATATCACACCTAATCTCATATTTGTAAATACCATTTGAAAATTCAGATTTCAGTTTGTTTTGATAAAAATCCATTGTTGAGCATGTTCTAGTTTGTTTCTTATCCCTTTCAAATGAATCACTCTTCCACCAAAGTAATATCCTCTTACATTAAAGAATGTTGCTTTACTCCACCTATTAGAGTGTTTGTGTGAGATATCCTTACTATATCTTCCTTACTCTAACAAACTTCACCATTGTTGGAATGTTGTTGCACATGTGAGAACCTATCTCTTCCTTGGGATGTTTCCTTTTTTAAAGGTTCTCCTTGTCTTCTGCAATGTGAGATGTTTAATTTTCAAAACCTCATTGTGTGCAGTTATAGGCTCTTATTTCTATGCTTTAAGTTTTTTGATATTTTTGACAAATGTGTTTGGTTATGTGCAAAGTACATTCATTTTTCCATCATCCTTTTGTACATCCTATCTTATGTTTTGGTTTTTCTTGTTGTTTTTCCTTTCATATTTGTTTTTGAATGATTTCATCATTAAGATACATGCCCCTTCAATTTTGTGATTGCAAACTCTATTGTTTTTGGATCTTCAATTGACTTATAGGCAAAATAATTTTCCATCCTCTGACATTATATTCAAATTTCAATTGTACTTACAAAGATCATTTTGTAGTTTGTACCTAGCTTTTGGAGTTGCCTTGAAATCTTTTTTCTTTTCTTTATTCTTGCCTAAATATTCTAAGTTGACTTGGAGTGTCAAATCTTCGTCACAATACTCACTGATATACACAATTTCTCCTACTCTGCCATGTCATTTTTGTCATAATGAACATATGTTTGATGGCTCTCAACATCTAGATACATATTGGGTTATTACCTCTTGGTGGCCCATGTTCAAACATCATCCTCTATGTGTCATTCTAATGCAATTTTTTGCAATTACAAGATTATTACTTCTCTTTTTTACATATATTTCTATCTTAATCATTGTAACCATAATTTCCCAACATTTTATATCTTTGTGTCTACACTTCCTACCAATTTGGACTTGATACAAACAAGAAGAAAGATGACCTTAAAATTTTGTATTTTCCCCCTTCTCTCATATTACATCTTCAAGCGACTCACAATCAAAATACATCTCCAACTCCCATATTGATTGCATAATTAATTTAGTTCTATATATATTATGTTCACAAAAATCTAATAAAAATAAATGGAAGATCAAACCTTGCATCAACACAAAAGAGAGTAAATGAAAATAAAATCTTGTATCAAACTCCATTGTGAGTAAAAAATTCACCCAACTTAAATAAATCATAAATGCCACATAAATTCATGACTTTTGCAAGACTCAATCTTTGAGATACTTTTTTACAGAGATTTTCCAATGGAAACCAATGATAAGAGGGCTTGCTCTCCTCCCAATCTTAATTGCACCATGAAAAATAAAATGTTGTATAAGTTATCCATTTGGAGTCAAAAACCCACCAAACTCAAATAAATCTCAAAGTAAACAAACTACCACTAAAGCTCAATAGAAAATCAAAGTCGACAAAACTCAATTGAAAATAAATGGAAAGAGAAATTATTCAGTTTGAATGAATACAAAGGCCTCATAATTTCATGTTTGCACCTATACTCAAACTTTGAAATGCTTTTAATAGAAATTTTCCAATGACAAAGAATTATAAAAAGGGCTCACTCTCCTCCCAACCTTCATGGTATCATGAAGCCTTATGGAATCTAGTCATGCCCCCAAGAAAATAAATGGATCAACCATATATTTATGGTTTTTGAAGAAAAATATTTTAATACAAAGAAAATTTGAATTGAAAGTATCTTGATGCAAATAACCCAATCATTAAAATTCTTATGCATCAAGTGCACCAAGTAGTTAAAACAATGTGTGACAACTAAAAAAATGTAGATGAGTGGTTATATCAATTTTTTGATTTGAAATCAATTTGCAATGGTGGGAACAACTCCACTCTCCTTTTGCAAAATCTTCCATTGGACTAATCACCACCATTGTATGACCTCCACAAAAATATTTTATCCAATTCCAATTTATCCATGCAAACATCAAAACACTCAATTTTAAGTAAATTCAAGATTTTCATTTGATCTTATTCAACATTTATCAATTTATAGTAGTATTTTCCTTTCACTATACCAATGCAATATAAATCAAATATATCTTCATTATAATCAAATTTTACCTCTTTCCCTTCACTTATCTTTCTTCTTCACACTCTTGTAATACATCACATGTATAGAAATCAACATATATGTGGTACTATTACAAAACTCAAAAAACTAACACATGGCCTCTTTCTTTGGCATTGTCAAATCTATATTTTACTCTAAGTTACATTATGCAATACTTATATTTACTCCAAAGGCTCTTAGGCATGGTTGCACTCATTGCCTCACTTCTTGCAAGTTTGGAACAACTATTGAGCATTCCTTTTCATTCCTCTCAAACTTTCATAAATGTCTATCCAAAAATCAAACACAACTTCAATTAGTTACATTTTCTTCTTCCATATTCTTCAACAAACTAAGTCTACTAATTTACTTCTTTGTATATAATGTATACATTGAATTATCCATTACAAACATCTTGCTTAATGGTATTCAATGGTTTTAGCTATAGTAAATGATTCATATATGTGGGCTATTGGAAATATAGATGGAGTAACTGAGAGGCGGGGTGAATCAATTACCACAAAAATAAATCCACAAATCCCTTAGATGTCTTAAATAACTAGTTACTAATGTCACTCAGTAACCACACATAAAAATGTTGTAACTCGATAGATGAACTATGCATTAACTTATTATTGATCTTTAAGAATTCACAATCATTAACATGCATGCAAAAGGAAATAACATGGCTACTAGAGGACTTTAAAACAATTCAATAGAACTATCCACGTTGTTAGAGGACTTACAAAATGGCTGCTAAACCAACTTTGTTAAGAGATTTACAAATCACTGCTACAATGATGAAAAAGTAACAATGAAGTGACCTGAATGAGATGCAATTGAACTTTTTCGATACAAATCTCTATTCTACTTCAATAGATCCATACTAATCGAATACAACTCTACTGCTCCTCAAAGATATCTGATCCTTCTTCAAAATTTTCTCACACTTCCTCTTTACAATCAACTCACTTGCATGCTCATTCATTACAATTAGAATACATAGCTTGACCTTTTATTTATACATTACAAATTGTCAAGTCGGCTCATTTACAAGTTACATTTACCAATAAACAATACATCAGTTGGCTACAGATATTACATGAAACAATTAAACTTTATTTTCCAAAACAATGAAATCTTTCATTGGCTAACCCTACTCGGTAAAAACTACTCCAAAAATGATTTCCAGTGTTAACCAAGTGAAGCTTGGTAAACACTACAATCTATGCAAAATCTTTTGGAGACTGAGTGGACTTGATAAGAACTGATTTTCCTTTGTTAACCTTGTGAGCTCAGTAGAAACTAACTTTCCTTTATTAACCTTGGGAGCTCTGTTAACACTAACTTATATCATAGAATCCTTTGATGCCTAAGTGAGCTCGATAGAAATTGTCTCCACAGTGTAACTTCTAGAAATGCTCGGTAGACTCTGTAATTTACTTTGCTAACCTTCTAAACTTGGTAGACTCTATCTGATAACTGAAACGACATTTGTGTAACATCAAAGACAACACACAATTGAACAATTGTATCTATCAATCTCCCTCTTTGGCATTGATGGCAACACAACATGTCATAGCAGAATGAAATTTGAAAAAAACTATTTTTTTGAATAGTTCTCCCTCTTAGATAATATTCCACAAATAGTAATCTCCCTTTGTGAAGGAATTACATAAACAAAAAACTCTTCACAAACAAATTCAAATTTTAGAAAGATATGACAGTATACTCTCCCTCTTTGACAACACATGCCAAAGACAACACAAGCCAAATGAGTAGCAATGTACCTTAAGTACTAATTCATATGCAATGTTCTCATAACTATGTTGCATCAACTAATAGATATTCAACTTGTTACCTATTGATGCATCACTAAAACTTCATTTTAGTGAGCCTCGGATAGGGGAATTACCCATAACTTAACTCTTAGATACAAGAATGCATCCTTGGGTAAAGGCTTGGTGAATATGTCAGCAATTTGTTCCTTTTTATGGACATATTCCAATCTAATCTCCTTATCCTACACCAATTCTCTGACAAAGTGATATTTTATTGTAATGTGCTTGGTTTTTTTATGCATCATTAGATTTTTAGATATGTTAATTGCACTTTTATTGTCACAAAAAATAACAATAGTTTCTTTGATTCCCACCTTCATGCCTTCTAATAATTGTTTGAACCAAACAATATTAGAATAGTTTATTTTTGTTGCAACATACTCTACTTTAGCTGTAGATTGGGATGTACAATTTTGCTTTTTACTTGTCCAAGAAACCAATCTCTTTCAAATAAAGAAAGCTCTTCCACTTGTACTTTTTCTATCATCAATGTTTCCTACCCAATTTGCATCAGTAAACACTTTCAAATCCAGATTACCTCCAAATTTGTACCATTATCCATAATCTTCAGTACCTTTCAAATATCTCATGATTCTTTTGATTGCCATCATGTGATTTCTCTTGGTTTTGTTGAAAATCTTGCTACAATACCAACTGTAATGGCAATATTTGGCCTTGTATGAACCACATACTATAACTTTCCAATCATCGATCTATACAATGTCGGATCTACCTCCTCTGATTCATCATCCTTGGTAAGTTTTAATCTAGTACACATAGGAGTCCCAACTAGTTTATAGTCTTCCATACCAAACTTTATTAGTATCTCCTTGATATATTTAGACTAAGTGATGTAGATGCCATTCTTACTCTACATTCATTTGCTCTAAAAATTATTTGCAAAGATCACCATTTCCTGTGAACAAAGTATTATCCACAAATATTTTTGCCAAAACAATCTTGTTATCTGGTCCTTCCTTGATACATAAGCTACTATTATCATTAGTTCTCTGAAAACCAATCTTAATAAGATAGTTATGTAATCTTTCATACCATGCTCTAGGGGCTTGTTTCAAACCATAAAATGCTTTGTGTAATTGTAGACCATGTCCTTCTTGTCTCGATCAACAAAACCTTCAGGCTACTCAATGTAGACTTCTTCATCTATTATACCATTGAGAAATGTAGATTTGACATCCATCTGATAAACCTTAGATCCTTTGTATGTAGCATATGCAAGTAGAGTCTTGACACGTTCCAATCTTGCAACAGGAGAAAAAGTCTCTCCATAGTCTATTCCTACTTCTTGAGAGTATCCTTTGCACACTAGTCTAGCTTTGTTCCTTGATACCTTACCATCTTTATTCAACTTATTTCTGAATACCCACTTAGTTCCAATCACATTTTTGTCTTTAGGCCTGGGTACAAGAGTCCATGTTTTGTTTTTCTCTATCTGCTCTATCTTTTCATTCATAGCCTCAATTCAACTTTCATTTTCTAATGCATCTTTGACACTTCAAGGTTCAAAATCAGCAAGTAAACAAGTACCTTTCAACTTACTTCTTGTCATAGTACCTTTATATTTGTCTCCAATAATTTGATCTACTATATGATGTCTCCTGACATACTTTGCTAATATAGGTTCCTTTCCTTTTGAACACATTGCACTGTCATCCTCTTGCACTTCAACTTTAGGTTCTGGTTGTTCTATCCACTGCTTGGGTTCTTTAGACTCGGTAGGCATTGACTTGGTAGCATCAAAATGTGACTTGGTTTCCTTCAACTCAGTTTGAACTTCCTATAGCTCGATTACTGAAGACTTGGGAGTAGAAGATTTCTAATTGATAGATGTATCTGGCACTGTATCAAGTTCAATGAAAACAAATCTCCTGTAGTCTTCTGGTTCCCTTTTGCTTTCTTCTTCAATTCTTTCTACAAACTCATCAACTTTCACACGTGCACTTTCTATGACTTTGTGAGTAGAAAAATTCAAACATCTATATGCTTTACTTTTGCAAGAATATCCCAAAAGTATTCCTTCATCACCCTTCACATCAAATTTACCTTTTCTAGATTCTTTCAAAATGTAACATTTGCTTCCAAATACTTTTAGGTAACTTACACTAGGTTTATAGCCATACCATAACTCATAGTGAGTTTTGAATAAGTCCTTCTTCAGTTGTACTCGGTTCAAGGTATGAACTTTAGTGCTGATAGCTTACTTCTAGTATTTGATAGCAATGTTATTTTCAATCATTAGGGTTCTTGCACAGTCCATGATAGATCTATTCCTTCTTTCAGCTATTCCATTTTGCTTGAGAGTTCTAGGGGCTATTACCTGTCTTTTGATTCCTCTTTCAATGCAAAAGTTATTGAACTCATGGGAAATGAATTCACCACCTCTGTCTAACCTCAAGCATTTCAGTCTTTTGCATGTTTCCTTTTCTACTCTAGCCAAATACCACTTGAACTTCTCAAAAGCTTCTAATTTCTCTCTTAGGTACACGAGAGTCATCATTCTAGAGTAATCATCAACAAAAAGAATGAAAAACTTTTCTTCAGTATAGCTTTCAATTCCAATAGGTCCACACAAATCAGTATGCACAATTTCTTAAACTTTTTCAGATTGATAGTTTTTACTTTTAAAGGTAGTCTTTCCCATCTTACCAAGCTGACAATTCTTGCAGAGACCAACCTCTGGTTTCTTTATACTAGGAATGCCTCTTACTTTTTTGAATTTTTTAATTTTCACAAGGTTATCAAAGTTCACATGACACAACCTTCTATGCCATAACCAACTTTCTTCAACTTGAGCAATAAAGCTTGAACATTCACCAAGTTCAAGATAGAACAAGTTACCTTTTGTTTCAATGCTTGATCCAATCAACTTTCCTTTGTCATCCAGTAATCTTGCCTTACCATGCATGAATTCTACTTTGAATCCATTATTGAGTAGTTGTGCCACACTCAACAGATTGTGTTTTAGTCCTTCTACCCAATATGCATTATCACATATAAGCTCTTTGGTTAGTGAGATTCTTCCTCTTCTTTTTATGTAACAAGGTTCATTATTACCAAACCTCACACTACCACCATCATAGTCTTCAAAATGTTCAAACTTAGTTTTATCACCAATTATATGATGAGAGCAACCACTATCTATGATCCATGTATCATTTTTACTCACATGGGAGATAAGTGCCATTTTATCTTCCTCATCATTATTAGATTCATCTTTCACAACAATATAAATAATTGCATCTTCGTCTTCATCAAAATCATTAGAATCCTTAGCCATGAAACATGTTTTCTTAGCTTTGTCCTTGAATGATTTGAAGTCTTTCTTGCCATTGCACTTGTGACCTTTCTTCTCATCCTTGTTTTGCTTATTTGGGCACCTAATATGTCCAATTTCTTCACATGAAAAATAGATTAGAGGAACTTTACCTTTGTATTTTCCTCTACCTCTAGAGTATTTCCTTGCAAGTAGAGCTTCAACCACCTCAAGATCACTGTCAGAACTCTATTCTAATTCTTCTTCACTTTCTGACTAAGAATCCTTTATCTTCTTGCTTTTATCTTTGAGTGAAAGCTTTGCTTCAAATGTTGATTCAATGTTCTTGGAAGCTGGAACATAGTTGTCATAGTTATCTAGCTCAAATGTAGTCAATCTTCTAACTATGGCCTCTAAATTTATCTTATGATTTGCTTCACATCTTCTTTATTGAATTGCACAAACTCTAATTGCATAAATGGGAAGTAATGTTCTACGAACTTTACTTACAACTATTTCCTCCTTAATGTCTCCTCTAGAAGCCTTGATTGCACTAACAACTACTTTGACTCTTTCAACATAGTTGGAAATGTTTTCATCCTCTCTCATCCTCATCTAATCAAATTGTCCTCTTAAAATTTCTACTTTGGCTCTTCTCACATTATCATCACCTCCATAGATACCTTTTAGCTTGTTCCACATTTCAAATGTAGTTGTGTAGTCCTTGACATCATCAAATTCTTCATAGCTTAGGGCAGATTCAATGTCTATCATCATGGTGTTATGAGTCTTCTTCTTAGCAATGTCATTAGTAGATAGTGTGCCAGAAGGAGTTACATATGCTTGATCAAGATATTCAATCCTGAATGTCCAATAAAAGCTAGATGGAGTCTCATGAGAACTTTCCATGTTAAAAAGTTGTCCCTGTTAAGCCTTGGAATCTCCCTCCTGTAAGACATCCTGATCTTTAGCTTAGATCCTTGAAATCTTTCCTACAAATACCAAAAGCTCTGATACCAATTTTTGGAAATATAGATGGAGTAACTAAGAGGGGGAGTGAATTAGTTGCCACAAAAATAAATCCACAGATCCCTTAGATGTCTTAAATAACTAGTTATTGTTTTCACTCGGTAGCCACACAAAAAAATGTTGTAACTCGGTAGATGAACTATGTATTAACTTGTTACTGATCTTTAAGCATTCACAATCATTAACATGCATGAAAAAGGAAATAACATGAACACAAGAGACACCAGATTTAATGTAGAAACTCAATATGGGAAAAACCACCGAGTAACTAGCTACCAATTTTTACTCTTCTAAAGTGAACCATGTTAGGAGCCAACCCTATTAAAAGTTACAAAACACACTATTAGGTGTGAACCTTTTAGAGGATTAACCACCCTACTAGGAGTGGCCTTACTAGAGGACTTTAGAACAATTTAGTAGAACTAGCCACCTTGTTAGAGGATTTACAAAATGGCTACTAAACCAACTCTGATAAGAGATTTACAAATCACTACTACAATGATGAAAAACTAACAATGAAGTGACCTAAATGAGATGCAATTGAACTTTGTTGATACAAATCTCTATTTTGCTTCAATAGATCCTTAATAATCAAATACAACTCTATTGCTCCTGAAGGATATCTAATCCTTCTTCAAAATTTTCTCACACTTCCTCTTTGCAATCAACTCACTTGCATGCTCATTCATTACAATTAGAACGCACAACTTGACCTTTTAATTATACATTACAAATTGTCAACTCAGCTCATTTACAAGTTACATTTACCAATAAACAATACATCTATCAGCTACAAATATTACATGAAACAATTAAACTTTATTTCCCAAAACAATGAAATCCTTCATTGGTTGACCTTTCTAAGTAAACATTGCTCTAGAAATGATTTCTAGTTTTAACCAAGTGAAGCTTGGTAAACACTGCAAACTCTGCAAAATCCTTTGGAGACCGAGTGGACTCGGTAAGAACTAATTTTCCTTTGTTGACCTTGTGAGCTCGGTAGAAACTAACTTTCCTTTGTTAACCTTGGGAGCTCATTTACCACTAACTTCGGTAACAAAATCCTTTGATGCCCAAGTGAGCTTGGTAGAAACTATCTCCATAGTGTAACTTCTTGAAACACTTGGTAGACTCTGTAATTTACTTTGCTAACCTTTTGAACTTGATAGACTCTATCTGATAACTGATATGACATTTTTGTAACATCAAAGACAACACACAATTGAACAATTGTATCCAACAGTGGGCATCAAATCACTCCTAATATCCTATTTGCAAATACCATTTTTAGATCTCACATTCCACTTTTTTCCAAATCTTCCAAATGATAGGTTGATCCCCTAGAGTAATATCCTCTACTTCTAAAGAAAATTCCTTTCCCATGTTATCCAACATGTTTGCTTGAGATTATTTAGTTTCTCATTCTTACTTTAATAATCTTCACCATTTTTCGAGTCTCATCTTGCACAAGGAAAATTATATCTACCTTAAGGTGTACTATGTTATCTCCTTGAAAGTTTATCTTCCTCCTTGAATGCACATTGATACACCCATTTATATATCTCGATAAATTTTCCATATTGTCTTCTATCTGTCATGCCAACTTTTTAATTTTTAATTCTTCCTTCCCTTGGTTCTTTTGTTGTTTTGCTTTCATGCTCTTTTCGCAGACATTGTTTGTTGCTCCCCCTTGCTGGTGTTTTCCCTTTGTACTATTTCTAGTCCCTTGGACTCTTGTTGGTCTCCTATTGGACATTATCAAATTTATCTTATCTTATCTTATCTTGCCTATCTCCTTTGTGTACACTTGTAGGTTCCCCTCCTATGTTTTGGTTTTGTCCTTACATATACCTCACATATTAGTTTCTTTCACAATCCCACCGCTAGGATCCATGTCACTTCAATGTTTTGATTGCAAACTTCATTGTTTTCTAGTCTTCAATTGACTTATCATTGTAATAACTCTCCATCCTTAACATTCAATTTGAATTTCCACTATACTTAGGAATATAAAATTATGGTTTGTTCCTATCTTTTTCTATTTCCTTGAAAATATTATCTCTACATTATTTTGCATTCATCTTTCTCACTAATTTTGGGTGTTACTTCTTCATTACAATAATCACCAATTGATGTCCACCATTTCAACTATTGTATGTCATTTTGATCACCTCAAGCCTCATCATGATGCATCTCAATGTCTCCAAAAGTACAAGGTTTGCTCCTATTGGTGCCAAACATCTAGGACCATCCTTTGTGTGTAATCTTCCTATCATATGTTGGGGTTTTTTTTTTTTCCTTTGCCTTCCATATTTGTTTTTGAATGATCTTGCCATTAAAATACACACCCCTCAATTTTTTGATTTCAAGTTCTATTATTTTTGGATCTTCAATTGACTTAATATCAAAATAATTGTCCATCCTCAACATCAAATTAAATTGTGGTTTGTTAAAAATTAAATTCTCCTATGTCATTTTTGTGACATTGACCCTATTTTTGATGACTCTCAACATATAGGTAAATTATGAGTTTGTATCGCTTGGTGGCCCATTTTCAAACATCATCCTACATGTGTCATTCTCAGGTAAGTTTCTTAAATTACAAGACTATTACTTCTCTTCTTTACCAATAAATTTTCCTTGAGCATTGTCACTATACTCTCCCAAGATTTGTATATCTTTGGCTCTAGGCTTCCTATCAATTTGGGCATGACACAACCACCAAGATGGATGACCTTAAAAAAAATTATTTTCATTCACTCACCTTAGGTCTTTTATGACTCATAATCAAAATACATCTCGAACCCTAATGTTGATTGCATAATTAATTTAATACTTTATATATCATGCATTTATTGAATCATTCATTTTAAGCTTCTCGTATATTGATTTTCTAAGGCCTTTTTGTATAGTAAATTACAAGTATATTTAGGCATCATATTACACGTAATCTCATATTTGTAAATACCATTTTAAATAAGTCTCACATTCCACTTGTACTGGAAAAACTTCTTGGTTCACTCTATTTTATTTTTTCCTATGTCTTTCAAACAAAGGGTTGATCCCATGGAGTTATGCAATATTCCTCTAAAGAATACTATTCCCTTCTTCCTTCTAGAATGTTTGCATGAGAGGTTCTTTTCTTCACTTGCTTACTATAATAACCTTCACCATTTTTGGAGTCTCATCTTGTCTATCACAATGTATCTCTATCTTGGGATATTATTTGTTGTCTCCTTGAAACTTTATTTTCTCCCTTCAATGCTAATAGATAAGTCCATCCATGTACCTTGATACTTTCTCTTTATTTTCTTTTATGTCCCATGCCAAAAATTTAATTTTAAAGCCTCCTTTATCTACATGTATACACACTACTAATTTATTTCTTTCTATATTGTTTATGAATTGAACTGTCCATTATAAAAATCTTATATATAGAGTTTCATTATTTGTCTATATGATGAAGAAACAAACCATAACCAAAATGAATCCAACAAGGAAAAAGGGGAATATTAATATTAGTAAAATATGCTACTACATTCAATACATGTAAATAGACCAAATACTTGCCCTATGGGCTTACAATGGTCAAATCCTAGAGAAAAATCCTCCTCACAGTACCTTCTCTCAAACTCCACCAAGAACTTCCTTTACAAGCCAGAAATGTTCTTAAATAAACCCCAATTAGGTATAGGGTTAGGAATATATTCTAGAATATTCCATTTGGAATCCACTGCCAAAACAGAAGGTTCTAGAAATCACGTTAGAAGCCGGTGTAAAATTAGAAGAATCCAGAAATGGTAGTCCAACTTTTGGGAGGCATAACTTTTGATCTGAGACTCCGATTGATGAACCATTTACATTTCTGGAAAGCTCTCAAAGAACTCTATAACCCTATGGACCAGATCTACTTGTTCCCCATTTTTTGGGCCCATACAAGGTCATTTAATGCCTAAAATCTAACTTAAAAGCACTCTTAGGAGGTCTCTAAGCAACTTAAAACTGTAATAACTTTTAAATTGTAAAGCCTTTTGACCTTTTTTTTTTTTGGAGTGTTTTAAATTAAAAATATAATAATTTCTTTAACTTACACCCTGTAACTCATCATAATTATGACTCAATTAAAAAATAACCCATTTTCTACATTAACACATATCCCAAGGTGCTCAAAAACTCTGACCCAAAAAACCAATAGTGGAACTCTGAGAGTTGGAATCTTTATTTGACCCAAATGGGTATCTAGAAATGAAAATATTTTAAACAAAAAATAAAACTACGCATATTTTTGGGTGATACAAGATTGCCCTTACACCACTGGATGCTCCTGCATCAAACACCCAAGGTAGATTGAAAAGTGACCCTGTCACTTTATAGTTGGTAGAGGAAAACCCAAATGGGAAACCTCCATTGCGAATATTCAAGTTGAGTCTTCTACTGGTCATCCTTTCCACTTCACCAGGTATTCTTCATACTGCTTGTTTTTGGTACTCTGGCCAACATGACTATCCAGAATGTCTTCAATCTCTTCCTTCACTGAAGTAGGAATTGGACATGGCTCCAGCATCAACCCCTCATCTGCACAATCATCATGATATTCTATTAAGTTTGAAATATTGAAGATAGGAGAAATGTGAATCCCATATGGAAACTACACTTCATATGCATTTCCTGAGTCATGTTTCTTCAAAATTTTGCAGGGACCAAATCTCTTCATCTTTAGCTTGTTGTAGGTACCCATTGGAAAGCATTCCTTCCTCAAGTATACCATAACTAGATCCCCTACTTGGAACTCTTTATGTTTCCTCTTTTGATCTACCCTACCCTTATACTATTGGTTCATCTTGGTAATATGTGCATGTACCTCCTCATTTAGATTCTTGACATGTTCAGCAAATTCTTCTACCTCAGCACTTGTCCTCTCCCCTTGCTCCATCTTTCTCAACTCTAGTGCAGTCCTTGGACTATTCCCATACACAATTTGGAATGGTGATCTACCAGTACTCCTGTTTACATAATTATTGTAAGCAAATTCTCCTTGTGGTAGAATTAAATCCCATCCCTTGGGCTTATCTCCCACTAAACACCTCAGCAAATTGCCCAGACTTCTATTCACCACTTATGTTTGTCCATCAGTCTATGGATGATGCGTAGAATTGAACTTCAATTTTGTCCTCTACTTCTTCCACAAAGTCCTATAGAAATATCCCACAAATTTAGTATCTCTATCAGAAACAATACTCTTTGGGAGACCATGTAGTCTCACCACTTCTCTAAAAAATAAATCTACAATATGTACTGCATCATGAGTCTTGTGGCCATGAATGAAATGCGCCATCTTAGAGAACCTATCAACCACTACAAATAGTTGGTCATTACCCCTTTGTGTCCTCAAAAATCTAGGAACAAAATCCATACTTATGTCCTCCCAAGGCTTCAATGGAACATGCAATGGCTAATAAAGTCTAGTATTGTGACTAAATCGTTTGGTTGCTTGACATACTTGACAACTTTGCAGAAACTTCTTCACATCTTGTGACAATTAAGGCCAAAAATAATGTTCTCTAATAATTGCAATAGTCCTAACCAAAGTGTCCTACCATTCCTCCACTATGCTTCTCCTTGATCAAGTTCTCCCTCATGGAACTCCTTGGAATACATAATGGACTACCTTTGAACAACATACCATCCTAAATCAAATAATATAGCCATCTAGTCCTATCTAGAGTAAAAGGTTCTTTACAAGCCTTCCATGCTTTAGAAAAATTAGGATCATCAGGGTATAGATTCTTGAATTCATCAAACCCAACCACTTCAACCTGCATTACTATCAGCAAAAATTGTTTCCTACTCAATGCATCTACTACCCTATTAGACCTTCCACTTCTATGTTTCAACACAAATGTATAGCTTTGCATGAACTCTACCCATTTCAAATGTCTCTAATTCAATTTACCTTGGCTATTTAGGTACTGCAATTCTTGATGATCAATATACAAGACAAATTCTTTTGGCATAAATAATGCCTCCATTTCTTTAAGGCTTGAACTAATGCATAGAACTCTTGATCATAAACAAAATACTTCTTTTTTGCATCATTTAGTTTTTCACTAAAATAAGCAATATTCTTACCTTCTTGGCTCAATATAGCCCCAATAGCACTACCACTAACATTGCAATCCACCTATAAGACTTTATTGAAATTGGAAAGTGCCAACACATGTTGCTCTATCACCTTCTTCTTCAACAATTCAAAACTCCTTGCAGCTCTTGTAGTCCACTTGAACTCTCTTCTATACCCCTCATTGTTTTAGTCAGGGGTGCACATATGCCACTAAAATTTCTAATGAACCTCTTGTAAAAACTAACCAGACCATGGAATGACCTCACCTCATTAGCAAACCTTGGAGTAGGCCATTCCAGAGTGGCCTTTACCTTCTCTAGATTTATTTTGAGACCCTCAGATGATACAACAAACCCCAAATAGACCAACTCCTTTTTGACAAAGCTACACTTCTTCAAATTAATCAACAATTTCTCTTCCCTCAACCTTTCAAGGACACTAAAAATTTGAAATATATGTTCATCCAAAGACTTTTTGAAAATTAAAATATCATCTAGATAGACAATAACAAATTTTCCCAAGAATTTCTTTAGTACCTCATTCATAAGCTACATGAAGGTGCTTGGCATGCTAATCAGTCCAAAGGGCATGACTAACCACTCATATAGACACTCCTTGGTCTTGAATGTAGTCTTCCACTCATCTCCCTCTCATATCCATATCTGGTGATAGCCACTCTTGAGATCTATCTTTGTGAAGTGCTGAGCTCCACTCAAACAGTCCATAAGATCATCCATTCTTGGCAAAGGGAACCGATACTTGATGGTTATTCTATTTATAGCCTGAGAGTCTGTACACATTCTCCACTCTCCATCCTTCTTTGGTGCTAGCACTGTAGGTACTACACATGGACTCGGGCTCTCCCAAATCAAACCTTTCCTCAATAGCTCTTGAACTTGTTTGTTTATCTCCTTAATTTCAGTAGGAGTCATCCTATGAGTAGCCTTCTTAGGAAAACTAGCTCTAGGGATTAAATCTATTTGATGACTGATTTATGTTACTGGTGGCAACCCTTTTGGAACATTATCAGAGATGACATCTCCATACTCACTTAATAGGCCTGAAACTTCAAGTGGAATTTTACTACTTCCTTCCTTATATTTTCTAGGAATCAAGCATAATGCATATGGTGATGTTTCATGCCATCCAAAAAAATTCTTCCATCAACAAGATATACCCTAGCACTACTACATACCTTTTCACCTTCCTTTATCAAGGGCTTTAGTTTGTGGCAAACTCCATCCTTTGTCAAAGAGTATGTATTTGCATGACCATCATGTACAACATGCCTATCAAACTGCCATGGCCTTCCCAACAATAAATGGTAGGCATGCATTGGAATGATGTCACAGAGAACCTCATCATGGTAACTCCCAATATTGAACTTCACTAGACATTGTTCACTAACCAGAACCTTAAGGTCGTCCTTCACCCAAGAAATCCAATAGGGTTGGGGGTGTTTCTCCCTCTTGAGCTTTAGCTTTGAATCCATCTCTTCTAACACCAAGTTGTTAGTGCTTCCACCATCAACAATCACATCACAACATTTATACTCACACTTGCACTTGGTACGAAACAAACTCCTCCTTTATCTAGATTCAATTTCACCACTTAGTAAGACCCTTTCATTTACTAGAACCTCTCCTCTTTCTAATCCTCTGAATGTAATGACTGTGCATCCTTACCCACATGAGCAACCCTTTCTTGTCCATCAGCTCTCCTATCTGTCCTTCCTTGGTGTTGAGGGCATTCAAAGGCATGATGACCTTCTTTATTGCAATGAAAATAGGTACCATGGAAGCCTCCTCTTCTGGAACCTTGTCACATCCTCTACCTCTTCCTCTTTGATCTCTAAAGTTTTGATCACAAGAGCGGTTGAAACCCTCATTCCTTAAGTTTCAGCTAGTTCCCACATTTTCACTTTTCCTCTGGTTCTCATTTTGGCCTCAAAATGACCTACCACCACCCCTTCCTCCTTGACCACACCCTCTTTTCCGTCCATCAAATCTTTTGTTTAGCTTCTCCTCAATTGGTAGGGCAAACTGGTATGCCTCTTCAATGCTGGTCATTCTAACCAAACTTAACTCCTCCTGAATGCTAGATCTTAACCCACTAAGGTAATGGGCAAAGAACTCCTTGTTTGCTTCTACATGCCCTGCCCTAATAAGAACTCGGTAAAATTCTTTTGTATATTCTTGGACATATTTTTCTGCTTGCTTTAACCCTTGCATTTTCTTGAACAAATCAAGCTCATAATCAACATGAATGAATTGCTTCTTTAGTTTGTCCACCATGTGATCTCATCTTGTGATTTTATTATTTCCTATTCTATTTCTTTCCAGTTGAACCTATTGCCAGCAAATTTTGGCATGGCCTTTCATTTTGGCCTTCGCAAACTTAACCCTATCTAGGTCCCTAATATCCTCATGCTCAAAATATTCCTCTAGTTCATTGATCTAGTCAATCAACTCATCCAGATTTAAACTTCCCAAAAACATACCCACATCAATTTTAGGTCTTTTCCCAAGCTTAGCAATGGCCCAAAAAAGCCTCTCCTCTGCCTAGTTTAGGACTTCTCCATCTCCTTCCCCTTCTAGCCCAATAATATCTTCTTCTTCATTTTCTTTCTCACTTTCATCGCTTGTGGCAACATTCATCCTTCTACAAATCTCCTCCTACAATGCTTGGACTTGTCTCTAGAGGGCTCTGACCTTAGGAGTAATAACTTCAGCCCTTCCACCACAATCCCTTCATGGAGGCATCTTCTTGTCTCAAACCCACAACCACACAGTCCTGGTGTAAACTGCCTCATAGTTAGTGCTCTGTCTACACACTCAGGAAAACCTGCTCTAATACCACTTGATGATAACACAAACCACAACCAAAATGAATCCAATAGAGGAAAATGGGAATATTATTATCAGTAAAATATGCTACTACATTTAGTACATGTAAATAGACCAAATACTTGCCCTATGGGCTTACACTAGTTGGATCTTGGAGAAAAATCCTCCTCACAGTACCTTCTCTTAAACTCCACCAAGAATTGCCTTTATAATGCTAGAAATGTTCTTAAATAAACCCCAATTAGGTTTAGGGTTAGGAATACATACTAGAATATGCCATTTGGAATCCACTACTAAAATAGAAAGTTTTAGAAATCACGTTAGAAGCCAGTGTAAAATTAGAAGAATCTAGAAATGGAAGTCCAACTTTCAGGAGGCATAACTTTTGATCTAAGATTCCAATTGATGAACCGTTTACATTTTTGGAAAGCTCTCAAAGTGCTTTATAGCCTTGTGGACCAATTTTTCTTATCCCCCATTTTTAGGCCTATACGAGGTCATTTAATGCTTAAAATCTAACTCGAAAGCACTCTTAGGAGGTCTTCAAGCAACTTAAAACTATAATAACTTTCAAACTATAAAGCCTTTTGACCTGATTCTTTTTTCAAGTGTTTTAAATTAAAAATATAATAATCCCTCCAACTTACACCCTATAACTCATCATAATTATGGCTCAATTACAAAATAACCCATTTTTTGCATTGACATGTATCCCAAGGTGCTCAAAAACTCTAACTGAAAAAACCAATAGTGGAACTATGAGAGTTGGAATCTTTATTTGACCCAAATGGGTATCCAAAAATGAAAAGATTTTAAACAGAAACTAACACTAAGCATATTTTTGGTTGATACATGATTGCCCTTACACCACTAGATGCTCCTGCATCATTATACTAAATGAAAGGTATATGTAGTTGTCACATTACACCTAATGTGATGGTTGTAAATATTGTTTTGAAATTTCACATTCCACATTGTTTTGAATACACTTCTTCACTGAGTCCATTCTAGTCCCTCCTCTACAATTTCCAAATAACAACCTCTCTCCTTGGAAAAAAATCATCTTCTACTAGCGAACACTCCTCATGCCTTCTAGTTTGTTCATGTGAGATGTGCTTAATTTCTCTTCCTTAATCTAATAGCCTTTGCAATTGATGGAGACTCCTCTTGCACATGAGGATCTATATCTACCTTGATATGTACTTTTTTATCTCCTTCAAAATTTATCTTCCTCCTTTAATGCATATTGACATTCCCATTCATATATATTGACACTTTCTACTTATTATTTTTCTCATGACATGCCAAGTGTTTAATTGTCTTCTTCCTTTTCTTCAACTTTTCGAGCTTTTGTAACAAATTTATTACTTAATTTGTAAGCATGCATTTTCCATTCACATTTTGTCATTTCCTTTTACTTTCATATTAGTTTTTGAATGATCTCACAATTAAGATCCATTTTCTTTTACATTTTTGGATCGCAAACTTGATGTTTTGGGGTCTTCAATTGACTAATAGTCAAACTAATTCTCCATCCTCAACATCGGATTCAAATTTCCACTATACTTATGAAGATCAAAGTGTAGCTTATTCCTATGTTTTACTATTACCTTAGATTTCTTCTTTTAAAAAAAAAAATTCCTAAATGTTCCAAGTTTATTTTAAGGGCCACTTGTTCTTTACAATCATCCCTAATAACTCAACGATGTGCATCACATGAATGTTAAGCCAGATCAACATAGTCTCCTATACTTAGATGGCAATAAGTCCATTGTTGTACTGTATAATATTTTATTTATCATATATAATCGAAAGAAAATTGAAAATCAATATTTACAACAATTGATTGAAACTCAATAGAAAATTAATGTTCACCAATTCAATTGAAAATAAATGTTTTTGAAACTCAACCAAGAAAAGAAGTCTTAAAAATCAATAGATATGCTATTTGAAATCATATTTCTCAAAATCAATTAAAATAAATGGGAAACTCACAATGGAACCAAACTATATTGAAGTTAAAATTTTACCAAATTCAATTAAATCTTGAAGTCAATAACCCACATAGAAACAAAAACGAAAATCAACATTCACAAAACTCTAATTAAAATAAATGGAAGATCAAACCTTGCATCAACACAAAATAGAGTAAATGAATATTAAATCTTGTATCAAACTCCATTGTGAGTCAAAAAATTGGTAAAGTCAAATAAATCGCAAGGGACACATAAATTCATGACAACTCTAAGACTTAATCTTTTAGTTACTTTTTATAGAGATTATTCAAATGCAAAAGAATGGCAAAAGGGCTTGCTCTCCTCCCAACCTTAATGGCATCATGAAGCCTCGTGGACTCTAGCCATACCCCCAAGCAAAGAAATGGAATAACGATATATTTATGGTCAATACTTAAATAATTCACCTCTACTCCCTTTTGAATAATTGATACAAACAACTCCACTCTTATTTAGTGGAATCTTTCCTTTCATTCTTCTTCATCTCATCGAATATTCACCACCATAGTTCAACCTCCTTTAGAAAAATATTTTCTCCATTTTCAATTTATCTATGACCATGTCGAAATAATTAATTTTAGGTAGATTCAACATTTTCATTTTATCCATATTCAACATTTCACACTTTATAATCTCATTTACCTTTCACTATACCACTAAAGTAGAAATCAACATTATCTTCATTACAATCAATTTCTACCTCTTTCCTCTTCTCTTCTTTTTTTCTCCTTCCAACACGTTTACTCCATCATGTATATGTAAAAGAACTTCCTCAATACCATTATAAAACCCCCAAAAAGTTAAAAATGGCCAAATTTTTTAGTGCTCTGAAAATCTAAATTTACACTAGTTGAATTGTTGAATTTATTTGCATCCTGTAAAAGGATCTTAGGCATGATTGCACTTTCATCCTTCTTATCTTGCTTCAATTCATCAATTGTTACAAGCCTTGGAACAATTTAAAACCATTACTTGTCCTTTTCGAACACTGCCATAAATGTTTGTCCAAAAACAAATAAAAAATTCAATTTCTCTTTATGTTCTTTCTTGCTCTTCAACAAACATTAAGTCTTGTAATTTAATTCTTTCTATATCATGTATGGATTAAATTATCCATCATGGACATCTCTTCGATTTTATTTTTCATGGTTCTCACTGGTGTAGATGAAATGTATATGTAGGCATCATATTACACCTTAACTCATATTTGTAAATATTATTTTGAGAATTCACGTTCCAATTTGTTGAGAATAAATTTCCCTTTTGTCTCCTGCTTGAATGCACATTGATACGCCCATTCGTATATCCTGATAATTTCTCCATATTGTCTTCTGCGTGCCATGACAAGTTTTTAAGTTTTAATACTCCTTTGTGTACACTTGCAGGTTTATCTCTTATGTTTTGGTTTTGCCCTTACATATACATTTCATATTAGTTTCTTTGACAATCCCACCATTAAGATCCACGTCCCTTCAATTTTTTGATTGCAAACTTCATTGTTTTCTCTGCAGAGCAGTGGTTTGACACAGAGGTGGACTGACGAAGATGTGATTCAAACAGTGCTTTGTCTGTTGTTGCTTCCCTTGCCGCTATATGCTGCAAGAGTCTTGTTGTCGTGCGTTCTTGCAGAAAACCATGTATCGTGGTGACTCAAACAAACAGACAAATGTTTTTCCCTTTTATCCCTAGCCATTGTTGATTTGTTGTCGCTGCCATTGTTGCTATCTGTATATTGCAGAATGTTGCTCACATCACAATTCTAGATGTTTTCTTACATATCTTCTTTTCTCTGTCCATCCTGAGCAAATACTAGGTATCACTCCTTCAGAATTGTTGGTCTGGGATTCGCTCGACAATTGTTTGACAAAATGGAGAGTGGTGTGGGTTGAGGTGGGTTGGGGTAACAGTCCACAATAGTTGCCGCGTCACTCACAATCACATTCATATATATTGAGATTTTCTAGTTATTGTCTTTTGCATGCCATGGCAAGTGTTTAATTGTCATTTTCCTTTGCTTCAAGTGTTGCAACTTTTGTAATAAATGTGTGAGGTAATTTGCAGGGCTGCATTTTTTATTCACACTTTTTGTTGGAATATTAAATGCAAAAGGCCGTTTGCTTCTGGAGGCAAACACCCACCTACCATCCTTGACGACCTGCACAACAGTCATAAACATGAATGTGGTAGGTGAGTTTTCAAATTTGGAAAAGAGGGGGAAAATATTTTGCCAAAGACAAAAAGGAATGTTCAGCTCAATTTGACCAGACAGAGAAGTTGAAGTTCAGCAGAGCAGAGAAGATTAGAAGTTGGAGAGAGAAGAGAAGTGATTAGCAGATCAGTCATCAGAGTGTAGAGACAGAAGGGAGTTCATTTCATGCTTGCAGATGCACGTGTTTCTTCTCTGGTCATTCTGTAAGTTTATTGTTTGTTGAGTTCAACCTATGAAGCAATGATTGCTCCAGGCACTATTGTATGCAGCCATTAGAGCTGCAAGTTTAAAATTTAATATTTTTTGAAGTTTGAAGTTTTAAAGTTTTAGGGTTTTCTGGTTGTAGCCGAATGCTCCCAGATTTTGTAATAGTTTCAATCAAAGTTGAATACCAAGCAAGCAGGCACACTTGAATCCATTGCTCCTTATTCATTGCATTTGTGAAGTTTATTGTTGAATATTTTAAGCCTTGGGTTCTCTGGTTTTAATGGTGGTAACATTCACATTGGAAGTTTGTCACTCAGTTTGCTCTTTATTTGAGCTTTTAACTTTATAGTGGCTACTGAGTTCACTCGGTATCATCTTCTACCGAGCTCTACTCTACAGTGGCTACCGAGTTCACTCGGTGCCTTCTTCTACTGAGCTCCACCCTCCTTTAGCTATCGAGTTCATTCGGCATCCACACTACCGAGCTCACTCGGCATCCTTTGGTGCTGAGTTGTTCTTCATTTGTCGAGCTCACTCGGCACTCTCCTACCTCTCGGTTTCTTAAGGTGCTGAGCGAAATTTTTAGTGTTGGTAAATTGTGTTTAGGTTTGTGATTTATTTTTCACACTTTTAACCATCCTTTCCTATGTTTTAGTTTTGTGAGTGCCTTTACCTATCATGTTAGTTTTTGAATGATCCCACAATTAAGATCCACATCCCTTAAATTTTTGGATTCCAAACTTGATTGTTTTGAGTTTTCTAATTGACTTACAGTCTAACCAATTCTCTATCCTCAACATTGGATTCAATTTCCACTATACTTGGGAAGATCAAAATGTGGTTTGTTCTTATGTTTTACTATTGCCTTGAAATTCTTATATTTTCTTTATTTTTCCTAAATCTTCCAAGTTTATTTTCACTATTTTGTTTTATAATATAATATTTATCATATCATTGAAAAAAACATCAAATCAAAATTTACAATAATTAATTGAAACTCAATAGAAAGTCAATGTTCACCAACTCAATAGAAAGTCAATGTTCACCAACTCAAATGAAAATAAATATTTTCAAAACTCAAACAAAGAAGTCTTTAAAAATCAATAGAAATGTTATTTGAAATAAAAATTTCCCAAAATCAATTGAAATAGATGGAAAAATGAAGGTCGGCCCAACCTTTATTGTAGTTGAAAATTTACCAAACCCAATGACTAGATCTCAAAGTCCACAACCTACATAGAAACTCAAATGAAAATCAAAGTTCACATAACTCTAATGAAAATAACTAGAAAATCAAATCTTGCATCAACACAAAAGAGAGTAAATGAAAATAAAATCTTGTATCAAACTCCATTGTAAGTTTAAAAAATGTCAAACTCAAGTAAATCACAAGGGCCACATAAAAACATGATTGCTCCAAGATTCAATATTTGAGATACTTTTTATAGAGATTTTCCAACAAGAAAGAATGACAAAAGTGTTTGCTCTCCTCACAACCTTAATGAAATCATGACGCCTCATGGACTCTACCCATACCCCCTGAGCAAAGAAATAGACTAACCACATATTTATGGTTTTATAAAGAAATAAAAATTAGCAAAGAGAAAATTTAAGTTGATAGTATTTTTGTTTGTTGGAAATCACCCATTCTTCTACACTCTTGCATCAAAAGCTCCTAGAACAAAAATATTTGTGACTTAGCTCACAAAATGGATGTTAGTCATTTAATCAACTTTCCAATTCAAAATCAACTTCCAACAAACTACAATGCTCCCTTTGGTGTGAACAACTCTGGTCTTCTTTTATAGAATCCTCCCTTCAATCCTTCTTCCTCTCATGGAATATTCTCCACAATTGTTCAACCTCCTCTAAAAAAAAAAATTTTCAATATCTAATTTATCTTTGAACACGTTGAATTTATTAATTTTAAGTAGATTCAACATTTCCATTTTATCTATATGCAATGTTTCACACTTTATAATCTTATTTTCTCTGAAGTATACCAACAAAATATAAATCAACAATATCTTCATTACAATAAATTTTTGCATCTTTCCCCTCATCTTATTTTTTCTTATTATAATTCTTTTAGTCCATCATGTGTATGCAAAAGAACTTCCTCAGAGCCATTTCTAACAAATGTGTTTAGTTATCTACAAACTACATGTACTTTTTCATCATCTTTTTGTGCATCTTATTGTATGTTTTGGTTTTGCATGTTTCTTTGCTTTTCATATTTGTTTCTTAATGATTTGATCATGTAAATGTGTATATTTATCTACAAACTACATTCATTTTTTCATTATCTTTTTTTCCATCCTATCGTATATTTTGGTTTTGCATTTTGGTTTCACATGTTTCTTTGCTTTTGATATTTGTTTCTTAATGATTTGATCATTAAGATACATGCCCCTTCAATTTGGTGATTGCAAACTATATTGCTTTTGGATCTTCAATTGACTTACAGTCAAAATAATTATCCATCCTCAACATTAGATTCATTTTTCTACTATACTTATGAAGTTCAATTTGTGGTTTATACCTAGCTTTTGGAGTTGCCTTGTAAATTTTCTCCTTTCTTTATTCTTGCTTTAATATTCCAAATTGACTTGGAGTGTCAATTCTTTGTCACAATAATCATAGGATGCCCACTATTTCTCCTACTATCCTTTGTGTCAGTTTTTTCACATTGAATCCATATTTGATGACTCTTGACATATACATAACTATTGGGTTGGTACCTCTTGGTTGCCCATGTTCAAACATCATCCTCTATGTGTCATTCTAATACAAGTTTCTACAGTTACAAGATTATTACCTCTTTTTTACCTATATTTTTGTCTTAATCATTATACCATAGTTTTCCAAGATTTTTATATCTGTATGCCTACGCTTCCTACCAATTTGGACATGATACAAGCAACAAGATGGATGACCTTAAATTTGTGTATTGTCCCCTTTCTCTCATATTAAGTCTCCAGTTGACTCATAGTCTAAATACATCTCCAACTCCAATATTGATTGCATAATTTATTTAATTCTATATATATTATATATGTATTGATTCAATCTATTATGAGCTTCTTGTAAGTCGAGTTTACAAGATTTTTGTTATACTAAATGACAAGTATATTTAGGCATCATATCACACTTGATATCATATTTGTAGATATCATTTTAAAATAAATCTCACATTCCTCTTGTACTGACTAAACTTCTAGGTTGACTCCATTCTTCTTTCTCTTTGATATCTTTTAGATAAGAGGTTGCTCACATGGATTTATATCATACTCCTCTAAAGAATACTATTTTTCTCTTCCTTCTAGTATACTTGCATGAGAGGTTCATCCCTTCACTTCCTTATTGTAATAAACTTCCCCAATTTATTCTATCCTTCTAACTTTTTCTTCTTCGTTCAATGTCATTCATGTATCTTGACACTTTCTCCCTATTACATATTGTATTCCATGCCAAATGTTTAATTTTCAAATGTCCTTTGTGTACATTTCCATGCTCTTCCTTCTTGTCTTCTTGTTTTGCAACTTTTGTAACAAACATAATAGGTTATTTGTACACATACATTTTTTATTCATGCTTTTTACCATCTTCTCATATGCTTTGGTGTTTTCCTTTCTGATACCTTTCACATTAGTTTTTGAATGATCGCAACATGAAAGATCTTTGTCCATTAAATTTTCAAATTGAAAACTTCATTTTTTGTGTGTGTTCAATTCACTTATAATCATGGGTTGATCCTAATTATTACAAATTTTAAATCCACTAAGTCAATTCTTTTTATAGCATGTATGACTTGAATTATCCATTTTGAACAACTTGTATATTGAGTTTCATTGTCTTTCTCTATAGTAAATGACATGTATATTTATGCTTCAAGTCACACCTAATCTTATATTTGTAAATATCATTTTGAAATCTCACTTTCCACATTGTTTTGAATAAAATTTCTTGGTTAAGCACATTCTAGTTCCTCTATGTTTTAAAAATAATGGGTTCTTCACTTGGACTAAAGTCCTATTTGACTAAGGACCACTCCTTATGCCTCCTAGTTTTTTTGTGTGAGATGTGTTGTGCTCAATTTCTCTTCCTTAATCTAATAGCCTGCACCATTGATGGAGACTCATCTTGCACATGAGAATCTATATCTATCTTAATATGTACTTTTTTATCTCCTTCAAATGTTCTCTTCCTCCTTCAATGAATATTGACATGCCCATTCATATATCTTAACACTTTCTCCTTATTGTCTTCAATATGCCATGCCAAGTGTTTAGTTGTCTTCTTCCTTTGCGACAAGTTTTGCAAATAGTTGTAACAAATGTGCTATTTGAAATAAAAATTTCTCAAAATCAATTGAAATAAATGGAAAAATCAAGGTAGAACCAAACTTATTTGAAGTTGAAAATGTTAACAAACTCAATGAAATATCAAAGTCCACAACCTATATAGAAACTCAAACTAAAAATCAAAGTTCGCAGAACTTTGATGGAAATAAATGGAAGACTGAACCTTGCATCAACACAAAAGAGAGTATATGGAAATAAAATCTTTTATCAAAATCCATTGTGAATCATAAAATCACCAAATTCAAATAAATCACAATGGCCACATTAATTCATGACTGCTCCAAAGCTCAATCTTTGAGATACTTTTTATAGAGATTTTACAATGCAAAAGAATGACAAAAGTTCTTGGTCTCCTCCCAACCTAAATAACTTCATGAAGCCTCACGGACTCTAGCCATACCCCTAGGCAAATAAATGGACTAACCATATATTTATGGTTTAAGAAAAAAAATTGCAAAGAGAAATTTTGAATTAATAGTTTGTTGTTTGATGCAAATCACCCATTCTTATATATGCTCTTGCATTGATTGCACCAAGAACAAAAAGATTTGTGACTCCGCTCTTCTTTTGTGGAATTTTTCCTTCAATCCTTATTTCTCTTATGGAATATTCACCACCATTGTCCAACCTCCTCTACAAAACCCTTTTTAAATTTCCAATTTATCTATGAACACATTAAATTTATTAATTTTAGGTAGATTCAACATTTCTATATTATCCATACTCAACATTTCACCATGATACCAAGTCTAGTCTATTTCTGACCAATCCTAAAGTCCAATTCCATTAGGCAAATTCTTATTCAGCTACTCACTACTTGACTTAATTGTCAGATGCAGAAAACACTAATCTGCATTCATCATGCTTATTATTTAATTCTTATAGTATTTACTCATATTAGTCACATTAAACCTATTGATTAATATTTAATTTAATTATTAAGTATTTATACTTTAATTAAATTAAATTATATCCTAAGGCTAATGTACTATGGAATTAAATTTATTTAATTTAATAAATGTGCCTATTTTAATTAATTAAACAAAATTATTTAACTAAATAAAGAACTTACTTCTAATTAATTAAACAAAGTTATTTAATTAAATGAGAAGTCATTCCTAATTAATTAAATGAAGTTATTTAATTAAATAAGAAAAGTGTCTCTAATTAATTAAATAGAATTATTTAATTAAATGAAAAAGGTAATTATGAGAGGATATCTCATTTTATTAAATTAAATATCTCACCAAAATCTCTCTTCAGTTCAAAAAAGGAAATTCTCAGTTCATTGTTGATCAAAAAGGAATTAAATTAGTTAACTCCTTATTCTACTCAAAAGAAATCAGTTAACTCCTTATTCTACTCAAAAGAAATCAGTTAACTCCTTATTCTACTCAAATTAAATCAGTTAACTCCCTCTAATTTGGGAATCTTCCTTTATGACTAAACTTCACCTTTAATCCTGACCATTGATTGAAATCAATCTCAACCGTTGATGGATTCCAGGAAAGTCTATTTAAGAGACCCTCATCTCTTCATTTTAGGGAGGTTGAATGAGAATTTGCATCGAATTGCTGCTGGATTGTGCATTCATTTGAGCTCATTATTTTCATAAGATATTCATTTTCTAGTTTAATCTCATTTAGCATAATATGCATACATTTTAGCATAGCTTTCTTTTACATGTTCTTAGATTAAACGTGCATACTCCATTCTAGATTAATCTGCATTCTCATATAGATTAGTTGCATTTTCTTTCAAATCCTTCATTCGTAGAGGGTCTGGTTGCTTAACACCTCAAATCTGAGGATATCTAACAAGCAAAATCCCTTTAGATAGAAGGCAATAGGTCGCCTTGTTGGCTGATTTTCAGATGAACAATCCAATGTTCATTCTGGGATGAATCCGCAAATAAGGACCGTGTTGAAGTGTTTGTGTTAGCATAGGCCACATATTCACGCATACATTTCTAGTGCCCACTGTGGGGCCCGAAAAATCAATTTTTTTGGCCTCTTTCTGCATTTTTCTAAATCATTTTTGTGTTCTCTATCCATACAGATTTGGGAATCTTCGCGCAAGACTGTTTATTTTCACGCGAGGATCCAGAATCTTCGCGTGAAGATTCTCTCTGGGTTGTGTGAGAAAGTGCCTGAGCATGCAAAATTTAGTGCAGAACCTATTTCTTTGCGTAGGCCGTAAAAAATTCGCGCAAGCTCTGAAAAGTTTCGCGCGAGATAGAAATAACTTCGTGCAGACTGTTAGGAATTTTGCGCGAGACTCCGCTGACAGAGGCTATTTTTGCATTGATTTTTGTGTTTTCTGGTTTTTCTCCTAACTACTCATTGTTTCTGGTTTTTCTATGTTTTCTAATTTTTTGGAATAGGATGACAGCGGTTTGCGGGACAATTAGAAAAGTGTGATAAAGTTTCTAAAAATAGGTAAAACATCTACTAAGCACATTGTGATGATTACCAAGTAATTCTCTTTGACTGATAACACTTCATTTGGACCTAAAATGAACATCTCTCGTGTCAAGCTTGTGTGTGTTTCCTTCCATGTTCTCATTTTACAACACATGCATAATACTAGGTTGTGATCTTCATTGGTTTTCATCTAGCAGGCTTAGTTACTAGTGATAGATCTAATTACCTATCTTGGGTTATTGGACTCGCTAATCCGTCGGCTCCTCATTTCACCCTGTGGTTGCAAGATCAGCACCACGTTAAAGGGGAGGGGTCTACAGGAAAGAAGCGTTAAAAGCTCCACTAGGCAACCCTTTTGTGCTTTCTAGAACTCACTAGTTTTTGAGTTGTGAACTCGTTTTGTCTTGTGTGAGGGGTTAAATATTCCACATCTTTGGACTCACCTCGCATTAGTTAAAGCGTTAAGTGTACGACCTTGTGCTCTTTGACTGCTTTTGGATAGATTTGCTTTTGAGAATTAACATCTGTACACACATAGTAATTAGGCCCCATGAACACTATTCGTGGATCTTGATGGAGTGGGTTCCTAGTGAAACTCCTCTCTACGATGGATTCCTTGTAGGTGGGTGTCATGTCCCCTTTTCAAATAATTAAAAATAATAATCTTTACTAAGGCAAACAGGCCCAAAAAGGTGAATTTTTGGAAAAAGGGGATAATCTTTGAAAGCTAATGGACTAATAAATGAAAATTATTATTAAAATATGTTTTATTAACCCCTCTTTGGATTTGAGTAAGGGTTATGCCCTCTTTTAAGGGGTTTGGAGGCATTTTGGGCTCATTCCAGAACTTGATTTTGCTCATTTCTTTGTTGTTCTTTAGAGGCTGCCAAACTTATGGAGAAGGAGACCCAAGAATGGGAGTTTTCAGGTTTTTAGGAAGGCTAAGGATGGGATTTTAAAGCCATTCCATGTGCATGCTCATGCAGAGTTTTCCATTGTGTTGAACAGTGCAGATTTGTAGGTTTTCGGGTGTGTTTTTTGTAAGAGTTTGGTGTTTTCGGTTGTGTATTTCATATCAATTTGGGTTGCTATTGTATTTTAGATATTTAGCTGTTAAAATAGAGCTGAATATATGTATTTGGTCATGATTATACTTTTGTGATATATTATTAGTGTTTTTGTGGTGTTTCTGGGCTATTTTGTGTTGTTTTCGGGAGCTTGATGAGCATTGTTTTTATCCTCCATTTGGGAGCTATTGTGTAAATGTTATATAGATCTAGAAATGTCATTTTTTAGGCTGTTATGCTGCTAAAATTTCTATAAAAATTTCCACTTTCAGATTTATTAATAATATGTGAAGCTATGAAGTTTTTGGCACTATTTTCAGCATACCTGATTTGGGGTTTATTGAGAAATTGATGGATCTTTGAAATATTGGTTGTTTGATCTTAAAGATCTAATTAGACGCTTGAAATATCATATAAAATCAGAAAAGGGACATTTCAGTGGGGAGGATACTTTGAGCATCTCACAGATAGATGAATCTTCAACTTGTTGATTGAGGCATCCTTTCTTCGGAGAGGTTGATTGATGGGGACACAACCCAAGAACAGAATGGAAACAACAGAAAAGGGAAATTATATTAACTAAGAAAATAAGCTAGTACAAATAGTATAGGAAAATAAACTTCAAAACATGCCCTAAGGGCTTACAATAGCATAAATCTGGAGATAAATTCTCCTTATGGTACCTCCTCTCAAACTCCACTCCGAACTGCCTTTTACAATGGCAGAAATCTCCTTAAATAGACCCCGAAGGGTTAAGGACTAGGAGTACATTCTAGAAAGTGCTAGTAGTCATCCACCGACCAAATAGAAGGTTCTAGAAGCTACGTTAGAAGTCAGTGCAAACTCAGAAGAATCCAGAAACGGTAACCGAACTTCCAAGAGGCATAACTTTTGAATCGTAGCTCCGATTGATGAACCGTTTACATTTTTGGAAAGCTCTCGAAATGCTCTATAGCCCTATGGACAAGCTTTGCTTGTCCCCCATTTTTCGACCCTTTTCAAGGTCATTTAATGCCCCAAACCTGACTTTGAAGCATTCTGAGGGGGTCTCCAAAACTCAAAAAAATTGCAATAACTTTCAAACCATGGGGCCTATTGACCTGATTCTTTTTCTGGAATGCTCTAAATCATGATTACATTCATCTGGCCAATTCACACCTTCTAGTTTACCGAAATGATGGCCCAAATACATGCTCCTATTTTTTGAGATTTTCAAACGCACTGATAGTTGAACTATGAGAGTTGGAACCTTTATTTGACCCAAATGGGTATCCAAAAATGTAAAGACATGAAACAGAAACTAAGTTTAAGTACATTTTTTCGGTGACACGGGATTACCCTTATAGCTCTGGATGCTCCTGCATCAGACACCCAGGGTAGATTGAAAAGTGACCCTGTCACTTTATGGATGGTAGAGGAAATCCCAAATGGGAAACCTCAGCTGCTGAAATCCAAGTTGAGTCCTCGATCGGCCGTCCTTTCCATTTGACCAAATACTCTTCATACTGCCTGTTTCTGGTACTCCTACCCACACGATGATCTAGAATGTCTTCTATCTCCTCCTTCTTAGAAGCAGGAATTGGACATGGCTCTAAAACCAGCTCCTCATCTGCACCATCATCATGATATTCTGTTATATCTGCAATGTTGAAGATGGCAGAAATGTGAATACCTTTTGGTAGCTCCACCTCATATGCATTTCCTAAGTCATGTTTCTTCAGAATTTTGCAGGGGCCAAATTTCTTCATTTTTAGCTTGTTGTAAGTACCAACTAGAAATCTTTCTTTTCGTAAGTGCACCATGACTAGATCTCCTACTTGAAATTCCTTATGTCTTCTCCTTTAATCAGCCCTAGCTTTATACTCTTGATTCATCTTGGTAATGTGTGCTTGAACCTCCTCATGTAGACGCTTGATATGTTCAACAAATTCCTCAGCTTCAGCACTTGTCCTCTCCCCTTGTTCTATCTTCCTCAATTCTAGTGCAGTCCTTGGGCTATTCCCATATACAATTTGAAATGGTAATTTTCCAGTACTCCTATTTATAGAGTTATTGTAAGAAAACTCTGCTTGTGGTAGAATCAAATCCCATCCCTTGGGCTTATCCCCAACTAAACATCTCAGCAAATTGCCCAAACTTCTGTTTACCACTTCTGTTTGGCCGTCAGTTTGTGGGTGATGCGTGGAACTGAATTTCAAGTATGTTCTTAGCTTTTTCCACAATGTCCTCCAGAAATACCCCACAAATTTAGTATCTCTGTCAGAAACTATACTCCTTGGAAGACCATGTAGTCTTACCACCTCTTTGAAAAACAAGTCTGCAATATGGACAACATCATGAGTTTTGTGGCATGGAATGAAATGTGCCATTTTGGAGAACCTATCAACCACCACGAATACTGAGTCATTACCCCTTTGTGTCCTTGGCAATCCAAGAACAAAATCCATACTTATGTCCTCCCATGGCCTTGGTGGAACAGGCAGTGGCTGATATAGGCTAGTATTGTGACTAAACCACTTGGCAACTTGACAAACTTGGCAACTTTGTACGAACTTCTTCACATCCTGTGAAATTTGAGGCCAAAAATAATGTTCTCTAAGAATGGCAATGGTCTTATCTCGACCAAAATGGTTTGCCATCCCCCCACTGTGTTTCTCCTTAATCAGATTTTCCCTCATGGAACTCCTTGGAATGCACAATTGACTACCTTTGAACAACATGCCATCCGAAATCAAATAGTCTAACCACTTGGTTCTATCTACAACAACAGGTTCTTTACAAGCTTTCCATGCTTCAGCAAAATCAGGATCCTCAGGGTACAAATTCTTGAGTTCATCAAACCCAACTACTTCAACCTGCATTACTGTAAGCAGTGACTGTCTTCTACTTAGTGCATCTGCAACCCTGTTAGATTTTCCACTTCTATGCTTCAACACAAATGTATAACTCTGCAAGAATTCTACCCACTTCATATGTCTCTGATTCAATTTACCTTGGCTATTTAGGTACTGTAATGCCTGATGATCAGTATACAAAACAAATTCCTTTGGAAATAAATAGTGCCTCTATTTCTTTAAGGCCTGAACTATTGCATAGAACTCTTGATCATAAACAGAATACTTCTTCTTTGCATCATTCAATTTTTCACTAAAATATGCAATAGGCTTACCTTCTTGGCTTAATACAGCCCCAATAGCGCTACCACTAGCATCACAATCCACCTGGAATACTTTTCTAAAATCTGGAAGTGCCAACACAGGCTGTTCAGTCACCTTCTTCTTCAGCAATTCAAAACTTCTCGCAGCTGCTGCAGTCCATTTGAACTCTTTTCTATCCCCTCTTATTGTATCAGTTAGGGGTGCACATATGCCATTGAAATTCTTAATAAACTTCTTGTAAAAACTAACTAGACCATGAAATGATCTTACCTCAGTAGCAGACCTTGGAGTAGGCCATTCCAAGATGGCTTTTACCTTCTCTGGATCCATTTTGAGACCTTCAGGTGATATAACAAATCCCAAATACACTAACTCCCTTTTTGCAAAGACACACTTCTTTAGATTAATTAACAGTTTCTCTTCCCTTAGCCTTTCAAGGACACTACGAATATGCAGTAAATGTTCTTCCAAAGTCTTGCTGAAAATTAAAATATCATCCAAATAGACAATAACAAATTTTCCCAAGAACTTCTTAAGTACCTCATTCATGAGCCGCATGAAGGTGCTTGGGGCGTTCGTCAGTCCAAAGGGCATGACTAACCACTCATAAAGACCCTCCTTGGTCTTGAAGGCTATTTTCCACTCATCTCCTTCTTGAATCTGTATCTGATGATAGCCACTCTTCAGATCTATCTTTGTGAAGTACTGAGCTCCACTCAAGCAGTCCATAAGATCATCCATCCTTGGTAAAGGAAATCGGTACTTGATGGTTATCCTATTTATAGCTTGAGAATCTGTACACATCCTCCACTCTCCATCCTTCTTTGGTGCAAGTACTACAGGTACTGTACATGGACTCAGGCTCTCTTGAATCAAGCCCTTCCTCAACAGCTCCTAAACCTATTTATTTAGCTCCTCTGTTTTAGTAAGAGTCATCCTATGAGCAGCCTAGTTCGGCAAACAAGCTCCTGGAATCATATCTATCTGATGAATGATTTGCCTTACTGGTGGTAATCCATCTAGAACATTATCAGAGATAATATCTCCAAACTCCCCTAGTAAATCTAAAATGTCAAGTGGTATTTCACTACTACCTTCTTTATCTTTCCTAGGAATCAAAGCATAGCACATATGCTAATGTTTCATGCCATCTAAAAACTTCCTTCCATCAACAAGACAAATCCAAGCACTGCTACATACCTTTTCGCCTTGCTTTTTCATGGGCTTCAATTTGTGGCGAACTCCATCCTTTGTCAAAGAGTATGTGTTTGCATGTCCATCATGCACTGCATGTCTATCAAACTGCCATGGTCTACCCAACAATAGATGGAAAACATCCATCGAAATAACATCACAGAGAACTTCATCATGGTAACTCCTAATTTTGAATTTCACTAAACATTGTTCACTTACCAGGACCTTATGATCATCTTTTACCCAAGAAATCCGATAGGGCTAGGGATGTTTCTCCCTCTTGAGCTTCAGCTTAGAGACCATCTCTTCTGATACCAAGTTATCAGTGCTACCACCATCAATGATCACATCACAACATTTATCCTCACACTTGCATCTGGTACGGAACAAACTCCTCCGTTGTCCTGATTCATTTTCACCACTTAGTAGGACTCTTTCATTTACCAAGGTCTCTCCTCTTTCTGCATCCTCTGAATGTGATGATTGTGCATCCTCATCCACATGAGCAACCTTAGCTTGGCCCTCAGCTCTCCTATCTGTCCTTCCTTGTTGTTGAGGGCATTCAAAGGCATGATGACCTTCTTCATTGCAATGGAAACAGGTGTTAGGAACCTGTGTGTTCCTTCTGTTTATTTTGTTAGAGTAGAGTTGTTGGACGCATATGCTTTGTAAGTCATCCCGTGAGTTTATTTTATTATCCCACATGCATAGGTAGTATTACTTTTCTAGATCGTACCCAGTATATAAGAATAGGTTGAGGCCCTTGATGGGCACGGACGAATTTATTGTATTGAGCTTGCTCAAAGGAGGTTACCCCCTCGAAGTGGCCTGTGATCAGTAGATTTATTCTGAGTTCTGCTATCACTTTGTATTCTGTTATTTCGAGCATTCTCACGATATTGCTATAAGGAGGTTCTTCACATCTGGTATCAGAGCACTCTCTTGGGCTCGCTGGGTGGAAATTACATCAAATTTTTTTCTGTCGTGGCCTTCAGGTTCCTCTCACTTCTAATATCTCTTGTTATTGCAATAACTCTTTTCAGTTGTTCTGTCTGTGAGTGAATTTTTCTAAGTCGACTGTTCAGAAAAAAAAAAAAAAAAAAAAAAACGAGTAAAAATTTTTCTGTTTTTTAGTCGTAGCTTCCTTGTTTGCTTTCTGTTTCTGCTTATACTTCCGCAGAACGTCTGCAATATCATTTCGCATACTTCCTTCCTTGGCGACCCAACCCCAAATTTTACATATCCAAGCCCTAAATCCCTCATTTATCTAATTTTAGGGTTTGCCCTATCTTTTTCACCTCTCATCCAATCGCCACCAAACTGAGCCACAAGATTCAATTCCTCATTTTGCTCCCTTATCCCTCTTGGACTGTTCGCCTCATTTCGCCTCCCTACCCTTGAAACCCTCATTTTTCTTTTTCCCTTGTCCCCAGATAGTCTCCCACCACCCGTCGAACACCCATTTCCTATATGAGTTTTACCCAAATCCAAGTTTGCCGTAACTAAAAAAGTTTTTGTTTCTCATCTTCTACCCATTTCAAAAAAAAAAAAAAAAAAAAAAAAAAAACTTTGTTTTATGGTTGTTACGCGTACAGGAGCAAAAATCATGGAAGAGGAAATTGCATCCCTCAAAACCAGACTTCAAGATCTGGATGACAAAATTCTGGGTCTTAACTTTCAGCAGTCAGCCATGAGCCGAAACCATTCAGGAGATACTGGGTCCTCTTCTGGCAATTTCTGTGGACCAAAGCTTGATTTTCCACGCTTCGATGGTTCTGATCCGACTGGATGGATCTATAGGGCAGAGTAGTATTTCAGCTTGCATAATACTTTGGATAACCACAAAGTCTCCCTTGCATCTTTTCATTTGGAACATGAAGCTCTTCAATGGTTCCGTTGGTACATCAAGGCTAATGTAGGCCCAACGTGGAGCGAATTGTGCACCCTCATTTTGGAGCGCTTTGGCCCTAGTTCCTTTGATGATTTCACAGGAGCACTCACTAAACTGCGTCAAACAGGCACTGTAAGAGAATACCAGACAGAGTTTGAAAAATTAGCTAATTACACAGAGGGCTTGTCTGATGAATTCTTCCGTAGTTGTTTTGTCAGTGGTCTGAAGGATGCACTTCGCTCAGAAGTCAAAATGTTTCGACCAACTACAATGATGGAAGCCCTTGGGTTGGCTAAGTTAGCGGAAGACAAGATTAGTGCTCTACAACGCTCCAGATCTAATTTTGTTCCATTCAGAAATACAAGTTCTCACAACCCTCCCGTCATACCAGCTCCCAGAACTACTCCGATCAAGCACTTGTCTGAAACAGAGATGCGAGTCAGGCGAGACAAAGGGCTTTGTTATAATTGTGATGAGAAATGGTCTCGGGGCCATAGATGTGTTCAGCAAAAGCTCTATCTCTTGGATGTGGATTCTCCACCGGAACTGGAAGAATATGTAGATGCTCAGGAAATAGGGGATGATGAGGTTGAGCCTCACCAGCCTGAACCTCCTTCACCAGAAGCTCCACCAGAGATATCTGTCCATGCTTTGGCAGGAGTCACTACTCCACAAACCATGCGGGTCCAGGGTTTCTTCAAGAAGATCCCTCTTACTATACTCATTGATTCTGGTAGCACTCATAACTTCATTGATCCACGAATAGCCAAACAGGCTGATTGCTTTATCCATCCCTGCTCTAGCTTTGAAGTCATGATTGCCAATGGGGGCACTTTACCTTGTAAAGGGAAATGTCGCAATGTGCGTCTCTCTATTGGAGATTATAACATGCGCTCTGACATGTTTGCCTTACCCTTAGGTGGCTGTGATGTGGTTTTGGGTGCCCAATGGTTACGCACTCTTGGCCCCATTCTCTGGGATTTTGCTGAACTTTGGATGCAGTTTTCAGCCGAGGGGCACCAACACACTTTGAAAGGCTTACAACCAGGGTCTCTCAGCATCATCAGTTCACATCGTATGGAAAAACTTCTTAAGAAGAATTCACATGGTGTCATCGCTCAGCTCCATTCCATTCAGATGCAGCCATCAGCAGTCTCTAGCACTCCTGTCGATCTCCAACACATTTTGGACAAGTATTCTGGTATATTTGCTGAACCTGTGGGATTACCTCCTTCTCGTCCAGAGGACCACCGTATTCAGCTCCTTCCTGGCAGTGTTCCGCCCAACATCAGGCCCTACCGCTACCCATTTCATCAGAAGACCGAAATCGAGATACTTGTCCGTGACTTACTGAAGCAAGGTATTATTCGCCCTAGTACCAGTTCCTTTTCTTCTCCAGTTCTGCTTGTTCGCAAAAAAGATGGGTCATGGCGACTCTGCATTGATTTCCAAGCACTTAATCATCTCACTATAAAGGACAAGTTTCCCATTCCAGTTGTTGATGAACTTCTTGATGAACTTCATGGGGCTCATTTTTTCTCCAAGTTAGATCTTCGTTCTGGGTATCATCAAATTCGGGTTAATGAGGAGGATATACCTAAAACTGCCTTCTGCACACATGATGGTCACTATGAATTTTTAGTCATGCCCTTTGGCCTCACGAATGCTCCTTCAACATTTCAGGCAGTGATGAATAACATATTTCGACCATACCTCCGGAAATTCATTCTGGTCTTCTTTGATGATATCCTCATATATAGCAAAACTTGGGCTGAGCATCTCCATCATCTGGAGCTTGTCTTGCAACTTCTCTCTGATCATCAACTCTGTGCAAAACTATCTAAATGTGTGTTTGGCTAGGAGGAAGTAGAGTATCTCGGGCATATTGTTGCACACCATGGAGTGCGGGTGGATCCTACAAAAATAGATGCCATGAAAACTTGGCCGCATCCTAAAACTCTCAAGAGCCTTCGGGGTTTTTTGGGGTTGACTGGCTACTACCGCAAGTTTGTCAAAGATTACGGGAAAATTGCAGCACCATTGACAGCTCTGTTAAAAAAGGATGCCTTCTCCTGGACCCCTGTTGCTGAGACTGCATTTGAACAACTGAAACAGGCTATGTGCAGTACACCTGTTCTCGCGATGCCAGATTTTTCCAAACCCTTCACTATTGAGAGTGATGCTTGCGGCAAGGGATTGGGTGTTGTTCTCCTGCAAGATGACCATCCTATTGCGTTCACTAGCAAAGCCCTCTCTGGTAAGAATCTAGCCCTCTCTACTTATGAAAAAGAAATGATGGCTATTTTGCATGCGGTACAGAAGTGGCGGCCATACCTCTTAGGGAGTCATTTTTGCATCAGAACCGATCACCAAAGTCTGAAATACTTCCTGGAACAACGGGTATCCTCTCCTACACAACAGAAATGGGTCAGCAAACTCATGGGGTATGATTATGAGATCACCTACAAGAAGGGTAAGGAGAATATTGTGGCAGATGCTCTTTCTCGCACATTTGATAATCAAGCTTCCCTTTCCGCTATTTCTATGCCCATTCCCAATTGGTTAGCGTCTGTTCAGCAGGGCTATGACAGTGACTCTTCTTTATCTCAAATCATTCACCAGCTAGCCAATAATCCTTCTACTATACCACATTACTCTTGGGATGGTGCTTCTCTTCGATACAAGGGTCGGCTAGTGCTTCCTCAGAACCCAGCTCTACATCAGGCTATTTTTTATGAACTCCATGCTTCTCCTTCAGCAGGGCACTCAGGCTTCCTCAAAACTTATGAGCGAGCAAGGAGAAACTTCTTTTGGAAAGGGATGAAACAGACGATTCAACAGATGGTGGCTGAATGTGATACTTGCCAACGCCACAAGGGTGAAACGACCCTCCTTCCTGGCTTGCTCGAACCATTGCCCATCCCTACACGGATTTGGACTGATATTTCTATGGATTTCATTGAAGGGCTTCCTAAATCCGGTGGCAAGACAGTGATCTTGGTTGTGGTTGATCGTCTCTCGAAATATAGTCATTTTTGTGCCCTCAGCCACCCCTATACTGCCTCCTCTGTTGCACAAATCTTCATGGACCAGATATTTCGTCTTCATGGACTCCCTTCTTCCATTGTCTCTGATCGTGATGCAACTTTTACCAGTCATTTTTGGACTGAACTGTTTCAGAAAACTGGCACCAAACTGAAGATGAGTTCGGGCTATCACCCACAAACTGATGGTCAAACGGAAATTGTCAATAAATGCTTGGAAACTTATCTTCGTTGCTTCACTTCCGAACAGCAACATCAGTGGGCCAAGTGGCTCCCTTTAGCTGAATGGTGGTACAATACCTCTTACCACACTGCTTCTAAAATGACTCCATATGAAGCAGTCTATGGTCAGGCACCTCCAGTGCTCCTTCCCTACACTCCCAACAGCTCACCAGTCCAGGCAGTTGACATAGTTCTCCGCAGCAGGGATCAGATTCTTCGTACCTTACAGGATAATCTTCACATGGCCCATAATCGGATGAAACAGCAAGCAGATCAACACCGTTCTGAGCGCTCATTTCAAGTTGGGGATATGGTTTTTCTTCGTCTACAGCCATACAAACAATCCTCCCTAAAGCTGAAAGGGCGTCATAAGCTGGCCCCAAAATTTTATGGGCCTTATCAGGTTCTGCAGAAGATTGGTTCAGTTGCTTATAAACTGGAACTTCCTCCTTCTTCCCGCATTCATCCAGTCTTTCATGTTTCTTGTCTAAAGAAAGTTCTGGGTACCACTGTCTGCGCACAAACTACTCTCTCTGAAATGGATATGGAAGGATCCATTATCCTGGAGCCGGTGGCAATCATTGACCAGCGCACTCGCCAGCTTCGCTCTCGCTCCATCTCTGAGGTCTTGATTCAGTGGCATGGCATGCAACCAGAGGATGCTACCTGGGAACCCCTTCTTCAGATTCAACAACAATTTCCACACCTTAAGCTTTGAGGACAAAGCTTTTTTCTAATGGAGAGGGGATGTTAGGAACCTGTGTGTTCCTTCTATTTATTTTGTTAGAGTAGAGTTGTTGGACGCATATGCTTTGTAAGTCGTCCCGTGAGTTTATTTTATTATCCCACATGCATAGGTAGTATTACTTTTCTAGATCGTACCCAGTATATAAGAATAGGTTGAGGCCCTTGATGGGCACGGATGAATTTATTGTATTGAGCTTGCTCAAAGGAGGTTACCCCCTCGAAGTGGCCTGTGATCAGTAGATTTATTCTGAGTTCTGCTATCACTTTGTATTCTGTTATTTCGAGCATTCTCACGATATTGCTATAAGGAGGTTCTTCACAACAGGTACCGCAAAAGCCTCCTCTTCCTTGTCCATGTCCTCTACCTCTTCCTCTTTGATTTCCAAAGTCTTGATCATGGGAGCGGTTGAAACCCTCATTCCTCTAGTTTCTGCTAGTACCCACATCTTCATTTTTCTTTTGGGTTTCATTGCGGCCTCCAGATGATCTACCGCTTCCCCTTCCTCCTTGACCATACTCTCTTTGTCTTCCTTCAAACCTTTTATTCAGCTTCTCTTCAACTCGTAGGGTAAATTGGTATTCCTCTTCAATGCTAGTCATTCTTACCAAACTTAATTCCTCCTGGATGCTTGGTCGCAACCCACTGATATAATGAGAAACCTTCTCCTTATTTGCTTCTGCATGTCCTGCTCTAATCAAGAGTCGGTAAAACTCCTCTGTATATTCTTGGACTGATCTTCTTGCTTGCTTTAATGCATGCATCTTCTTAAATAGATCCAGCTTGTAGTCTACAGGAATGAACTGCTTCTTCAATTTGTCCACCATGCGATCCCATCTTGTGATCTTCTCCTTTCCTCTTCTATTTCTTTCCAATTGAACCTCTTCCTACCAGATTTTGGCATGGCCTTTCAGTTTGGCCTTTGCAAACTTAACCCTATCTGGGTCCTTGATATCCTCATACTCAAATTATTCTTCCAGTTCATTGATCCAATCGATCAACTCATCTGGTTTCAGATTTCCTGAAAATACACCCACTTCAATTGTAGGTCTTTTCCCAAACTTGGTAATGGCCCTAAAAAGCCTTTCCTCTACAGGATTCAGAACTTCCCCGTCAACTACCTCTTCTGGTCCCATTACTTCTTCTTCATTGTCATCCTCACTGTTGTCACCTGCGGCAACATTTGCTCCTCTACGAAGCTCCTCTTGCAATGCTTGTACCTGCCTCTGGAGGGCTCTAACCTCCTCAGGATTAATAGCTCTAGCCCTTCCGCCACGCTCTCTTCATGGAGGCATCTTCTAACTCGAACCCATGACCACACAGTCCTGGTGCAAACTGCCTCATAGACGGCGCTCTGTCTACACACTTAGGAAAACTCGCTCTGATACCACTTGATGGGGACACAACCCAAGAACAGAATGGAAACAAAAGAAAAGGGAAATTATATTAACTGAGAAAATAAGCTAGTACAAATAGAATAGGAAAATAAACTTCAAAACATGCCCTAAGGGCTTACAATAGCATAAATCTGGAGATAAATTGTCTATATGGTACCTCCTCTCAAACTCCACTCCGAACTACCTTTTACAATGCCAGAAATCTCCTTAAATAGACCCCAGAGGGTTAAGGACTAGGATTACATTCTAGAAAGTGCTAGTAGGCATCCACCGACCAAATAGAAGGTTCTGGAAGCTGCGTTAGAAGTCGGTGCAAACCCAGAAGAATCCAGAAACGGTAATCGAACTTTCGGGAGGCATAACTTTTGAACCGTAGATCCGATTGACGAACCGTTTACATTTTCAGAAAGCTCTCAAAGAGCTCTATAGCCCTATGTATAGCTTTGCTCGTCCCCCATTTTTTGACCCTTTTTGAGGTCATTTAATGCCCCAAACCTGACTTTGAAGCATTCTTAGGGGGTCTCCAAAACTCGAAAAAACTGCAATAACTTTCAAACCGTGGGGCCTATTGACCTGATTCTTTTTTTGGAATGCTCTAAATCATGATTACATTCATCTGGCCAATTCACACCTTCTAGTTTACCGAAATGATGGCCCAAATACATGCTCCTATTTTTTTGGGATTTTCAAACGCACTGATAGTTGAACTATGAGAGTTGGAACCTTTATTTGACCCAAATGGGTATCCAAAAATGTAAAGACATGAAACAGAAACTAAGTCTAAGTACATTTTTTTGGGTGACACAGGATTGCCCTTATACCTTTGGATGCTCCTGCATCATTGATAGATCACTGGGAGTTGATATCATAGATCTTTAAGATATACTCTTAGTTTAGCATGTCAGATTAATCTATCTTCTTTGATTGGGATAAAAGTGAAAAGGTGTCAAAACCTTGAATCTAGAAGCTAAGTCCTCTTGTGGTACATTATTGTGAGTCGGTCACCTTTAGATAGGTTTAACCATAGCAGACAATCCCTCTATAGGGAAAACTACATGGACGAAACCTCGAGCGGTAATAGCCATTTTTGACGTGGTAGTGACAACGACTATATAAATGTCCTTGTGGAAGAAATCTCAACAAGTGTGGTTCATTGTGGGTTGTCAAATCTCCCCAGTAGCTCTTGAAGATTAAGTTCTCGGACTGTGTTTAAACCTCGGTGCGTCGGGATTGGAGGTCACCCCTATGAGTCGTAAAAGTTATAGAGTCAAAACATTACCAGAAACCTTAGAGAGGCCAAACTTTTCACTTTTTAAGAATGTGTGCAATGATTGCAAAACTCTTTGAAATCATACACAAATAGCTCTCCTAGGGATTAGCACAAACTAAGTCACTTGATTATTCATGCACAAGGTTGCTTTTGCCCTTGCTCATTGTTTCAGACATGCTTGAAATCACCTGCTTGCTGTTCTACATGCCTGTTTATCTACCTGGTTACTGAAATGATCAAAATTTGTCAAAATCAATTTTTGTTGTAAAATTGGTCTTCCTTCTCGCGCGAAATCATATGGGTCTCACACAAAATCATCTGGTCCTTGCGTGAAATCATTTTGTTCTCGTGCGAAATTAAACTATTTTCATGAGTCTTCGCACGGCGCTGTGAACTTCTTTGCGCAAAATTAAATAATGTCAGTGACCTTCGCACGAGCCAAAAATCTTCTTTGCGTGATCTGTAAAACTTCTTCACACGGCTTGTAAACTTTCTCATGTGAGACTTTGTGTTAGCATTACCAATTTGGGTCTATTTTAGCAATCTGCGGCCTGCACGCTATCTTTTTCCACATCCTTTTATCACTCTTTGTCTGCAAATAGTCCTAAAACAGTGACACTTTGCTTAGCCAAAGACTTGTATCTTGTACTTTGACTAGTCTCGTCTCATAAGTAATTTTTGGTCCTTGTCTTAATGCTTGTCATACTTTGTGTCACATTGGTCATAATCTCTGGCTATTCTAGCCTTTAAATCAAACCATTTGTGCCTTAGTGTACAACATTCTTGCTATTATCTCATCCTTTTTGAGACCTAGTCTTAGTGTAGTCCTTGTCCAGGTTCTAGCTTCTTGTCCTTGTCTATGACTATCGCAACCAGAAGCGGCAAAATGTTTTATCCTTATAACCTTAGACGTGGTCACGCTAGGGGTCATAATCGCAATAGAGGTCACTTACCTTTTGTTACACAATTTGTATCTAGTTCGGCTAGTGAGGCATCTTCAAAATCTCCCTCACCTACCAGGTCACCTCAAACTCAGCAAACATTTTCCATAAACCTGCAACAAGTTAGGAATCCTTTGTACCAAGAGGATACTGAGATAGGAAGAGGTCCTACATTACCAAACATGATGTATGATTGTTTCTCCAGAGACCCTTTTGAAACACAACATACAAAAACTGAACACGTTCCTATAATGACTAACCATGAACCTAAACATGGTAGTCATAGTTGACATCAAGAACCACTTAAGAATGACAAAGAGAAAGAAAAAGACTATGACACCGATGAGGAACAGGAAGAGGTGGAAATACTCCCTAAACACATAGCAAAATGTCGAAGCGAGAAAAACTTCCAAAAGGTCATGGGAATCCTAATCAATGAAGAGAAAGAAAAATACTTTCTCAAACTTGCCCAAGAGGGAGAAAAGTTACCTTCTCATTTCAATGTAGAAACCATTTTCAAAATTGAAGAAGAAACTGAGACCTCTAAACTCCAAAAACAATTGAAAATTATGCAAGACCAATTGGCTTAGATGATGCATGGAAAAGAGAAACCCACAAAGACATACACATTGGACGCTCTTTGTCCATTTCCATTTGACAAAAGCATAAACATGTTGCCTTTCCCACAAGGCATAGAATTACCCAAATATGACAAGTACTTTGGTACTACTGATCCCCAAGATCACTTGTGAGAATTTTGTGCTTTGTCTATGGAGTTTATACACAATCAAACATACCTCATGCGTTTATTCCCTAGAAGCCTAGGTGGTCAGGCTTTGGAGTGGTTCTCACATTTACCTCCTGGTATCAAGACGTTTGACAAAATTGCCAATTCATTTGTTCAGCAATATTCTCATAACATACAACACCATGTCAATATTTGAGATTTATGGAACCTTAAACAAAAAGTTGGTGAGCCTTTTCTTACTTTCCTCCAAAGGTGGAGACAACTATACACTAAGTATTCCCATAAAATCCCAGAGACGAAGAAGCTTGACATTTTCACTAATAACCTCCTACCTGATTTTGGATACAGAGTCCAACTTCAAGGTCCACGTACCTTTGAAGACATGATTACATAGGCTATCCGTATTGAAGAATTTATGGTCAAGAAAGGTGAACTCACTCTTCAGAGAGACACAAAACAAGGTTCCACTTCCAACAGGGATTAAACTAAACATGACAACAAGAACCGAGAAATTGTACATGATGGAGTTGTTGACAATGTCACACCCAAACCGGCTAAAGCGGCGTTTAATCTCATAGACTGCCTCAAAGTAGCCAAAAATGTTGAGAAACCTCCCCCTAACAATAAGACGTCTGGGAACAAATCAAGAAACTTATGGACAACACGCCCCAAGCAAGAGTATATGCCTTTGGGAGAACCTTTGGATGTGGTTTACAAAACATTGTTACAACATAAGCTTATTTCACCAATGGATAACCCTTGTCCCTATGATCCACAACCATGTCCACCATGGTGGAATGAGACCTCATTTTATGAGTATCACCAAAACAAGGGACACAAAACTAGCAACTGTATAAACTTGTGTCATAAAGTTCAAGACATGATTGATGTTGGTGACCTTGTGGTAGATGGACATAATAAAAACTTGGACCACAAGGCATTCAAACAGCCTTTCCTAGCTTATGAAAGAGGAGAGACTTCAAAATTAGAACCCTACAACAAGGTCAATTATACCTATTCCAATGATGACAATGTCATTCATATGGTTGAACCTATGGATTCTAAATACTGTGATGTTATTACCATTAAGGGCAAGCAAGATAACGACAAACCCAAGACACCATTTGTCTTGAGGGGCCCTACTTCCAATGAAATGGATAATACACCCTCGCAACACTATGCTAATGTTTTTACTCACTCTCACACCAAGTTGGTGCTCAAAGGCCCTGAGCCTCCTACTTCAGATCCTGAACAACACAAAGACAAAGCCCTTGCTGGTCCATCTGGAAAAGGTGCAAAACCCACAATGAACTTGGCCGCAACCAATTATAGAGTTCTCGATCAATTGAAATGAACTAATGCTCAGATTTCCATCTTTGAGCTGCTTAAAATCTCACCTGCTCACAAGTAGATTCTGGACAAAGCCCTCACTGAGGCAAATGTTCCTCAAGATCTTGATCTTGAGCGATTCCAATCCATGGTAGGTCACCTGACCTCACCTTATCTTATGACCTTCTTCAAGGAGGATGACAACTCGTTGAATCACCCACACAATCAGCCTCTACACATTGAGGTTATGATCCACCAGACACGTGTTCGTCGTGTACTCATTGACAATGGTGCTGGCCTAAATATTGTCTCTGTTGCTCTACTTAGACAATTGAATTATTCTGAGAACTTTGTTGATCCTCGAAAGAAGATCACTATCAAAGCATATGATGAAGTGGAATGAAAGTCTCTAGGTCTTGTGGTTTTACCAATTTGCGTCGGTCCTATCGAAAGGGATGTCACCTATCAGGTGCTTGATATTCTCTTGGCCTACAACATTCTGTTGGGACAGCCATGGATACATGAGATGCGCACTATGCCATCCACATACCATCAATGCATCAAATTCCCATTTCATGGTTCTGAAGTTACTATTCTTGCCACTACTAGCTATACCTGTAATATGCTCAAAGTTGCTGAAACTTTATCCCTGCTAACTATGAGTCCACTAATTATCATGACAATAAGCTGAAACAAATTGAGAAATCATTCAAACTGAAAGAAACTAGCATGGGAGAGTACCACATTGAACCAGTGTTTTCATTGACATCTCTCCCAGAGTCTCCTTGACATTATGGGAGACCTTCAGAGGTAAAGAAGCCATTTGTGCTGACACCTCAGACCAAGTATAATGGCACTTTTTTCAAGGCTACAGTTCCCTTAGAAGATGAAAGTGAAAACAGAGCCATTGCTGCATGGCTTTATAGAGAAGAGGCTCTAGTGGACCTAACAAAACAAGCTCGAGAAATCACTCTTAAAAAATATGGGTCTAGCCTTAGGCTTATGAAGCATTTTGGTTACAAGGGAACTGGCCCTATTGGGCGCAATAACAATGGCCTAATTGGTCCTATCAAAGAAAAAGCTCAAAGCAATAGTGACACAACTGGCCTAGGATTTAAGAAGGTCCCTTTCCATTTGGGATCAAACAAATTCATAACTGTACTTGAGAATTTATCTAAAAATGAGTCACAATCTAAGTAAGATACTCAAGAGGAAGAATCTGATGATGAGGATTCCTATCCTCATCCTATCCCCTATGATCTCACTAAATTCTTTGCTGAGCCAGATGACTTTGTGCTACGTGTTAGCACTGTGGATGATACTAGTGATTCTTCTGAGGATGATATTGAATAACTCAAATATCATTCAAAAAAGGGAGAATCTAATCAGTCATGCCATATTGAGTATTTTTGTAAGAACCTAGAGGCTGAAGGAGAGTATGTCCCTATCACTATTGGGGAGTTCTATAATTTCTCACCATGTAGCAGCGATTCTCATGAATATGAATTTGATTCTCTTTTAGAAGCTACTACTGATAAAGACATTGACCAAGTGCATGTCTATGAAAACCAAATTGAAGTGGGTGAAACATCTAGGGTTAGGTCACGTGGGTTCGATCCAACTAGTGTCCTAGACTCATCAATTACTAACGTTCGTACTTCAAGGCATTTTAACACACCTGCAAATGAAGTCGTCGTAGGTCTCAAATTGCTGGTCCATGCACTTAATGACTATACTGTGAACACAATTGAACCAGCCACTACTCTCTCACTCACACATCCTGAGCTTATAGACTGGTACCCCAATACATCTAGCGAAGTCCCCACATTCTAGATTAATGACTATGCTCTTGGCTGTTACCTAAATGCTATCGAACCTGTAACATCTTCCACCAATGAGCAGAGTGTCAACATGACTGAGGCTGACATCAAATATCTTAGTCACACAATTAAAAAGAAAAAATGCAAGAGGTCCGATGGTGAAAACCACATTGTGGCAGTGTTGGATCCCAAAAAAGTAAAAACAAAAGATGTATCCAAGGGTGAAAACCTTTTTGAGGCACCCATGGATGAGATATTTGATGTCCTTTCTAGTCACTTTCAGGAGAGATCATTAGTGTTAATAGAGCTAACACAGCCAATTAAGCTGGGCACAAAAGAACATCCTCATATGATACATCTGGCATAGTCACTGTCACCTAAAGAGAAGGAACAATTCATTGCCTTTTTCAAGGAAAAGAAAATAAATTTTTTTTGGACATAGTCTGACATGCCAGGATTGGATCCTGATCTTGTCATGCATCATTTTTCCATAGCACTAGGCATCAAACTAGTTAAACAGAAGCTTCGAAAAATGCACCCTCAAGTTGCATTGCTCATCAAAGCATAATTGGAGAAACTTCTAAAGGCTAGTTTCATCCGTGCAATTGATTATGCTGAATGGATATCCAATATTTTTCCAGTTTCCAAGCACAATAAATCTATCAAGGTTTGCACAAACTTCCATGATCTTAACTTGGCATGTCCTAAAGATGACTTTTTGCTCCCCAATATTGATATGATTGCGGACATGACAGCTGGCTATGAGATGTATTCACTTATGGATGGTTTTTCTGGATACAATCAGATAAAAATTGCCCTAGAAGACCAAGAGAAAATGACTTTCACATGTGCATAGGGAACCTTTTGTTGGAATGTGATGCCATTTGGTTTGAAGAACGCTGGTGCTACATATCAATGGGCTGTTACAACAATTTTCCATGACATGATGCATAGAACCATGGAGGACTATGTTGATGATACCTTGGTCAAAAGTGCTAAACGCAATACTCATCTACAAGATTTTGGTCCCATCTTAGAGCGTATGAAAAAGTTCAGTCTTCGGCTTAATCCTAAGAAATGCACATTTTGTGTCACATCAGGAAAGTTGCTAGGATACATAGTCTATGCAAAAGGAATTGAAGTAGATCCGAAGAAAGTACAAGCGATAATGGACATGCCACCACCTTGGAACATCAGTTAGATGAGTGGACTATAGGGAAGGCTTCAATCTATTTGCAGGTTTATTTCACAATTGGCAGACATATCACAACCTTTCACAAAGACCTTACATAAGGGTGTGAAATTCAATTGGAGCCAGAATTGTGAGCAAAGCTTAACACAGATCAAACACTATCTTGTCAATCCACCAATCCTGATGCCTCCTATGCATGGGAAGCCTTTTCTTTTATACATTCAGCCACTGAAACATCTCTAGGAATCCTGTTGGCTCAGGAAGACAATGACAACAAAGAAAGAGCTATTTATTACTTGAGCCAAACATTGGTCTCTTATGAGAAGAACTACAACATTATTGAGAAAGCTTGCTTGGAAGTTGTCTTTGCTTCCCAGAAGTTGAGGCACTACATGCTTGCCCACACTACACGGCTTGTGGCTAAAATAGATCCACTAAAGTACTTTCTCAGTAAGGCAGCTCTCACAGGAAGATTGGCTAAATGGGTTATGATACTTAGTGAGTTTGACATCCAATATGTTGAATGTAAGGCTATAAAGGGATAGGCAATTGCAAATCAGCTAGTTGATGCACCTATACAAAGTCTTCTACCAATGGACATTGATTTTCCAGATGAGTCAATTTTGACACTCACGCACCACACATGGGTTATGTTCTTTGATGGGTCCTTCACACAACAAGGATCAGGTGCTGGATTACTCTTCATTACACCATAGAGATATTCATTTCCCAAAGCGTACAAGATTATGTTTCCTTGTACAAATAACATTGTTGAATATGAAGCTTTGATCAATGGCATGAAAATTGTAGCTGAATGGAGAGTGGATCAGTTAGACATATTTGGTGACTCTCGGCTTGTTATCAACCAAGTAAATGATGTGTATCAAACAAAGGATGAGAAACTAATTCCTTACTAGCACATGGTTGATGACTTGAAGAAATATTTTGCACACATCACCTTCCAACAAGTTCCATGAGCAGATAATAAAGCAGTTGATGCCATGGCCACTTTGGCCTCCCTACTACAAATGCCAGAAAATGATCTCCAACATGAGTTCTTGGTGGAAGCATTACACTACCCAGCCTATGACACCCTTAATTCCAAGATGATCTATTCTATTATAGGATAAGAATCATCCTGCTACCATCACATCTATTCCTACCTTCGTAATCAAACCATTCCAAAAGGTTTGATCCGGAATGAGAAATGTTAACTAATCCATAATGCTTCACATTATGTCATTATTGCTGACGATCTATATAGGAGAGATCTTGACGGAACACTCCTTAGGTGTTTAGAACCCGACGAGTCCAAATGTGCACTAATTGACGTTCACAAGGGCATCTGCGAATCTCATTCCAATGGCCTGACACTAGCGCACAAACTCCTTCGCGCTGTTACTACTGGCCTAAAATGGAGCAAGAAGCTATCAAGTATGCCAGGTCCTGCAAGCAGTGTCAGCTACATGGGAACCTCATTCATGCTCTAGCCAAAGAGTTGATTCTCTCTACTACAACATGGCTATTTCAACAATGGGCCTTCAACTTGGTGGGGTAGATCCACCCAACCTCCTCTAATGGACATAAGTTCATTATCACAGCTACAAATTATTTCACAAAGTGGGTAGAGGCAGTACCTCTCACAGTTGCTGATGGCAAAACTATAGCACTTTTCATCACAAACTACATCATCTGCAGATATGGTGTACCGTCCTCAATCATTACTAACAATGGAGGAAAATTCAAGAACAAAGACCTCAAGGAGCTATGCAAGAAATTCAAAATCACACAACATTGGTCTTCCATTTATTACCCCTAGGGTAATGGCTAGGCTAAGGCATCCAATAAGGCGATCCTCAAAATTCTTCATTGTACAGTTTGCAAATTGGGGAGAGACTGGCATCTCCAGATTAATCTAGCCCTGTGGGCATATATGACAAGCATTAGAACTCCAATGGGCACAACTCCCTTTGCATTGGTGTATGGGGCGGATGCTGTGCTTCTAATAGAGGTCAAGATTCCTAGCTTGAGAATCTCTATGAAGGGCCTTATCACTGATGATGACTACAGGATAGCTCGGCTTCAAGAGCTTGTGTTACTGGATGAACGATGGAAAGTGGCATCTGATCATCTACGAGCATATCAAAAAAGAATGGCAAGAAGCTACAATCGAAGGGTCAGGCCACGTGACTTCTAGCTGGGTGATCTCGTCCTGAGAGAGAATCCCAAGAATCAACAATAGCAAGTACAAAAGGGAAAGTTTGAACCAAACTGGCTCGGTCTGTACATCATCACTATAGTATATGGATCTGGCACTTATCAGCTTTCCACAACCGAAGGAGAAGTGCTCAAAGAACCTGTCAACACTCTCCACCTGAAGCGGTTTTACAGTTGATTTAATCTCAGCAAGCTCTTTGTACATATCTATATGTCCTGAAAAAAATTAAAAAATTAGAAAAAGTCTTGAAAAAATTGTTACCTTGGTGAAAACCTAGCAATAGGCACCTTAGTAACGCCAAAAAATTGAAAAATTTCAAAAATACAAAAAAATTGAAAAACAAAAAAAAGTGCCATTGGTGAAAACCTGGAAACAGGCATCATGGTAGCAAAAAAAAGAAAAATTTCTGCCAAGAAGGTGAAAATCTAGTAAACAGGCGCCTCTTGTTCCCAATGCTCCATCCTGCACCACACCTTCAGGCTTTCTGTACAGTCACTTTCATGCTTTCACTTTTCCTGCTTTTCCTGCTTTCTGCTCATGTATCCATGGATTGAGTCTTGTCACAGCTCGGGGGCATTCCCCCTTAGTGTTACTATTTTTGAGATTCTCCTCATAGAATCTCCTTTGCGACAGTCACCAGTGGTCCTCACTATGTCTGCCTACTGTCGCTAGTGTCACTCTTTTTAAGATTCTCCTCATAGAATCTCCTTCGCGACAGTCACCAGTGGTCCTTACTACATCTGCCTACTGTCGCTAGTATCACTCTTTTTAAGATTCTCCTCTTAGAATCTCCTTCGTGACAGTCACCAGTGGTCATCACTGCATCTGCCTATTGTCGCTAGTGTCACTCTTTTCAAGATTCTCCTCATAGAATCTCTTTCACAAAAATCACTAGTTGTTTCGGCTGTGTCTGCCTACTGTTGCTTGGGTCACATTTCCAGATTCCTTTATGGAAGATCTCTCTTGCGTCAGTCACCAGTCATCCTGGCTATGTCTATCTACTATTTCTCAGTCCTTCTTAGGTTCTTCATCATGAAGATTCCTCTTTGACCTCAATCACCAGTCATTCTGACCGCATCCATCTACTGTTGTCACCCTACTAAAGAGATTTCTTTCAAACATGTTCTAGACAGTGACACTTGACATCAATCCCAAAACATTGAACTCAAAAATGATATAATTGTTTGGATATGCTGAGCATTTTATTTGATTTCTTTGTTTTGCTTTATCATATCTCCTCGATCAACTCAATGGTGTCATCTTCGACTAGAGAAGCAATGATTGGGGGGCATGATCTTTTTCTTTGCTTTCTGTTTGTGGTTTAGTTCCAATAAGTTGATCTATTCCTATAAAAGGGGTGTCCACTATAAGAGCCTCCATCTCATATTGGATGGCCGTGTGTACCTCAACTCCTTTTATTCAAATATGTCAATAATGTTGGTTCTTCTCCTTGTTTGTTGGAGTGAACTCTTCATGCTACAATAAATATTGATGCTCATCTTGCTAAGTGAACGTACAAGTCACTACGAGTATATCTAGCACACTTCTATCTTAGGTTATGAATGCAAGGATCATTGTGGAAAGAATAAATACTGAATACTTAGCATAAGAGGGATCTCCTGTGTGTTTGGTGTGCCTATCATGCAAGCAACATTCAGGTCATCCTAGCATTTATGCTATGATGCTTATGTTAACTTGCTATATTAAAAGGGACAAATGTTCTGGTCATTCTGGCTTCTTGTGCCTTGAATGCTTACATTTAATCCTGACAAACCAATAACATATGTTATATTCATATTTCCATGATTGCAATGTCAGTGGGAATTGTATGACCTACGAGCTTTGTTCTATGTCCAGTGATGCTAAATTGTCAAGGCTTGGTAACCAGACCTAGGGTTGCATTTAACATAGTCTTGCATTGCATACTTCACTTGCATAAGCATGTGATTCAATTGCAAATCTACTTTCACCTTCTCTAATGAGGGATTTTTAATCTCTTCAAAGAATCATATTCTTTCATGAACTGCACAAATGTTTGATTAATCACCCTCTAGGCTACTTTGGCTTCTTAGAACCCATTTTTCGAGATCAAATTCAAAATTTGACACATTTAAGAGGCTCAAAAATGCATTTTAAAATTTTTGTGCAATCCAAATTCTTTTGATACTTTGCGATTCTTGGAATCTTTTCAACTCAAACTTGGACTTTTGGACCTCAAAATCACTTCGGATCAACTTCCAAATTTCTTTAGATCATTTCTGATCTCTTAATATTTCCTCAGATCGTTCTGATCCCTTTATATTTCTTTAGATCATTCTGATCTCTTTATATTTCTTCTTATCATTTTGATCTCTTCATCTTTTCTTTAGATCGTTCTGATCTCTTCTACATTTTGTTGAATCTCAAATTTCATATACTGCTTCACATCATATTTTTGGTGTGTCATCTTTTGATTCTGCTCTGGAGGGGGCAGGATGATTACATCATTGAATACCTATTTCTTGGGGCATCTAGTTCCCATCTTATGTCCTTATCACTTGGGGCATCTCATTACTCGAGGCATCTTGTTCCCCTCTATCTGGCATTTTTTCCACCTATCTTATCTTTTCATCAATTGATCAACCTTATAACAGCTCTTCTCAGAGTTCAATGAACAGGTATTGGGACAGTCTAAACCCTGACTCCTGAGGATCAAGCCTCGTTCTGGGGATGATTCTATGACTCATGATTGGACCTTGTTATCTTTTATCATCTCAGGTATCTAGGTGTTCTATCTAGATCTTTGAAGGTTAAGCTTCATTCTGGAGATAGTCTTCTAAATACTTTCAATCTCAGGTATCTAGGTGTTCTACCTGGATCCTTGAAGGTTAAGCTTCGTTCTGGAGATAATCTTCTAAATGCTTTCAATCTCAGGTATCTAGGTGTTCTATCTGGATCCTTGAAGGTTATGCTCCATTCTGGAGATAATCTTCTAAATGCTTTCAATCTCAGGTATCTAGGTGTTCTATCTAGATCCTTAAAGGTTAAACTTCCTTCTGAAGAAACCTTTTAAATGCTCATCAATTTCAAGTATCTAGACATTCTGTCTGGATTCTTAAAGATTATGCTTCGTTCTAGAGATAGTCTTTTAAATGCTATCAATCTTAGGTATCTAAGTGCTCTACTTGGATCCCTTAGGATTAAGCTATGTTCTAGAGATGGTCTTTAAAAGCTTATCAATTGGTCTCCGTGTCATCAACTTCGGAACCAATCTCATCTTCGCATCATGCTTTCTGATTTTCTTTGAATTGAATGTGCTGCTCGCACATTCATTCAAAGAGGGGCAAAATGTAATACCCCAAAATTGGCTCATTGCCATGATACCAATTCTGTTCTATTTCTGACCAATCCTAAAGTCCTATTCCATTAGGCAAATTCTTATTCAGCTACTCGCTACTTGACTTAATTGTTAGATGTAGAAAATGCTAATCTGCATTCATCATGCTTATTATTTAATTCCTATACTATTTACTCATATTAGTAACATTAAACCTATTGATTAATATTTAATTTAATTATTAAGTATTTATACTTTAATTAAATTAAATTATATCCTAAGGCTAATGTACTATGGAATTAAATTTATTTAATTTAATAAATGTGCCTATTTTAATTAATTAAATGAAATTATTTAATTAAATGGAGAACTTACTTCTAATTAATTAAACAAAGTTATTTAATTAAATGGGAAGTCATTCCTAATTAATTAAATAAGAAAAGTGTCTCTAATTAATTAAATAGAATTATTTAATTAAATGAGAAAGGTAATTATGAGAGCATATCTCATTTTATTAAATTAAATATCTCACCAAAATCTCTCTTCAGTTCAAAAAAGGAAATTCCCAGTTCATTGTTGATCAAAAAGGAATTAAATCAGTTAACTCCTTATTCTACTCAAAAGAAATCAGTTAACTCCTTATTCTACTCAAAATAAATCAGTTAACTCCTTATTCTACTCAAATTAAATTAGTTAACTCCCTCTAATTTGGGAATCTTCCTTTGTGACTGAACTTCACCTTTAATCTTGACCGTTGATGGATTCCAGGAAAGTCTATTTAAGAGACCCTCATCTCTTCATTTTAGGGAGGTTGAATGAGACTTTGCATCGAATTGCTACTGGATTGTGCATTCATTTGAGCTCATTATTTTCATAAGATATTCATTTTCTAGTTTAATCTCATTTAGCATAATATGCATACATTTTAGCATAGCTTTCTTTTACATGTTCTTAGATTAAACGTGCATACTCCATTCTAGATTAATCTGCATTCTCATATAGATTAGTCACATTTTCTTTCAAATCCTTCATTCATAGAGGGTTTGGTTGCTTAACACCTCAAATCTGAGGATATCTAACAAGAAAAATCCCTTTAGATAGAAGGCAACAAGTCGCCTTGCCGGCTGATTTTTAGATGAACAATCCAATGTTCATTCCAGGATGAATCCGCAAATAAGGACCGTGTTGAAGTGTGTGTGTTAGCATAGGCCACATATTCACGCATACAACAGTCAAACTAATTCTCCATCCTCCAAATCTCATTCAAATTTCAACTATACTCAGGAAGATCAAATTGTGGTTTGTTCCTATGTTTTACTATGCCCTAAATTTCTTCTCCTTTTTTTTTTCTCATAAATTCTACAAGTTGATTTGAAGGGCCACTTGTTCTGTACTTCTTTTACTTTCATAAATCTCCTCCTCCTCATACTTCTCTTAGTTATTTTTTCCCTCCTCCTCCTCCTTCTTGTCATCTTTGTTTCTCATCCTCATTTTTTCTCCTTCTTCTAATTCTCTTTCTTCATTAATTTCTTCTATTTCTACTTCTCCTTCTTCTCCTCCCTTATCTTTTCAGTCTCTTTCTTATTTTTCTCTTCTTGCACATTTTATTTTTGCTTCTATTACTCTTTCTAGTCCTCTTTCTCTTTGTCCTCATGCTATTGCATCTCCTCCTCCTCTTTCTTCTCCTCCTTTTTATCCTCCTTCTTCTTCTATTAAATCTCTCATTCTTTTTGTTTCTCTTATACCTTATCCTTCTCCTCCTCCTTTGCCTCATCATTTTCCTCTTCAATCTTCATCTATTTTTCTAATTCTTCTCTCCTTGTTATCAACTTCTCCCCTTCTCCTTTCCATGATTCTTCACCTCTCCTTCTATGTATCCTCCTGCTCTTTAATCTTCTACTAATTTCTCATTCTTTTTATTTTCCTCATCATTCATCTCATTCTCCTTCACCTTCCTCTTTATTCTCATTTTTCTCTACTTTTCCCTCTCCCCATTCTCCTAATTCTTATTATTCATCTTCTTTTTCTTTGTATTCTCCTCATCTTAATATTTTTCACTCTTTCATTCTTATCTCATTCATCCCAATCTTTTCTTCCTCCTTGTTTGTATCATCCTTCTTTACCTCCTTCTTTTTCTTTGGGTATACCTTATCCTTCTCCTCCTACTCTAGCTCGTCCTTAACTATACCTTATCCTTATCCTTCAAAATTGAATGTCATTTCTCTTGTGTTGTAGAACGAGGAGTTTCAGAATGCTAGAAAATTCAAATGATGGGGGCTAACATCAGAGTGGATCAGCCATCGAGAAGACTATGCAGTAGTGGCTAGCGGTGTGAGTTCCAATGCCGGTGAGAAGTTAAAAATCCCACATGCACAATAGGAGTATATGCAAAGGTAGATAAAAGAAAGAACCCATGGTGAATATATAAACTAGCAAGGCCACCATGTATTCTAAACCCCTTAGTTTGAGATGTGAACGGGCTGGAATTTGGATTGTGGTCTAGAATTTATAATGTGCTGGCAAGAATTTGCTAAATATGCCACTAAAAAATGGAATATTTTGCCTACAGGGCTGGGATTTCACCACCCAAATCCTTCAAAAAAATTCTCTATAGGCCAAGTAGGCCTAAAAAAAAATTCAAAAAATTGCTTTGAAAAATAAAATTCTCTACAGGCCAAGTAGGCCTAAAAAAATTCCGAAAAATTGCTTTGAAAAATTCAAACGAATTACAGAGAAAATAATACAAATCTAAAAAAAGATCATACCAAATTTGCAATCGGACCTTCAGGTGCCGGTTTGCAATAAAAAATTTCCTAAAATTTGACTATGGCCTAGGGTAGGTGAATTTATAGTCAAATTTCACCGAATAGACATTCAAGATGCAATGGCGAGGTCTACTTTAGCTCTAGATGCTCCCAATGAATGTGATACTCTGGATCTAATTCGAGGTCCTCCAAGAGGTGAAGCAAGAAAATGGTCTCAAATGGCTATTTGAAGAGAAATTCCCTCAGCTCTGATACTAAGTAAGAATTTGCCTTAGGGCAAAATCATCCAAGATCAAAGAACTCAAGCACAAGCACAAGAATAGACCAAAAGAATATGACCAGAATAACAATATGAGAATGAATATCTCTATCATGTACATACATGCTAGGAGTGCCTATATATAAAGGCCTCTAAGATGCATCTAGAATGTCTCTGGAAGAAGCTAGGAGATAAGCATGACAACTAAGCACACGTCCACCAAAAGTGGATTATCCTCCATTGTAGATGAGAGGATAAGTATGACAAAGTGTATCTTGTGTAGAGATGTTGTAGACACCATGTGCTTAAATTAGATGCTAACTCATGTGTTGTAGATACCATGTGCATAAAAGAGTTGCTAACTCCTATGTTTTCAACAAGACAACTCATAAGAGCACACATACTCCTAGGTTTCAAACTAATAAATAATAAAATAATGCATTAACCTAAGTAAACTTAAGTAAAGTGTAAATAGAAAATACTTATTTACACCAACACTTATGTTGCACCAGTGATTACTTCTACACAAGTAATTACACTTGTTCCAACAATTACCCTAGCAACAACATTTACTACATTTCCTATAGTATCTAATGATGATGATGACTAGAAGGCTCTGATAACTTTATTAAGTAAATTTTTTAAGAAGAACAAGCTTTTTAAGACTTTAGAGAGAACTTTGGTAGAAGTTTTAGAGAGGATGCAAAAGATACTATAGACTAATGTTGTAGAGATAGACATTTAGATGAGGGCTAAGGAAATGGTGAGAACCTTTGATGCAAATTTCACTACTTTATTTCATATTGCCTTGGTGCAATCTTAAATTAAGCATGATGCATTACTATTTGATATAGTATGCACAAATGTTAGAAATGATTTACAAACTTTGAATGTTTGCATAAAGGAGCTGAGGAAGGATATCGATGAAGGAAAGAAATTATATGGACATTTTCCTATTTCATACAATTATTTGTAGGAATTTGATGATAAGATCAAAGTTAGAATGGGTGAGCTTCAAACACTCACTATCAGATTGTTGTAGCCAGATGAGAGCATTGAAGACATTGAAGTAGAAATGGAGGCAGTTCATGATGCTATCAAAGGCATTGAACTTGAAAAGAAGAAGGTAATAAAGAGATTCTCTATCCTTAGAGAATATTAACCCTACATATTAACCTTGATTTAGTAGATACCAATTTTATAATTAGCCAAGCATGTGGAAGCATCAAGGCTAAGAGGACAATTTTTTTCTAAAAGGCGAAGGTATAAGTAAATATCATAACTTACGAAGTTATGTGTTAGTTTTAGATTATATGAAAATTATGTAAAGATTGCATTTGTGATATGAAATCCTTGTATGATGTGAAGTTTAATGTATGATCAAAGGAACTGAGAAGTACAACGATGAGATAGTATTGTATGTAAATCTATTTTTGTAAAGAAGCTTAATTGTATATTGTGTGTTTGGGCAGTGGTCTCATCCTACATACATTGTATTTGTATCACCAACTCCTAACAGGGTTGAGGCTTTTAATAGGACCTAGTCCTCTAACAAGGACCAAGGCACTATATGTACTTAATAGACTCCTAACAAGGTCAATATCCTTAACCGTATACTTTTTGTTTAGTGGATCATTTTGTGGGTACCATCCCCATTGGGCTTTTCCCTTGGCTAGGGTTTCCCTAGTTAACAAAATATGTTGTTACGAGTTCTCATTGTTTATGGTTATCTTTATTGTTCAACATGATTGGTTTACTTTCTTATGCATGGTTTAAAGTAAGTATTAATATCCCGTTTTGGGTAAAAGTTTGTAGAATATTGATTCAGCCTCCCCCTCTCGATATTCCCTATTTCTCAAAAATTAACCTCAAGATTTTACATTAAATAAGTAAGTTAATTAACCTTTCTAAAATTAAAAAGCATAATAAAAATGACTAAAATCCAAGAACAAGCTGAAACTATAAAAAAATGAGACAATGTAAAAGGTTATTGAAGAAACTGAAGCAATTTAAACATGTTGTAAGACCATTAAGAGTGAACTAATTTTCCCTTGAGGGATTTATAGGAATTGGAAGTTGCTACCATAGACTCATTAATAATAAAGACATTATCCATCGACAAATTTCTAGTGTGTTACACTTGCCCTGCATTTCATCTATTTCATTTTGATAGGCTAAAATGGTGTAATCTCCCAAAGTTATAGAAACCATGCTGAACTTTTTCATAGTCTTAGCATCAAACACTCTATTTTCAATATTTGAATGGATACTTGTAGTCTATATTTCTTACTAGTATGTGACAATCAAGATGTTGGAGGTTTGTTACTAACTCTTCTCTTTAAATGGTAGGAACAATTTTCTCTAGTACCTTCATTCATGTACTCTCACATGATGTAATCAACTTCTCATATCCTCTTACTCTTCTAGAGATGTTCAATTTTTTTGAATCTATGCTCTTATTCTACATGTTGGATTGGTTATTACTCAGATCATCCATGATCTTCTCAAAAATTGGGACATTCATATCAATCTCAGATATTTCTTGTAGCCCCTCTATCACTTCATGCCAAGCAACTTTTTTCTCCTTTTCTATCTATAACTCCTTAGTCATTTGTTGTTCGTCGATGAATTGTTTTTCACATACTTCATTTTCTCCAATTACAAAATCCACAAAATCTTTTGTCAACTAATCAATCCATGACTTTAGCTTTTTACTATGAGCTTTCTATTTTGTCATGATATTAACTACTATCTTCACAAGCATACCTTTTGGACCAGTTAGAGTGGATGTGGGAACTGTTTTCAATGGTGTATTAGAATAATCAACCATGGAGGAAATGTGAGCTACCAAAGTTTGCACTTGACTTTGAGCTTCTTCTTCGAGTGCTTCTTTTTATGGGCTCTTTATAACATTTGGGTCGTAAGCACTGCAAAGTTGTGAAAGTTTCATTTTGTTGTAGGTGGCTCAAGATCTACTTTAGTGATGCTAAAATATTCCAAATTTGCCTCTTCTATAATTTTATTGTTGGTGGGTTTTGCTATATCAATGCACAGATTACCAGAAAGTCTATCAATTACAAACCCATAAATAGTCTTTATTTTCTTAGCAAAGTCCTAAAGAATATTTTGTATATTTTCTAATATTGCAGGAACCACTTGTATTAATATTTTCTTTTTCTAGAAGCTTTTCTATAACCATGAAGATGAGGAATTTTATAATGATCTCTATATGGAAACCAATTGTTGATTTGGTGATATTAAGTTGGATGTGGTTGGGGTTTTATCATCCATTTGTATGATATCAATCATCTTTATTTATGAAGGTATGAATTCATGAGGAGGGGATGCCATGATCAATGGAGAAGGAGAAATTTAGGGTGATTTCTCATTGTTTCAGGAGTCTCCTGTATGGCTGCACCTTCATTATTATTTCCTCCTTGAATTACTTCATTGAATTTATTTGGCTTCATTCTTTCTTCCTGACCATGAATGCAACTTCACAATCTTTGGGCAATTCATCTGGCCTATTGGGGTCCTCATCACCCATACCATTCCCATAGCTAATTTGTTTTATTGTTTGTAACTACTAACAGAGTCGTCTTAGAAGATTCATCTTGGTTATTATTCCTCTTGGTAGAATTACCTCCTTTGCTTGGAGGCCTAAGGCAATATTTTCAAGTTTCTTTGTCTTTCTCATTCTTCTATTATTTTGATCAATCCTCTCTTCCAAACTCTTCAATAACAAAATGGACCAATCTATAGCTAACATTTTCAACAACTATATCTTCTTGTAGTGCCTCTCCCATTTGACTTTTGTAAGTCATCCTGATGGATGCAACCTTGCTGATCTTTTGTTGTGTTGGGATCAAGATTGTGACCCTGAGTGGTCTACACCGTCGAGGTGTTTGGATTTATGTTTTTATATCAGTTGCTTTGATTATGTTTTTTACTGGTCTTTGAGATTATGATGTGATTTTTAGTTCACTGAGGTTTGTGCCAGTGGTTACCAAGATCAATGTGGTATCATGAGGTTGTTTCGTGATTACCTTGAGATGTGTGCAGAGATTGCACTGTCTACTTTTTACCATGCTACACTGGACTAGGTTCCTGTAGCAGTGATTAGTCATGTTTATGACTGTGTTTGCTTATGTGTTTTAAATGCCTTTTTAATGTAGAGCAAAAAATCATTATTAAATGCGTAAGTAATGGAATGGATTGTTCATGTGAGATTATTTGGTTATGTGCTGCGGACATTTACCTTGTTATATTTTTTATTAGAGATATATTTGTTACTCTTATTGTGTTCACATTTGAGATGACCTGAGGGTCAGATGTTATTCTTTGATTTCATATCATAGATATTAGACTAATATGTTGTTCATTTAATCATATTACATGACAATGCCATTTTGAGATGACAGTGTGTTTTATGATGATATCTGGTTATCTGGTTTTTTTGGACATACCTCTGATTATGTTATGTGATGGATTTAATGCTATGGTTATTTACTTCATTCCTATGTTGTTATGCTTTATGCGAACGTGAGTGACGTAAATAGATTATTTTAATATAATTAAATAAATGGTTAAATTAGGTGATTTAATGCATTTAGTGCTTTGGCTATGTTATTATATGCAATTGCACTTGATCGTGTTGTTTAGTGTGTAGGATTTATATCCCTGGCAGTGGCACATGGAGTTAGTGATTCAGCCATTCATATTTTACCAATGTCGTCCTTATATGGTTGACGTATCCTTTATTAATGTTTAATTTAAACCTTTCAGTGATTATTAAATCCGAACTCATTTGCATTATGTGATTAGACTAGTAAGCGTGTCTGTGCATTTAGAGGTTCGCACTATCGCGAAAGTTGTTAAGGTGATTTCTGTGTTTTTGGGCTTTCGGGCTTTTTAATTGATTTATTTTAATTTCTAGCAGCTTTGCCATAGATGAATTCCTACTTATAGGAATAGCTTTTTTTCATTTGGGTCGATTCGGGTTTTAACTAGGTTGGCTGGTTATTTGCCCTAATCGATTATTCACCCGAAAAGTGAATAAATATCCAAAGAGGAATTTAATTCCTCACTTCTCAATTTCAAATTGGAAAGTTGGAGAGTAAAACCCAAAATCCTCTTCATGAGCATTTACTATTTTGTTCGTTGTGGGAGCTACGGGTGTGGGATCATCGCGAGGTTGAGCTCGTTGGATCTAGCTTGGGGAAACCTTGGACTGCCGCGATTTTCAGCCACTTCTGTAGGCGTTTTATTTTCTAGTTCAATTTTCCATTTTGCCCTTTTAGCTGTGAGGTAGGGCTTTCCCGTTTTATGGTTTTTGCTCCATTTCTACTTCTATTTTTGGTAGCCATTTGTTTGGAGGCTGAGAACTAGTGTTCCCCTCTGTTTTTGTATGTTAGTTCTACCCGGTTGGGTGGGTACGAACATTTCATTATTTTTTGAAATGAGGGTTTGGGATTTTGCACCGTTATGCTGTCCATTTTCATTTATTTTTGGATTTTTGGGGTTTTTGAACCCAAAGGCCAAATGGGTTTTAATTTTAGAATTTTTCTAAAATTTGGGGTTTTTACCTCGTTTTGCATGCCGCCCTATTTTCTCAGGTTTTCTTGGCACAATGTGCCTCGTGGACCTTGATGATCTATTTGGATATCAATCTGACCACTTTTGCACTTTTATGTTGCATTGGGATGCATGTCACACCCGTACTCCCGACTTTGTGTTCGGTTGAGTGATTTGTTACCTATTATGGTGTCTTTTGGACCTTTGCTTTTTTTTCATGAACGCTAGGATTCGTGTAGAATCCATACTCTCGGATTGAGGCTAGTTGAGTGAGTTCATGATGTTTGGTCTTGTTACATCATTGGGATTCATGTAGAATCCATGCTCTCGGATTGAGGCCGGTTGAGTGATTTTATGATGTATAGTTTTGTTGGCTTTGGGATTCGGGTAGAATCTGTCCTTCCCGTGTTGCTTTCGGTTGGGTGTTTTCTTTGCATTGTGTTCTCATTCCTGTCCTTGTGTTATGATCTTCGTGATGGTGGTGTGCCACACACGAGTACGTGCGCGTACATTTGTTGGGTGACTTGCGAGGCCCAATCTTCCATGAATTTGTCAAAAGTTATGATCATTGGGGTTGGGATGGGAGTACGCATGCCCACGGGCACTTGTCGTAGGATGAGCATGGGTAGGGTAGGGTAGCATATGGAGGGGGCTTCTATCTCGCAACCTGGTGACCTTAGTCCCATAGAGTTGGTGGAGGATAGGAAGTTTTAAATAAGTGATAACTAAATAAAATGTGTGACTGGTAATAAAACTTAAGATAATAAACTAGTACTTTTGTGTATTGGCCTTCCGTTGAGGGAGTTGAGCTACACGGTGTATTGGCCTTCCATTGAGGGAGTTGAGCTACACAGATCTGAGCTTGGGCTTTTTGATGCCAAGCGACTCTCCATGATGTCAGCCCCTACTTAGTAGCCTTTTGAGTGTCTGACCAAGACCTGTACTCCTTGCATTGTCTTAGGTTCTTGGTTGTAGCCATCATACTGTCTGGCGTGAGTGTTAGCCTTGGATGTTGTACTTTATGTGTGTTTTTGGTTGGATCATTATCTCCATTAGCACGGCAGGTGTGGACCTATGGGTGCCATGTGGTTGGGAGGCATAGCTACCTTCACCACTGCTAGGGATCAGTGTACAGAGACGATCTTTTGTCCTAGTGCGATCGTTGCTAGATGTCTTCACTTGGTACTTCGGGTTCCAGAGTATGCTTTCTTGTGATTTATGCCTTCATTGGGATGCTTGTATATCATGTTTAGATGATGTTATTTTATTTGGCGCATTCCCTTATTATGATGTTTAGCATCTGATTAGATGATGTGATTTTCTTTAGTAGTATATCTGACGCTTACTGTTGTTTAGCATGTGATAGGTGATGTTATCTACTGTAGGATTATCTTATGTGTTATCACTAGCATGTTAGATTTTCTTATGCTTTTGTTCTGCATGTTTTAGTAGTGACATCCCTATTACAACAGTACCGACGATTTGGTCGGTGGCTTGGGATGTTACGCGTGGGGGATGGCTAGGATCCATGATGGTCTTATGATGCTATTGATGGTTGGGAGGAACCGCGCACTTAGTTTGGTTGTTTTGTTCCTAAGATTTATTTTTGTACATTGCGATGTTGCTTTTGTTCTCTTCGATGTTTATTTCAGTACATTCTTTGCTGTTATGGTTTAGATGGATAGATGTTCCTCTTCCCTTTCTGTTGCTGCTTTCGAGTGTTCATTTCTCGTTTGCGTGGATCTGGTACTCCCTGGTGTGGAGGTTCTTCACTCTTTTTCGTTCTTTTGTGCTTCTGGGAGTGTTTTCGTGTTTTTATGGGCGACATTTGTTCAGCATGGTGCGACATTAAAAATGTATTGCACGTCCATACAAACTATGTCATACGACACTGTAAAGTGTCACACGTCGTCTTGAGAAATGTCGTGCGACACTGGAAAAGTGTCGTACGCCTTCTTGAGAAATGTCGCACAAGACTGTGAAGTGTCGCACGCCTGCTTGAAAAATGTTGTATGACACTGGAAAAGTGTCGCACGCCTGAAGAAGTGTCGCCCTATCTTAGTAAGAAGTGTCGCATGGTTTTTTGTAAAAATTGGCGTGGGCGGACAACGGGCACTTTTCTTCGTGATCCAAAATTTTTGAGGGTTGATCTGGATACCCCTTTGGGTGTTCTTCGACCCTATGTTGCATTTTGAATTCTATCGGTTTCTCTTGGAATCTAGTTTTTGTGTTTCTGTTTTAGTCTCTTGGGGTTTGAAATATATCGTTTAAGTATAAGTTGACGTATATTTAATTTCTTATACTTAAGATATATTTTAATATATGCAACGAATCTTTTGAGATAGGTTTCAAACCTCTCGGAGACAAGTTATGGATTCTAGGAAATTTCAAGGCTTCAGAAATCCAGACTTAGCCAATTTTCAGGGCTTCAGGTTTTCAGGCTTAGTCAAATTTCAGGATTCTGCATTATACCCCAGCTTGGTGTTTTGTTGATGAGTGGTCATTTCTTGAGCCCTCATCTTGTTTGTGGTGGTTGTTGGCTTTTGTTCGTGTGTGTCAGTTGGTAGTGGCGTTCAGAGATCTGTTGGTTGCCGAGATTGTGGTGAAGTCTTCTGTTGTGATCTTTGTGATCCCTGTATGATGTTGCCATGTGCATTCATACTTGTAAAAAAAAATTCTTGGCTTGTATTTCATCCTTGTTTCCAAGGATCTCCGGGCGAGGCATTACATCTAGTATCAGTGCCCATGTTCAAACATTGGGATCTCTTTGTTTATGTTGCCCTTGTAGTTGTTGTTGCATTGGTTGAGTGCGAGTGTCTTGGTGAGAACTCGTGATCTTTGTTGCTTTGGTATCTACTCATGATGGACTTGCTTGTCCAGTAGATGCAGCTAGATCTGTGTGAGGAGAAGGAAGTGAGTCTTCCTTGTTTTGTTGTTCGTATCGATGTGCCTTGGTTGGTTGGTTGGTTGTGTGACCCTTTGGATGGAATCACTGATTGGTTTCCATGTGTTGGCTTTGAGTGCCTCTTTTTGTTTCTCCTTGTGGAGTAGGTGCATTGTTTCCCTATTTTCTCCTTATTGTAAGTTGATGAATGAATCTTATTTGTGATTCTATTTTTTATCTTTAGGGTGATAAAATGGTTCCTTTCATTGAAGATGAGTGTTTATTGTGAATCTTTGCAAAGAGTAGGTTTGCATTATATCCTTGGGTTAATGACTTAAGTCCCAAATCTGATTACTTCTTAAGCTTATGGAAATTTGTATTAGATAGATGAATATCTAAATGTTGCATTGCATGGAAATTATTGTTGTCTGCATATGCATAAGGTTACTGATGGTATACTACTTGATGTGCGTGAGTGTGTTCTCTAACGATGCTAGGATGATGTATTCCTTAGCATTGTGTGGTGATTTATCCCTCTTGTGTGACTGTACTCAGTCATCACCTGTAATGTGATTTGTTTGATGCCTTATTTTATTTGGCTGGAGGTACTTTCCTCATGTTGTTGGGCTAGCATTGGTTTTCAGTATTTTTCCTCTCTTGGAGTAGTCATCAAATTTTATCTATCGCTCTCTTTGTGATAGTTGTCACATTTGACTTATTGTTGAAATGAGCTCTTTTTGGTACTTACTGCTGGAATTGATAATTCCCCCATTTGGGCTTTTTGTTTTTTTTTCTAATGACTATTCTGGATGTGTTTTACTATTGCCCAGTTGTGTGTTGTGACTCTATCATGTTCATCTCGAACCTTTGGTAGTACGTACAAGGGATAATATCATGGAGAACATGCTAGTGTGTCTTTGATAGATTTTAAGTTTTTATTGTAACTGAATGGTTTAAAGGATGATTAAACTTAATGTTAATAATTGAAAGATATGTACTTGTTTTAAGGAAAGTGACTCTTGAACCCTTGCTTGAAAAAACTTTCATTTTCATTGTGCATTAGTGCTTATGTTATGTTTCATTAATGAAATTATGAAAGAGTAGCAATGATGGTTTCAATGTGTGTACTACCTTTCATTTCATGTCTTATGTTGTTTTGGGCATGTGTGTTCTTGAGTGGTTTTGGACGTTTTGTCTGTCGCTTGTCTTGGTGGCCAAGACTGTTGTTTTTGCCTTTGTGGTTTTGTTTTGAGTGGTGACTCAATCGTAGGTCTTAGGTCTCTCTTAGCTTCTTCATGTTGTAGTCCTTGTCAATATCTTTTTGATGCTTTTTAAATGGATCCAATCTGAGTCCAGATGTGAAGCTATGGCTTTTGGAGTTGCTGATCGATGTTTCGAGTACCTTTTCGAGTAGAGGCCAATTGAATCATGACATGTCATATTTATGGCCATTGGAGAAGTTTAACTCTTCATGTTATTCATAATGGAAGAGTTATCTTGTCTTCATAATCTACTAGGTACCTATTGGGGTTCGTGCTTAGGTTTTTTGTATTTCCTATTGCACTGAACCGCCCTTGTGAGGTGTAGTGTGGTTTTTGAGTGTTCCTTGCTCAGGGTTGATGTTGCCTTCTCTTTTGGGAGTGACTTAGTTTTGATGAGTCTAGATTCTCCTTCTTGGACGTTGTCTTGGGCACACCTCTATATCCTTTTCTCTCTTGTGAGAGTAGGCTAGTGTGGTTATGCCACTAGTTCAGTTAGTGCTTTTTGGTGAGTATGTTGATGGTTGGTGAAATTGTGAGTTTCCTAACACATCATGGATTGGTTAGTGTAGAGGTTGAGAGAGAGACTCCCTCTCAGTCCTAATACTCTATAGTATCCTTCTCCCTAAGCTTATATCTTCTGATGGATTGTCTCAATCAAGTTTTCTCATTAACCATTGACTTGAGGCTAGAGATTGAGTTTAGTGGTAGTTTGGGTGTAGTTTTCCTAGCATGGTGCTAAAGGGACATGGTATCGTTGGACACATGTTACCATCTCATGAGTTGGTATGAAAACATTTGATGATTGTGTCCACTGACAAAAGTCTGTGCAACCTTGTGGAAAGGTGATATCTTGTCTAGTTGGGTTGTGTTACCCTAGTTCCTAGTGATAGTTGAGCTTTTGTGCCGTGGTGAGGCATCGTGCTCCTATGCTTGGTGGTGAATAGTCTTTTGGAGTGTGTCCTTTTGTTGGTAAACTTTCATCTGCTTTTTTCTAAGGGTGAGTTTATGTGGATTCCAGAATGATCATGTGTGGCATGATAGTATTCTTGGGAATTTTGGGATGGTTTTTCCCCATGATTTCAACTTTTGTTGGAAGTGCTTAGTGTTTTGACCTAGTTTTACAGTCACTTGGTAGGTGCATGTTTTGTTGGGCACCTGTAGATGAGGTAGAGGGGCTTGTTCCTTACCTTGTATTGTTGACTTTATGGCTAGATGGCTTTTTCCTAGCGCATAGAAGGTTCCTTGTTGGAAGACCTTGTGTCTGTGTGACACCCGTTGCTCTTGTGGTTAACCTATTTGGGGGTTAACGTGATGGTTTGAGGATGTTGGAGTGATTTGGGTTTGACTTGTAGAGATTTGTTCAGTCATTCCTATTGCTCACTTTTGATTTTGGTTCTTGTGTGTTTTGGGTTCTATTCTTGGATTGTAGGCTTCCAGGAGTAAGCCTAGTCTTTGGGGATGATGTAGTGCCTCTCCCATTTGACTTTTGTAAGTCGTCCTGATGGATGCAACCTTGCTGATCTTTTGTTGTGTTGGGATCAAGATTGTGACCCTGAGTGGTCTACACCATCGAGGTGTTTTGATTTATGTTTCTGTATCAGTTGCTTTGATTATGTTTTTGACTAATCTTTGAGATTATGATGTGATTTTTGGTTCACTGAGGTTTGTGTCAGTGGTTACCAAGATCGATGTGGTATCATGAGGTTGTTCCGTGATTACCTTGAGATGTGTGCAGAGATTGCACTATGTACTTTTTACCATGCTACACTGGACTAGGTTCCTGTAGCAGTGGTTAGTCATGTTTATGACTGTGTTTTCTTATGTGTTTTAAATGCCTTTTTAATGCAGAGTAAACAATTATTATTAAATGTGTAATTAATGGAATGGATTTTTCATGTGAGATTATTTAGTTATGTGTTGCGGACATTTACCTTGTTATATTTTTTATTAGAGAGATATTTGTTACTCTTGTTGTGTTCACATTTGAGACGACCCGAGGGTCAAATGTTATTCTTTGATTTCATATCATAGATATTAGACTACTATGTTGTTCAGTTAATCATATTGCATGACGATGCCATTTTGAGATGACAGTGTGTTTTATGATGATATTTGGTTATCTGGTTTTTTTCGACATACCTCTAATTATGTTATGTGATGGATTTAATTCTATGGTTATTTACTTCATTCGTGTGTTGTTATTCTTTATGCGAACATGAGTGATGTAAATAGATTATTTTAATATAATTAAATAAATGGTTAAATTAGGTGATTTAATGCATTTAGTGCTTTGGCTATGTTATTCTATGCAATTGCACTTGTTCGTGCTATTTAGTGTGCAGAATTTATATCCCTGGCAGTGGCACATGGAGTTAGTGATTCAGCCATTCATATTTTACCAATGCCATCCTTATATGGTCGATGTATCCTTTATTAATGTTTAATTTAAATCTTTCAGTGATTATTAAATTCGAACTCATTTGCATTATGTGATTAGACTAGTAAGCGTGTCTGTGCATTTAGAGGTTCGCATTGTCGCGAAAGTTGTTAAGGTGATTTCTGTGTTTTTGGGCTTTCAGGATTTTTAATTGATTTATTTTAATTTTTGGTAGCTTTGCCATAGATGAATTCCTATTTATAGGAATAGCTTGTTTTTGTTTAGGTCAATTCGGGGTTTAACTAGGTTGGCTGGTTATTTTCCCTAATCGATTATTCACCCGAAAAGTGAATAAATATCCAAAGAGGAATTTAATTCCTCACTTCTCACTTTCAAATTGGAAATTTGGAGAGTAAAACCCAAAATCCTCTTCATGAGGATTTACTATTTTTTTCGTTGTGGGAGCTATGGGCGTGGGATCATCGCGAGGTTGAGCTCATTGGATCCAGCTCAGGGAAACCTTGGATTGCTGCGATTTTCAGCCACTTCTGCGAGCGTTTTATTTTCTGGTTCAGTTTTTCGTTTTGCCCTTTTGGCTGTGAGGTAGAGCTTTCTTGTTTTATGGTTTCTGCTCCGTTTCTGCTTTTATTTTTGGTAGCCATTTGTTTGGAGGCTAAGAACTAGTGTTCCCCTCCGTTTTTGTATGCTAGTTCTACTCGGTTGGGTGGGTACAAACATTTCGTTGTTTTTTGAAATGAGGGTTTGAGATTTTGCACCGTTATGCTGGCCGTTTTTGCATATGGTGTTCGTTTTCATTTATTTTTGGATTTTTGGGGTTTTTGAACCCAAAGGCCAAATGGGTTTTAATTTTAGAATTTTTCTAAAATTTGGAGTTTTTACCTCATTGTGTGTGCCGCCCTGTTTTCTCGAGTTTTTTTGGCACAATGTGGGTCGTGGACCTTGATGATTTGTTTGGATATCAATCAGACCACTTTTGCACTTTTATGTTGCATTGGGATGCATGTCGTACCCGTACTCCCAACTTTGTGTTCGGTTGAGTGATTTGTTACCTGTTATGGTTTCTTTTGGACCTTTGCTTTTGTTTCGTGAATGCTAGGATTCATGTAGAATCCATAGTCTCAGATTGAGGCCGGTTGAGTGAGTTCATGATGTTTGGTCTTGTTACATCATTAGGATTCGTGTAGAATCCATGCTCTCGGATTGAGGTCGGTTGAGTGATTTTATGATGTATGGTTTTGTTGGCTTTGGGATTCGTGTAGAATCTGTCCTTCCCATGTTGCTTTCAGTTGGGTGTTTTCTTTGCATTGTGTTCTCATTCCTATCCTTGTGTTATGATCTTCGTGATGGTGGTGCGCCACACACGAGTACATGCGCGTACATTTTTTGGGTGACTTGCAAGGCCCAATCTTCCGTGAATTTGTTGAAAGTTATGATCATTGGGGTTGGGATGGGAGTATTTGTCGTAGGATGAGCATGGGTAGGGTAGGGTAACATATGGAGGGGGCTTCTATCTCGTAACCTGGTGACCTTAGTCCCATAGGGTTGGCGAAGGATAGGAAGTTTTAAATAAGTGATAACTAAATAAAATGTGTGGCTGGTAATAAAACTTAAGATAATAAAATGGTACTTTTGTGTATTGGTCTTCCATTGAGGGAGTTGAGCTACATGGTGTATTGGCCTTCCGTTGAGGTATTTGAGCTACACATATCTGAGCTTGGGCTTTTCGATGCCAAGCGACTCTCCATGATGTCAGCCCCTACTTAGTAGCCTTTTGAGTGTCTGACCAGGACCTGTACTCCTTGCATTGTCTTAGGTTCTTGGTTGTAGCTATCATACTGTCTGGCATGAGTGTTAGCCTTGGATGTTGTGCTTTATGTGTGTTTTTGGTTGGATCATTATCTCCATCAGCACAGTGGGTGTGGACCTATGGGTGCCACGTGGTTGGGAGGCATAGCTACCTTCACCACTGCTAGGGATCGGTGTACAGAGATGATCTTTTGTCCTAGTGCGACCATTGCTGGATGTCTTCACTTGGTACTTCGAGTTTCGGAGTATGCTTTCTTGTGATTTATGCCTTCATTGGGATGCTTGTATATCATGTTTAGATGATGTTATTTTATTTGGCGCATTTCCTTATTATGATGTTTAGCATCTGATTAGATGATGTGATTTTCTTTAGTAGTATATCTGATGCTTACTGTTGTTTAGCCTATGATAGGTGATGTTATCTACTATAGGATTATCTTATGCGTTATCACTAGCATGTTAGATTTTCTTATGCTGTTGTTGTGCATGTTTTACTAGTGACGTCCCTATTACAACAGTACCGACGATTTGGTCGGTGGCTTGGGATGTTATGCGTGGGGGATGGCTAGGACCCATGATGGTCTTATGATGCTATTGACGATTGGGAGAAACTGCGCACTTAGTTTGGTTGTTTTGTTCTTGAGATTTATTTTTGTACATTGTGATGTTGCTTTTGTTCTCTTCGATGTTTATTTCAATACATTCTTTGCTGTTATGGTTTAGATGGATAGATGTTCCTCTTCCATTTCTATTGCTGCTTTCGAGTGTTCATTCCTCGTTTGCGTGGATCTGGTACTCCCTGGTGTGGAGGTTCTTCGCTCTTTTTTTATCTTTTGTGCTTCTGGGAGTGTTTTCGTGTTTCTATGGGTGACATTTGTTCAGCATGGTGCGACATTAAAAATGTATCACACGCCCATACAAACTATGTTGTACAACACTGTAAAGTGTCGCACGCCTTCTTGAGAAATGTCGTACGACACTGGAAAAGTGTCGCACACCTTCTTGAGAAATGTCACACGAGACTGTGAAGTGTCACACGCCTTCTTGAGAAATGTTGTATGACATTGGAAAAGTATCGCACGCTTGAAGGAGAAGTGTCGCCCTCTCTTAGTAAGAAGTGTCGCATAGTTTTTTGTAAAAATTGGCATGGGCGGATAGTGGGCACTTTTCTTCGTGATCCAAACTTTTTGAAGGTTGATCTGGATACCCTTTTGGGTGTTCTTCAACCCTATGTAGTTGCATTTTGAATTCTGACGGTTTCTCTTGGAATCCAATTTTTGTGTTTTTGTTTTAGTCTCTTAGGGTTTGAAATATATCGTTTAAGTATAAGTTGACGTATATTTAATTTCCTATACTTAAGACATATTTTAATATATGCGACGAATCTTTTGAGATAGGTTTCAGACCTCTCGGATACAAGTTATGGATTCTAGGAAATTTCAGGGCTTCAGATTTCCAAACTTAGCCAATTTTCAGGGCTTCAGGATTTCAGGCTTAGTCAAATTTCAAGATTTTGCATTATACCCCAGCTGGGTGGTTTGTTGATGAGTGGTCGTTTCTTGAGCCCTCATCTTGTTTGTGGTGGTTGTTGGCTTTTGTTCGTGTGTGTCAGTTGGTAGTGGTGTTTGGAGATCTGTTGGTTGTTGGGATTGTGGTGAAGTCTTCCATTGCGATCTTTGTGATCCCTATATGATGTTGTCATGTGCATTCATACTTGTTAAAAAAAAAATCTTGGTTTGTATTTCATCCTTGTTTCCAAGGATCTCCGGGTGGGGCATTACACTTCTCATGATAGAAGGGATTAATCAATGAACATTCGTCATCATCTATATAGTGTTACATCAATCTCTTCTTTGTACCTCAAAATCATCTTCATGATCTTTCCAAAAGTCTTATACAGGTTGAAAATGATTAAAGTTGCAACTTAGCCTTAATTAATTGATTACATAACCTTTTTTGGTAAAAAAGGAACCACATAATTTAAGGGTATAAATTATTCTTTGTAATGGATCTCTCTATGTTCTTTGCATCTACAATAATATCACATGTGTAATAACTAAGGTCAATGAGAAAGAGAATAGCATCCGACCTCTAGTTCCTGCAAAGTATATTGATCTAGCTAATCTTTTTACACATCTCAATCAGAACTAGTTTTTCATCAAAAAAACTTTGGTAGCATAAGGGGATGACCATCATAAGTCACCAAAGGCTATGCCCCTGCTTCTGCTAACTATAGCTTTTCCTCCAGAGAAAAAACCACTGCCCTTAACCCTGACTGAATATAGGTAAACTTTAGAAATTTTATGAAATGTCTCACATACTATTGAATTACCACAACTACCTTTCAAGATATTATGAGCTAGGCTTTTTTTCATTGAAGCTCTATAACTATCAACATGATAAAGGCATCATTTACTCTTCTAATCATTAAGCCCCAACCAATTCTTTATCCTTGTCCTGTCATAAAAGAGTTAAGAAATCATGTAAACGTTATTATTGTATTCCATTTAGAAGAGATGATTGTGAAGAGATCGTTGATCAACTCTGTCCAATCTATTTATTATTTTCTCCCATAGATCATGTTGATAAATAGGGACATCCAATACTCATATTCATGTGAATATTTGAGTCCCATTATTCTACTAAAAAATATTACCATGTTTCCTATGTCTTATTTGAGAAATTACTCGTGAATTGATTTTGATAATTGGGATTCCTCTTCTTGGTTATGATAACCATGATTGGCAATAGTATTTAAGTACTAGGTTTGATGTACATAAAGTACTATTTTTCCATGTCAGCATACTGATCTCTAATAGGCAACAAAAAAAACCTATGGCAATCGAAATTGGGTCTGTTGTTACCTTATCATTTGATGCAACACCTCCCTAGTATAAGTGGTAAAACTTCATTCATTCAAGCACAAGCTCTAGACATTGCATGGATATGGGATGTGTCTCTACCTAAGCTATCTCACTATCTAAGTGCCCATGTCAACATTTTAGTTGTGTGTGTGTGTGTGTGTGTGTGTGTGTGTGTGTGTGTGTGTGTGTGTGTGTGTGTGTGTGTGTGCACATATACATATACATATACACACACATTCCATCTATTCAATTTAGTATTTTTCTTATCTCTATCTATCTCTCACATCCTCTCTATATATCATTCTCTTGTTATCAATATATCTTAACATCTATATTTATTTATGTAGCTCTTCCTCTACATATCTTCCATTCTGTGTCTCTCTTTGGAGCTCCCTAGATCTCTTTCTATCTTTACCTCTTGATCTATTTCTATCTCTCTATCAAATTTTATTCCATTCTCTCCCTCTATATTCATACATGTATTTTTATCTTCCTCTCCCCCCTCCATATGTAGACAAATCTCCCTCTCTCAATCCATACATAACCTACTTTTGCTACATTTAAGCTCCTTATCTCCAGATTTATTCTCACATCTCTCCCTCTATTTCTATCACTATATGTGGCTTGTTATCTCTTTATCCCCACATCTCTTCCCCTCTCTCTCTGTCTCCTTAATAAATCTTGTTCTCTTCCCTTTACACCTTTCTCTCTTTCTATCCCTATCTCTCGCCAAAGCCTCTCTCTCTCACACACACACACATCACCCTCCCTCTCTATCTCTTCTTACAAATCACTTCCATCTCTATCTTCATCTTTCCAACTATCCTTCTCTTATTCTTTCCTTACATCTCATTTAATCTCATTTCTGTATATTTATCTCCATCTTCTCTATCCATCCTTTTATCCTTGTTTTATCCATCCCTTTTCTTCTCTATATATCCAAAAACTATACCATAATAATTTTCATCCATTTGTATTTATTTATTTTTTTGATGTTTTTTAACCCATCTTTCTATCGTGTCCTTCAAAATCATATCTGGTCCATAACATATATCCATACATGTTATATTTAGACCACCTCATGTGTTATGTAGGCAAAAATATGGAAAAGTTTGAAGAAAAAATAATTCTTGTTGAACCAAATGGTCCCAAATCAGATTCTAATATAGTAATCTAGATTTCAAGTTCCAGAATCCCAAATCAAAAATTTTGAATGCTTATTCTAAAATCATATTCTAGCAATCAAATGAACCCTAAATGTTTGAATTATCTATTTGAAAAATATGCTATGATTTCAATCATAAAATTGTTTTCCGCGTCAAACGCAATTCACATTCTTATAGGTAATTATTTTTCTCATAGCTAATTATTTACCCTCAAAACGTCAAAAAAAAATTCAGCAAAGTAAAAGGATTCTCATCGGCTGGTGACATGAGAACGACTCCATTAGAACTGCATAGTGATATTAATTATAGTTAAAAGTTGCAATTATGGAAACACCAAACACAATTTCATCAGATGCATCTATACTGAAAATATGACAGTTTTGCTTCTCTGATAAAATCTGACAAAGCTTGCTTCAATCTATAGCTCACAAAAATCAATATCCAATTAGTGCCAATATTCTTTGAATTGTTTTCCATTAACTGTTGGTCGGGAATGTCATCCAAGAGTTGCTGTCCTAAATTGAAAACAAGCATGTGTGTCTAAGATAATTCGTTGGAGCACTAGGCGCAATTGTTATCTGCGTCTACATGTATTCATTTTTCTATATGGACAATACGAGGGAAACAATACAGTCATGTCGAAAGTATAAAAGAAGTAGGACAAGATTCATTAGTGTTGATAGATACTTTCTCTTATTCAGTATTTCTTCTTCTACATCTTTTTTGTCTCAGGTGATAACCGGAATTTTTCTTTTCTAATTCTTTTCTCAGTGAACTATTTTGAACCAATTATTATTAATATAAATATAATGTTTGGCAAAAATAAATGAGAAGTAGAGTCATAATCTCGCTTTGAATGTGGCAATGAAAATTCAAGGTGCAGAATCTGCTGGCCGTCAAGGAGAAGAACGAGTTTCGATTGAAGGACAAAGATGTAACCACGCTTGAGCAGTTTTTCAAGGATTCATATTTCTGGTGTATTAATGGAAGTAGTTTTGACGTTGGGAAGACACATAGGTTCACCATGCCTTCAAATTTCAAAATTCCTCTACCAACAAATTCTTTGTTGTGAATCCCCGAGGCCTTGGAAGCAATACGAAACATCTAATGGGTACTATAATAAAATGATGTGCCGCTATTGAATTCCACGTTGCCAACTAAACCAGTATGTCAAACCATGGCCAGATAGACGCGAAGATTGTTATTATGTAGGAGAAGATGGAATGTTTGCAGATGCGTGCGAACTGTTTGACAGAATGTCGAAGGATTCATATCAAATATGGCGTGAAACACAATATTTTCGGTCATCTTATTGATTGAAATCAAATTTCCATACTTCATTGGTCAATAAGAAAGCTAGTCTATCGCCTAGAGATTCACATCAATTCCAAAGTTGAAGACATGCTCAAGTTAACAGAAGTCCCATAATTTTCAATTATAGTCGTTGTTGGTATGGATGATCTGGAAAGAATTTCTTCTTCAAAATGTCTACAACAAACAAAATTCACATTTTTAAACATTTTTTCTACTCAGGGTAAAAGAAATCAAGCATCGTCCAATTTGGAAAAGTGGGAGCTTGAAAATAATTCTGCAACTCAGCTAAAGAAATTTTAGCGGAACCTTTGTACAATTTTATTAAAGACCAATCTTACAAATATTTCTATTCTTCAAAATTCAATCTTGAAAACAATTATGATGTCAAAGATTTGATCATGTTCATTGTGATTTCAGATTGGTCAACGCATTGGAGACACTATGTTGTACACCTTATTGTTGTTTGACTCTGCGTTCAAGCATTTTTAATTGCTCCACAGATTGGGGATAATTAGGAACTTCCAGATCAAAAATGTAAATTGGCAGGTGCTCTTGAACGTTTTTTAAGTTTTATCTATTATGTATGTAAATCTGATAAGAATTGTACTATAATTATTTTAAAATATTTAATTTATTGTAAAGGATTTCTAATTTATTTTTTAAAAAATTGATTGGGAAAATGAAATGTTAAAATTGATGCATATTATCGTATTCAACTATTTATTCTCTTTTACTAACAAGAAGAAAATAAGGAGCTAATTTAGCTATAGGTACTAGATATCTTTCTTAAATTCATTTGAATTATATTAAATTTGAAGATAAATATTAATAATTAATGTTTATTTCTTTATTTAATTAAAATGATAATATTTATTGCTTTGATTTTTCATTAGAATAAATATATATTCTTCTTATGTTATCTCTTATCAATTTGAATAATATATATTCTCTTTAAATATTATCTTTTATCAAATTCTTTTTTTTTATTCTTTTAAGTTTAAAAATACAAATTTTATTAAAATGAAAAAATCCTCATACCAGATTAGGCAGGGACTTCAATTCCAACAAGAGCTCTTGTTCTTATAAGGAATCAAATGGCAAGTAAAATATAAAGAGGTAGGAGCTTGGAAACATAATGGGAAAATACCATTTGGTTAGTCATCGTCTTGGTCACATCAACACAAAGACTAGACAGTTAAGTTGCAAGAATTATTTACAATAACTAATCACTAGGCTCAAAAATTCTATTTATTGTAAAAATCATCAAATCATCAAAACTATATATATATATATATCTTTTTGAATGCATTTTGGAGTTCAAATGTTGAGCCTGTGAACTCATTGCTTTATATTGAATAAATAGGGAAGGTGTCATTTTGAGTCTATGAATTCATTGATTGTTTATCTTGGATTATGTTAAGTTGTGCCTTATTGTAATCATTCTCAGTGTCAATATAAATATGGATTTGATTCTAGAGCTTTCTTTTCAGGTTCATCTATCCATTATAAAGATAAATAAACTATTTGCATCTTCTTATTTGGTTTATGTTTATAAATGCAATGAAGATGATTTGTGTGTTTGTTTCTTACATTCATTTATTTTATACATTTAAGTTCCTCTGCATCTACTCCATGAATATGGGTAGGTGTTAGTACCTTTTAGTGCTTTCTGGTCAAAATCATATATAATTGTTCTTTCCATTCATTGCATATTATAAGAGGAAGTTGTACCTCACAATTAAGAGGAAGGTTATCAATTCAATGATAACCTATCCAACTATTAGTAACAATTGCACTTCAATCTGGGTGTTAGGAGGGGTCATTTTGTGTTTATTTTTTGAAGTGTGAATTTATCAACTAGCAATTGTATACTTCTTTTGCAAGCATCACCAGTCCCATAATTGTGCATACATATTTTCCTCAAATATAGTGGTCTTTTCCCATTCAATTAACTATAATAGATTCAATTGAATGCCATTTTAGAAATGCACAATATGCCAAAATTTGGTGCTCATATGTAAAGTGGTGAGCCCAATTTTTACAAAGTGCAAGATCTTTTCATTATTATTATTTTTGGCAAAAAGTAACATTTGAGATGGAGATCATCACATGTTTAAATATATTTTGATATTATTCTTATAAGGAATCAAATGCCAAGTAAAATATAAAGAGGTGGGAGCTTGGAAACATAATAGGAAAAGACCAATTGGTTAGTCATGGTCTTGGTCACATCAACTCAAAGACTAGACAATTAAGTTACAAGAATTATTTACAATAACTAATCACTAGGTTTGGCAGTTCTATTTATTGTAAAAATCTTCAAAAAAATGGAGTTTTGTTGCTTCTCTCTGGTAGTCCATGTGCTACAGAACAAGGGGAGTTTTATCTAGATTTTTGGGTAATAGGAAGGATATATATTTCTTTTTCAATGCATTTTGGAGTTCAAATGTTGAGCCTGTGAGCTCATTCCTTTATATTGAATAAATAGGGAAGGTGTCCCTTTTGAGTTTGTGAATTCATTGATTGTTTCTCTTGGATTATGTTAAATTATGCCTTCTTGTAATCATTCTCAGTATTGTTGGTTAATAGTATGTTCTATTAATTGGATTTTATAATCTTAACTCTTTGATACCCAATGCTTGGAGAGAAAAAGGATGTTCGCCAACAAATGGGTTAGTGTATGTATTCTATCACTACCCTCTGAATTGACTAGGTCCCACTCCCTATGATTTGCAATGATATGCAATGAATATGTTTTTATGAGATCAGAAGTCTTGATATTATAAGATCATAACCTAAGAGTAGTAAAGGATAACCAAATTATTCAAGTAGGCACAAATAATTTAGGAAAATAGATTTGGACAACCTATCAACTCAATGGAATGATTGTAATAGACTATCTTGAGATTCTTGACTCTTACTTCTATTCTAAATGCAATGTTAATCATCTGAATGCAATGAGAGATGGAAAACAAGGTGCACATGATGGCAAATGGAATTTCTTTGACTACCAGGCTTGAATGAAATGAAATTCAAAAAGTTACCAATAGATTCATACATATCTATGCTTCAATTCTCAATGAAACTATCCAACGTGATATGAAATGAATAAGAGAGGAAGTAGAATCACATATGAAGAAAGTAAATGAAATCACGCCTACTAAAAATATCAAAATGAAATGGAATCCACCTAATTATCATAGGATCACATATAATTTTTCTTCAACTCTTAATGTAGATCTAATCTAAGAATGGGCAACAAAACATGATAAGAAAATATGGTAAATGGAATTACAGACCAATTCACCATCAAGTTTGTTGACCTTTGTATTGTCAAATGAGATTACACTTATAGTTCTCTATCATTTCTCAGTTCTAGTAAAGCAATTTAGTCACATAATAATAATAATAATAAAATTGATAATAACATATAAAATTATTCAATTTGTATCATAGTATGAGCACGTGGTATCTCTTCTACTAACGATTCTAAATCCATGGTATTTTTGAAAACCTCTGATGACTATTTGTCTTCACATAATTCTACAAAATCTTGTAAATATGTTCATTCTTTTGTATTCTATTGTTTGGCACCATATCTGTGTATTTCATATTCTAAAGGTCACTGCATCTTTGAACTCTAGTTGTTGATCCTAAATTAACAATCATGATTAAAATGGTATAACCTTCCTTTATAACTTACTTCATGGGTCCCTTTGTCTACACATGTATTTCCATCATTTTGTTGTCATGATTAATTTCCTTACCACTTTACATAACAAGATGACAAAAAATGTAGATATTTTTCTGATCTGACAGTTGTAATAAAATGATGGTAAGTTTTTTTGTTTCACAGCATGGGTCTACTTTCTAACTAGGTATGTCATGGTAGGCAGATAGCAGTAATTCATTTCTTGGGGAGTCTGACAATGGTGGAATGTAGATATGTGCCTTCACATCACTTTGTCATATAGATTATCAAAAAAGAATCTTTTTATGACAACACAATGACCTCCATAGATCTTCTTTGATCTGACGGAGACCAAAAAGGTCTTAACTCTTTATTTTATTCTACACTATGGGTCCATCTTCCAACTATACACATTGAGGCAAACAGTTGGCACTTTTTCATTGCCCAAAGAATATGACATTGACCTTCCTTGCTTTGTGGCACCTCATGACTAGATTCTGACTATGCTTCATGAAATGTGATGGCCTACAGGGTAGGCCATGTGTTGTTCTATCATTATATCGCTACAAATAACAACTCAACAACTTTTAATAGAAACATAATGATGATCATGGATCTTATAAGATTCAACAGCTAAAGGCATTCAACTTTTGTTTAATATTTTAATGGGACCTAATCTAATAAATAAGCATTTTTACTTTTGAACTGGCCAATAGCACACATTCTTTCATTTAATTAACTTTTAAGCTCTGCAATGTATACGTACAGATTAAATATTAACCGTCAATTTCATTTCAAAAAGAGTCATGCCACCTTTGACTTGGTTCCTTCGCCATTTCTGCATTTTTGAGCATTCACTCTGTATTGAATTCAACTGATCTTGCTTGTTCTCATGATCTGTGTATCAATCTTTTAGCCTCAGTCTTCGATGTTCTCTACTGCATTTTCTCTGTACATGTCTATGATCTCTTTAAATGTATCCTTCTTTTAGATATAAACCTTTGACCATGAAGTTAGAAACTCTTAGAGATTTAGAAATTCTTTCACGAAGAACTACTTCATAGCATGAATCTTTGTCTTTGACATGATTAGGAACAAGAAAATATTAATTAGCATAATATCAAGACCTTCTTCTCATTAGGATAATGCATAACAAACCCTCCAAACCCTAATCACCTAACTTTGGACTGATGAATTCCTCATATGATTCCCGTATTAGGTTAACTCAAAGGAATGATGAGAAGGAAGGTCATCCTATAGGCAATCTAGACTTAGTCTCAAGACTTTGACACTTGACTTGACTCAAAACCCTTGAGCAAAAGATATGAGTTGAAACTTGGGAAACAGTTGGCTCTGTCTAGGGATTTAAGCATAATAATGCTTGAAAGAACTCTAGCAATCTTTGGTTCTACATAAAAAGGTCACAGCTTGGAATAAAAAATAATAGACTAAACTAGGAAAACAACAACAAACTACTTAGGGAAACAAACAACTAAGCTAGAACAAACAGCAAGGAAGGAAAACCTACCAATCTAGCTACTATGCAAGGATTACCTGCTTTTAATTTTGCATTTGGTAGAACTTCATATCCTGGCCATTATAAGAACATGGTAGGGTTTCTGCTATGGGATAGGCCAACTTGAAAGAGCTATTCTAATTTTCTTGTATTTAATCTAAAATGACCCTTTCCATAAAGACTAGAATTTTGAATGCATACCTCTAGGTTCATGTCTCTTATCCTATAACAACACCAAATCACCTTCCATGAATTTTCTAGGCCTTGCCCTTTTATCAAACAACTTATTTACCCTTCCTTGTTGTTCAATGATTTTGTCAACCATCTCTTCCATTTCTTCTTACAGCTTGGTGAGATACATGATTCTCTTCTCTAATCCATCTTTGAAAACATCTTCTTCAATGACAGACTTTAATTTACATGCAGTAAGTTCTAGAGGCAATGGAAAATTTGCTCGCACTCCATAGACTATTTCAAAAGGTGAAATACCTATGGCTCTTTTAGGTATGATTCTATCAACCCATAAAGCATCATGAATCTTCCTATGCCAACCTTTTTGATTGTCTGAGACCAATTTCTTCAAAATATTAATCAAGTTCTAATCACTAGACTCAACTTGACCATTTCCTTGAAGAAAATAATAAGAGGAATGTCCAACTTGTATACCATTATCATAGCAGAATTCAATAATTTCTTAAGAGGAAAAATAAGATGGATTATCCATTATCAACTTCACAGGAACTCCAAATTTGATCAATATATGCTCTTTGAGAAAATCACATACCACCTCTAATGAAGTCTTCTTCATTGGCTTGACTTCAACCCACTTATTGAAATAATTTGTGACAATCAATAAATATGTATGTCCTTGACTGGAAGGAGGATTGATTGGACCTATAAAATCTAAAGCCCATTAATGAAAAGAAGCTTCAATTACCACTGGTCTAAGAGGTAGAGCAACAAGCTAAGGTTTACCAGTAAACATCTTTCATGTCTTATAATTAGCAACCTATTTATATGCATCTTTAAATATACCAAACCAATAATAACATTGTCTCAAAATTTTCAATGCAGTGACAGTGCTATAAAAATGTCCTCCACATGCTTCATTATGAAAAGATCTTAACAACTTTACCTACTTCTCCTTATCTACGCATGTTTAAAATGTTCCATCAATTTCTCTCTTGTAAAAGACATCATCATGAATCACTTACTTCAAGGCCTTTTTTTTTAGATCTCTTCTTTTCTTAGTAGTTAATCCATTAGGGCATTCACCATATGTTATAAAATAAGCAATGTTTGAGAACCAAGGATCTTGAAGACTTACCATAAGAACTTTTGGAGTATCTTCTTCTTTGCATTGTTGATCCTCTCCCAAGGATTTACAGAGTGCATTACCTCTTACAAGTTTGGTTGGCTTAATTTCTATATCATATTCTTAGACTTTTGCTATCGACACTCCTCTATTATTACAACCAACCTCATGTTGTGTCAAAATACTTTTTACTACAAGATCTGGAATATTTATTACTGAATGTGAATGCAATACATAAAATCTTAAATTTTTAAGGGCTCTCACCACTACATATGCATGTTTCTCCATTTATGAATATCTCAATTCTTGATTCTTCAATGGTATACTCATGAAGGCAACTAGAGCTTGTATTCTCTCTTTTTTTTCTTGCATTGATATGATTGACATAGTATGTTCTAAGGCATAACAATAAATGATGAATTCTTTACTATAGTCAAGATAAGCATAGGGGCTTTGGCAATGGCATCCTTGATCAAAAGCATTTTTACCAACATCACTCCTTTCAAAAAAATTATTACCTTTCATCATATCAACTATACATTTAACTATCTCAAAGAAATCAGGCACAAACCTACTCAAGAAATTTACTTGGCTAAAGAAGGACTTCACTCCAATTTTACTCAATGGTAGACTTAATTATTGAATAGCTTTAAATTTTTCTAGATCAATCTTCACTCCTTCTTGGGATACAATATGACCAAGTAGCTTGCCTTCTATCACACAAAATATTGACTTCTTTGGATTCAGTGAGATACCATGATCTTTACATCTTTGTAACACCTTTTCTAGATCTCTAATATGATCTTTTATTTTCTTGGAAAAGACTACCAAATCATCAAGTTATATGACAATAATTATATCTTTCAAACCTTCAAAGACCAAATTCATGCCAGACTGAAAAGTTGCACCTGCATTGATTAGACCAAAGGGCATTCTATTGTAGGAAAAAGTACCCCATGGTGTGGTAAGTGTAGTTTTGAACTCATCTGCTTCATCTATCTAAATCTAATTATACCCTAAAAATCCATCTAGAACATTGACATCGTTTCTGACCCTACAACAATTTGTAAGAGATGGTCCATATTAGGGAGAGCAAAATTATCTTTGAGTAAGGCTTGATTTAGATTTCTAAAATCTACACAAATTCTTATCTCTCCATTCTTCTTCCTCACCGGCACAATATTAGTAACCCAAATAGAATGATGAATAGGATATATAATCCTAGCTTGCAATATTTAATCAATTTCCTTGAAGATTTCTCCTTCAACTATAGGGTTATAGTTTCTTTGTTTTTGCTTGAATGGTATTGCTTTTGGTTTGAGAGGGATTTCATTTTTGAACTTTTCACCCACGAAATTCTTTAGGCCTTCATAACTCCAAGAAAATACATCTTGAAATTCAATAAGTAATTTCCGGATCTCTACCCTCTTCTGGTGTAAAATACTTTCCTATGTTTATCATCTTTGGACTAACTCCTATCCCAGTATTGATTCCATCATATTCACAATAGATTTTTCCTTTCTTATTTCTTTCCTTCTTTATGTATGCATCATGCCTATCAAAAAAAATTCTAAAGAGATTATATGGGGTGGAATCTTATTATCTTTCAACTGAATCATATCAGGCTTTGTTTTCTTCTTATCACCTATCATCGAATCATCATCACTTGTATTAGTGCTTCCTTCAAAATACAAGCATTCAAACTACTCTTCCCCTTTAATGGATTTTAGTATGTGTTTATCATCTTCAAACATCTGCCATGAATCTTCATTCTCAAAGATGTTAGGCCTAAATAGAACTTCTACTTTATAGGTTTGATCTTTGAAATTAGGGTGCGGTAAGAGAAATGATGCAGAGATTGCCAAAGAATCAGCTCTTGAATTGAATTCTCTAAGTATTGATGTAATTGAGAAGGCATCAAAACCCTCAATTTCAACCCACACCTTATTACGATAGCTCCTTAGTCCTGAGTTCTTTACTGCATATTAATTTTTAACTTGTTTACCACCAACTCTGCATCTCCTTGAGCTCTAAGCATCTTGACTCCTTTTTGTTTTGCTACCATTATTTGAAGAAGAAGAGCTTCATATTCATTAGTATTTTTAGTTTCTTTAAAATCTAATTTATAGACCAAGAAATTCATTTCTCCACTAGGTGATGTCAACACTACCCCTGCACTTGAACTGACATTAGCATAATTGCCATCAAATTCTAGAGTCCACAACTGATCACCTTTAGTTTATTTTGATTTTTCTAAAATATCAAGGGTGTCAAAGAATAACATATAATTACCAAACTACATTTCATGTACAAGATTTGAGACCTAGGATCATCTGATTTCGAGATAGTGAGTTTAAGCCTTTTTGAAGGATAAGTAGCTAGGGAAATTTTGTTGGAATTACAATAGGAAAGGTAAACTTCTAGGGGTGTGAATTAGTAGTTTAAACTTTGACCCTTAAATAATTCACCACACATCCATCTCATACATTCAATAAGTAAACTAAAATACCATGTAAAGCATGTACTTCTAAATCATGAAAGCAAGTAAACATTCACACATGTATAGCACTAGATATGATTACCTAGAAACCCTCCAGTGAGAAGGTAAAACTAGGGTGAAAATGAAAACCACAAATATTTATTGTTGCAGTAATAAAGTGTATCCAATGAAGGTTACAATGTTTGATCATGAGACATGATCTAACCTATGAAAGGTTTGCCTTGGTAAAGGCTTACAAAGATTGTTAGGTCTCACCCTGTTAAACTATTTCAACACCTTGTTAAGAGTGTGCCTTGTTAAAGGACTTAAACTCACAATTAAGTAAGCACCCTACTAAAGTATTTGAATATAGCCTATTAGGACTATTATGTTATGAGATTTAACTAATTCACCAACTAGAATGACTCAGCATTGATCTAGCTCTTACCACTTGGTTTCCTAATGATAGATCACCTCTAAACTAATGTATTCTTGATCATTCTTGTTCAGATGTCTCGTTGTTGTATGATTTTCATTTCCTCTATTCTCCTTTAACTGATTCTACAATGTAGTCTCAAATCATAACTCCTTAGTCACCATGAATGTTCTATTTTTCACATACAAACTTCTCTCTTTGCTCCTTCATACTCCTTAGAAATGTTAGAGTTTATCCTCCTTAAGAAGACTTAGGTGACTTAGGGTTAGGTATAAATCAACGACTATGATTCATCCATTTTTCCATTTAATCCTTCCCTTTTTTTGATCGGCTACATGCAATTCATTGGGATTCCAAATTAAGATTTGTCCATATCTCCAAAATATTGTAATTCAATCTTTATGCCGGCTAAAAAATGGTTTACATAGTTGTTTGCACCATTACAAAAAATTATGAAAAAATTGTCTTACTTGGCATCTAAAGTCTCTGATGCTCAACATATATTGTTCTCTATACTTTGACTTGGCATCTATATCACTTGACATGTTCTACTTACTCAGCTCTTGAATCACTTGACATACATTGTCTGCTTGGCACTTGAGTGACTCAGTACATGAGTGGCTTGGCACTTACTGTGAACTCAACATGCACTATTATATACATATTGTGCTTGGAATGTACTACTTGTTTGGCATGAACTAAATAAATGAGTTGAGTGTGTAGACACTCATTAGTCAAAACCAATCTAAGATCAACAATCTCCCCCTTTGACATGAGTGTCAAAAACACTTGGTCATGCATAGATGTTCTTATACTTAAGAGCATAACATATCTCTTATTCAACTTATGTACAAAACTTCAAAATTTCAAAATTTTGTAACAACTTAGACCTCAAAATATGATAACTTCTCTTGAGTTGATAGTTCTGTTCTATAGTCAAAATTCTGTATTCAAAATTCTATAATCCTATTGAGTAAATGTGTCTCAACTAATACTCTTTGACTTCATGTTTTTTGTGCTTGATGCCCTGTGCTCTTATTCTCCTCCTTTTCTCTCTATCTCCTCCAAATTCTATATCTCCCCCTTTTTATTTCTCCCCTTTTTTGACACTAATGTCAAATGGGCTATACATTAATAGTGTGTTTGTCTAAAAAGGATTTATGGACCTCCAGTATGATCTTGAGAGCTACATCCCAATTTTCACGTGCCACATCCAAAGACTTAATTTGGATGGCCAGCTTGGTAGTAAGGTTGACTAGGTCATCTAATGTTGAAAGATTGGGGTCTTTCTTCATAAGTGTTTCAGCATAGCCTAACTCATGCAAAATTTCCATGTGGGGGGTCAATGTTGTTTGGATGCTAATCAGTTTTGCCCTTATATTGGCTTTGTCTGTTGATAATGCAGCTAACTAACTCTAGGTTTGTAGCAAAGTTATAAAGTGCTTCTCACTTTGAGCTGGTGTCATGGGTAGTTTTGCACCTAATGCATTAATCTAACTTTCCAAACTCAAAATCTGACTTCTTGTTTCTTGTGTGAAGAGTGTTGGATTGCACAATTTTGTGTAAAGTGAGAAAATGTTCTCAAGTACCTTCTTAACACTCTCAATCTTAGTTGCCAATACAATTTGTGTAAGTGCTATATTAATTGATAATTTCTCATTTAAATTTCTTTTTAGATGATTCCAGTAATTTAGCATTTGTATAAAGGTCTGCATCACTAATGTTTCCACTATATTTGTCAATTGTTTAATGAGTGGTCTGGTTTCATCTAGAGTAGGCAAACTAAATGCATCTAGAAAGATGTATTTGATTTCTAGCAATGATTGCTTCTCCCTATGCTCCTTTATGGGCAATTCTTATCTTTTATTTATTGCTAGGGATTCTTGTAATATGCCCATCTTCTCAATTGTTATTGTGTCATAGTCATATTTTGGTAAAATAATCTCTTCATCAAGGCTTACATCTCCATATTGTATTACTTCTTTAGCCTTTGATGAACTCAGAATTGGCAGTAAGATTTGCAATGGTGTTGCATATGTGGTTGGATTTTGAAGAGTGTGATTGGAAGGAGTGTCAGGTTCTGGTAAAATTACTAAGGCTTGAATTGATACTTGCTCCTTCACTTTTGGTGTCAGCTCAATCTCTTTAGGCTTGTGCTTTTCTTCCATAATACCTTGTGATGCACCTTGTACTTGCACGCTAGAGGTGCAGATAAGTCTATCTAACCTGTTTCACTCTATGTTTCTATAGTGGCTTGGGTTTCCACTGTGTCCTTTCCAATTTTATCAATATTTTTTGATGTAGCTTCATGTACTTTATCTAAAGGTTGTACGTGACTGGAGAGGTGATAGTAGTTGGTTCTTGTGTATTCACCTCTTTCCTTGTAGTATCAATCATTATTTTTTGTATCTCATCTACACTCACCAATATATGATTATCATATAGTTTTTCTTGTAGTGTAGATTGATTAAGTATCTTTGTCAAAACTTCCTTTGTAAGGGGATTGATGTTCTGAGTAGTATTTTCAAAAAAATCCTTCATTGTTATTGTTTTAGTATATATACTTGTTACATGTTGAGGGCTAACATCTGGCAGTTGTGTATTTTGTACACTTTGTTCTTCTTGTTTCTTTGTCTCAGCTATTACCTGATTATCTACTTTCATCTTTGTATCTCCCTCAATAGTGTCTTTGTTTTCATCATCTTCTTCATCATCTTTTACCTCAATGGGTTCTTGTTCTCCTCCCTTTACTATTGCTATTCCATATGTTACTTTCCACATTTGTGTGGACCTCTTTACAATATCTTCAATATTGTTTTGCAAAATGTTGAAGGCTTTATATTTTGGTACAAATATCACTGCATATTTCTTCATAGCCTTAGGAATTTGTGCCTTACTAAGTTTAGGCATCACTTTTGCAAGTGATTTTCACTTAATTGTCTTTCTAGGTTCAACAATAATGTCATTTTTGCTCAACTCTTTCATATAAACTTTTGGGCATAGAGTTAGCAATTTCTAGTGGGGCTTTCTTAAATCTACCATCATGGCATATATGGCTTCCTCCACTTGATTCTTTTCAATTTTACCAAGGTTATCAAATTCAACATGTGAAAATCCTAATAAATTTGCATTATTCTTAACATTTTTACATAGATTTTTTAAATTAGATAATGGGTTGTGACTCACCATTTTGAATTGGATATTGTCATCTGATTCAGTTCTTTCTTCATCTAATTTAGCTTGTGCAATGTATTTCCTTCTTGGTCTTTTCTGCACTCCTCCTTCCTACTCGATTGGTTTGGCTTTCTCCTTTTCCTTTTGTGCAATGACACATGCACTAGCCCTTGTAGTAGGTACAGTTGGTTTGGGTTGGTTGGGTTTTATAATTTTATTTTCTTTTTTCACTAGTTGGGCCTTAGCCTTTCTCTTCTTTTGATCTATGGGAGTGGATGCTTCCTTAGCTTCTTCTCCCTTGGTACCTTCAACAATGTTTGTCTCTTCCTCTGGTTGACCTTCTCTCATTCCTTGAGTTAGTGCAAGTGATGCTTGTGTCTGGATAACTTCTTCCTCTTCATTCTCTTCCTCTTCATCCTCTTCCTACTTTGCACTTTCACCAAATTTAGCTTTTAGTTTCTTTGCCAACTTCTCCTTCCTTTTTTTGATAGAGGTAGTCTTGAATTCCATGGTAATTTTAGATTACAAGATATAATCTAGCAATAGCATTTTTATCTATTTCTTTTGTAACTAGAGTTATAATAGCTATAGAGGCCTCATCTACATTGACCTCATATCCTAATGGTCTCAGTCATCTTACCTTTGGATTTGTTGCTTGAACAAAATTTTAATTAGCATCCACTAAGAAACAAACATCATCATAAAGTTTTTCCACTAGTGATAGTAGAATTCTTAATCTTTTCTTCATAGACTGCTTAAAGTCCTCAAAGTAGCTTGTCATTATAGACTCAAAGTTCTCACCCAATTGTTCAATGAACTCACCTCTTTTTATTGCCACTAACTTGTTTGTCTTCCATACAACTATGCCAAATGTAGGAAAACTGTTTTGAACATAAAAGAAAATACATATCAAAATGGAACCAAATTTGTACTGAGCACTCTTTGTCTTTCTTATTGCTCCTAGGTTTTCAACTAGTTGTTGTAATTGTAGCTTTGCAAGATCATATGTGTGACTTTCTTTACAATCTTGTAACCAACATCTAGTACAATACAAGGCACATTGTTTAATCTACTAGATTGGTAAAACTTATGTGCAATTAACCTTACTACAAAGTCTATCAATGGATATGTGATGGTATCAATAGTCATTCCTCTCTTATTCCACATAGCTCCTGTGTTTTTCTCAATAACCTCTTTTGAATTGCTTCTTAGAGTCACAAGTTGATCTAGGGTTGGATACCTTGTTACCTTATGGATTATTCTTTTGGTGATTTGGATAGGTCCATTATCTAACCAAAGTGGCTTAAGATGAATTTTGCTTAACATAATCTTGATCCATTTGGTTTTGAACACATTCAGGAAATCTAGGGCATGAGTTAACCCTTTCTTTTCTACAATTTTATATTATTCCCTTAGCACACCATTAAAGTCTATCATATGATTGCCTAATCTCTATTTCTCCAATACTTCTAATTTTGTAGTTGTAACATTTTTTGACATCTTGAACCATTAAAAATTTTGGTGGTAATATGGATAACACATCAGAGGGGTCTTGTTTATAAGAAATATTAGGTATGGCCTTGAATATTGGTTGTTTAACATACAAAACCTCATTACTAACTAGTTGAACATATAAAACCTCCTTTACCTCAACATTCTTTGAACTAGATGCCATTGTGAAAATATAAACAACGTAACTTGGCACTTGATAAATACCTTGCAAGATCTAACAAAATGGTGTTGAATCTCTACTCAAATCCTTCTACAATCGATGTTGATGAATTTTATGATCACCTCTAGCTCTCCTTCCTCTTTCTCAATTTTGAAATGATGGAAAATAAGCTAAAAATTGATCAAGTACCATTTTGGAGTACTGTAATTAATGTTGAGTGCTTATAAAGTTGTAAGCTCAGCATCAACCAATTATAGGCTCTCTTAGCATCCATTAGCATTTTGTTTAGTTGGCTACCATTACGAGCTCAACATCAACTAGCTAGTATGTTATCTCAGCATCCTCTAATATTTCACTCGGCACTCATGGGAAAATTTTCATGCTTGGTAGTAATCTGGAAAACTCAAATATTTTTCTTTGATTCCTAATAACATCTTACATCTTTATTCATGCTTATGTAGACTTTTCAGTATTGAATTCTTTTTGAATTGATGTGTGATATAACTTATGAATATCAATCCTACATACCTCTTGATTGCTTAGTTTGATGAGGTGTGATCACTTGACCCATTGGGTGAATTGATCCCTTATCCATTTGATGTGTTGTAATCATCCTTTTTCTTCCATGTCTTGCTTATTTCATTTCTGACATTTTAAACATCTACCTTGTCTTTGTCTTTATCAAACTCACAACTTGGTGTCTTTGACCTAGTTGGACAATATTGACTAATGTGACCAATCTTTAAATAGCTAAAACATGTGGTTTGACTCAACCACCTTTTCTAGTCACCTATGAAGTGTGTTCTAATACAATTATTAGGAACATGTCCATATTCTTGACAATAGTCACAGTTATACCTTGTATTGTAATCCCAGTTATAAGGGTTTCCATTGTTCCTTACCTTTGTTTGCTTGTTTGATGACCACTTTGGTTTGGATCTACACTCCAAAGCTCTATGTCCATACTTTTGATAGTTGTAATAATATTCTTCAAATCTTTGTGTGTGCATGGACATAGTTTTGCATTCATGTGCCTGATGACCTTGCTTGTTTCACTTATGACATTGAACCATGTGTTTATGCTTGAAATTTAGATTTTCAATCCTACTCGTGCACATATTAGCATTGTGTCCTTTCTTACCATAATTATGACAAGTAGGTTTAGAGTTCTTACATTTTTTGTTCCTTTCTTTAGCACTTTTGGACGATTCTCCTTCTTCAGTGCTTGTGTATCCCAGTCCAGATGTATCATTTTGGATCTTGGGGATCTCAATAGTTGCTCAAAGTATTTTATGGCTTCTTTAGGTTTATTGAAACTTTCAACAAATTCCTTTTCCCTTTTTAAGTCACTCTTTAATTGGTCATTTTGCAATTTCAATGTTGTTATCTCCATGTCCTTGACATTCAATTCATAGTTAGCATTCATCATTTGACTTAGAGTATCCAATTACATGTTAGAAATCTTAGTTAATTCTATTTACTTCTCTTCCAGTCTATTGATCAAAACTCTTTTGTCATCTTCAATCATGGCTTTATCTTTCATGGCTTTCTTCTTTTGTTCAATCACTTCATATAGTAGTATGGCTTGTGATTCTTGCTCCAACTTGAGATTCTTGATTTCTTCATCTTGGACTCTATTCTTTTCCATTAGATCTATTTTTCCTACATCAAATTCATTGGAGTCTCCATTAGCAAATAGCTTAGTAGTGTTCATCTCTCTATATTGTGTGTCATTCTCCTCAATAGCAATCTCCTTCATTCTCTTCAAATATTTCTTTAGTTCTTTTCTTGTTTCATCCACTTGATGTAGAACGAGTTGTATTTCAATTCTCTAATTCTCAATGATCTTTCCCAACTTGTAGACTTCCATTTTCAAGATATTTCCTCAAAGTTGCAAAGCTTCTCTTTTAGAGAACTAGGCTCTGATATGAATTGTTGGAATTACAATAGGAAAGCTAAACTTCTGAGGGGGGTGTGAATTAGTAGTTTAAACTTTGACCCTCAAAACATTCACCATACATCCATCTCATACATTGAATATGTAAACTAAAATACCATGTAAATAATGTACTTCTAAATCATGAAAGCAAGTAAACATTCGCACATGTATGACACCAGATATGATTACCCAAAAACCCTCCAATGAGAAGGTAAAACTAGGGTGGGGATGACACCCACAATTCTTCACTACTGTAGTAATAAAGTGTATCTAATGAAGGTTACAATGTTTGATCATGAGACATGATCTACTTTGTTAAAGGCTTATAAAGACTGTTAGGTCTCACCCTCTTAAAAGTGTGCCTTGTTAAAGGACTTAAACTCACAATTAAGTAAGCACCCTACTAAAGGATTTCAATATAGCCTGTTAGGACTACTCTATTAAGAGATTTAACTGATTCACTTGCTAAAATTACTAAACATTGATCTTGCAGTTAACAATTGGTTGCCTGATGAAAGATCACCTCTAAACTGATGTATTCTCAATCCTTCTCGATCAAATGTCTTGTTCTTGTATGCTTTTCCTTTCCTCTTTTCTCCTTTAACTGATTCTACAATGTAGTCTTAGATCATAACTCCTTATTCGCCATGAATGTTCTATTTTTTGCATACAAACTTCTCTCTTTGCTCCTTCATACTCCTTAGAAAGTTTAGGGTTTTTCCTCCTTAAGAAGACTTAGGTGACTTAAGGTTAGGTATGAATCAATAGATGTGATTCAGCTATTTTGCCGCTAATCCTACTCTTTTTCTAATTGGTTGCATGCAACTCATAGGGATTCCAAATTAAGATTCATCCTTATCTCCAAAATATTGTAATGCAATCTTTAAGTCAGCTCAAAAATGGTTTACATAGTTTTTTGTGCCATTACAAACAATTATGAAAAAATTGTCTTACTTGACATCTGAAGTCTTTGATGCTTTGCATATATTGTTCTCTATACTATGATATGGTATCTATATCACTCGGCATGTTCTAGTTACTTGACTTCTGAATCACTCAATATGCATTGTCTACTCAACACTTGAGTGACTCAGTACATGAGTGGCTCAGCACTCACTGTTAACTCATCATGCACTATTATATATATGTTGTGCTCAACATGTACTACTTGTTTGGTATGAACTAAGTAAATGACTTAAGTGTGTAGACACTCATTAGTCAAAACCAATCTAAGATCAACAAACTTGAGCATCTTTTATTTGTCCAAACAAGGGTACTTGTTTTGCATCCATTGTATAGCATCTACCAAATGTTTTACTTAGTGGAAGCCCTAAATATTTTTCTATAGAGGTGAGCATTACATTATCAGAAGGTCCTAAATCTATGATACAATTTCCCAACCTATTCCCATTGATGAACAAAGAAATGTAGAAAGGATCTAGTTTTTGATTTGGGCATGTGGCTAAGATAATGGACTCCTCTTCTTGAATCAATTTAGGGAATGCAAAATATTCATCAGTTAAAGAAGATCCATTAGTACTAGCTTTACTGAGATGATCAACATTTTTATTAATACTAACCTATTCTTTATCTTTATTACAATGTTCAACTAACCTTTTCAACTGATTAGGATTAGCTTTCAAGTAATCTAGTGGAGAAATCTGAATTCTTGTCTCTTCATAGTATTTTATTATGTCAAAAGAATTAGATGATTTACTTTTGTGCTCCTATGAATTTGAAGGTACCATACCTTTATCTTTATCAATTTTGTTTAATGGTGCATTATTTTTATAAGGATCAAATTTTTTATTTGATTTATATTCTTCTAACCTCTAGTCATTACTATCAATTGAGGCCCTTCTAGAGTTGCAAAGCAGTCACGTCTTGTCTCTAAATATGATTCATACTCCAAGAAATAATTCTTTAGAGTCACCACAAGGAGCATGATCATCCTCACTTTTAGGGTATTCAATTGTTTGTTCTTTGTTATCCACCATCTGCCTATATCTGATCATATCAGCATATGTATCTTCATCACAGTCTACCCTTAAGTGAAAACAACACATATTTTTTTCTCTAAGGAGAACCTTCAATTGCTAATATTTTTTGAATAGGTGTTATTTGCAATGCTTTACTCCATTTGGATATCTAGATCCTTCTTGATGAGGTTGATGAAAAGAATGAGTAGGCTTATTAATTTGTTTCTTCAATGAAATGAGCTCATTAGACAATTTTTGAAGCATAGCCTATGTATTATTAGAAGTACTAACTATGTTACCCATGGTTCTAGATTGGAATTCTCTTTTCCACTTACCAAAGGCTATCATGTGATCCTCCATCTCCACAGCTAATACCTGGGCAACTTGCAAGTTTGCTACATTGGCTCTTCTAATTTGATATCCCAAGTCAAGAAGCATAGATCTAATGTAGAAAGTCTTCGTATTATCATTTTTTGGTGCACTTACAGTAGGTATCCTTTTGATGAGCTTATTGAATCTTGCATTAAAATCTCTCATGGAAATTGGTGACTCTTTTTTATCTATGCCAATTGCAACAACAATAATTGTGTATCCTCTACACTTTTATAACATTCCTAAACCTTTTTTTAATAGTGTCCCAATTTGTGATGCATCTTGCAGGTAGGTCTTGAAACCAATCAAAAGCATTGTCCACCAGTGTACCTACAAACATCCTAACTGCCACATCCTTATGTTGAGGATTTACTACACCACAAGCCTTATGGAAAGAACTTAACTACTATTCTACAGAGGTGGTACCATCACCATTAAATCTTAGGAAGTTCTTCCTTGATGCTCTTGGAAAATCATTGTTATTTGCAAGGGAAAGAGGACCAATAGAATTTCCCCATGGTTATGCCATAACTGTTGGTACAATGTTCTAATTTGTTTGGAAAGTAATAAAAATAGGAAGTGCAACACCAATTAATAACAAATCATCAAAGATAGGAGGAATAGAATTCATGGCAATAGGAGGAGAAGAAGAATGACTTCTCTTTATTCTATTAGGAGAAAATATAGGCAATTGGATATCTTGGAGCTATTAAGTTACTGATTCCCTTGTACGTGTTCTCCCTTTCCTACAAATATCTTCCAAAATAGGAAAGTTGGCCTTCTCAAGTTCCTCGTATGTTGGGTCAATTCTTTCTCTTTCCTTGGCACTCCTAGTATACTTGGAATCTAGGGTGTATCAAATATTCAACAAATAGTGATTTGAATTTATCTTATTAGTCTCCAACTTTGAATTTTCTTCTTTTCTTTAGTAGGTTGAGGTTGTAAAATTGGTATCAAGTTCTTATGGAAAAAACTTGACTACCACAAGTTCTTTCTTGCAACTCAAATATATCAAATTAAATTGCAAATTAATATGAAGGAAAATTCTTCAGACCTTTCATTTGAATGTCCCCATTAGAGTCACCAAAAACTATTGGTTAACAATTTTTTCTCCTATTGGATTTTATAATCTTGACTCTTTGATACCCAATGCTTAGAGAGACAAAAGGATGTTTACCAACAAATGGTTTAGGGTATGTATTACATCACTACCCTCTGAATTGACTAGGTACAACTCCCTATGATTTTCAATGATATGCAATGAATATGTTTTTATGAGATTAGAATCTTGACATTATAAGCTCTTAACTTGAGAGTAGTAAAGGATAACCAAATTGTTTGTAGGCACAAAAAATTGAAGCAAAATAGATTTGGACAACCTATCACACCCAATGGAATAACTGTAATAGACTATCTTGAGATTCCTGACTCTTACTTCTATTCTAAATGTAGTGTTAATCATCTAAATACAAAGAGGGATAGAAAAAGAGATGCACATGAGGGAAAATGGAATTTCGTTGACTACCAAGCTTGAATGAAATTAAATTTAGAAAGTTACAAATATATTCTTCAATTCCTAATGAAACTGTCCAACATGATATGAAATTAACAAGAGAGGAAGTAGAATCATATATGAAGAAAGTAAATGGAATTACTCCTACTTCAAATATCAAAATGAAATGGAATCCACTTGATTATCATAGGATCACATATAATTGTCCTTCAACTCTTAGTGCAGAGCTAATCTGAGAATGGGCAACAAAACATGAAAAAAAAAAAGGTAAATGGAATTACAGACCAATTCAACATCAAGTTTTTTGACCTTTGTATTGTCAAATGAGATTAAATTTATAGCTATCTATTATTTCTCAATTCTAGTAGAGCAACTATCACATAATAAATAAATAAAAATGATAATAACATATAAAATTATCCAATTTACATCATAATATGAGCACGTGGTATCTCTTCTACTGACGATTATAAATCTATGGTATTTCTAAAAACCTCTTATGACTATTTGTCTTCATGTAATTTTTTGAAATCCTAAGAAGATCTTCATTCTTTCATATTTTGTTGTTTGGTACCATATATGCATATTTCATATTCCAGTGGTCACTACATCTTTGAACTCTAGCCATCGATCCTAAATTAACGATCATCATTAAAATGTTATAACCTTCCTTTATAACTTCCTCCATGGGTCCCTTCATTTACATGTGCCTTTACATCATTTTTTCACCATGATTAATATCCTTGAAAATTTACATAATGAGATGGTGATAAACATAGATCTTTTTCCAATCTAATGATTGAAATAAAATGATGTTAAGTATCTTTGTTTTACAGTGCAGGTCCACTTTCTAACTAGGTATGTCATGGCAGATAGATGGTAGTAATTCATTGCTTGGGGAGTCTAACAATGGTAGAATATTGTAGGCCCATCGAGACACATGCCTTTACATTTCTTTATTGCATAGATTATCAAATGGGTATCTTTTTATGATCACATAATGACCTTCGTAGATGTTCTTTGATCTGACAGTGGTGAAAAAGGTCTTAACCCTTTGTTTTTTCTACAATGTGGGTCCATCTTCTAGTTATACACACTGTGGTAAATAGTTGACACTTTTTCATTACCCAAAGAATTTGACGTTGACCTTCCTTGCTGCATAGCACCTCATGACTAGATTCTAACTATGCTTCATGAAATGTGATGGCCCACAAGACATGTTTCATTCTTTCATTATGTCACTACAAATAATGATCGAAAAAAAATTAATAGCAACATAACAACAATCATGGATCTTGTCAGATTCAATGCCTAAAGGCATTCAACTTTCATTTATATTTGAATGGACCCAATGTGACAGATAAGCATTTAGACTTTTCAACTAACAAATAGTAGGCATTCTTTCATTCTATTGACTTTTCAACTCTACAACATATATGTGTAGATTAAATATTAAACATCAATTTCATTTCAAAAAGAGTCATACCACCTTTGACTTGGTTTCTTTGCCATTTCTACATTTTTGAGCATTCACTTTGTATTGAATTCAACTGATCTTGCTTCTGACTTTTTCTCATGGTTTGCATATCAATCTTTTAGCCTCAATCTTTGATGTTTTCTAATGCTTTTTCTTTGTATATGTTTGTGGTCTCTTTAAATGTATCCTTCTTTTAGATATAAACCTTTGACCATGAAGTTAGAAACTCTTAGAGATTTAGAAATGCTTTCATGAAGAACTACTTCACAACATGAATCTTTGTCTTTGACATGATTAGGAACAAGAAAATATGAATTAGAAAAATACAAAGACCTTCTTCTCATTGGGATAATGCATAACAAACCCTCCAAGCCCTAATCACCTAACTTTGGACTAATGCATTGCTCATATGATTTCCACATTAGGTTAGCTTAAAGGAATGATGAGAAGGAAGAACATATTATAGGAAATCTAGACTCAAACTCAAGACTTTAAAACTTGACTTGATTCAAAACCCTAGAGAAAAAGATATAACTAAAACTTAGGCAACAAGTATCAATATAAATATGCAGTTGATTCTAGAGCTTTCTTTTCAAGTTCATATGTCCATTGTAAAGAGATATAAATTCTTTACATATTCTTATTTTTCTATGCTTATAAATGCAATGGAGATGATTTGTGTGTTTGTTTCTTCCATTTGTTTATTTTATACATTTAAGTTCCCCTAGTTCTACTCCATGACTATGGGTAGGTGTTAGTACATTTTAGTGTTTTCTGGTCAAAATCATATCTAATTATTCTTTCCATTCATTGCATATTATAAGAGGGAGTTGTACCTCAATATTTAGAGGAAGGTTATCAATTCATTGATAACCTATCGAACTATTAGTAACAATTGCACTTAAATCTAGGTGTTGAGTGGAGTCATTTTATGTTTATCTTTTTAAAGTGTGAATCTATTCACTAGTAATTGTATACTTCTTCTACAAGCATCACCAGTCCCATAATTGTGCATACATATTTTCCTCAAATATAGAGTGGTCTTTTCCCATTCAATTAACTATAATAGATTCAATTGAATGTCATTTTAGAAATACACAATATGCCCAAAACTTGGTGCTCATATGTAAAGTGGTGAGCCCAATTTTTACACAGTTCAAGATCCTTTCATTATTATTATTCCTAGAAAAAATTAAAATTATTTTTCAAAAATATGATGATCGACCCACAATTGCATGAATTATTCTATGATTGGAGATTATATCAAACAATTTGCATGTCATTGCATAGTCTTCATATCCCCCTCTTTAATGCTTGAAGTCAAGTGTGCATTTTTTAAACCCAAAATGATAATATTTTTAATAAAAATTTACTTTCCAAGATCATGTAAAATATGTGAAAAAATATAATTGAAGAGATTCTATAAGTGACCTTGTTCACTAATGTGAAAAATTAAGAATAAATTGACTAATATGAAAAGTACACAATACATATACAATAGTTAATTTAGCTTCACTAATTCAACTACCAAATCAAAGTGCACATTACGGATTATTGGTAGAGGATTTAGTCAGAACCGTATTTGACCAGCCTGATTCTCAAATTGTTTGACTACTTAGTGGTCACAAATCTCCTTGTTATGGACTAATTTACACCTACTTAAAGATAATATTTTACCCATTAACCAATCTTGAAATCAAATAAGGCACTATATTCACCAAGCCTCCCATTTTATTCTAATTTCCAATACATTATATTGAAAAGGTCTTGATAGAGTGCTACTTAGGTTCTTAGAGAGTGAGGAGTCAGATACTTCCTTACATGAAATTCACAAAGGGATTTGTGGCTCATATTCATGTGGGTTAATACTAGTAAATATGATCCTTAGGATGGGATATTTTTGGCCTACAATAGAAAAGCATCAATTCCAAGGGAATTTAATGTTACAAGCTAGAGTTCTCGTTGCACCAAAAGATCAAACTGTTAATGCCCAATACAAACATTGGACTTATAGAACATAGGAGGTGGTTAAACCATGTCAGGAATCCCAAAGGGGAAGATTGGTAGTTAGTCCAACAATTCCCCCCTCAATGTTACCTGAGGAGATTCAAACCTATGACCAATCTCTGATACCACTTGTTACAAGCTAGAGTTTTCATTGCACCAAAAGATCAACCTATTAATGCCTGATACAACCACTACACTTATAGAACATAGGAGGTGGTTAAACCATGTCATGAATCCTAAAGGGGAAGGTTGGAAGTTAGTCCAACATTTAATTCATACACCAGATCCAGCAAATCATCCAATGACTATAACTTGGGCTTTTTATCAATGGGGTTTAGATCCAAATGGGACAATATATCTACCTTATTTTGATGGCCACTAGTACAAAATTACATTGATAAAATACTTCACTAAATGGGTTGAAGCGATACCACTTTGTAATGTAATGAGAAGAGAAATATCCTTATTATAAATGAATTAACTCATTTGAAAATATGATATTCATCATGTTATATTGATAAGGAATGTTTCACATTTCAAAAATATATATTGATGCATTATGGACCACAAATTTCATATTTTCAATCATTCTTCATCACTATATATGCACAAGGAAATCGACAAGCACGGGCAATAAATAAAAGCATCCTCAAGATTATAGAAAACATTGTTGATAATTCTAGTAGGGATTGAAATATTCAATTAAATCTTAGAATTTGGACCTATAGAACAAGTGTGAGGATGCCAACAATGACAACACCATTTTTTGTGGTTTATGGAATTGAAGCAATCCTGTCATTAGAATTTGACCCTAAGAGTCTCTTTCAATGGAGTGTTAAATGATAAATATTATATGGTTACTATTGGAAATAATTATTCAATTATTATTTTTCATTGATGTTACACAAATGTCAGTGTTAATAGAGCATAGTCAGGCAATGAAGGGATTTTAATACTAGCCAAACATAGTTAATGTTAACTGAGTCATGTTGGGAATATAAGGGTTTCAATATGAAGTGAGTTTAGAGGGTTAGTGAAGAGGCAACATTAACTAAGTGATTAATCCTAGTGTTAGTCAAGTGTCAGATGATTACTCTTGTTTATTAATTATCTAATTGAAGCTAACTAGTTGATAGTTAAATTTTTAGTTAAAAATGTATTCAAGTTGACTTGGGAAAGCTTATGATATATATGTAAGGTCAAGAAGTGAAATGAAAAGTGTGAATGAGGAACATGATGGATATGTGATCAAAGTAGAAGGAAAAGAAAAGAAAGTGTGGAAGATAAGCAACAAAGAATATTCTAATCATCATGGATCCAAAGGTTAAGCCAGAATAGAAATCTAAATCTACAAAGATAATTGCTTCATTAATCAGGTCAAATCATTGCTATCTTCTAACCATTTTAGTAGTGTAGAAATTCTTCTAACCACATTGACTTAACAGTGAGATTATAAATCCTCTAACATGGTGACATTTGTAGATTGAAGTGTTTGAAGACCTCTAACAAGGCCACTTCTAATAGGGTGAACTAAATCCTCTAACAAGGTCATACTTAATTGTATGTATTGTAACTTTTAACAAGGTTGGCTCCTAATAGGGGTCACTTCATAAGAGAAAAAATATTGTAGCTAGTTGCATGGCGGTTTTCCCAAATTAGGTTTCCACTTTAAATCTTGGTGTCATCTATGTTCATGTTATTTACTTTGTGCTTTATGTTTCTGCAACTAAGTTATTTAAGGTTAAATAATATTAACATCATAAGACTTCTTTGTGATTGCTTTGTTAACCAAATTACAGAGAAGTATTTAGTTTGAACTGAGCAAAATAAGGAATTGCATTATTAATGAAAAGTTTCAATTAACATCTAAGGGACATGGAATTTCTTTTTTAGTAACTAATTCACCCCTTCCCTCTTAGTTGCTCTCGACTTTTCAACAATTGGTATCAAATCATTTATTGTTTGTAGGAAAGGTTTAAAAACCTAAGCTAAAGATCAAGATGTCATACCGAAGGGATATTCCAAGGCTCAAACAGAGAAAACTTTTCATCGTGAAAAGAATTTTTGAAGCTACACCTATCAAACATTGAGAGACTTGTCCATTCTACCTAGAAAATGTATATGTTCCACCACCTAAACCTATGATTGTGTAGTAGATGAAGGAGGAAAAAGATCACAATATAATCATGATTGATATAGCTTCTTATCTCAACTATTTTCAATTTGATGAATTCAAAGATTGCCCAACTTATTTTAACATGCGGGAAAACTATAGAGAATTTATGGAGGTGATAAAAATGTGAAAAGATCCAAAGAAAAAAATTTAAGAGTCAATTTTGATCAAATGAAAATGAAAGAAGCTGAGAACATTGCTTAATACAATGAAAGAATCAAAGAAAGTGTGAGTACAATCCGAGCTGTAGGAGGAAAAATAACTAATATAATAGTGATGAGAAAGGTACTAAAAAAATCATCTTCCTATACATGCAATTAGAGTTTCAGAAATCTAAGAGATGGGATGCAATCCCAATAATTATATAACCTTGGATGCTCTAGTGGAAAGATTGACTGCTTTTGATTTGGATAACTTTGATAACTATGCTCCCAATCCTAGAAACATTGAATCTACATTCAAAGCCAAACTAACACATGGCAAGAAAAGAGGAAATTCAAAAGGAAAATAGGTTGAAAGTGAAGATAAATATGATATTTATGATGATCTTGAAGTTCTTGAGGCCATACTTGCAAAAAGATTACCAAAAGGCAAAGGAAATTATAATGGAAAAGTTCCATTAATTTTGTTCTCATGTGAAGAGGTTGATCATATTGCTGCAAGATAGCCAAACAAAGAAGATAAAGATGAAAGAAGAAATAACAAGCTCAAAGGCAAGAAAGACTACAAGAACAACAAGGACTACAAAGTCAAAGGTAAGAAATCTTGTTACATTGCTAAAGCTTTTGACAGTGATGATAATGAAGATGAATTAATTTATATTTTTGTTAAGGATGAATCTAATAATGAGGAAAATTAAAAGATGGAACTTATTTCATATGTTAGCAAAAATAATACATGTATAATAGACAATGGTTGTTCTCATCACATGACTAGTGAAAAAGCTAAGTTTTAACACTTAGAACATTATGGTGGTGGAAGTGTTAGGCTTGAGAATAGTGAACCATGTTATCTAAAAGGAAAAGGATTCATAGCATTAATTGAAGGAATCAAATGTAACAATGCCTACTAGGTTGAAGGACTAATTCACAATCTACTAAGTGTGGCTCAATTGAACAATATAGGGTGCAAGGTAGAATTCAAAATGGCAAAGCTAAGCTATTGGATAGAGAAGGAAACCCAGTTGGGATTGGCAATCAAACAAAAGGTAACTTGTTTTACCTAGATCTTACAAAAAATACATGTCTATTGGCTCAAATAGAGGAAAGTTGGTTAAGGCATAAAAGGATGTGTCAACTTTGATAACCTGGCTACCATAAGAAAGAACAAAAGAGTAAGAGGCATGCCAAATCTAAAGACACCCAAGATGGTCATGTGTAAACAATGTCAAATTGGAAAGATGAGTAAAAGAAGTTTTAAAATTAAGACTAACAATTTCAAGGATATTTAAGAAATAGCTCATATAGATCTTTGTGGACCAATAGGTCTAGAAAGTTATTATGGGGAAAGATATTTCAATCTATTTTTTGATGACTATTCTAGGATGATGATTATAATGTTCGTAAAAGATAAATCTATGCTTTTCAAAATTTTAAATGGTACTTGGCTAGACCTATGAAAGAATTTGTAAATAATCTAAAATACTTGAGATTAGATAGAGGAGATGAATTCATCTCAAATGAATTCAATGGGTTATACTATAAAAGAGGAATCAAAAAAAATTTATCAACACCTCAAATAGTGGAGCAAAATAGTATAGCAAAAAGAAGGAATCCATCTATCATTGAATGTGCAAGAACACTAATGATTGAGAAAAATGTTGCACCAAAATACTAGAGAGGAGCAATTAGCACATAAGTTCATTTACTAAATTGAGTACACATTATGAATTATGGTTTGGGTATAAGCCTAATGTTTTTTATTTCAAAGTATTTGGAAGAAAATTTAATATCTTGAAATATGTAAGGAAAAAAAATATTGATACAAAATGTGATGAAGGTATATTTCTAGGCTACTCCAACAAGAGTAAGGCATACAAATGTTTGAATCTTGCTACTCAAAATGTAAGTGTACATGTGAAGATTCATGAGTTTGTAGAAAGAAGTGAAGAACATAGTAGTAAGGAACCTGAAGACTACAAAAGGTTTATCTGTTTGAGGAGGGACCTAAGACTTTACCCGAGTTGCAATTAGTTTAGACAGAGGAACCCAGGTCATAAATAGAGTAACTTGAGTCATAGATAGAGGAACCCAAGTCACTGACAAAGGAACTTGAGTGATAGTTAGAGATACCCAAGCATCATAGAATTACTAAGCATAGAGAACCTAGTGAACCTAGTTTAGAATCAAGAAGGAAGGAGCCTAAAACGTGGAAAATATGTTAGAAGACATCATGAACTTGATCAAATAATTGGTGGAGAGATAGATGGCATACTAACAAGGAACAAACTAAAAGATAAATGCTTTCTTATGAATTTGAACCTAGATTAGTAAAATTTGCTTTAGAAAATGAAGATTGGATAGAGGCAATGAATGAAAAAATTGAGAAAATAGAAAGAAATAATACCTAGACTCTTGTACCTAGACCCAAGGATAAGAATGCGATTGGTATAAAATGGGTATTTAGAAACAAATTAAATGAGAAAGGAGAATAACAAGGAAAAAGGAAAGGCTAGTATGCAAAGGACAAGCTCAAGAAGAAGGCATTGACTATGGAGAAACATTTTCCCCTATTGAAAGACTTGAAGGAGTCAAAATACTAGTAGGATATGTTGCAAATAAAGAATTCAAAGCATATCAGATTGATGTAAAATAAACCTTCTTAAATAGAATCCTGGAGGAGGAAGTCTACATTAAATAGTCCAAAGGTTCTGTTGGTCCAAATAAAAGATACATGGTATGCAAACTACACAAAATATTATATGGACTAAAACAAGCTCCCAAAGCTTGGTAGGAAAGGCTACATGGATATTTGGTAAGAATTGGTTTTGAAAGAACAAATGAAAATAGTAGTTTGTATATAAAAGAAGAATCACATGACAAGATATTGCTAGTAGAAATATTTGTGGATGATATCATATTTGGAGGAAATAAAATATTATGCAAATCATTTGCTAAGGAAATAAGGAAAGATTTTGAAATGTCTATGTTTGGAGAGATAAATTCTTTGTTGGCCTACAAATTCATCAAATGAAGGATTGCATCTACATCACTCAATTAAAGTACATCAAGGAAATATTGAAAACATTTGGAATGGAAGATTCCAAACTAGTTGGAACACCTATGTCTACTAGACAAAAACTATCAAAGAATGATGATTCAAAGGAGGTAAATTAGACTACCTCTAGATCAATGATTAGGAAACTTTAGTATATGGTACACATCAGACCTAATATCACATTAGCAGTTAGTCTAGTTGCAAGGTTTTCTACAAATCCTAAAGACAATCACATGATGGCAATAAAAAGGATTCTAAGGTACCTAAAAGAAACTGAAGAATATGGTTTATGGTATAAGAAAGGAGGAAACTTGAGTTAAGAACCTTTACTAATGCAGATTGGGCAGGAAGCATTGATGACAAAAAGAGTACCAACGAAGGAGCATTCTTTCTTGGAAAGAGATTAGTATCATGGACAAGCAACAAGAAAAATTGTATTTCTCAATCAACAACAAAGGTAGAATATGTTGCTGCAACATATAACTATTCTAACATTATATGGATCAAGCAATTATTGTTAGGAAAGAAGGAAGAAATCAAGGAACTAGTGGTTATCTATTGTGATAACACGAGTGCAATCGATATATCAAAAAACCCTGTGATGCACACAATGACAAAATACCTTGCAATCAAGTCTCATTACTTGTAGGATTTGGTTCAAGAAAAAGAGGCAAGATTGGAATATGTGAACACCAAGGAGAAGATAGTAGACATATTCATTAAGGCATTACCTAAGGAGGCATTTATGTATCTAAGAGGTAAGCTACAAGTTATTCCCCTATTTGATACTCACTAAAGCATACGATAGTGATGTATCAACTAAGCTTCATTGAAGATCTATCAAGTTGATCTAGATTTTCACACATTAGGTGTGAAATATAGAGCATATTGCATATGAATTAGTACAAAAGGTTCATTGTTTATATCCTTTGGAATTTGATGTCAAAGGGGGAGAGATCAGTAAGAAAGAGAGAATGTACAACAAAGAGGGAGAATAATGACAAAAGTTCAAAGCAAAATGATGACAGATGAAAGAGGGAGAATTATTTTTGAAGTTATTGAGACAAATCTAGGAAGAATCATAAAGGGAGTTTCTATGGATGTGAATCAGAATGAAATTAAGGATATTATAAAATTGCACATGTTTCTCTTGCTCATACTTCTTTGAATTTTCTCATTGTATTTTGACACATTGTGTTGTCATCAATGCCAAAGAGGGAGATTATTAAAAATAATTCTTCAATTGTATTTTTTCATTGATATTACACAAATGTTAGTGTCAATCGAGTGTAGTCGAGAAATGAAGGAATTTAGTATCAATTGAATGTAGTTAGTGTTAACCGAGTTTGGTTAGGCAAAGAAGGATTTTAATATAAACCAAGTTTAGTTAGTTAATGAAGAGATGACATTAACTGAGTGATTAATCCTACTATTACCCAAGTGTTAGTTTATTACTCTTGTTGATTAATTATCTAATTGAAGCTGACTAGTAGGATGTTTAATGTTTATTTGAAAAGGTATTCAAGCCAACTTAGAAAATCTTATGATATATATGTAAGGTCAAGAAATGAAATGAAATGTGTGAAAGAGGAACAAGATGGATATATGATCAAAGTAGAAGGAAGAGAAAAGAAAGTGTGGAAGATAAGAAATAAAGAATATATCTAGATCATGAAGGATCCAAAGTTCAAGTCAGAATAGAGATCTAAATCTACAAAGATAGCTACTTCATTAATAAGGTCAAATCAATGTTCCTTATAATCATTATAGAAGTGAAGAAAATTTGATAATCGAATTGACTTAATAGTGAGATTGTAAATCCTCTAACAAGGTGATATTTGTAGATTGATGTGTTTGAAGACCTCTAACAAGGCCACTCCTAATAGGGTGAACTAAATCCTCAAACAAGTTCATACTTACCAAATGTATTGTAACCTTAAATAGGGTTGGCTCCTAACAAGGAACACTTCAGAAGAGTGAAAATATTGTACCTAGTTGCATGGTGGTTTTCCCAAATTGAGTTTCCATGTTAAACCTAGGTGTCATCTTGTGTTCATGTTATTTTCTTTATGTTTTATATTTGTGAAACTAAGTCATTAAAGGTTAAATTAGATTAACATCATAAGATTTCTTTATGACTACTTTGTTAACCAAGTTATAGAGAAGTATTTAGTTTTAACTGAGAAGAATAAGGATTTGCATTATCAGTGAAAAGTCTAAGTTAACATCTAAGGGACTTGGAATTATTTTTTTAGTAACTAATTTACCCCTCCCCTCTTAGTTACTCTCTTTATTTCCCATAGTTTCTTCCTTAGAAAAATTGGAATTCCTAGAAGAACATTTAAAAATTTCATGAATATTTTAAAATGTATCAAAATAGAATGTCAGGAAAGTACATCAATAAGAGGATTAAACCCAAAAAGTTCAAAGTGGGTGATTTATTCCTCAGACAAAATCCTAAGAATCAAGTTGAAAGGGAAAAGAAAGGGAAGTGGACAAAAAATTGGTTAGGACCATATGTTATCACAACTTCACTTGGGGCAAGAACATAAAATTTAGCCTATTGTGATGAAGAAGAGGTAGATGAACCTTCCAATAATGCTCACTTGAAAAAAAAAATTATATTGAATTAGATGAAAGAGAATAAGTTGAAAGAGTACTAGGTGATACAGAATAAACATCTTGTACTGATTATATTAATCTTGAATATAGTTAAAACTGATTCTTCTATTATTCCATGTAAACATTCCATTAGTCATAGGAATGTCCTAAAAATCATTATAAAAAACTATTGCTTGAAGTCTATCATAGGTTGTGAAAAGATCTATCTACCTTAAAATTTCTCCTCTAGATTCAAAATTGTCTTGATGTCCCACCAATGAAGAAATGTTCCAAGGGATTATTGTAAAGATGATTTTTGATGCTATCCCATGCCACCTTTTAATGAGTTGTCAAAGTAGGACCATATACATTGATTAGAGAAAATAATAGAACACTCTCAATACTATAAATTTTTCCACACATCTAGTTATGGAAACAAGGCCCAAGAAGTCATTGGGCATTGAAGAACAAGCCCTAATGGCATGCCATGGACAAAAAAATTGTGAGGAATGGTATCACAACATGTTATGTATCCTAAATAATGCAGGGTTGACCATGGGGAGAAATTTAATTTTCCCAAAAATGAACACTAGTCGTCAATGAAGATATTACCTACTAAATAATCAATCTAGATAATGTAGGAAATCTTCCCAATAATAGATTAAAATGTAGTCATCAATGCAGATTCTCCTTATTTCTAGCAAACAACTAAGATACAGTGAAGATATTCCTCCCAATAAAGGAAGAGGATAGCATGAAAAGTGGGAACCCTAACCACATGGTGGAATTCTAGGTTTTGGGGCCTTTCTAAAACATTGCAACATGAAGAAACTCCAGAATGGAGATGCATGGTAGCATCTCACATTTTTGCAAAATGAGAAGACCATCTCACAAAAATATGCAAGAATTTTTATAAAATGAGAAGACCATCTCAACTATCAATTTATGCATGTGTACATTGGGTTGGCTTAAGCGCCAGAGATTGGACCCTCCACCACGTGGAAGAATTCCAAATCTTGGAGCCTCACAAAAGTGTTGCAAAGTGAGGAAATGCTAGAATGGTGATGCTTGGCAACATGACACAATTCTAGACTTTAGAGAATTGAAGAAAACAATGCACCATGAGGAAGTGTTAGAATGGTGATGCATGACAACATCATATGCAATTTTGGGCTTCGTAGTCTCATGGAGACACTATCGTATGATGGAACATTAGAATGGAAACATGTAGAAACATCTCACACTTTCAGGAAGATGGGCAAATAGCTCACAAAAATATGAGAGCTATTAGATCTTTTCTACAAAGAATATAGACCATTGAAAGTTTCTCTGATCGAATATCAGTGATGGGTTGTATAGAACCAAAAATAGCCAACATTCTTGGCATGCAACTCAAAGGGGATTCTTTCCTACTAAGAATAGATTAGTGGCCTTAAGCAATCCATTAGGCATGGAGTCACCAAAGAGAATGACACATTGTCCTACATGCAACTTCACAAATTTCTACCTCTACAACTAGCAAAAATACAAAATTTGCTACATTCAAGGGGAATAGTTGTGCCCATGCACTTCTTGGAAAGCTTGAAAAACACCTACTCTACTATATATAGGTATTTACAATTACAAAAAGTCAAACAAAGCCAGTGACTAGCTTTTTGAAGTAGTTTTCCTTCCTCACTAGCTAATTTTTTCTCTCATGCATGTGGATAACTAAAAATAGTAGCAAGCATGCTAGTGCACTTTGGAACACCTTCCCAATGTTAGAAACAAAGAAACTATCTAGCATTGGGAGACCTTGATCTTGAGTAAGACAAACTTTCTCCTTCTTTTAGTCATCATCTTGATGCTCTACAATGAGCATGATCGAGGCAAACATGCATTGTTGTAGATCTAGATTCCTTATGAGGCATCCTCTTGATGGTGCTTGGTCTAAGCCATCATCCTTGACTGTGTTGTTCTTTGCAACAATTGAATCCTCTTGGCTAGTAGGGGCTGGCTCTGATGGTATGGTTGGTAATGTGTGTGCCTCCACTTGTTGTTGTTGCAACTCATGATGTTCTGATGAAGGAGTAGACTGCTTGATGTCTATTGATCAACAAAATATTTCCATCTCATCCCATAAATTATCCTCATCAGAATCCTCTTGCTCTACTATAGTAAAATGCATAAGTTGAGGGGAAACCTCATGCATATCAACATATTTCTCCTCAAGGATAGAGATATCATTGAGGCTCTCTTTCTCATACTCCACGTCATGGAGGATTGTCTATTGCAACAAATGATGTTCCTTCTCCTTTAGCAATAAATCTTCATCTTCTTGTAAAGGCTCAAAATCCATGATTTGTTCCTCAAAAGAAGGAACAACCTCTTTTTCTTCTTCTTCCTCAATAAAGCAGGGAAGCTCTTCAAACAAGAGGATTGCATCATCTTCATCTTTCTTAACTGCTACCTCTTTGTTCTCCTCAATAGGATGCAACTCCTCCCATGGTAATTCTTTTGGCTTTTCTTTACTCTTCCAAAATTCCATGTTTGGACCCATCAAGAGTCCATACGATCAGTCTACCCTCAAAGAGTGAAATGGTAATGGGTATGGAAGGCTCATCATACCATATTTTTTGCATGGGGAGTGGAGAAGTTATAGCAGCAAGCTCTTGTGATGGAGGGGGATTCTTGAAGCTAAGAATGAAAATTTTTGGAGAAGGGACTACCTCTGCTTCCTTGGTCTAAAAATGAGCTAACTGGAGCCTCATTTCCTCCTCTTTTTCTATAGTAGCTTGTCTTCCAAGATTCTTCTCAAAATGTCTTTTTTTCTCTCTCTTCCTCTTTTTTCTAGGGATAGGCCTAGTATGCCATCTCCTTTTGCTATCTCTCTATCTCTTGTCACCTCACAACCTCATCAAGATACTTATCACAAGATAGCAATTGCTCATTTTTCTTATGAAACCATGAATCCATTCTCCTACTCCTTTCAAATATTTTCATTTGGATGTCCAAAAATTCCTCACCCATCTTAGCCATCATAGCTTCAATGGCCTTGATTTTATCATTTAGAGGTGTTGGGTCTAATGGAGTAGGTGTTGGATACAATTGTTAATTGTGTATTGTCTTTGATGTTACACAAATGTCATATCAGTCATCAAACAGAGTCTATCTAGCTCAGATGGTTAGCAATGCAATTTATAGTGACTACCGAGCATTCCTGAACATTACAAAGGCAAGTTAACTTTTACCAAGCTCACTCGGTAAGCAAAGGCAAGTTAACTTTTACCGAGCTCACTCGGTAAGCAAAGGCAAGTTAACTTTTACCGAGCTCACTCGGTAAGCAAAGGCAAGTTAGCTTTTATCAAGCTCACTCAGTAAGCGAAGAAAAATTAGCTTTTACCAAGCTCACTTGATAAACAAAGGAAGGTTAGTATTTATCGAGTTAACTCGGTCTCCGAAGGAAGTTGCAAGGTTTGTAGTGTTTACCGAGCTTCACTTGGTTAACACGGGGAAACCATTTTGAAGCAGTGGTCACCAAGCTGGGTCGAGCAGCAAAGAATTTTATGATTCCAAAGAATTAAGTTTAATTGTTTTGTGCAGCCGACTGATTTATGTTTTTCCAGTTGTTGTAAACTTGTAATTGAGCCGACTTGACAATCTGTAAGTTATATATGAAAAGTCAAGTTGTGAATTCAAAAGCAAGGAAGTGAATGGATGCAAAAAGTGCGAGAAAATACATGAACGAATGTTGAGGAAGAATTTGTCATCCCTATGAAGCTACAGAGTTGCATTCGATCAGTAAGGATTTAATGAAGAAGAAAAAAGATCTGTATTCAATAAAAGATAAGTTGTATATATCTCAGATCAATTCATTGTTGCTTTCTAATAATTGTAACAGTGATTGAAAATCTCTTAACAGAGTTGGTTTGACAGCCATTTTGTAAATCCTCTAACAAGGTGACAATTCAGTTGAATTGTTTTAAAGACCTCTCACAAGGCCACTTCTAACAAGGTGATCAAATCCTCTAATAGGGTCACACCTAACAGTGTGTTTTGTAACCTTTAACAGGGTTGGCTCCTAACAGGGCTCACTTCAGAAGAGTGAAAATTGGTAACTGTTACTTGGTGGTTTTTCCCAAATTGGGTTTCCACATTAAATCTGGTGTCTCTTGTGTTCATGTTATTTCTTTATGCATGCATGTTAATCACTTTAAATGCTTAATAAAGTTAACAAGACATCTATTTAGTTTCAGCATTTATTTGTGTCAGTAGCAGCTATATTTTAAGACATCTAAGGATCTGTAAGAAAATTTTTGTGGTAACTAATTCACCCCTCCCCTCTCAGTTACTTCATCTCTATTTCCAACAATTGGTATCAAAGCTTTTGGTGCTTGCAGGATAAGATTTCAAGGATCTAAGCCAAAGATTAGGATGTCTTACAAAAGGGAAATCCCAAGACTTAACAAAAATTACTTCTCAGCATGGCAAGGACTGATGAGACTTCACCTAGCATCTATTGGTGATACAGGATTGAAGTACCTTGATGAAAAGTATGCAGAACCAGCCGGTACACTATCTGTCAATGATATTGCTAAAAAGAAGAGTCATAACATTATGATGATAGATATAGCATTTGCTCTGAGTTATGAAGAATTCAATGATATCAAGGATTGCAAAACTGCCTTTGAAATGTGAGAAAAGTTGAAAGAGATATATGGAGGAGATGATAATGTTAGAAGAGCCAAAGTAGAAAGTCTGAGAGGACAATTTGATCAAATGAGGATAAGAGAGGATGAAAACATTGAAAAATATGTTGAAAGAGTTAAAGCATGTGTTAGTGCAATAAAAGCTTCTGGAGGAGATATCAGTGAAGAGACAGTTATAAGCAAAGTTCTCAGAACTCTCCTTCTCATTTATGCAATCGGAGTTCCTGCAATTCAGGAAAGAAGATGTGAAGCAAATCATAAGATAAATCTAGAGGCTATAGTTGGAAGATTGACTGCTTTTCAACTGGACAACTTTGATAACTATGTTCCAGCTTCCAAAAACATTGAATCAGCATTTGAAGCCAAACTTTCACTCAAGGAGAAAGGCAAAAAGAAATCTCTGTCAGAAAGTGAAGATGAATCAAACCAAAGTTCAGACAGTGGTCTTGAAGTAATTAAAGCCCTTCTAGCAAGGAAATATTCTAGAGGCAGAGGAAAATACAAAGGTAAAGTACCCCTAATATGTTTTTCATGTGAAGAAGTTGGTCATATTGCTGCTAGATGTCCAAACAAGTAGAATAAACATGAAAAGAAAGATAAAAAAATGGAATGGCAAGAAAGATTTCAAATCATTCAAGGAAAAAGGTAAGAAAACATGTTTTATGGCTAAATATTCTAATGACTCTAATGATGAAGAAGAAGATGAGATTGTCTATATTGTTGTACAAGATGAATCTAATGATGATGAAGAAATGGCACTCATTTCTCATATGACCAAAAATGATACATGGATCATAGATAGTGGTTGCTCTCATCACATGACTGGCAACAAAATTAAGTTTGAATACTTTGAAGATTATGATGGTGGCAGTGTAAGATTTGGTAACAATGAACCTTGTTGTATAAAAGGAAGAGGAAGAATCCCTCTAACCAAAGAACTTATATGTGATAATGCCTATTGGGTAGAAGGACTAAAGCATAATCTGTTAAGTGTGGCATAGCTACTCAATAATGGAATCAAAGTAGAATTCATGCATGGTAAAACAAGACTGCTGGATGGGAAAGGAAAGTTGATTGGATCAGGCACTCAAACCAAAGGTAACTTGTTCTATCTTGAACTAGGTGAATGTTCATGTTTTATTGCTCAAGTTAAAGAAAGTTGGTTATGGCATAAAAGGTTGTGTCATGTAAACTTTGATAATCTGGTAAAGATAAGCAAGTTCAGAAAAGTAAAAGGCATTCCCAACATAAAGAAACCTGAAGTCAGTCTATGCAAAAATTGTCAAGTTGGAAAGATGGGAAAGACTAGTTTTAAAAGTAAAAACTATTAGTCTGAAGACATATTAGAAATTGTGCATACTGATTTATGTGGACCTATTGGAATTGAAAGCTATACTGGAGAAAAGTTCTTCATTCTTTTTGTTGATAATTACATAAGAATGATGACAGCCATGTATCTAAGAAATAAATCAGAAGCATTTGAAAAATTCAAATGGTATTTGGCCAGAGTAGAAAAGGAAACAGGAAAAAGATTAAAATGCTTGAGGTCAGACAGAGGTGGAGAATTCATTTCACAAGAATTCAATAACTTTTGCATTGAAAGAGGAATCAAAAGATAGGTATCAGCACCTGGAACACCCCAGCAGAATGGAATAGCTAAAAGAAGAAACAGATCCATCATGGATTGTGCAAGAACATTAATGATTGAAAAGAGCATTGCTATCAAATATTGGAAGGAAGCAATCAGCACTGCAGTCTATACCTTGAACCAAGTACAGCTGAAGCAAGACTCATTCAAAACCCCCTATGAGTTATGGTATGGCTATAAACCTAATGTAAGTTATTTTAAAGTATTTGGAAGTAAATGTTATATTTTGAAAGAATCTAGAAAAGGTAAATTTGATGTAAAAGGTGATGAAGGTATATTCCTTGGATACTCATGCACAACTAAGGCATATAGATGTTTGAACTTGTCTACTCACAAAGTCATAGAAAGTGTACATGTGAAAGTTGATGAGTTTGCAGAAAGGACTGGAGAAGAAAGCAAAAGGGAACCAGAAGATTATAAAAGGTTTGTCTTCAGTGAACCTGATACAGTACCAGTTACATTAGAGAATCAGGAAACTTCTACTCCCGAGTCATCTATAATTGAGTTACAGGAAGTTCAAACTGAGCCACAGCAAACCAAGTTAAATTCAGTATCTACCGAGCAAGTATTTACCAAGCAAACATCTATCGAGCGAGAACAGAAAGAGCCTAAAGTTGAAATGCAAAAAGATAACAATGAAATCCATTCAAAAGGCAAGGAACCTGTATTAGCTAAGTATGTCAGGAGACATCATTCAGCCAATCAGATCATTGGAGATAAATCTGAAGGAACCATGACAAGAAATAAGCTGAAAGGTACTAGTTTACTTGCTAATTTTGAACCTAGAAATGTCAAAGATGCATTAGAAAATGATAGTTGGATTGAGGCTATGAATGAAGAAATAGCGAAAATAGAGAAAAACAAGACATGGACTCTTGTATCCATACCTAAAGACAAAAATGTGATTGGAACTAAGTGGGTATTCAGAAACAAGTTGGATGAAGATGGTAAGGTATCAAGAAACAAAGCTAGACTAGTATGCAAAGGATATGCTCAAGAAGAAGGAATAGACTATGGAGAAACTTTTTCTCCTATTGCAAGATTGGAAGGAGTCAGAACCTTACTAGCATATGCTGCTTATAAGGGTTTCAAAGTTTATCAGATGGATGTCAAATCAGCATTCCTCAATGGTATACTGGATGAAGAGGTTTACATTGAACAACCTAAAGGTATTGTTAATCCAGATAAGAAGAATATGGTCTGCAAATTACACAAGGCATTGTATGGTCTGAAACAAGCCCCTAGAGCATGGTATGAAAGATTGCATAACTATCTTATTCAGATTGGTTTTCAAAGAACTAATGATAACAGTAGCTTGTATATTAAGGAAGGACTAGATAATAAGATTGTCTTGGCAAAAATATTTGTAGATGATACTGTTTTCATAGGGAATGATGATCTGTGCAAAGAATTCTTAGAACAAATGAACAAGGAATTTGAAATGTCCATGTTTGGTGAAATCAAATTCTTTGTTGGTCTTCAAATTCAATAGAATAAAAATGGTATCTACATTACTCAATCAAAGTACATCAAAGAGATATTGAAAAAGTTTGGAATGGAAGATTGTAAACCAGTTTGGACTCCTATGTGTACCGGATTAAAACTTACCAAGGAAGATGAATCAAAGGAAGTAGATCAAACATTGTATAGATCTATGATTGGAAAGTTGCAGTATGTAGTTCATACAAGGCCAAATATTGCTCTTGCAGTTGGTATTGTAGCAAGATTTTCAGAAAAACCAAGAGAAAACCACTTGATGGCAATCAAAAGAATAATGAGATATTTAAAAGGAACTGAAGAGTATGGTTTATGGTATAAGTTTGGAGGAAATTTGATTTTGAAAGTATTTACTGATTCTGATTGGGCAGGAAACCTCACAACCTCATCAAGATACTTATCACAAGATAGCAATTGCTCATTTTTCTTATGAAACCATGAATCCATTCTCCTACTACTTTCAAATATTTTCATTTGGATGTCCAAAAATTCCTCACCCATCTTAGCCATCATAGCTTCAATGGCCTTGATTTCATCATTTAGAGGTGTTGGGTCTAATGGAGTAGGTGTTGGATACAATTGTTAATTGTGTATTGTCTTTGATGTTACACAAATTTCATATCAGTCATCAGACAGAGTCTATCAAGCTTAGATGGTTAGCAATGCAATTTATAGTGACTACCGAGCATTCCTGAACATTACAAAGGCAAGTTAACTTTTATCGAGCTCACTCGGTAAGCAAAGGCAAGTTAACTTTTACCGAGCTCACTCGGTAAGCAAAGGCAAGTTAACTTTTACTGAGCTCACTCGGTAAGCAAAGGCAAGTTAGCTTTTATCGAGCTCACTCGGTAAGCGAAGAAAAATTAGCTTTTACCGAGCTCACTTGATAAACAAAGGAAGGTTAGTATTTATCGAGTTAACTCGGTCTTCGAAGGAAGTTGCAAGGTTTGCAGTGTTTATCGAGCTTCACTTGGTTAACACGGGGAAACCATTTTGAAGCAGTGGTCACCAAGCTGGGTCGGGCAGCAAAGAATTTTATGATTCCAAAGAATTAAGTTTAATTGTTTTGTGCAGCCGACTGATTTATGTTTTTCCAGTTGTTGTAAACTTGTAATTGAGCCGACTTGACAATCTGTAAGGTATATATGAAAAGTCAAGTTGTGAATTCAAAAGCAAGGAAGTGAATGGATGTAAAAAGTGCAAGAAAATACATGAGCGAATGTTGAGGAAGAATTTGTCATCCCTATGAAGCTACAGAGTTGCATTCGATCAGTAAGGATTTAATGAAGTAGAACAGAGATCTGTATTCAATAAAAGATAAGTTGTATATATCTCAAATCACTTCATTGTTGCTTTCTAATAATTGTAACAGTGATTCAAAATCTCTTAACAGAGTTGGTTTGATAGCCATTTTGTAAATCCTCTAAGAAGGTGACAATTCAGTTGAATTGTTTTAAAGACCTCTCACAAGGCCACTTCTAACAAGGTGAACAAATCCTCTAATAGGGTCACACCTAATAGTGTGTTTTGTAACCTTTAATAGGGTTGGCTCCTAATAGGGCTCACTTTAGAAGAGTGAAAATTGGTAACTAGTTACTTGGTGGTTTTTCCCAAATTGGGTTTCCACGTTAAATCTGGCATCTCTTGTGTTCATGTTATTTCTTTATGCATGCATGTTAATCACTTTAAATGCTTAATAAAGTTAACAATACATCTATCTAGTTTGAACATTTATTTTTGTCAGCAGCATCTATATTTTAAGACATCTAAGGATCTATAAGGAAATTTTTGTGGTAATTGATTCACCCCTCCCCTCTCAGTTACTTCATCTCTATTTCCAACAGTAGGGGTAGGAGGGTAGTAAGAATTTTGAGCATACTAGCTATAAACAACATGAGGCTAAGATTGAAATTGGAAATATGAGAGCTAAGGAATGAAATTTTCATGATATGGGGGGGTAGTAGCTATTTCTATGAAATGGGTCCATGGTTAGAGCTTCACAAAAGCTACAATTTTATAGAAAATTTTGAAAATAAAAAAAGATCAAAGATGATCCTTACATACTAGCACTAGGTCAATTTGAAACTAGTAGACTTGTACTAGAGTCACCATGGTGTTTGATTGAATGCCTTCAAAGGCTTATGACATTGAGAAAAATGCCCAATTTCTCAATGGATAAAGATCAACTGGCTAACCAGAAGACTTATGAAGCTGAATCTAACTCCCACCAAACATGCCAAAAACTATGGTATGATCAGTGAAGGTTCTAATAATTTATTTGAATCTTTTAATGTTAGTCCCACTAGGCATACCAAAAATTGTTGACAGAAAAGTATGCATAAGATCTCTGCTTGAGTTATGACCCTCAAGTGACCTTGTGTAACATGGAAACAACCTCCAAGTGTGGTACTTGTGCTCTAAGGATGAACCTTTGGAGAAGGCTGACTTCCTTACTATCATGGTGCACCTAAACTACTACTTAAGAGGAAAAGGGAGAAAGAGAATTGAAATTAAAATGTGGAAAGGGAAAGGTGATGCATCAAGATAGAATTATGGTTACAACTCTACCCATAACTACACAAAACATCAATGAAACACTACAATACACTACAAGATAATGCGATGTATAATGAGAAGGTTGTTCTTACCGTGGTATTAGGTTTTGTGTTGTAATCACTAGATAATAAGAAAGGTTGGATGGCTGTGTAGGTGGACATAGCCCAGGTTTTGGGTGAACCATGTTAAATCTATATGTTATCTGTGTTCTTATAGTTTTCTTCTTTTGTTTCTACATTTAACTATTTATTCTTATATTGTTCTAGATCTATCAATTCCTAACAACACAGATCTTGACTCTAATCTACCTTTAAAGAACTCACATGTAGGCTTGGAATTGATTAAATGTTGAAAGAAGAAAAACTTCACAACACAACACTTCATCAGTAGATTAAATGCAACATATAACTCTAAGAAATAGGAAAGAAAACATTCAAAATAAGACAAGATACATGCACAAATAATGAATGGCAAGAAGAGGTAAAAATAGAGCTATTTCATTAATGGAAGGTAAAAGTTGTAGAGCATAATGTTGCTATAAAATTACAAAAAGAGAAGAACCTTTCAAAAATATTTGCAACTACCTTGTAAAGAGTTTAGGCATAACTTTGATTTAACTTGAAGTTCAAACTCCAACTAGATGGAGCTGAGTTGGAGAGGAGAACAATAATTGAGAATTAGAATGAAAATCTGATCATAAAGTGCAATTTCCCATTGGAAGTGATAGGGTGAAACCAAAAAATTGCACCCATCCACAAGAGATCAAATCACTAAAATCTAATCATTTCATGCATTAAAGAGGCATGAAGTGAATTGGCATTGTGGAAACAAGGCCCAAGAAGTCATTGGGCATTGAAGAATAGGCCCTAATGGCATGTCATAAACAAACAAAACTGTGAGGAAGGATATCACAACATGTTATTTTCCTACAAATATACAAGGTTGACCATGGGGTGAAACCTGATTTTCCCAAAAATGAACACTATTCATCAATGAAGGTCTTCCCCTTGAAACAAATGGTCCAGATTTCATGGGAGATCTTCCTAATGATTGATTAAAATGCATCTATTGATGTAGATTCTTCTTATTTATATTGGATGGCTAAGATGCAATGAAGAGATTCCTCCCAATGAAGGAAGTAGATAGCATGAAAGGTGAGGACCTTCGCCACATGGAAAAATTTTGGTTTTTGGGGCCTTGCTGAAACATTGTAGTGTGAAGAAACTCTAGAATAGAGACGTGTGGCAACATCTCACATTTTTAAAAATTGAGAAGACCATCTCATGAAAATGTACAAACTATTGATGTAAATCTTCCCTTTATTTCCAACGGATGGCTAAGATGTGTAGCATCTTGTGTTTTGATGTTTGATAGATCAAATGATGATCTTTTAATCTTTCACAAAATCTCCATTGTTGATTTGTGCATGTGTATATTAGGTTGGCTTAAGTGTCAGATATGGGACCCTCTAACACATGGCAAAATTTGGATCTTGAAGCCTCAAGGAAGCACTATGGAGTGAGGAAATGTTAGAATGGTGACACTTGGTAGTACAACACAATTTTGAGCTTCATAGCATTAAAGAAACAATGAATCATGAGGAAGCATTGGGATGGTGCTGTATGACAACATCATATGTAATTTTGGGTCTCAGATTCTAATGGAGACATTGGCATATGAAGAAACACTATAATGGTGATACGTGGAAGCATCTCACACTTTTGAGAAGATTGGCATATAGCTCATGAAGACATGAGAACCAATAGATCTCATCTACAAAGAATCTAGCCCATTGAAAGTTTCTGTGATCAAATATTAGTGATGGAATAAATGAAGGCAAAAATAGCCAATAGTAACAACATAAACTAGTAATCCATTATCCTAAATATAAAAAACTTGTAGAATGTAAACATTGAACAATACAACACCATAATAACATTCAACAAAAGTTTGACACTGGCAAAAACCACTACTAACATATCACTAATTTTTACTCTTTTGGAGTGAGCCCTATTACAAGTCAACCTCATTAAAGGTTACAAAATACATTGTTAAAATCGAATTTATTAGATGATTCAATCACCCTATTAAGAGTGGCCTTGTCAAAGGTCTTTAGAACATCCCATTCAAATGTAACTTGAACAAAGGATTTACATGCAATGTTAGGTCAACCTTGATTGAAGGATTTTATAATAATGTTTAAAGTGGTTAGAATGTAATATCAATTTTTGATCTATTTAAGTACAACTCACTTTGAAAATTTAGATTCTTATTGTAGTCATGTGTCAGTTCCCTGATAAGTCCTTATTCTCATCTCTGTCCTTGATTTGTTTGGAAACACTTCAAGCAATTGCCCTTCTCTTCTTCTCAACTCTATTCAGCCTTCTTCTTGGATTCACTTATCAACAACATCAACAACTTTGTTCCAACTATCTAGAACTCTTTTACATGTTCATATAGCTTCCTTAATCAACTAGAAACCATGATTTCTCATAAAATGTTAAATTGTTGCCTCTCAACCAATATTGTGTTCTGACACTCAATCATCACTGGGTTACTTAATCATAATTAAATTTATCACTTCATACATATATTATCACTCAGTTGATATTGATGCTTGGTCAACATAAATTTTCCTTGGCTTGTTATGGTGCTTGCTCAACACTAGCATTACTTGACATGAACTTTAATTACCTAATATTATACAGTATTTCTTGGTTAAACCTATGTATTAAGTCTTTCTTTGATCATATCTTCAAGACTTGAATATTACTATCTTTTCCACTTGTAAAATGATTTAAAAAATCAAACTATCTTGTCAAAGTCTAGCTAATCAAATGTACATTTGTAGTTTCCTTTTCATAACTCAATCTTTCCTCTAGGTGCTTTTGTTATGAGAAACTTCTCAAATCCTCATCATCAGTCAAATAGATATGATACTTAGATTAGAAATAAAATTGTTTCACCATTAGGTTTGATATCAATGGCAATATAAAAATTATTTGAATTGTAGTTTTCAACAATCTCCCTCTTTGGCATTGATGGTGTACATGGTTGAATTGCATATTCATGATACCTTAGTGCAAAGTGCAAATAGAATAACAAAAAACTAATATAGACCCAAGAAATAATTGTTAAATAAAGACTCCATGAACATCTCATATTTCCCTAACTATAACTGCTAAAATTGCTCTCAGACTAGCATCTTAGTGATAGTTCTAGAATGGGAGTATGCTACTAATGTAGATCTAATGAAGATCTATATGAGATCTATATGAAAATGTGAGTAATATGAAGATAAGAACACTAAAATAATAAAATAGTGCTTGCAAAAAGACTAAACAATGCCAAATGATGTGAAATAAATACTAGAATAACGCTAAAATGACTCTAAAATGACATTAAGTCTTTACAATAAGAAATGCTAAATGATTGCTCTAAATATGCCTATAGTATAGATCCATAAAACTTGGGTCTCTTTTCTCTTGAATTTCCCTCCTATTTATAGGATTTCAGAAGGGGGTTGGGGTAAAGATCTAGGGTTTATCTTTTACTAGGGTAATGGTGAAACTAAATATATCTCATAAGATACCAAGAGGAACAGTCCAAAGACTTAGTTTATGAGGATAAACGAGGATTTTCATTTCTTTATAATTCTCAAAAGGTGAATTTCACTTTTGAGAGGATAAAATGATTTTGTTGATTTATTAAATGTTGCATTTACTTTCAACTTTTGTCTTTACCTTTTTCCTTTTTTTATTTCATTTTATAATTTTATGAATTATTTTCCTCTTTTTAAAGTGATTTTAGTCTTTTTGGGTTTGAAAGGTGATTGATTGATTAATCGCTCGAATGACTTGTTGTTACCATTGATTTGAAAGTTTGGTCTTTTCCTCTATTATCTATTTTGTCTTAAATTTTCATTGTTTGATCAAAATTTGCATTGTTTTAGGTATCTCTTCTGATTCCTTTTGATCAAAATTTGCATTGTTTTAGGTATAAAAGTGTATTGTGAAGATATACTCACATGCTTTATGAGTCACTATGAGGTTGAAAGTATTTGTTCAAGTTTAGTTTTGGCATTTTTACAAATATGTGGATTTTTTGGAATTAAAAAAAAAAAAAAATTTAAATGTTTTTGGAATTTTGTGGGACTACTTCAAATGATTTTAAAATTTTTGGCAAGTATTTGGATGTTTTTGGAAATTTTGCAAGATCTGGGAAGTTGCTAAGACCCATGAAAAGTGTGAACTAGGAATATGGAGAGGAAGATTAACCTTCATTTATGTTGAAAAACTAGGTGGGGAGAAAAAGCAATAGGGGGTGCTCCATGAAAGATGAGTATGAGCTTGTTCAACATTTGGAGAGCATAAAGGGCTTAAGGTGGAAAAAGCAGGAAATGCTAACTCACGAAAGGCTAGTTGAGCTTGATTGAGAAATTTTGTGTATATCGATAGCCTTTATAAACAAGTGAGGGCCATGGTTATGATTTTTCTCTAGGGGTGGATCGAGACGGGTATCTATAGGGCTTGAAAAAGGCATTGGATATCCTAAAAGGTACTTGGGGGCCCAAAAAGGGCACTTGTGGGCCTTAAAAGGCGATATAGGCTACCAAAAATGTTTTTGGACCAAAAAAGGTGTGAGAGAGTCTTAAAGAGGCATTTGGGACTTGAAAAAGGTGCTTAGGGCCTAAAATGGTGCTAGAGGGGCCTAAAAAGGTGTTAGAGGCTATTTCAGTCCCTCAAATGAACACTTACTTATTTTGGTCCTCTATTAGGTGGAAATGAAAGAGTTTGATAGATATTAGTGGCAATTTGAGGGATGCGCCAGGAACTAACATTGTCTTAAGTTGTGGAGATAAAATGTGAGGTTAAAAAGGCCTTTTAGGATAGCATTGATATATTTGTTGAAGGATGTGGGATCGAGTGTAGACTCTACAACATAAATAAGTCTAGAAATCCATTTGAGATTGGTTTTTCTTGAGTGAGGGATAGTGGGGAATAAGAAGGTAGGTAAGACCTCGTGGCTATCCTCATTGTGAAATATTTTACCAAACCCAGAAATATGTTTCAAGGCATAATTATGTTGTTTCTTAATTGGTTTAGGGCAAAATGGGTGATAATGAAATCCACATTTATTAAAAATTGAGAAAGGATTTTGTCATAGAATATTTAAATATTATTTAATGTAGGGACCTCACCATTGATTTCATATAAAAAGGGTCAAGGTACACAAACCCGTCTCCAAGGAGCAACAATTATAGATAGACACCAGCTCGACATGAAATCAATGGATCATCAGATTAAAAAATATAAAAATAATTTATGCAAAACCAATAGCAAACTCATTAATTGTGTGAGAAATCATTTACAGCTTGTTTGGGATATCCATAGGATTATTTTGCCCAACTTTTGGCTATTTTTGACATTTTTGGCTATATTTGACTATTTTTTATGAGTGTTAATATTTTTTCAATGTTTTTGATAAATTTTGACTATTTTTTAATGTTTTTTATAACTTTTGAAAATTTTTGAATGTTTTGTTCAAATTTGATTAAAAGATCATTGCCCAAATATATTTCAATCATTGTTTTGTCACTGATGTCAAACCTACTATTTATCAAAAAGACAATTTCTTATAAGATTCAAGTACTATCACTTAGTTGATTAATGAAGAGGATTTGATTTTGATCAATGAGAGGTAACAACAACACCTAGAGGAAAGGTTGAGTGATGCTTATGTAATGCAGTACAAGGATCAGTTAAGACAGTGATGATATTATGTATTAATAATCTACTTAAAGTTGCAAAGGTTGGATACACTTAGAAACTCTAGAAGAACAAGTTACTCAAAAATAGTCTACCAAGCTTAACCGAGTTGGTTAGTAGGAGCCAAGAAAAGTTAGTTCAAGCCAAGCAGAAAATCAGTTGTTGTCGAGTAAAAGCCAATTCTAGTGTATGCCAAGTAAGTAGTGAGTGTCGAGTAAAACATAATAGGTGTCAAGCATCAGTATAACATAGTTGATGTTGAGTGAACACACAATTGATGTTGAGAAATGTAGTATATATTGAACATCAGAAGATTAATAATGTCAAGTTGCTACACTATTAGAAAAGTCAAAGATTCATCAAATCTAAGCCAACAAGTTTGTTTTCTTGAATTTTGTGAACTAGGTGGAAGATAAGGATGATGAGCTGGTGGCACAAAATTTGACGTAAACTATTTTTAGGCAGATTCAAGTGGATTCTGGGAGAAGTTTCTAGAAGAGATAAGATTTGGGGTAGATACATTGTATCTTACCTAATCCATCAAAACCCTAATAGGGATAATGGAAAATAGAGTGGGAAAAGTATTTTAATTTCCTATAAAAGGAATGTCTGGTCATGAAGAAAAATGTCCAAGTCTGAGAGTATGGTGTCAAGGAGGAGATATTGAGAAGGTTAGAGAAGACCAGGAAAGATCAGAGACAAGAACTCTACTTTGTCTAGTGACCAAGAGGGAGATTGCATTGGCGTACCAAGCAAGAAGGCTTAAAGGAGACATATGCTTGAAGGAAGAATAGCTATTAGAACTACAAAAGAATGAAAGTCAAGCTAATTGAGGACTAAACTGAGATTTGAAATCTGTAAAGGAGTTGTAAGTCAAATTAGATCAATCTCTACTGTTACTCTCTAACAATTGTATCAGTTAGGGAAAAATACTTTAGACTAAGGTAGAATTAACAATCATTAGAAAATCCTTTAACAAGGTGGCATTCCAAGTGAATAGCCTAAATTCCTCTAACAAGGATCACTTTTACTAGGGTGATAAAATCCCTTAACTGTGTCACATTTAATAGTGTGTTGTAACCTTTAATAGGGTTGGCCTTTCACAAGGCATCACTTCAGAAGAGCAAGAAATGAATAGCATGTTACTAGTGGTTTTTTCCAAATTGGGTTTCCATGTTAAATCATTGTGTCAAATGTGTTGATGCTTTATTTTTACATTTTTGCATGGTTGATTTAACATCGAGCTACAAGTTTTAGTGATTGCCTGTCTATGAATGCTTTATGGGTTCACTAAGTTGAGGAAAGGAAAAGTTTTATTGGTACAAAAGGACCTTGAATAACAAATTCACCCCCCCCCCGCTAGTTAGTCTAAAGAAATCCAACAATTGGTATCAAAGCCATCTACTGAGGAAGACTAGTTTAAAGGTACTAAAAGCACAAAGATCAAGATGTCAAAGAGAGATGTACCAAAGCTTAATAGAGACAACTTTCTTGCATGGAAAAGTTTAATAAAGTTACATCTTGAAGGGATTGGAGATCATGCATAATCCACCATCGCAATAGAACATGTTGATCGCACTAGAGTTCCTACTGTTGAAGATATGAAAAAGAAGAAGGAACACAATCAGTAAATGTTGGAGATTGCCTCTACCCTAAGCTATGCCAAGTTTGATGACATCAAAGGCTGTGACACTACAAAGAAGATGTGGGATGCCCTACACACCATCTATGGAGGAGAAAAGAATGTAAAAAGTATTAAATCTAAAAGTCTGAGAGGTAAGTTTGATGACATGAGAATGGAAGAAGGTGAAAACATAGCTCAGTATGTTGCAAGAATAAAAGTAGTTAGTGCAATTAAGGGTGCAATTGGTCAAATTAATGATGACACAATTCTAAGTAAAGTCCTAAGAACATTACTGCATGTCTATGCTATTACAGTATTAGCAATTCAAGAATTGAGATGCATTCTAGGGAAAAACCTAATTCTTGATGGTCTAGTAGGTAAACTCACTACTTTTTAGCTATCTAATTTTGACAACTACAAACCACAGAATCTTGAATCATCTTTCTAGGCTAAACTACTATTAAAGGATTCTAATGAAAAGAAATAAAAGAAGAAAATAAAGATAAAACATGTGTCCAGTGATAGTGACATGGATGATGAAGATGTTGAACAATTGGAAACATAGTTGGCAAGGAGATTCCATAAAGGAAAAGGAAAATTCAAAGGTAAGCTTCCTATTATTTGTTTCAATTGTAATGAAGTAGGTCATATTGTTGCTAGATGTCCAGAGAAGAAAAGTTATAGAGGTGGTGACAAGTTCAAAGGAAAAAGAAATGAAGGCAGTAAGGATTATAAAGATAAAGGCAAAAAGTGCTACATTTGTTGAAGAAGATAATTTGAATGAACATGATGACAAAGTTGTTTATGTTGCAATGAAAGATGAATCAGATGAAGATGAGGTGACTACACTTGTGGCATGTGTGAATAAAAATGATAGATGTATCATTGGCAGTGGATTTTCACATCACATGACTAGAGATAAAAGTAAGTTTGTTACCTTAAGCTATTATGATGGAAATAAAGTTAGATTTGGTAATGATGCTCCATATCTAATAAAAGGAAAGGGTGTCATTAAACTCATAGACAAAATCTCATGTGATAATGCTTATTATGTTGAAAGGTGTATCACAATTAAACAATTTGGGATGTAAAGTTGAATTTGAAAACAAGACAGCCAAGATCTATGACACAGATGGGAAAATGATAGAAAAAGGAGATCAGACTAGAAGCAATCTATTTTACCTTGATATAGAAGATGCTACTTGTCTTATTTCAAAATTTTATGATGTATGGTTATGGCACAAAATGTTATGTCATGTTAACTTTGACAGCTTGATTAGTATCAGCAACATGAGAAAGGTTAGATGTTTGCCTAAGTTGAAAAAGCCTGAAAATATAATATGCAAAAAATGTTAGCTAAGCAAGATGACTAGGTCAAGTTTCAAAAGCAAAACCTATGCCTCTAAGGGGATACTAGAGATTGTTCATACTGACTTGTGTGGACCTGTTGATGTGCAAAGCTACAAAGGAGACACGTAGATAATGTTTTTTGTAGATAATTATTCTAGGATGATGACTATCATGTTTCTAAAGAAAACATATGATGTTTTTCAAATGTTTAAGTGGTACTTTGCTAGAGTTGAAAAAGAAACAAGAAATTTTTTGAAATGCTTGAGATCAAACAAAGGAGGGGAATTCACATCAAATGAATTTGAGATGTTCTTTAATGACATAGGAATCAAAACACAAACATTTACACCTAGAACACCTCCACAAAATGGAATAGCTGAAAGAAGGAACTTGTCTATAATGGACTGTGCAAGAACACTAATGATGGAAAAGAATGTTGCTTTGAAATACTAGAGAGAAGTTGTCAGCACAACTATCTATATCCTTAATAGAGTACAAGTCAAGAAAGGTACACATTCTACACCTTTTGAATTATGGTATGGATATCCACCTAATGTAAAATACTTTAAGGTATTTGGGAGAAAATGTCACATTCTTAAGGATGCTATAAATGGAAAACTTGATGCTAAAAGTGAAGAAGGCATATTCCTTGGTTACTCCACAAGAAGTAAAGCTTACAAGTGTTTAAATACTAACATTAACAAGATTATGAAAAGTGCAAATGTAAATTTTGATGATTATACAAAAGTTCATGAGGAGGAATCCATGAAAGAACTAGAGGTATACAAATCTTTTGTATATTTCTATGAAGGAATGCCTACAAAAGAAGATGTTGTAAATAAAGTTGGAAACCAATAACAAGTTTTACTGACTATCAAGTCTCACCTTATGAATGTTGAGCTACATTTAGGAACTGAGTTGTATTTAGATGTAGAGTTGAAAAATGAACAAACTACACATTCTGATGTTGAGGTCACTACACATGAAAGAGATGTTGAGATACCTGATAGAGATGCACATAGTGACACCAAAGCTAAAGGAAAAATAGAGGAAACTAGGACTAAACCAAGACTATCCAAGTATGTCAAAAGACACCATCCTACTGATCAAATCATTAGAAACAAAGATGCAAGGCCAATGACAAGAAACAAACTAAGAAGTGAATCATGTCTACTAAGCATGAAAGAGCCTAAGATAGTGAAAGATGCATTGGAAAGTGATGACTGGTACAAAGCCATAGAAGAATAAATTATGAAAATAGAGAAGAACAAAACTTGGAGTCTAGTCCCCAAGCCAGATGATAAAAATGTGATTGGAACCAAGCGGGTGTTTAGAAACAAGTTAGATGAAAATGGAGAAATCACAAGGAATAAGGCAAGATTGGTTTACAAAGGATATACATAGGAGGAAGGAATTGACTATGGAGAGACATTTACCCCTTTTGACAAACTAGAAGGAATAAGAATTTTGATTGCTTATGCTGCTTACAAAGGATTTAAGGTCTACCAAATGAATGTTAAATCTGCATTTCTGGATGGCATACTAGAAGAAGAGGCTTACATAGAAAATCTAGAAGGATTTGTAGATGTCAACAATAAAGACATGGTATGCAAACCATACAAAGCTCTATATGGTCTGAAACAAACACCAAGAGCATGGTATGAGAGATTTCACAAGTATCTTATGAAAATTGGATTTGAGAGAACAAATGATAACAACAATTTATATATGAAGATAGAAGAAGGTAAAGGAATTCTATTATCTAAAATTTTTGTTAATAACATAATATTTGGAGGACAAGATGCTCTATACAAGGATTTTTCCAAATAGATGAAGCACGAATTTGAAATGTCAATGTTTGGAGAAATCAAATTCTTTGTAGGACTGCAAGTACATCAGATGAAGTATGGGATATACATTACTCAGTCAAAATTCATCAAAGAAATATTAAAAACTTTTGGACAAGAAAATTCGAAACGAGTAAGCACACCTATGACAACAAGACTCAAATTGTCCAAGAATGATGTATTAGTCAAGGTTAACCAAACAATGTATAGGTCTATGATTGGTAAGTTACAATATGTTGTACATAGTAGACTTGATATTACTTTAGTTGTTGGGATAGTTGCAAGATTTTTTGTAAATCCCAAGGAAAACCATTTAATGGCTATGAAAAGAATAATGAGATACTTGAAAGGAATAGAGGAGTTTGACCTATATTAAAGAAGGATGAAAGTTTGATTGAAGAGCCTACACTAATGTTGAATGGGCTAGTAACATAGATGATAGAAAGAGCACTAGTGGAGGAGAACTTTTCTTAGGCAAGAGACTAGTTACATGGACTAGTAAGAAACAAAGTTGTACATCACAATCAACTGTTGAAGCTAAATATGATGTTGCTGCTATAAACTGCACAAACATCATATGGATCAAGCAACTACTCAAAGGTATGAAGGAAGAAATCACAACTTTAGTAATACTTTATTGTGACAATATAAGTGTTATTAACATATCAAAGAATCTAGTAATGCATGCAAAGATAAAGCACATAGCAATTAAGTATCATTACGTTAGAGAGCTTGTAGAAGTCAAAGAGGTGAAGATGGAATATCTCAATACAAAGAAGCAGATTGCTGACATCTTCACAAAGCCACTACCTAAGGAAGCACATGAGTACCTAAGAGGAAAATTAGGGGTAATACCACTATTAAAGGCAATATAAGTAATCAAAGAACTACCCTACATCAAATAGGTTGATTACCAAATGTCATAAATTGGTGCAGAGGATCTTACTTTAGGTGCTATTTGAAGTAATCAAAGTACTGAAATTCCAAATAAGTCACAAGCAAGGTGATAGAGGGAGGAATCTAGAGATATTGCAAATTCTATATCTGCATATTAAGATGTTAAGATGTTATGTCTTTAGCATTATTGTCAAAGAGGGAGAAATAGCAAAAATTGATCAAATCTGAAGGATCGGGAGAGAGAGAGAGAGAGAGAGAGAGAGAGAGAGAGAGAGAGAGAGAGAGAGAGAGAGAGAGAGAGAGAGAGAGAGAGAGAGATGAAAAAAATTGATCAAAAGCTGTAGAGGAAGGGAGATATTCTACTAATCAACTAATTTATTATTCTAAGTGGGAGTAAGTACAAAGAGGGAGACATTGATCAGAAAGTTAGAATATAAGAGGAAGATCAGAGGAAAACACATGTATAATGAATCTACCTAGTAAGAGGGAGTTACAAGAAAGAAACTTAGAGGGAGTCATAAGAAAGGAGTTTTGTAACCTAATCAGAAGAATGAAGTTGTTGATAGAGCAATTTTGATTTGGCAATTTTCTTTTTGGTATTGTCTTACTGTTCTAATCTAGTCAGTCTGGTTGAATAAATTGTTTTATCATCTAGGTGACTTGGTTGATCACTTTGGTTTGCCATCAATGCCAAAGAAGGAGATTTTTGAAATCTAATTGCAAGATCATTGCTAAAGGAGATTGTTAAAGTAGAAAATGTATTTTAATCATTGTTTTGTCGCTGATGTCAAACCTTCTATTTGTTGGAACGATAATTTCTTATAAGATTCAAGTACTATCACTTAGTTGATTGGTGAAGAGGATTTGATCAATGAGAGGTAATAACAACACCTAGAGGAAAGGTTGAGTTATGATTATGTAATGAAATACAAGGATCAGTTAAGACAATGATGATATGATGTACTAATAATATACTTAGGGTTGCAAAGGTTGGATACACTTAGAAACTTTAGAAGAACAAGTTACTCAACAATAGTCTACCAAGCTTGACTGAGTTGGTTAGTAGGAGCCAAGAAAAGTTAGTTCAAGTTGAGTAGAAAATAAGTTGGTGTCAAGTAAAAGCTAATTCTAGTGTATGTTGAGTAAGTAGTGAATGCCAAGTAAAACACAATAGGTGTCGAGCATCAGTAAAACATAGTTGATGTCAAGTGGACACATAGTTGATGCTGAGAAATGCAATATGTGCTGAGCATTAGAAGATTAATAATGTTGAGTTACTACATTATTAGAAAAGTCAAAAATTCGCCAAATCTAAGCCAAGTTTTTTTTCTTGAATTTTGTGAACCAAGTGGAAGATAAGGATGATGAGCTAGTGGTACGAAATTTGAGGTAAACCATTCTTAGGCATATTCAAGTGGATTCTAGGAGAAGTTTCTAGAAGAGATAAGATTTGGGTTAGATACATTGTATCTTACCGAATTTGTCAAAACCCTAATATGGACAATGGGAAATAGAGTGGGAAAAGTATTTTAATTTCCTATAAAAGGAATTTTTGGTCATGAAGCAAAGTGCCCAAGTCCGAGAGTATGGTGTCAAGGAGGAGATATTGAGAAGGTCATAGAAGATAGGAAAGAATAGAGACAAGAACTCTACTTTGTCTAGTGACCAAGGGGGAGATTGCATTGGTGTACCAAGCAAGAAGGCTCAAAGGAGACATATGCTTGAAGGGAGAACAAGCTGTCAGAACTATAAAAGAATGAAAGCCAAGCTAATTAAGGACTAAATTAAGATCTAAAATCTACAAAGGAGTTGTAAGTCAAATTAGATCAAGCTCTATTATTACTCACTAACAATTGTATGAGTTAAGGTAAAATCATTTGGACTAAGGTTGACTTAATAGTTATTAGAAAATCCTTTAATAGGGTGGCATTCCAAGTGAATGGCCTAAAGTCCTCTAACAAGGCTTACTTTTAATAGGGTGATAAAATTCCTTAACCAAGTCACATTTAATAGTGTGTTGTAACCTTTAACAGGGTTGGCCTCTCATAGGGCATCACTTCAAAAGAGTGAAAAATGAGTAGCATGTTATTGGTGATTTTTCCTAAATTGGGTTTCCACGTTAAATCATTGTGTCAAATGTATTGATGCTTTATGTTTACATTTTTGCATGGTTGATTTAATAAAAAGCTACAAGTTTTAGTGATTGCACGTATATGAATGCTTTATGGGTTCACTAATCTAAGGAAAGGAAAAGTTTTATTGGTACAAAAGGACCTCGAATACAATTTTTGAATGATTTTTTAATAATTTTTAACAATTTGTGAATGTTTTTAATAATTGTTTACAAATTTTGAATGTTTTGATTTTTTTGACCATTTTTTATTTTTATTTTTTATTTTTGATATGGTAATAATGAAAAAGGGGAAGGATGTGAGATTTTTTGGAATATGGAGATGGAATGGGTAGGCATGAGGGCCAAGAGGGCAGTTGAGGAGCACATAAAGAGTGATGGGGACTATAAATGGATTTTTAGGGACAAATGGATTATGGAGGCTAAAATGAATATTTAGGACCATATATGGGATTATTAAGATGCAAATGGATTTTTGGATCACAATGTGAATTTATGACGGCTAAATAGATTTTTGGGAACCATTGAAATTCTTGTAATTCATGTCTATGGTATCTTAAAACATAATCAGACTCCATGTTTCATTCAAGCTACCCTCCCTTCGTCCCCCATGTGTCAATTCCCATTGTAAGCTATTTCTAATGTTGAGGAACCATTGAACTACAATCCACAAGTGTTTCTCAATTTGGTATGTGCACACTCAGCATCCCTATTTCCTTGTTTTATCTTCTATTAAGTGCCCTATATGGCATGGAAGCAAGCAATGAAGATTTCATTACAAGAAAAATTTGTGTGGAAGAGGTGATGATGGCCACTACTATACTATTGGTCACATTGAAGGACTTGTGTTGTTTAGGAAGCCCAAAGGTGTTATCCCTTGCTCCTTTTGTACTCTCTTTTTTTTGGTGATGTTTTCTAGTTTTTTTTATGTTTTTGATATTTTCAACTATGAGGTGCTTCCTCAAGGCTTTAAACATAGAACTATTTGAGATGAATGATGTTAATGGGTTTTGCTAGTTCTTCCCCATAACAATTGGCTAGTTTGTATGTACCTATCCCAAAGGATTCTATTATAATATAAGGGCCAATCCAATTGGCTTCTCATTTTCCTTTCTTTTCTCTTGTTGCCTAATTTTTGGGGTTCTCACGGAGGACTAAATATTCATGTTGAAAAACATGGGGCTTCACTTTCTTGTTTTAGTGTCTACATAGTCTACTCTAATACACTTTAAGATGTTCATGTGTTTTGAGTTGATGTTCTTCTAGGAATTCCAATTTTTCTAGGCAGGCCACTCTATAGTCTCATCTAATAGGATACCGTTGAGGGTGACTCTCAAAGATGGGATTTTAACCTCTAAAGGAAGGATTGGTTCACTATCACGGACCAAAGATAATGGTGTTGCACCCATAAGCATGCGAACACTTGTCCTATAGGCCCATAGGGTTGGATTCAATTGTAAATACCAATGCCTACTAGTTTCATTAATGGTTCTTTTGAGGATGTTAATGTTGGTCTTATTAGTGACCTATGCTTGGCCATTACCTTGGGGATAGTAAATGGATGATGAATTGTGGATTATGTGGAACTTTTCACACAACTCGCCAAATTTGATTTTTGAAATATAAGGCATTATCCATTAAGATTGCATGAGGTATGTCAAACTGACAAATGATATGGTTCATGATGAATTGGGAGATTTTTTTATTGGTGGAGTCTATGAGTGGTGTTTCTTCAACCCATTTGGTAAAGTATTCCATTGTTGTAATGATCCACATGTGTTCTCTTGAGGAAGGTGGGTGAATCACACCTATCAAGTCAAAACCCCATTGATAAAAGGGTCATGGTGTGGCCAAAGGGTTGAGTTCTTGGGTTGGTGCATAAATGAGGTTTCCATGGAGTTGACACTTTTTATAAGTCTTAACATAGTCAATAGAATCCTTTTCCATGGTAGGCCAAAAATATCCCATTCTAAAGATGGTCTTTACTAAGGTGAACCCACTGGAGTGTGACCCACAAATTCTTGGTGAACTTCTCACCAAGAAACTCTAGACTCATCTTTTTTGAGACATCTAAATAAAGTACCATTGAGAACTTTCCTATATAATGTATCAACCACCAATATGTAACACAAGGTATGTTAGATGAAGTTGAATTTTTGGTTTTGTGAGAGGTTAGAAGGGATAAAGTTATCATGGAGATGGGTGTTAATGGAACCATACCAAGGGGATTCAAGAGTGTCTAAGTGGAAAATGAAGTGGGATTCAAGTTGAGAAAATATGGTTTGAACCACCTCCTCTACTAGGAATTCATATCATTCATGTTGATCTGATAGCTAGAGCAAGGAGGCTAAGGTAGCATATTCTTATCTTTGGGAATTTGTTCAAATGTAATTTGAACAAAGCATGCCTTAAGTGTATCAACCATGTACTTATAGGGTAACAAATTTTCATCCTTGGTTTTCTATGTGCCATTTACTTGATTAACAACCAACTAGGAATCTCCATGGACTTCAATTGTTATTAATTTCTATTCTAAAGCTAGCTTAAGACCTAGGACTAAAGTTTTGTATTCTTCCATATTATTTCTACATGGGAAAAATAATTGGTATGACTTGGGAATGGTGACACCAAGAGGCCTGATGAAAAATATGTTGACACCTGAACCATGGTGTGTGTATGAATTGTTAAAGTAGAACTTCCATGTGACTGGCTCTATTTGAAGTATGTGCATGTTTGGAAAGTTTGATAAGATAGGGATTTAATTCTCTATGGGTTCATCTACCAACTAATTTATAATGGCTTGTCCTTTTATGGCCTTTCTATCAACATACTTGATGTTAAATCCACTCAGAATCATCACCCATTTGGCCAATCTACTTGTTAATGCATTTTTTCTTAGAAGATATTTGAGATGGTCAATTTTAGCTATGAGTTTGACTTTATGTGTTAGGAGGTAGTGGCATAGTTTTTGGAAAGCAAAAATTACTTTCAAACAAGCCTTTTCAATGAAAGTAAAGTTTAACTCATAGCTAACCAAGGTTCAACTAATGTAGTAGATAGCATGTTCCTTTCTGTGGTCATTATCCTTTGCCAAGAGGGCTCCTATTGATCTTTTCATTAGAGATATGTATAACAATAGAGGCTTATGTGGCATGGGAGGCACCAAAATAGGTGGATTAATTAGGTAGTTCTTGAGAAGATCCAAGGCCATTTGACACTGATTGTTTCACTTAAAAACTATATCCTTATGAAGGAGATGATAAAAGGCACACACTTCTCAACTAGCTAAGATATGAATCTATTAATTGATAAAAGTCTCCCCTAGAGGGACAGTAGCTAGTTCAGGTTCATGGGAGTTTTCATGTTGATAATAACTTACACTTTTTTAGGGTCAACCTCTATCCCTTTGGCAGAGACAATATAGCCCAGGAAATTTCTAGATTGTATGCCAAAAGCACATTTCTTAGGATTTAGTTTTACTCTAAAGGCTTCTAAGCATGTGAATATCTTGTCTAAAATAGGAAGATGGTTGTCACGAATATGAGATTTTTCCAAAAGGTCAATTACATAATCTTCCATAAAGGTGTGCATCATGTCATTGAATATTCTGGTCATGGCCCATTCATATGTATCTTATGTATTCTTGAGGCCAAAGGGCATGACATTTCAACACAAAATGCCCCATGCACAAGTAAAGGCTATTTTCTCTTGGTCTTCTAGTGCTGTCCTAATTTGGTCATTACTAAAAAAACCATCCATAAGGGAGAACATAGAATATCCTACTGTTAAGTCTACAATGATGTCAAAGTTTAGTAGAGGGAAGTCATATTTGGGACATGCTTTATTAACATCCCAAAAGTTAATATAGATCCATATGCTACCATCTTTCTTTGAAATGGGCACAATGTTTGAGATCCATGAAGCATAAGCCAATAGCCTTATGAATTTGGTGTGAAGCAATTTCTTTAGTTCTATCTTGACTAATAATGTTATGTGTGGATGCATTTTTTGAAGTTTCTACTTGACTAGTTTGGCATCTAGAGCAATGTTGAGATAATGGAGAATTGTACTAGGATCCAACCTAGGCATGTCAGCATAGGACCATGCAAAATTAATTTCCATCTTGGAAGAAACAAATAAAATCACTTCTTTCATCTAGAGTTAATGACTATGCTAGGTGGATGCTTTGTCCCAATATTGACTTTTCTATTGGCTCAATTAGAATAGGCAACCTCTCCTCTAAATATTTGAGTAAGGTATCAATTATCTCATCCTTGGGTTCCATAGTTGGGTTTTCACCATTGGATGCATCACTTCTATTTGTTTCTATTTTTTTTGTCTAGACTAGCTGCAATGTGCTTCTGGTCAAAAGTGTTTTGACATGTCTAACCTCTTCTTCTGTGATTGAGATAATTAATATTAGATCCATCCATATGTATTTCTCTTGGTCCTTGTCTAGGAGATGGTTCGACCACATTAAGGTACACAAAAATGTCTTGGTCAATGTTGAAATTGGGGATGTTGTGAAGTTTAGTTGTATCGCAACTGATGAGCTTAGGATGGACCAAGGATAATTATTGCGAGTATGGATAGTGCTCAGTGGGATTCAAGGACATGACCTTGTTTGATGGCTCATACATCATATCTATTAAGTCTATGACATGTTCTTCTTCTATATTATCCAGGGAACTAGATGTGTGTATTCATTCACTATACTCATCTTTGATTTTTGTTAGAAAAAATATGAAAATAGCATCTAGAAGTCAAATATGTCATTATGTTCATCATCAATTTGTGATGGGGGATCATGTGTTTGTTCTGTGCTTTCTTCTAAACCATTCTGTGGAGTGAATTATTGTGTCTTAGAAGTACTTTGTATAGGAATGTGAACAAGATCACATTCTTTATCTTGAGTGGATTCTTCAAATGATAAGTCAAATTCTCACTTGGTGGAATTTTCATCATCTTCATTGTTAGTGGCATCCATGAACAATTCTCTTGCATGGTGTAGATTAGGGAAGGATAGGTTCACACCCTTTATACTAGCTTCTTTCTTATTGCTAACATCCTTTTCTTTTGGCACCCATACCAAAGTAGAGGAAGAGGAATATCCATATTTAGATTGAGATTTAGGATAGGATGTGAAATTTCCATTGTCTTGTTCTGATTATCCCACCCCTATTTTCAACTTGTTGGGTCTAAAATGTTTTGCTAAAGGCTCTAAAATACCTTTTACTTTTCCCAAGGGACCTCCTCCTGGATAACCCATTTTCTTCATTAGATCATATCTCTTACCAAAAAGGTGGGGTGAGATGTCAACATTTTGTATCATTTTGTTCTCTTCCTCTATAATGTTTGGAGATATGCCACTTTCTTTAACAAAGTGTTCATAATAAGTGTTCTTTGTGGTTGGCCTACCATGATATTTAGGGGATAGTGGTGGGTCAAATAAAAAAATAAAATATTTTCCCAACCCCTTACATTGTAATTTGCACTTTCTATCAAATTCTTTCATTAAACAATTCATTTTCTCATAATGTGTTTGTCTAGAGTCTTCGGGTGGCAGTCGTGATGAGGTGGAAGAACTAGAAAACCCCACTTTCTCTTTTCCCTTAGTTGTTGTGGAAAAGTGGTTGTTATCTCATTTGGTGGAGGTTGAAGTTTTGGTTGATGTAGAATTTTTTATGTCATTTGTCAAGGTGAGGACTTCTTCACTGTTGTGAGGAACAAGGGAGATACAATATTATGTATAGTTTCGGTCCCAAATATGGTCACCTCTTGACCCATGTATGGAAATTTTTGACATTGGTGATAGGTGGAGTGAACCTCTTGCATATAGTGGATCCAAGGTCTAGCTCATAAAATATTGTAAGTTAATTTTAGGTCCAAGACTTGACAAATGATTTCTTTTATGACCAAGCTGACCCTTATTGGTAGAATAACCATGCCTTTAGAGGATATCTCCTCATCATCATAAGCTTTTATTATAATTTTTTTCTTGGGATCAATAATATCCTCTATATACCCTAGTTCCTTTATAAAGCTCAAGGTGCAAATATTTTAGACCAACCTTGCCGTCAACCAAAGTTCTTTTTACTTTGTTTTAGTGGATGAAGACTTCAATATGCAATGGAGAGTTTTGTGGATGTGTGAAGGACATGTCATCTTGTGTCGACAATGACACACAATGAGGGTCAACAAGGTTTCTTACCATATTTTAAAATCTATTAACATTGATATTTTTTACCACTAAGGATTTAACGATGATCTTTTTATGCTCAGGAGATATTTGCAGTAGTTTGAAGATGGAGATATGGGCGATGATTTTTAATAGCTAGTCAACTAGACTATACTTGGATATGGTGAAGCTTGTGGTGGGTTGATTTGAACTAGTGGTTTCCCCTGGAAAAACCACTTTAGAGGCTTGACCTCAGTAAAGATGTTTAAGATTTGTTTCTTATGCTTGTCTTTGATGACAATGACATTAAGGACATCATCAAATCCAAAGATCGTGTTGATCATATAATCATAAATATGGGCATAGTTGACTTTGTCATTAGAGGATGTGGCCTAGTTTTTTTTGGATGATTCTCCCTTCTCATGACTCATGAAAGGGTTTTTAAGGTTGTATGGTCTTCATTATTTTAAAGATTGTTTACTTTAATAGTTCCATTGTCAATGAGTTTTTGGATGGCCCCCTTAAGAGTGTAGCAATTATTAGTGAGATGTCGCCAATTTAGATGGAAAGTACAAAATTTCTTCTCACTCCACAATGGGAGTTTGACTTGAGGTTTGTAACATTTAGCTTCAAGTAGTATGATAAGGTCATCTACTAAGAGCATTTGCAATGCTCTTTCATAAGTTTCCCATATGGGGGTGTAAACTCTAGGTGGGTTAGCAAATTTATATCCTTTCAATGGAGGGGCTTGGTTATAAGCCACTTATTGGTTGGAGATATTTTGGTTTGGAGGAGTAGTTGTGTTCTTGTAATAGAAAGGATGAGCATGATCTTTCTTTGGTGTGTCCTATCGAGTAGTCACATTGATGTTGTTGATAGATGGATATTGTGGATCGAGAGAGGGGTGAAGTTGTGGCTTAACATGGTTTTCTTCTACCATTCCCTCATGTTTCATGTGTTTGTTGATATTCCTCCACCATGATTTATGTTTATCACTTGACTATTTGAATGAGTTATGAGGTTGGGAGGAGTTATTTGAGAAACCTTTTCCATCTTTTGATAGCTTGATGGTGTCATTGTTTATCAAGGTCTCTTCCACTTTGGTTGTGTTTTCTAATGTAGTTTTAAAGTCCTTAGGACCTTGAAGCTGGAGCCAGTAATTCATAGGCTTGGAGAGGCTATTAATGAATATATCCATTTTTCTTTATCTGGGATGTCCTAATGATATTTGGCAAAAGTATGCCTCCATCTTTATAGGAACACCTTGAAGTAATCTCTTGGAAGTTGTTTTGTGTTGCACAGGTTGATCATAGTACCTCCCTTTTGATGTTATATTAGTAATGCACAATGAACACATTAGCTAGTTGATCAAATGATTTAATTTTGGAGGAGAGCTTCAAGAAGCACTCCACGGTTTGTCCCCCCAAACTCTTAGGGAACAACTGTATAAGGTAGGTCATATCATGGACAAATTCCATACGTAAAGTATAGAATTATCAAAGATGATCTTGTGAATCAAATGTGCCAAAATATTTATCATATTTTGGTATTTGCATTTTTGTGGAAATGGTGTCAAGACAATACTTCGGTCAAATGGGAGAGGGCATACTTTTTCAAGGCTGAATTCAGTGGGTTGGAATTTCCCTTATTTTATTCTTTCCATTTCCAATTGCAGGTCTTGAAGTTTTTGAGTGACAACCTCAAGGGTGGATTCTTCTTGGTCCATTCTAAGGTTTGTTAGATCAAAGTTTGGATGTAGTTCTTCACCTTGTTGTGTCAATGATAGCAAGTAACATTTTTTGTGTCATTCTATCATCTTTTCCATAATATCAACAAGTTCAGGATTTTGTTCAAAATCCTTGATCTTTATTTCTAGGCTATTTTTGTCTTAGGCTTGAGATGAACTCATTTTGTTAGATGGTTCTAAGTTTTTTCATTTGAACAAGGATGATTCATCATCAATGGTACAGTTGATAAACAATCAATGTTTGTAACAAGCTCAATAGTATTTGGCAATTGTGTAGATTTAGTGATTCATTTAGCTATTCTGGCACTTACCCATATAGGCAATCATTTTAGTTCCTTTTGTATTGCAGCTACATGGGTTTTACATAGTGGCATGAGATGTAAATGAGATCTCTCTAATTTTTCTACATTTTGATGATGTGAGGATTGTTTTTAGACCAAAGTGTATTGAGATATAAAGCTATGTTTCAAAGATTTCTAGTAATGTTGATGATGATAAGATTTAGTTCTATGAAGTCAGGTAAGGAAAAGATGTGTGTTTCCTTTCATGTCTAACTTGACGTACGAAGTTGAGGTGATGATGTCTATTGGATAAGGCTCCCTATTTAGGGCTAGAAAATTTCTTGCTTGGTCTTAAAGATGTTTGGTCACTTTCAGAGTTCCTCAATTTTACAGAGTGTTAATGAGGGAAAAGGGTATCTAGCTATGCCTTTTGTTTATGGAAATTGTGTGTGTAGATAGCCTCTATTTTACAAGTTTTCTCAAATGCACTGTGGGATTCCTCAAAATGTGTTATTTAATATTTCAAATGCATCATTTAATGTTATTCCAGGTGTTGTTTTACAATGTGAAAGTGTTGTTTTAAATGTAGATGAGCTATTATAATATTCAAATGCATTGTTACAGGCTTCAAATGCACTAAAAGACTTAGAAAATATTTTTTTTTGTGTTTTAGATGCTTTATTTCACTATCTTTTGTAGTGTTTACATTTGGTTTAGTGTCAATTTACAGTCATGTTTGAATTGACTTGGAAGGATTACAATATGAAGTTCATTGTCATGTATTGAAAAAAACACACTTAAGCACAAAAATAGTAGAAATGACAATAAAATATTCACCCACACACCTTGAACAAAAATAAATGGCTTCCTAACAATGGTTGTCTAAGGCTGGTGACTATGAGGGTCTAGTGTCTATCCAATAATGTTCAAATTTATCTCTCTTGTGAAAGAGAGCTTCCCACCAATGTGAGGGAGGTTTGGTGCAATTCCTTGCAAGACTACTAGAGGAAGGCTATATTCTAAACATGATTGGCTTGTATTCAATTAGGAATACAAGATGGAAGACTTTCCCTCTCACTAACCCTACTAAGGAAAATCTCAGGAGGTAGCCTTCTATGACTGAATAATCTACCTAGTGAAAAGTGTAGGAAATAGAAATTAGAAGCACATTTGGGAGTTTGATCACCCTAAAAGAGTGAGATCATATCCCTACTACTCCAACCTCTCAAACATGGAAAACATTATGTTCATTTGCAAGCCTTTAACTATGGACGACAAGAGGCTTCTATTTAGTCTATGTATTTGTTCATTCCCAGATTGATTCTTACTACCCCTTTCGAAAGGTTTGGCATTTTGATCAACTTAGCAAGTTGAGAGCATAGGCATATTTCCAAATGGATTAGATAAATCAAACTTTCTTACTTAAGCTATGTTATGAGCTTTGAAATGTTGCAATCTAATTGATGAGAGTTTTAGGCCTACCTTATTAAACACTAGCAAAGGCTAGGTGCATTTTTTATTGTCTTCACTCCCTTTTCTATAATTTCAATGACCTGGGAGTTCCTATCTATGTCCATAAGAGACTTGTGAACAAGGAGCAATTAGATCTATAAGTTAAATATGATAGTTTATAATTTTGATTAGATGCGCTATAGAAAAATGCATATGCATTACTGAAATGTTCAAATCCATTATAATATCAATCAAAAGTGCTAATTGAATAGGTAAATGCACCACAAGATCTAGTAAATGTGCTATATACTAATGCAAATGTGTTAAAGAACACTTCAAATACATTATAAAAAAAGAAAAAGCATTAAAATAGTGTTTAGAAGTGCTAGAATGGTGGAAATATCTCAATGTGAGCCTAGGGATGCCTTTGAAGGGTTGTTGTTCCTATTATGAAGCTTCTTGAATGAGAAATTCTAACATTAGAATGAAAAGATAAAGAATGATGAGGCTTTAAGATCGAGCCCCACGGCGGTGCCAATTTGTACACAGTGGAATCATGTAATCATGAGACCTTAGTGCAAAGTGCAAATAGAATAACAATGAACTAATCTAGACCCAAGAAATTACTATTAAATAAAGACTCCAAAAAAATCTCATGTTCCCCTAACTACAACTACTAAAATTTCTCTCAAACCAACATCTTAGTGACAGTTCTAGAATGGGAGTATGCTACTAATGCAGATCTAATAAAGATCTATATGAGATCTATATGAAAATAAGAGTGATATGAAGATAAAAACACTAAAATGCTAAGATAGTTCTTGTAAAAAGACTAAATAATGCTAAATAAATAGTAGAATGATGCTAAAATGACACTAAAATGATATTAATTCTCTACAATAACAAATGCTAAATGATAGCTCTAAATATGCCTATAGTATGGAAGCATAAAATTTGGGTCCCTTTTCTCTTGAATTTCCCTCCTATTTATAGGATTTTAGAAGGGGGTTGGGGTAAAGATCTAGACTTTATCTTCTATCGAGGGTAATGGTGAAACTAAAAATATCTCATAAGAAACCAAGATGAATAGTCCAACAGACTTAGTTTGTGAAGATAAATGAGGATTTTCATTTCTTTATAACTCCAAAAAGATGAATTTCACTTTTGAGAGGATAAAATTATTTTGTTGATTTATTAAATGTTGCATTTACTTTCAACTTTTTTCTTTACCTTTTTCCTTATTTTATTTCATTTTACAATTTTATGAATTGTTTTCCTCTTTTTAAAGTGATTTTAGTCTTTTTGTATTTGATAGGTGATTGATTGATTAATTTTTTGAATGACTTGATGTTACCATTGATTTGAAAGTCTTTTGTTTTCCTTCGTTATCTAATTTTGTCCTAAATTTGCATTGTTTGATCTAAAATTGTGTTGTTTTAGATCTTTTCCAAATTTAGGGTGTCTAGAGATGGCAACACCACTCTATGCCAACATCACTAACTTCATTTTTTTGTTACCAAAAATCCAAATTAATAGATATTTTTGTATTCTTTCATTGTTTCCATCTTGTATCTTATCATATTTTCTATCTTTACTTATCATTTCTTTCATAGGTATTCTCCCTCTTTGAAAACAATGCTAGAGGCAACATTAGGATAATATCTCCCTTTTCATCTTGATTATGTAGATATCTTCATATCAACTTTGAAATATTTATCTATCACTTATGCATGACTAATTTATCACTCTATTCATTTTTCTTATCAATACCTTAGGAAACTCCTAAAGTATAATTGTCTACATAAATTTGTACATATTTTGATCAGTATATTTGATGCAAAGCATCATCTTACCTTAAGTTCCTTTGTTTATGGAAATCACCCCTAATTTACCTCTTATATATTCATCAGCATCTTTGGGTACAATTTTAGTAAATATGTCAACAATTTTCTCTTTTGAGTTCACATATTCCAATTTCACTTCTTTGTCTTGAATTATCTCTCTCAAGTAATGATACTTGATAGAAATGTGCTTTGTCTTTGTGTGCATTACAAGATTCTTTGGTATGTTAATAGCACAAGTGTTATAACAATAGATAACCATTGGATCTACAATCTCCTCCTTTATATCTTTCAACAATTTCTTTATCCACATAATATTTCAATAGTTCACTGCAGTTGCTACATACTCAGCTTCAACTGTTGATTGGGAAATACAGTTTTATTTCTTGCTTATCCATGAAACTAGTCTCTTTCATAGAAGAATACACCACTGCTTGTGCTTTTTTTGTCATCAATATTTCCTGCCCAACCTGAATCGGTAAATAGCTTTAGTTCAAACCTATCATTCTTCTTGTAATAAAATGTAGTCTTTTGTACATTTTAGATATCTCAGTACCATTTTCACTTCCATCATGTGATTCTCCTTAGGATTTTCTAAAACAACATATTGCAATATTCCAATCATTGACCTATATTGTGTTTGGTTCACATCAATAGAGTCAACATTCTTGGATAAATTATGTTCGATAGACATAAGTGTGCTCATTGGTCTTCATTATTCCATTCCAAAAGTGTTTAGTATCTCCTTGATGTATTTTGACTGAGTAATGAAGATTTCTTGCTTCATTTGATATACTATAAACCAACAAAGAATTTGATCTCACCAAACATGGACATTTCAAATTCCTTCTTCATTTCTTCAGCAAATGTTTTACATAATGATTCCTTTTCTCCAAATATGATATCATCAAAAAATATTTTAGATATTAATACCTCATTATTCTCACCAGTCTTTAAATATAGATTGTTGTTGTCATTTGTTCTTTCAAAACTAATCTTCATTAGATAGTCATGTAATCTTCCATACCATACTCTAGGGGCTTGTTTCAATTCATATAAATCTTAATGTAGTTTGTGTACCATATTCTTCTTTTTAGGATCAAAAAATCCTTCAAGTTGTTCTATTTATACTTCTTCCTCAAGTGTGTCATTTAGAATTATAGTTTGACACCCATTTGATATACTTTAAATCCTTTGTAAAATGAATATGCAAGTAGTATTTGACTCCTTCTAGTCTTCCTATAGGTGTGAATGTTTCTCTATAGTCAACACCTTCCTCTTGTGCATATTCTTTGCATATCAATATGGCCTTGTTTCTTGTGACTTCACTATTTTCATTTAGCTTGTTCTTGAAAACCCATTATGTTCCAACATTTTTGTCTTTTGGTCTAGGTACTAGGGTCCATGTATGTTTTTTTCAATCTTTTCAATTTGTTCATTCATTGCTTGAATCCAATATTCATTATCCAAAGCATATTTCATAGATTTTGGATCAAAGTCACAAAGAAAGCATGCATCACTTTTGAGTATTTTTCTTGTCATGACACCAAATTCTTTATCTCTAATAGTTTTCTCAAGTTTATGATGCGAACTTAAATATTTTTCTATCACAAGTTCTTTCCTTCTCTATTCTTCAATATGTTGATCTTGAAGATTGGTTTCAAGTTATTCATTTATTTCTTGTCCAGATTATGTATGCTCAACATTTCCTTCTTGATGGTTGACATTCTCCATTTGTGACTCCACATCAATTTCATGTTGCTCAGTACCTACAATCTATTTCTCAACAACTAACTATTGTAGCTCGTTGTTCTCAATCTATTGAGGATTTACAACCTTTCTTTCTTGTTCTAATGGAGCATCATCATTCATATATATGAATGTACTATAATCTTCAGGTTACTTTTTACATTCAACTTCATTCTTTTCTTTCTTTATTTGCACTCTATTCAAAGTATAAACAAGTGTACTTACAACTTCTCTCCAATATTTATGTGACACATTCTTTTCCATCATCAATGTTTTGGCATAGTTTGTGATTGATCTATTTCTCCTTTCATCTACTCCATTCTGAGAGGGTGCTAAGCACTGGCATCTATCTTTTAATTCCTCTATTATTGAAGAATATGTTGATCTCATTGGAAATTAATTCACCACCTCTATTAGATCTCAAGCACTTCAGACTCTTCCTTGTCTCTTTTTTAACTTTGGCCAAATACTAATTAAAAAACTAAAAAAGCATTAGATTTGGCTTTAAGAAACATTATAGTTATCATTCTAGAATAATCATCAACAAATATAATGAAATATTTGTTAATCTTGTATTGGTTTTGACAAGGTAGTGACAAAACACTTAGTTATTATTCTATCAATATTACAGTACAAGTTGAGTGATCAAAGTGAGTTCAACAATTAGTGTGAGCCAAGTGATCAAAGCATGTTGAGCATAAGTTTCTAGATAATACATGTTGAGTAATATACATAGTCAGTGTCAAGAACTAGTATGTGTTGAGTAGATAGTTAGTGTTGAGTCACTCATGAGTATAGTAAACAGAGTATGTCAAGTCATTCATGAGCCAAGTTAAAAAATTGAAGATATAGTGGATTATGAAGCTATTTTTCTAGGCTAGATTGTGTAGAAATTTTTTAATCATCAACATTTTGGATCATACTCCATGATCCATCATCAGGATGAGAGAGTGTAAGAATGTCAAAAAGAGTAAGATTGTAGACCAAAGGGTATAAGTAGGGGGAAGAGTGGGATAATAGGTGGGCTCATGGATTGAGAGAGGGGTGAGAGGCAAAGGAAAGCATTAAGACAGTCCTAAATAAAGAAGTAAATAACACTAGAAAAGAAAAAGGAAATAAATTATATATATATATATATATGTATATATATATATATATATATGTATGTATATATATATATATGTATGTATATATATATATATGTGTATGTGTGTATATATATATATATATGTATGTATGTATATATATATATATATGTATGTATATACATACATATATATATATATATATACATATGTATGTATATATATATATATATATATATGTATGTATATACATACATATATATATATATACATACATACATATATATATATATATACACATACATATATATATATATATACATACATACATATATATATACATACATACATATATGTATGTATATACATACATACATATATATATATATATATATATATATATATGTATGTATATACATACATACATACATATATATATATATATATATATATATATATATATATATATATATATATATATATATGTATGTATGTATATATATATATGTATGTATATACATACATATATATATATATACATACATACATATATACATACATATATGTATGTATATACATACATATATGTATGTATATACATACATATATGTATGTATATACATACATATATGTATGTATATACATACATATATGTATGTATATACATACATATATGTATGTATATATATACATATATGTATGTATATACATACATATATGTATGTATATACATACATATATGTATGTATATACATACATACATATATATATATATGTATGTATGTATATATATATATATGTATGTATATACATACATATATATATATATATATATGTATGTATGTATATATATATGTATGTATATATATATATATATACATACATACATATATATATATATATATATATACATACATACATATATATATATATATATATATATATACATATATATATATATATATATATGTATGTATGTATATATATATATATATGTATGTATGTATATATATATATATATACATACATATATATATATATATATATGTATATATATATATATATATATATATATATATATATATATATATATATATATAACTATAGGTTGTTGGAAATATTCAAGACTAGCTAGGTTACTGAGAGGGGAGGGGTAAATCAATAACTTCAAAAACTTTGACACATTTAGATCTTAGTTGCAATAATCCAATTACCATTTAATTCATCAAATCTGATCTAACTGCATGCATGAGAAACTGAAAAACATAAACATTCATAACACTTTGAACACAAAATTTGGTGACCCAAAAACCTTCCAAATAGAAAGTAAAACTGGGGTGGGGATGATACCCACAAAACTTCAATACTATAGCATAAATTTGGCCATTTAAGGCTTATATTGATCACTTTTGATGATCTACCCTATTAGGATCAATTAGGACTTGCTAGGTCCACCTTGTTAGAGGTTTTACAAACATACAATAAAGTATGCATTCGATAAAGATATTTAAGAAAAGACTATTAAGTCTACCTTGCAAAAGGATTTGAAGCTAGTTCACCTATTAGGATGAAATAGTAGATCTCCAACTTACAACTAAATTGTTGATTGAGATCCCTTGAAGTACTGATCACCTTCGTGTGATAAATATGACTCTACTACTCCTAATATGGCCTTACAATACACTTACTTTACTGTTGATTCACATTCGCATGCTTACATTCACATTGTATTCACATTACTTACTTACATTCATTGAAATGATATAATACATTACATATATATATCTGAATCTAATTCCCATAACTACAATTTCAGCCATTATACAAGCTAACACCAATATTACAAAGTTAACCCATATGTAGATACTCAAGTTCTAAAGACTAACTTGGTGAAGTTTTGATACACAACATCCACTATCATTACTTGGCATCGTCATGCACTCGGTAGAAGTAGAAGCTTGGTCCATACTAATTACTTCAATGTAGTCTCAAACTCGGTATACACTGGTGACTCAATAGATACTGTGTAACTTAGTATAAACTACATTACTTGTTTACCACAACTGCACTCAGTAAACATCGATCTTCATACAACTCGGTTAACACTGGCTTCACTTAACATAAGCTGCTAACTTGGTAGAAGCTGCAAAGCTTGGTAACCACTGAATTGCTGAGTTAAACTGTAGGGCTTGGTGGCTACTGAAGTACATGGCAAACACTATAAACTATTCATTGAGCTTGGTAGCCATACAGAATCTGAATAAGTGTTGTCACTAATAACAAACTTGACTAAATGTCAACAATCTCCCCCTTTGGCATTAGTGACAAAAATACTTATCAACCAAAACTTATATACAACACAGTGTGATACTTAGCTCGATATGGTATACTATTTTTGAGATTTTTCAAAATTTGTCTTTGTAACTCTTCTATATATACTTTCTCTTTGCATGATTCTCCCCCATACAATATACATATCATATCAAGCATATTAACATACTAAGTGTCTCTCCCAGTATAGTATCTCTCCCCCTTTGTATATACAATGTCTCTCCCCTTAACATATACAAGTGTCTCTCCCCCTTTTTGATAGTAATGTTAAAGATTTATACACAACCTATTTACATGGGGACACCAAAATGTGAGATAAAATTAGAATGTACCTTAAGAATGAGAGTTAAGGTCTTATCCTAGTTGTCTTGCAAAACTTTGCACATTTGTAGAGCAACTTGAACCTCGACAGAGAGTTTGATCATGTGATCTACAATTGAGAAGTTTTCATCATGGATCAATGTTTTGGAATAGACAATGTGCTTCTACATTGTATCCATGATAGGAAGGATCATATTCTAAATATCTATGAGTGTGGATTGAATCCTTGCTTCTTCTCTCAACAATTCTACCTACATATCTGATAAGAATCTGATCTTCATGTGATGTGCAAAGCTTGAACTAGAATCAAGTTGCAACTACTTTGCACTGGCCATCAAATCTTCATCAATCTTATTCAATTTGCTCTTTATTTCCTTAGTATACTTGGTAACATCACACACCTTTGCAAAAAGTGATGTTACATTTGTTCAAGAAGTTTCAATATTTGTCAAAATTGAAGAGAGCTCTACCTACTAAATAGCTATTTGCTGAGCAATGTGCTCAAGTACTTTGTTATCAAATCTCTTCTCTGCTTTCTCAATCAACTTCTCTTGACCACTAGAATCTTCATTGAACTTACTGACTGCCTCTTCTATGGAAACAAAATGTGTTGAGAAGTATCAACTTCAACACCTATAGCCTTAGTCAAAATGTTCTTTGCATCCTTAATAATTTTATACTCTATGTCTCTCTCTTCTCTGAGCTTCTATTGTTTAGCCTTCTTTTGGAGGAGTTCACCGACTATATGCATTTGATATATAGTGAGATTGTACATGTTCCATTTAGGAATTTCAATCTCCTCATCCAAATCTATATCCTCTTCTATTTCTTCTCTTTACTCGAAAATCTTGTACTCGGTTGAACCTTTGGTTCAACTATCCTTGTACTTAATGCTTTAGAATCTGGAATAGAAACAAAAGTAGAAATTGCTAGACTAGTAGTGAAAATGTGTACAGTGCCTACTAATGAAATACTAACTGGAGTACTTACTAAATCCAAAACTAATGTATTTATAGATATATCCAAAACTAAAGTACTTATAGGAGTATTTGCAACTGAGGTTGCCAAAGTTCTAGAATTCAAAACTGTACTTACTGCTAAGGAGCTCAAAATTGTAGAACATTTTGTATCCATTGTTGATGCTAACTCAGTAACTAAAGGATGTTGCAGCTTGGTAGATGAAGTGGTAGACACTTCTATTAGTGATGTGCTGAGCTGAGAGGTAACAAAGAGTAATTGGACATTTGATGTATCAATGGTTGTCACAATCAAACCTGCTGAAGTTGTCTCTGAGCTTGATGATGTTGCAAGTTTTTCTAGAGAGTGAGGAAGTGAGGCAATGACATCCATAGCTATCTTGACTGGGTCAATCTCCTTTTCTTCTTTCTTGGCTTCTTCTGTAGCATCTTCCTCTTTATCTTCTTCATCATCTTTCATTAGCTCCTGATAATCAACTATATCAACTATGACAAATTGAGTGGAGTCTTCTTCATTATCTTCATCCTTGTCACTGTCATCATCATCATCTTTGATTTATATAGGATATTCACTCATTTTTTGAAGATGGAACACACTCCTCCATGTGTTGGTAGCATTCTTCACTACATACTCTATATCTTTCATCAAAACTAGACAAGTATTGAACTTCAGAGTCATTTTGTTCTCATTGTTTTTTAATGCCTTGTTTACCTCTGCATCAATCAAGGTGGGTACTAGTTATTTTAATGTTTGTGCAAATATTTCTTTGACAGTCTATTGGATGTTCTCCCATCTTACCTTGATCTTATCTAATAAAACTACAGGGACCTATGATGCCAACTAGCTTAGAGAGTATTTACATTTTCTCATCTTATCCATGACTAGATCTTCAACTTCTTTTTTCTCTGCTAGAGCCCTTGTCTCATATTTGAGAGCTTTAAAATTATGCACTCCTACACCTTCTCTTACCACCTTGAGCCTTTCTTGAAATGTAGGAGATTACATCACTACATTCTTTACCTACTTTCTTCCTGGATCTCCTTGTAAATATTGTAGTGGATGGCTTTGCTAGCTTGGTGATGATCACCTTGTTGTCAACATAAGAGGTGTGGATGATTTCAACTTTGCTATTCTCCTCTTACCTTTGTTAACTACCTATGGAAGCTTGATCTCAAGCTCAATTCTTGATTTTGCCTCATCATAGGTTCCAAAGTAGGGTGCCTTTAGATCAACAAGTTCATTTACTAGGGATTCAATGATATATTTAGTCTCATCAATGTTAAATGCATATGGAAGAGGTTTTACCCACACAACTCTAGGCCTTACTGCTTGGATGTAGACTCTGTCACTATCTACCATAAAACAAACATCATTCTTATAGTCTTCAACCAACTTCTTTGGTATCTTAAATTTTTTATTCATCTTTTCCTTGAAGACTTCAAAATAGTTATCAATAATACTTCACCCATTTCAGAGATATACTCATTTATCTAATACAAAACTGGCACATCTTTTCTCCATACAACCGTGCCTTTAGAAGGGAAAAACTTTTGAACATAGAAAAATAAACATGTCAATAATGAACCAAATTTGCATGGGTTATTCTTGGAGGTTCAAATTCTTTCCATGTTTTTGTTCAATTTCTTCAATAGAAAGTCTACTAGGTCATATGGTAGATTATTCTTTATGACCTTGTAAGCCAAGTCAACTACTTCACATGACACACTGTTGAGTCAACTTGAACAATAAATCTTGTGTATTATCGCATGGATGCCAAATTTCAATTCTGCATCAGTCACACTACTGATTTTTATTCCTTTGTCATCCCATTTGGCTAGGGTTTTCTTCTATAACTCAGGTTGACCTAGGGTTTTAGTGGTTTTAGCTTTGGTGAGCATGGGGAGACTAGTAATGCGATGTATCATTTTCTTGGTGATCAAGACTAGTTGTTGTAGCCATAGTTGACCATTGTAAACTCGGCTAAGGATGTACCTAATCCATTTGATTTGGAAGCTCTAAGGAAGGTGAGGAATATGTGTTAAACCTTTTTCTTCTAGATGTTTGTGCTTAGGCTTGAGAATTTTGTCCACACAGAGTTCACCTAGGGCATTATCCATTTCTAGGGTTCCTATCTCCTAAATTGCACATTTAAAATGAATTCATATATCATTTATGAGAAGTACCTTTGGTGGGATTTGTAACTACAATCCATTTGGGTCGAGAGTTTTGGCAATTGCTAGTACAAGTTTGAAACTGCGGGCTTTCTATTCAACACCTTGCACCAACATCTCAAACCCTTTCCTCACCTTGTTGCTACTAGATGCCATGATAACTTAGTAAGCTGAGGAAATCTTCAGAAAACTTTGTTGCAATTCTACTTAAAGTCACTTGGATGCTCTACAAATCACTTTGTTCACAATAATACTTGAATTCTCAATGAAAATAAAGTCAATTTCCTGCTCTTTTGATAAAAACTTCCCATTAATGCTCAGTACGATGGTTAGCTATGATGACATTATGTGTGACAGCCTATCATCCACTATTTATACGGATTGTTCAGTAAAGACTTTGTAACTCGGCAACCAAATATAACCATGTTACTCCCAACTTTGCTTAGTAGAGTCCATGACCCAACCTTACTCAATAGAGAAGTCAACTTGGTGATAACTGTTATCAATATCACTGATGATCCTTTTGTATCTTGAATATTGATATGGATCTTTGCTTTCTTTCAATTAGAACTATTAAGATGTGACCTTGACAATGTAGTTCCAGTTCTTCCTTAAGAGCTTAATTGGAAATGGTGGAGTCACCCAATTCTCAAGTGACATGACCATCATTGCTTGTACTAGTTTGTTTGGTAGATTTAGGAATCCATTTGTATCTCATTTGCTTCCTGATGTTATCTACTTTTGCTTTCTTTTCATCTTCAATTCTACCTATTTTCATGCAATTCTTAGCTATATGACCAAGTCTAGTACATGTGTAATATCTTATGGTGGTATTCTTTTTTCTCGTGTGATGTTTAACACAAATATTCTCCATAGTAATGACATCTACACCAAGTGTTGTAGTCCCAACCAAATATTGCCTTCACAATTTGTTCTGTTGGATTGAATGACTTAGATCTACATTCAGATGCCTTGTGACCTTGTTTCTTGCATTTGTGACACTTGCCCTCAAACTTTGGTTTCTCTTTGCATTCATTAGCTCTAGGACCATGTTGACTACAATTGTAGAATTTTCTATTGAATTTAGCTTTTCCATTACTCTAACATTTATTTGATGTATGACCTATCTTACCACAGTGGTTGCAAGTAGGTTTTTGATTCTTTTTGGCACCTTGTTTGGAGGACTCACCTTCTTCTTTGTATCCAATTCCTGCTTTACCCTTTTGCCTATAGAGATTCTGCTCATTCTACTGATTCAATTGATCCATGTCTACTTGGAATTTCATTATCCTTTCATTGAGTTGCTTTTCAAAATTTAGATCATTCCTTAACCTTTCATTTATTTTTCTTTTAGAGTTTAAATCATTCCTTATCCTTTCATTTTCATATCTCAAGCTCATAATTTTTTCATTTGCATTGGAGAGTTGATCAATAAGGTCTTCTTCCTGAAGGGATTGGTTTTGAAATTCATTGTTCCTTCCATCCAAATCTGCTTTTGCCTTATTTCTCTATTCCAAGATTTCACATAATCTTATTGATTGAATTTCTTGTTCTCTTTTCAATTTCCTTACCTCTTCTTGTAGGGAACCATTCTTTTCTAGGAGTTCTTTGATTGCATCATTTGCTTCATTTGAACTACTTGAAGGGAGAAAATCTTCAATCTTCTCTTCAATATACTGATGGTCATTCATTTGATCTACAAGTTCCTTTCTTCTTCTTAGAGATTGGGAAAGATGCTCCTTTTCTTTCTTCAGTTGAGCTATGGCCATCTCTAGATCTAGCTTTTCATTGTCAATGGCTTTGTCAAGTTTGAATATCTCCATTGTTCTTGATCTTTACTCAAGCTATCAAACTTTATCCTAAGAACCACAAAGCTCTAATACCAATTGTTGGAAACATTCAAGACTAGCTAGGTTACTGAGAGGGGAGGGGTGAATCAGTAACCTCAAAAACTTTGACACATTTAGATCTTAGTTGCAATAATCCAATTACCATTTAATTCATCAAATCTAATCTAACTACATGGATGAGAAACTGAAAAACATAAAACATTCATAACACTTTGAACACAATATTTGCTGACCCAGAAAACTTCCAAATAGAAAGTAAAATTGGGGTGGGGATGATACCCACAAAACTTCAATACTACAGCATAAAGTTGGCCAGTTAAGGCTTACATTGATCACTTCTGATGATATGCCTTGTTAGGAGAAATTAGGACTTGCTAGGTCCACCTTGCTAGAGGTTTTATAAACATATAATGAAGTATACACTCAGTAAAGAGATTTAAGAAAAGACTGTTAGGTCTACCTTGCAAAAGGATTTGAAGTTGGTTCACCTATTAGGATGAAATAGTAGATCGCTGACTTATAACTGAATTGTTAATTAAGATCCCTTGAAGTATTGATCATCTTCATGTGATAAATATGACTATGTTGCTCCTGATATGGCCTTACAATACACTTACTCTAGTGTTGATTCACATTTGCATGCTTACATTCACATTGTATTCACATTACATACTTACACTCATTGAAATGATATAATACATTATACACACACACACACACACACACACACACACACACACACACACACACACACACACACACACACACACACACACATACACACACACAATTCCCATAATTACAAAGTCAACCATTATACAAGTTAACACCAATATTACAAAGTCAGCCCATATGTAGCTAATTAAGTTTTGAAGACTGACTTGGTGAAGTTCTGATACACAACATCCACTGTCATTACTCGGCATCATCATGCACTCGGTAGAAGTAGAAGCTCAATCCATACTAATCACTTCAACGTAGTCCTGAACTCGATACTAGTGACTCGGTAGATACTGTGTAACTTGGTATAAACTACATTACCTATTTACCACAATTGCACTCGATAAACATTGATCTTCATACAACTCAGTTAACACTGGCTTCACTTGACATAATCTACTAACTTGATAGAAATTGCAAAGCTCGATAACCACTAAACTGCTCGGGTTGAACTATAGGGCTCGATGGCTACTAAAGTACATGGCAAACACTGTAATCTATTCATTGAGCTCGGTAGCCATACAGAATCTGAATAAGTGTTGTCACTAACAAAAAACTTGATTAAATTTCAACATAGGCAGGTATATGTATCTATATTATACTAATATACTAGCAAGTGTGCCTACGAATATAAAAATGAAAGATGGGAGGATAAACACTGACAAAAATACATACATACATACATATATACATACACATATACATACATACATATATATATATATATATATATATATATATATATATATATATATATATATATATATATATATATATATATATATATATATATATATATATATATATATATATATATATATATATATATATATATATATATATATATATATATAGACACACACACACACACACACACACAAGAAAATAAAATACCACAAAGACTCACAATGGTGACGATAAAAAAACTCACAATGATGGCAATAAAAAGATTAAAAAATAATAATAATAATAATAACAATATGATAATAATATAATAAATACAAAAAAGATAATGAGAAACAACAACAAAAATAATACTAATAATAGATATAAAATAAAATAACAATGAAGAGGAGTTAAGAATAAAATTAGCAACAAAATAATAATAATAATAATGAAAATAATAGCCAAAAAATAAAGCAATAAAATCTCAATAGCCAAATAAATAAAGAGAACAAGCAAAAACCAAAGGAGGAAAAAGAAACACAAGGTGGCTAAAGAGCAAAACGAGTCCAAAAAATAAGATTAAACAAAGAACCCACCAAGATATAAAACAAATAAAGTAACAAAAAATGCCATTAAATAAATAAGAAAGAAAAATTAATAATAATAATAAAACAATACCCAAATCCTCAAAATAAATGCAATGAAGAGTTAAAAATGGGGGGACTAGTAATAATAATAACAACAACAACAATAAAAAATGAAAAAAATATGAATAATGAAGAAAATAAGAACCAAAAAAAATGAAAATGACAACCATAACAATAAGCCACCAATAATAGATTAACCAAAAAATTGTAAAAATAGGACTAGAAACCAAATACTAATATAAAAATGAAAACAAATTAATAAGTAATAAAAACAATGGTTAAATAAAGACACTAGGCGAGAACCACGAAAGAAAAAGAAAAAAGAAAAGAAACACACGAAAGATACTAAAGATCAAAACAAGTTAAAATGATAATTAAATAAAGATCCCAAAAGGATAAAATAAATTATATAAAGCAAAACAAAATAAAAATAAATTAAAAAACCAATAAATAAATAAGAAGGAATATATATATATATATATGAAGAAAAAGTAGAGATAAAAAGCCAAGCATCGGATAATAAAACAACATCAAAAGAATAGAGAATAAAAAACAATAAGGGAGAAAGAGAAGAACAAACAAGCCTAAAAAACTTGACAAAAAAGACGAACCTCTAGATGAAAAGAACTAGGATGAGGAGGAGCTAGGGGGGCAAGAGTGAAAAGGCCCAAGAGACACCCACACCTAGAGGAAGGCTAGAGGGAAAGGGGTAGGGAGATGTATAGCAGGGAACTAGTTGCAGAGAAGAGAAAAGAAAGACCACAAGGGCAGCACGGGGGGGGGAACGAGGAGGCAAGACAAATACCAAGAAGGAGAAAGAAGAGGAGGTGGAGGGGGTCAGAAGGGGGGAGGGTGGTGGTCCTTGAATGAGGATAAGAGAGGGTGCCATGAGGGGTTGAGAGCCCACCCCTCATCGCAATTAAGATTGGAGGGGTGATTGAAGATTATAATCACCTACTTCATTTTTCTCTTAAAGAAATTATCTTCTTTGAGAAGAATTTGGGTATTTTCCAAACAAATGTGATGTTTGGTGGAAGATGAGTGCTCTAACAAAGCTAACTTGAGAACCCACTCATGCCTAATGTCAACACTATGCTCCTAGATTCTAATAACAAATGATCTTTTTGTTTCACCAATGTAAGGTGATCCATAGGAGCAAGGAATCTTGTAGACACCCAAAGTAGAAAAGTCATCCTTGGAGTCTTTGAGAGGGGGTAAATGAGATCTGATGGAGGATAAGGGATTGAAGGCACATCGCACTCCTTTTTTCATGAGAATCCTAGCTATTTTGTGAGAGATACCATCAACGAAGGGGAGGAAGGCAGTCATGTGAGGAAGCACTTGAGAATGGGCAGGATTGGAAAGGAAAGACTCGGCTTGCTTGAAAGCTTTGGACTTTTGCTTGCTAGAATAACCATTGAACCTGAAGATGTGATGAAGATGGGACAGCTCTTGGTTGACATTGTCATCATCGCAAAAACAGAGGGCTCTCAAGGTTAGGGTCTTTAGGACCCCAACTTTCTAGCCTAGGTGATGATGCAAGGAGGCATGTAGATAAAGGTCAGTGTGGGTGGTCTTGCAAGATACCCAATGCCCAAGGGATCCATTAGGTTTTCAAATGAGCCACACATCGAGAAATAAAATATGGCCATCAACTTCAACCTCCTTGGTGAAGGTGATGGAGGGGGACAAGTTGTTGAGGTGGGCGTGGAACTCCTCCAACTTTTCAAGGTCATGAGGCCAACACGCATTAGTATCATTGACATAGTGTTTCCACCATTTAGGTTTGAGGTGGAAAGAGTGCAAAGCCATGTCTTCAAAGTATTCCATATAAAGATTGGCAATGACAAGAGAGAGTGGAGAACCCATATCCACCCCATCAACCTACTCATAGATGACACCTTGGAAGGAGAAAAAAGTGGATCTCAAGCATAGCTCTACTAGAGAGGCATGGAGATAAGAGAATTGTACAATCAACTTTGTGATAATGGAGTTTTAAGGGAAGAGAATAAAATTGTAGAGAGGAAAGGGTTGACTCCACCCTAGATTTCCCTAACGTATTCAAGATTGAATGGATCAAGATTGTGCTTAGAAGAATACATGACAACTTTATATGATTGGAATACGAACCAATTAAGATCACTAAAAGGATCATTAACTTAGTGATAGGGTATCCTACCCTAGATAAACCCAAGAGCATGTGAAGTGATTCAAAGGAATTGATTGAGAAGAATATAGGTGTAGTATGGAATAATAGGGGAATGTCTATAGATTCTATCTCATACCTCCTAATTACTTTTGTTGTGAGAGTGACAACTCACAAGTTCTTTCAATCTAACAAATTGTACAGTGTGTCTTGTGTAGCTATAGATTTGGGATACAAAATAGTGAAGAGAGTGTTGGAATACTTTTAGAATAACTAAGGGGGTGGGGGTTGAATCAATTATCCAAGGTCCAAATTTATAAATAAAACTTTTTACAACTTAGTAAACCCATAAGGCATTTATCTCCATGCATGCATCCATAAGATTATGAAATCACTTAAAACTTTTAGGTTGCTATCAAATCAACTTGTAGAAATGTAAACATGAAACATAACTGATTCATCAACACACTTGACACAATGATTTACATAGAAAACCCAATTTGGGAAAAACCACCAATAACATGCTACTCTTTTTCACTCTTCTAAAGTGATGCCCTGTGAAAGGCAAACCCTATTAAAGGTTATAATAAATACTGCTAAATGTGATGCTATTAAAGGATTTTAATCACCCTGTTAGGAGTGAGCTTTGTTAGAAGACTTTAGACCATTCACTTGAAATGTCACCTAGTTAAAGGATTTACAAATGGCTGTTAGGTCAACCTTAATCCAAAGGATTTACCCTAGACTAATACAATTATTAGAGAGTAATAATAAGGATTGATCTAATAACAACTTACAACTCCATTTGCAGATTACAGATCTCTATTTTAGTCCTCCATTCTACTTTTCCTTCACACATTTTAGCTCAGATAACTTGTTCACCCTTTAAGAATTCATACCTTCAAGCCGTCTTTCTTAACATGCTGATGTAGACTCTTCTCTTAGGTCACTTGATCAAGAAAAACCCTTGACTCTTTGTCTTCCTTAGGTTTTTGCACATGACAACCTTTGCTTCTGACCAGCCATTCCTATAAATAAGAAATTAAGATCTTTGGTCACTTGTTATCCATCATCCAAATTAGGGTTAGGATAGATTAGGTAGGATACAATGAATCTATCCACTCAAATCCATTGTCCAAGAAAAAAATTTGTTACCTCAAATCCATTGATTTCATGATCTTTTAAATAATGTAGCCACTCAACATTATCTAGCTTCTGATGCTTGGCACATATTGTATTGCTTGGCATCCTCTATAAAATCACTCGATGCAAACTAAATTTTACTATTGCTCGGCATCAACTAAACTTTACTCAGCATTCACTATTTTTCTTGGCATACACTAGAATAAACTTTAACTCAGCTCCAACTAATTTTCCACTCAGCTTGCATTGACTTTTCTTAGCACCTACTATCCACTTGGTCAAGCTTGGCAAACAAACTTTGTGTAACTTGTTCTTCTAAACTTTCTTAGTGTAACCAACCTTTCTAACCTTAAATAGATGATAAATGCATCATGTTATCACTATCTTAACTAATTCTTGTACTCTTTTACATAATCATAACTCAACCTTTTCTCTAGGTGCTATTGTTACATCTTTTGATCAAATCCTCTTCATCAATTAAATAAGTGATAGTACTTAAATCATATAAGCAGTTGTCTTACCAACAAATAGTAGTTTGGACATCAGTGACAAAACAATGATTGAAGCATATTGGTCATACTTGTATCAATCTGTTCTCAACAATCTCCCTCTTTAATAGTCTTCTTCAATCTAGTTTCAACAATCTCCCTCTTTGGCATTGATGGAAAACCCAATTAATCAACCAAACTGACTAGGTTAAAATAGTAAGACAATACCAAAAATAAAATAATTTCTTGTATTAAAATCTCTCCTCTATCAACAACTTTTGTCTTCTGAGTAGGTTACAAAATTCTTTCTTATAACTCCCTCTAAATTTCTTCTTATCATATCTCCCTCTTACTAGGTAGATGTTGGGATTTCTCCTTCTTTGGTAAATCTCCAATCTCTTTTTCTTGTATTTCACTATCTCCCTCATCAAACTTGTACTTTCCTTTGATCAACAACTATCTCGCTTAGCAATTACTTCCTAAATCATTCCCCTGATTCCCTCTTTCTTGCATTTCCCTTGATCAATAACTATCTCCCTCTTTGACAACAATGCCAAAGATTTGTCATCTTAGCATGCAGATATAAACTTCTTCAATTTCTCCCTCTGTCACCTTGCTTGTGACTAACCTAGAGTATCAGTTTTTTAATTACTTTAGGTGGCTCCTAAAGTAAGATCCATTGCACCAATGTATAAAATATGAAAATCAGCTTGTTTGATGTAAGGTACCCCTTTTGCTACTTAGATAGCCTTTGATAGGGGTGTCACCCCTACTTTACCTCTTAGATACTCATGAGCATCCTTGGATAATGCTTTTGTGAAGATATCAACAATTTTTTCTTTTGTGTTAACATATTTCATCTTCACCTCTTTATCTTAAACTAATTCTCTCAAGTAGTGATACTTGATTGCAATGTGCTTAGCCTTTGTGTGCATCATAGGATTCTTTGATATATTGATAGCACTTATATTATCACAATAAAGTGTTACGAGTTATGTGATCTCTTCCTTCATACCTTTGAGTAACTATTTAATCCATACAATGTTTGTACAATTTACAGTAGCAACAACATATTCAGCTTTAGTAGTAGATTGTGAGGTGCAATTTTGTTTCTTGCTAGTCCATGTAACTAGCATTTTGCCTAAGAAAAGTGCTCCTCCATTGGTGTTCTTTTTGACATCAATGTTTCTAGCCCAATTATCATCAATGTATATTCTTAATTTAGATTTTTCATTTTTCTTATAGTATAGACCATACTCCTCTGTTCCTTTCAAATATCTCATTATTCTCTTTACAGGCATCAAATGATTCTCCTTGGGATTAACATAAAATCTTACAACTATCCCTACAGATAATGCAATGTCAAGTCTGCTATGTACTACATATTTCAATTTACCAATCATAGACCTATACAATGTTTGGTTCACCTCAGCTGAATCATCATTCTTTGACAACTTGTGTCCTATCACCATAGGTGTGCTTACTGGTTTGGAATCCTCCAATCCAAAAAATTTCAATATTTCCTTGACATACTTTGACTGAGTGATATATATACCATATTTCATCTAATATACTTGCAAATCCATAAAGAATTTGATCTCTCCAAACATAGACACCTCAAATTCTTGATTCATTTCATTTGCAAAAGCCTTACATAAAGAATCTTGACCTCAAAATATAATATCATCAACATAAATTTTAGATAACAAAATACCTTTATCTTCCTCTATCTTTATGTGCAGATTTTTGTTATTATCAGTCCTTTCAAATTCAATCTTCACAAGATACTTATAAAGTCTCTCATACCATGCTCTTGGTGCTTGTTTCAAATCATATAGAGCTTTGCATAATCTACATACCATCTTCTTATTGTTAACATCAACAAAACCTTCTAGTTTCTCTATGTAAAATTCTTCCTCTAATATGCCATTCAAAAATACAGATTTAACATCCATTTGATAAACTTTGAAACCTTTGTATGTAGAATAAGCAAGTAATGTTCTTACTCCTTTTAATCTAGCAACAGGGACAAATATTTGTCGATAGTCAATTCCTTCTTCTTGTGCATATCCTTTGTAGACTAACCTTGCCTTTTTCCTTGTGACTTGACCATTTTCATCTAGCTTATTTCTAAATACCCACTTGGTGCCAATCACATTTTTGTCTTATGGTCTAGGAACTAGAGTCCATGTTTTGTTTTTCTCAATTTGTTCAATCTCTTCTTCCATGGATTTACTCCAATCCACATCTTCTAATGCATCTCTCACTAATTTAGGTTCTTTCATGCTCAACAAACATATATCATTTCCCAATCTATTTCTTTTCATTGGTCTAACATCTTTATCTCTAATAATTTGTGTAGCAGGATGATGTCTTTTGACATATTTGGATAATCTTGGTTCAGCTCTAGTTTCTTCAATTTGTCTCTTAGCTTCAGATTCATTGTGTAAATCTCTGTTAGGAAGCTCAACATCTTTGCTAATCTCTAAATCTGAATGTGCTTCAGCATCATTCTATAACTCAGCATCTAAGTGTAACTAGTTCTTGAATGCAACTTGACATTCATAGTGTGTGACTTGGTAGTCACTGAAAATTGTTGTTGGTTTGTAGCTTGATTTGTAACATCTTCTTCAGTAGGCATATCTTCATAAGAGTATACAAATGATTTGTATTCTTCTGGTTCTTTCATAGGTTTAGCCTCATGTACTTATATTCATCAAAGTTTACATTTTCACTTTCCACAACTTTATTAGTGTTAGTATTTAAACACTTATAAGCTTTACTTCTTGAGGAATATCCTAGGAATATACCTTCCTCACTTTTTGCATCTAGTTTACCATTTCTGAGGTCTTTAAGAATGTAACATTTTCTTCCAAATACCTTAAAATATTTTACATTGGGTGAGTATCCATACCATAGTTCAAAAGGTGTTGAATAAGTACCTTTTTTAAACTTATACACGGTTCAAGCGATAGACAGTTGTACTTATAGCTTATCTCCAATATTTTAAAGCAACATTTTTCTCCATCATGAGTTATCTAGCATAGTCCATTATAGATTTGTTCCTTCTCTCAACAATTCCATTTTGTGGAGGGGTTCTAGGGGGCATATGTCTATCTTTTGATTCCTCTATCATTACAAAACATCTCAAACTCATTTGATGTGAATTCTCCTCTTCTATCAGATCTCAAACATTTCATACTTTTACCTATTTCCTTCTCAACTCTTGCTAAGTACCACCTAAACATTTGGAAAGCATTAAATTTCTATTTTAGAAATATAATTGTCATCATTCTAGAATAATCATCAACAAATAGTATAATTTACTTATCTCCTTTGTAGCTTTCCACTTCAATTGGTCCACACAAGTCAATATGAACAATGTCTAGTATATTTTTAGAGGTATGATTTTTACTTTTAAAACTTGACTTTCTCATTTTGCCTAACTAACATTGTTTGCACATTATATTATCAGGCTTCTTCAACTTAGGAAAACCTCTAACTTTTCTCATGTTACTGATACTGGATAGGTTATCAAAATTGACATGACATAACCTTTTGTGCCACAACCACACATCATCAAATTTTACAACTAGACAAGTAGCATCCTCTATATCAAGATAGAATAGATTACCCCTAGTTTGATCACCCTTTCTAATCAATTTTCCATTTATGTCATACATCTTATTTTCAAACTCAACCTTACATCCCAAATTATTTAGTTGTGACACACTCAAGAGATTATAGTTAAGTCCTTCATCATAGTAAGCATTGTCACATAAAATCTTATTTGTGAGTTTGATAGATCCTTTTCCTTTTATTAAACATGGTACATCATTACCAAATCTTACACTATTTCCATCATAACAATTCAGAGTAATGAACTTACTTTTATCTCCAGTCATGTGATGTGAACACCCATTGTCAATGATCCATCTGTCATTCTTGTTCACACAAGTCACAAGTGCAGTTGCCTCATCTTTATTAGATTTGTCCTTCATTACAACATACACCACTTTATCATCATGTTCATTAGATTCATCTTTTATTTCCTCTTCAACAATGTAGCATGACTTTTTTCCTTTGTCTTCGTAGTCCTTGATGTCTTCATCTCTCCTACTTTTGTACTTGTCACCAACTCTATAGTTCTTCTTCTCTGGACATCCAGTAGCAATATGACCAACCTCATTTCAATTGAAAAAAATGATAGGCAATTTATCTTTGAACTTTCCTTTACCATCATGGAATCTTCTTGCCAGTAGTGCTTCGAGCTATTGTACATCCTCCTCATCTATATCACTATCACTAGACACATAATATTTTTTTTTTTATTCTTCTTCTCACCAGGCTCCTTCAGTGACACCTTAGCTTTGAAAGAAGATTCAATATTCTCAGGTTTGTAATTATCAAAGTTAGATAGCTCAAAATTAGTGAATCTACCTACCAATCCTTCAAGTGATAGATTATTCCCTAATATACATCTTAGTTCTTGAATTGCAAAAAATCTAATAGCATATATGGGCAACAATGTTATTAAAACTTTGCTTAGTACAATATCATTATCTATTTTACCATTAGCTCCTCTTATTGCATTGACAAATTTTTTTAACCTTGCAACATATTAAGCAATATTTTCACCTTCTTCCATTCTCATATCATCAAACTTACCTTTGAGACTTTCAACTTTGGCTCTTAGAACATTGGTGTCTCCTCCATTGATGGTGGCTAAGGCATCCTACATTTTCTTTACACTTTCAAGACCTTTGATATCATCAAATTCAACATAACTTAGGGCAGAGGCAATGTCCAACATTGCTTGGTTATTTTCTTTTTTCTTTTTCATATCCTTAGTTGTTGTGGCTCTAGCAAAAACCCAATTTGGGAAAAACCACCAGTAATATGGTACTCTTTTTCACTCTTCTGAAGTGTTTCCCTATGAAAGGCCAACCTTGTTAAAGGTTACAATACACACTATTAAATGTGACCCTATTAAAAGATTTCAATCACTTTGTTAGGAGTGAGCCTTGTTAGAGGACTTTAGACTATTCACTTGGAATGTCACGTAGTTAAAGGATTTACAAATGACTATTAGGTCAACCTTAATCCAAAGGATTTACATTAGACTAATACAATTATTTGAGTATAATAGTAAGGCTTGATCTAATAACAACTTACAACTCCATTTGTAGATTATAGATCTTTATTTCAATCCTCCATTCTGCTTGGCCTTCACACATTTTAGCTCTAATAGCTTGCTCACCCTTCAAGCATTCATACTTTTAAGCCTTCTTGCTTAACATGCCAATGTAGACTCTTCTCTCAATTCACTTGATGAAGCAAAACCTTTGATTTCTTCTCTTCCTTAGGTTCTCACACATGACAAACTTTTCTTTTGACTAGCCATTCCTATAAATAGGAAATTAAGATCTTTTGCCACTCATTCTCCATTGTCTAAATTAGGGTTAGGATGAATTCAATAGGATACAATGAATCTATCCCACATTCCATACCTCTTCTAGAAACTTCTTCTTGAATTCTCTTTGAATTTTCCTAAACATGGTTTACCTTGAATTTTGTGTCACCAGCTCATCAACCTTATCTTCCACCTGGTTCACACATTCCAACAAAAAAAACTTGTAGACTCAAATCCATCGAATTCACAATCTTTTAAATAATGCAACCACTCAGTATTATCTAGCTTTTGATACTCAGCACATACTGTGTTGCTTGACATCTTCTATAAAATCACTCAACGTGAACTTAAGTTTATTGGTGCTCAGCATCAACTAAACTTTACTCACCATCCATCATTTTTCTTGCTATACACTAGAGTAAAATTTTACTTGGCTGCAACTAATTTTTTGGTTGTCTTGCACTGACTTTGCTCAACACCTACTATCCACTTGGTCAAGCTTGATAGACAAACTTTGTGTAACTTGTTCTTCTAAACTTTCTCAGAGTAATCAGCCTTTGTAATCTTAAGTAGATTATCAATGTATCATGTTATCACCATCTTAACTAATTCTTATACCCCTTCACATAATCATAACTCAACCTTTCCTCTAAGTGCTATTGTTACATCTTTTGATCAAATCCTCTTCATCAATCAAATAAGTGATTGTACTTAAATCATATAAGAAGTTGTCTTACCAACAAATAGCAGGTTTGACAGTAGTGAAAAAATAATGGTTGAAGCATATTGATCATACTTGTATCAATCTGTTCTCAATAATCTCCCTCATTAATAGTCTTCTTCAATCTAGTTTCAATCAAGAGACCAAACCTATGACCTTATCGAGTTCCAACTTCAGCAACTATCTGAAAACTTGTACACCATAAGGAAAACTAAGAGTGCATCTTGCAAATTTGGATATTTACTAGTTTGTGTATTCTTTTATGTGCAAAACACATTTCCCTCATTTGGAAAAGTTTCTTGGAAGACCAACAGGTCAATTGCAATTTAGCTTGCAAAATTCAAAGAGCAACTTGGAGATAACTTTGAGTCAATGATTATCTCAAAGGTGTTAACTTCTAGAATTCTTAAAATACTTCCTTTGATTATATCTCAACAAAAAATGGGATATGTCCCTAGAAGACAGATATTGGATTCTATCATGATGGTTCATGAAGTGATTCATTCCATAGAAGCAGGAAAAAGAAAAGGTATGCTCCATAAGTTGGATCTTTCTAAAGCCTATGATCGGGTGAACTAGACTTTCCTTGGTTTGGTGCTTCAATCTTTTGGCTTTGATTAGAAAGTTTGCAAGCTTATATCTCAGCTTATTTCTACTTCTTCTCTTGCAATCTTGGTAAATGGGGCTCCCTCAGATTTTTTCAAACCTTCAAGAGGGCTAAGATAGGGGGACCCTCTCTCACCTATTTTGTTCATTATTATGGTTGAATGTATTGGAAGGTTGATTAAGAAGAACAAACAAGAAGGGAGTCTTAGAGGGATTAAACCATCTTTGAGGTGTGCTTCTTTTTCTCATCAGCAATTTGTGGATGATACTATTATGGGAGGGGAGGCATCTATTAAGGAGGCAAAAGTGATGAAGGATATTCTAGATATGTATATCAGAGGATCAGGATAACTTATGAATTGGGAGAAAAGCTCAGTTTTCTTCATTAATACTCCAGAGGAAAGACAAAGGAAAATTGAGAGGATTCTTGGGTGTGGAGTGGGGAAGCTCCCTTCTAGTTATCTTGGTCTCCCTATGGGTATGAAGCCTCATGATTCTTTCTAGAATGGGATTCTTGATAGGTTCAGCAAGAAGCTGGTGGGGTGGAAAGGGGCTTCTCTTAGTCAAGCAAGCAAATGTTTATTGGTTAAATCCACTCTTCAAAATATCTCGATGTATGCCCTGAGTCTTTTTCGGATATCGGTTAAGTTTGCTGACAAAATCGAAAAGACTCAGAGAATTTTTTTTTGGTCTAGCCTTGAGGGTCGAAAAAGATATCCCCTTATGGCTTAGGATAATGTCTATCTTTTGAATAGCTATGAAGGCCTAGGAATCAGGAAATTAAAGCATCTTAATAAGGCTCTTCTAGAAAAATAGATCTGGTGCATCTTAAATAGTACAAGGGGATGGAGAGATATTTTTGTTAATAAATATGTCAAAAAACCTACTATTCAATTCTTTCTCAATAATGAAGATATCTCGAATGGGTATGTCATATGGAATGGTATCCTTAAGGCAAGGGACCTAGTCAAAGCTAAGATTAAGTGGAAAGTGGGTAATGGTGATGATATTCTCTTCTAGCATGATAGTTGGTTGATTCAAGACCTCCTTATAAATAATCCAATCTTTGAAAACTAGTCAAATATTTGTATTAGGCAGTTTGGTTTGAAAGTTAGTGATTATAGAATAGACTAGGGTTGGAGAGACTTGTCTTTTATTTCAAATGACCTCATGCCAGTTATGATAATGTTGAACTATATGATTATTAATAACAAGAGGGATGAATTAATATGGGGTGACAACCCTAATGGTTGTTATTTAATTGCTTTGGGTTATAACTCTCTTTGGAGCTTGAATGAGAAGCCCCCTTAGGCTAAAGCCTAGTTACCTGGTCTTACTCCAAAGCTTAATATTTTTTTCTAGCTGGCTCTACAAGAGAAAATTCTTACCCAGAATAATTTAATTTAATTAAATGAGGAAATCTTATGCCTAACAGATGTATACTATGTAAACATCAAATGGAATCAGTTAATCATATGTTTATCCATTGTTTTTATTCAAGGGAGGTTTGGGATAACTTAACAAAGAATCTTGGGGTAAGTTGGTGCAAGCCAGGGAATGTACTGGATTTCTTTTGTCAATGGAATAGTATGTTTAAAGGTACAAATATGCAAGATTTAAGGACCCGGTCTTTGCCTCATTTTTTTTGGGGAGTCTAGAAGGAAAGAAATAATAGAATCTTTAGAGATAAAGAGGAATCTACTTTTGTTCTGGTGAAAAAGATTTATAGAAACATAAAGGAAAATTACCAAATTAGAAAGGGGGGAGACACTGAAAATGGTGGTAATAAGAAGGAGAAAGACAAGGACAAGAAGACTAAAAGATAGAAGGTGAAATGGCTGCTCCCTCCTAAGGGATGGCATAACGCAAATTTTGATGGTGTGGCAAAAGGAAACCCTAGACCGTTGGGTTGTGGAGGTATCATTAGAAATAGCTATGGTGGAGGGGTGGCAACTTTTTCCCACCCTTTGGGATTTTAGACAAACCATTATGCAGAAGCCAGTGTAGTATGCCACACAATGAAATTGGCTTTGGACATCCATGGAGTTAAAAAATTATGGTTGGAGGGGGATCCAAATAACATCATAAGATGTATTAAAGGGATCACCCAACCATCATGGTCCATAGCTAATATCATTGAAGAGACCCACTCCTTTCTTGGAAATTTTGAAAGTGTCCACATCACCCATGAATACAAGGAGGCAAATTCCATGGCAGACTATTATGCCAATGAAGTAGTTAGGAAAGATAAGTTGATGATTTAGAATTTGAGCAGGAATATCCCAAAAGAAGTGAAGAGCCTTATTGAGCTAGAAAAAATCTAGGGAGGTATGGTGGATATCTAATTGTAATAATGATTATTAATGAGAGTTTGGGTGTGAGTATTTGTAATTATGGCATTTACAGAAAACACAATCAGATGAGGTTATCAGTGTCAAATTGACACATTTCGTGGGTCAATTTTTTTCTCCTTATCTACCATTATTGGGGTAAAGAAAGACAAATTGGCAATTATCAGAGAGGTGACAATTAGGATTTTCAGAGGCTTGAGAAGAGTTATCAAAGGTTAGGGTTTATGAGAATAGTTTGTATTGAAAATATAAAAATGGTGGGGGAATGAAGTAGGAAGGAACTGTTGGTGAAGCTAAAAAATGGAAACAAAGGACTAAAGTCTAGGAAAAATTAGACAAGGGTGGTATAGCCAACTATATTGCTAAACTTCATGGTTTTGACCTTGCGATCACTAATAGTATGGTTAATTCTTGGAAGGATGGGAGGGTTAAAGTGGATGGGGTTTCATTTCAAGTCACTAAGGAAGTCATTTCTCTTGTTACTAAAATTTTGGTAGAGGGGTTGAAGTTTTACAGAGATAAAGTGCCAGTGAATGCTGTGAAGGATTTCACAAAGAATACTGAGGAGAGAAATGAACTGGTAAAGTGTGAAACTTAATATGAAATGGATTCTATCAAAAAGCTATGGAGGTATGTTTTATGGGCCATTATAGAGTATATTTCTTTACCACTAGATTTGATAGAGTAAGAACACATCATTTTGTTTTACTCAATCACTTTTGCTATGGTGTCAAGATTTATTTCCCTTTTTATTTATATACTTCAATGTGCAAGGGTATTTTTGGGCACAAGAAAAAACCCTCTATGAATCTAGCCCTATATGAGGGATTATTGCTTCTAATTTATGAGCATTTCAAGGCTCATACCATAAGCAAAACCCCCTGCAAGGTGTGGATTCATTTGAGGATATCGATAGTTCTAGCTTTCTGTCTAATATGGAGGATGTCCAAAGTATTAGTTCAGAGGGTGATGAAAAAATTTTGTCTGGAAAGAAGACCAAGGAGTTAGCAAAGAAATCACCCTCATTAATTAAAACCCCATGCAGGAAGAGCCCTAGAGGACACGGGCCTAAAGCTTCAGGCCAGGGAGATGAAGAATACAATGAGGAAGGGGAGGATATGAAAACTAATGAAGAGGATGATGAGGATACAAAAATTAAGAAAGAGGAGCCAGTGGTAAAAAAATAGAGGAGGTCAAAAGAGAAGGATGTAGAGTAGATTTTGGATTCTGAGCTGGAGATCTCTGACATTCCTCTTTCCCCTATTAACCCTCAAGAATAGGACAAGGAGAAGAAAGATGGAGAGGGTGGAGAGGTGGTAATTAAGAATAGGTGCATGGCCTGGAGAAATTTTAATGTAAGAACTTCCAAAATGGGTATTGTCAAAGAGGCTATGAACCCCAAATTCTAGAACAAAAACAGGGTCAGCTCCAGTTTTGAGGATCTCATTGATCCAACAAAGGTGGCTATTATGGATAACGCAAGGGAAACTAGTATGAATTTTCTTAATAATGCTAGAAACAGTATGATTAATAATTTCAAGTCAATCAAATGGCTTTACCATGAATTGGAGGAGTTTAGAGAAAAAATAGGTCAGCTAGAAAACAAAAGGAAGATGATAGATTGTGGAAATTTGAATGAATAGGGGGATTAACTCAGTTTGGCTAAGAAGAGAATCTAGAATTTGGAAAACTATAATCATAATATGGAAAATTTGATGATTTCCATTCTAAATTATATCAATGATAATATCTCATCCCTTATTGGAATGTTGAAAGCCAAAGGTCTTCTGGATGAAAATGAGGAAAAGGACAAAGAAAGGGCCAGAATGGAAGAGGATGTGACGATTAACATTACCTTCAATAGCTTGGATTGGGATGGTTAGAAGAAGCAGAAGTAGATGGCTGAGGAGATTCACAAAGTCTATGAAGTAGCAGAAATGATGCAGGAGTTCAAGAGAAAGACATAGGAGTAACTTTGGTTTTTCTTTTCCTATATTTTGGACTATTAGTATGTTGTAGTTTTTTGGTTAGTTGGCTTTTTGTTGTACTAGCTTTTTGTCTATTTTTTGTACTGGCCCTTTGTTTGGCTTTTGTTCTTTAACTAGGCTTTAACTACTTATTATTAGCCTTATGATATGTTTTAACTTTGGGGCTTCAAGATCCCTGTAAAACTTGTTTATCTTATCAAAAACTTTGAGTCAATAATTACTAGTTATTTTGATGATTTTAAGAAATCCATGAAGCAAAGACTAAGGATTCCAATATCACTAGTTGAGGAAAATTTTAATGATGCTTTCTTCTTAGTTGATGTTGATTATACATATCTGTAGGTAGCTATGCTCAAGGTTAGATGGCTTAAGCCCTTGCCATATGAGATCAATGTTGATGAGGCATCTATAGCTATCACAACTTTACTAGTAGAGGAAATAGATAAAAGTACCACATCACTTGGTAACTTTGAGTAAGCCAAGTCCAAAATTACAATTGACTTGAAGACAACTTCTATGGTAAGGGAAAAAAACAAACTTGTAAAGAAGCTAAAGGAGAGATATGGTGAAGGGGGAGAAGGAGAAGATGAAGATGATGAAGAGGAAGAACAAGTCCAAGCCCCATTGGAAATTACTCAAGGACAAGGAGAAGATGAAGAAGCTCATGAAGAAGGTGTCAAGGAGGAAGAAGTTGAGGAAGCATAGAAGGCTACTAAGAAGAAAAGAAAGGCTATGGAGCTTGAAGTGGAGAAACCCATGAAGAAGCTTGTGAAACTGTCACAACAAAAGCTAGTAGTACATGTTACTAGATCTAGCACAAGGGAAACCACTAAGCAAGTTAAAGTTGTTGAGAAGTACTATTGCTTTAGGAGAGTCAAGCTAACCAATAAAGAAGATATATGAGAGGAGAAAATATGTAGCTCTAGTGAGTCAGATGAGGAGAAGACAAAATCTGATGACATAAGTCAATTCAAGGTGGTAAGTAATAGTCCCTCCTCTTAAATAGATAATTTGTGTGACAATATAAAATCAAATATAGATTTATCTAGTTTTGTACACATAGATTTTGATAAGATAGGAAAATTAGAACAAAATACTATAGAGAAAGCCATATATGTGATGATAGAAACATTCAAATCAAATCCTATTGAGATTTCCAACTCACTACCTAAGAATATATGATTGAGTTGAATAGAAATGGCAATACAGCCTACAAATAGAGAGACAAATTAGGGAATCAAATTTAGCCCAAGTAATTCTAGAATTGGATAAAAGACATATTACCAAGGCTATGAAAAAGCACAAAACAAAATTTCCCCCAAATATAGAGCTTTCCATATGCTAAATAAGCAAATTGAGGATGTGGTAACCAAAAGCACAACTATTTGGAGATCTATTTATAGGTTACCCAATCTTTCAATAATAGAGAAGGAGCATTGAAGAACCTAAGAAAGTTGAACAAGAGACAACTAATCAAGCATAAGAGGTGTCAGTCAAAGATGATAGTGTGGGAGGCACTAAAAAAGTAGAAGAAGAGGCTACAACTAAAGAAGAGCAATAAGATGAATAGAATGCACAAGATGTACAAGTTCCCATCAACAATCCTCCACATGTAGACCAAGTGAGATAGCAAGACTCAATAAAAATAAAGGATGTTACTGACATTGCTTGTTAGAACATCAATTCTTTGACTAAGGATGCTTTAGAGAAGATATTGAAGAGTTCCACCATGGCAACATAATTATGCACAAATCTTGTATTGGTGAGAACAAATGAAATTGAATAGTTGGATATAGCATCAATAGGGGAGAAGAAAATTAACACATCTAGTGTGCCCCCTAAGGTAAAAGTTGTAGAAAAATGAAGTGCAAACACTGAACACCAAGGTGTTAATACAACACTATTTGTATTACCTCTAATGCCATTCATTTCATGTAAGAAAGCCTTACTCACAATTGTGAAGGATGGAACTAAAGTTAAACTAGGTCAGGAATTAAGTCCTGCACCTACACCATAGATACAAGGTGAAGAACATAAAGAGGATAGACTAGATGACAAGCCTAAAAAATTGAAGGTGATTATAGCTCCAGAGTAACAAATTTCTATCAGAACTCTAGTTACCTTACCAGTTTTTGTGACTCCTACTAATAGTCAAGTTCTTTAGAGACCATGCACTCAAGTCACACCATTGTAGATATCATGGCCAAGTGCAGAAACATCAAAAAGCTCAGAAGAACTATCCTATAGAGATGTAAGTCTTGATGAGGTGATTGAACTACCCAAGTTTGATCTAAACATAATCACTATTGAGAAAATGAGCATTCTATAGAAAGTTCTTCATAGGAAGAAACACCAAGAGTTGTTGAGAAGGGAGAATGAGAAAAAGCAAGTCCTTCGTGACATCAAAGACCTATTACTTGATACTTTTAGTCTCCCAGTCCCTAATGAAGATAAAGCTATTCTTGAGCAACTTGTGAATATTGTTGACAAGATAAATGATGAAGACCTGGACTCCAATGTTAGAATGGTTAGAAAAAGAAGTTTCAAACCAAAGTTCTTGAAAAGATATCTAGTGCTATTACACTATGATAGGTTGAGCTAGCACCCAGATAGAGAATGTAAAGAAGGTGTTGGAGAAAATTTTCTCTCTTTACACCAAGTTTTGTGATGTGAGTCTTTTCACACAAGAAATTTAGTGGCATGTTGACCAACTTGAGGGAGATCTAAAGACTATAGGTAATAACTTACAACTATCTCTTGGTCAAAGTTAATTACATTTTCAAAGACTGCCATCCACTCAAGGTAGGCTTTCCCAAATCAAAGCACAAGATGTTAACATTTGAGCTACCTTGATTAACATCCAATCCATGTTGACCCCACACATGGAGGTGTTACATAAGGAACTAGCCTTTGTCGAAACATGATGAAGAAAGATTCTCATTTGTCCACTCATGGTGGCTTAGTTAAACTTGTTGTTGAGCTAGACATACATTATTAATATCTAGAGGTAGCACGTAACAATTGGGATGCAACATTATAGATCATAATGGAGGTCCATCAAACATTTTTGGACAAACACACTCCTAGGGTACTACCCATGACATAAGTGTCGAAAAAGGGGGAATATGAATAAAAAGAGGAAATGAAAATGGAGAACACAATTTTGAGATAGAAACAAGGGACAATGATGGTACAAAATATTTACTCATTAGGATTCATATAAAATTTAGATACAAGGGTAAAAACATAGATCTGTGTCACCCTTTGGGGTATCCAACAGGGTTACAGCTAAAAAGATTATGACCGAAAGGGTTACGTCCAAAGGGGTTACAACCAAAACCCCTTTGACTATATAGATGTGGTGCTTTACCCTGCCAACATGGCAAGGGGGGTTTTAGCCAAAAGGGTTTTGGCTGTAACCCTGGCAAATTTATAAAAATCAAAAAATCACTTGCCAAAAATCATTATACTATCACAGTTTTCACAGTGGTCAGATTGTTTCAGCCATAATAGGTAAGTGGTTTTTTCTTTTTCTTTTTTAGTTATTATATGTTAGCATTAGTTAAATTAATTGTTTTTAAATGTTTTAGTAATTAGATTAATTATATTTTAAGTGTTTTAGTAGTTGATTATTTAGACTAGTTAATTTTCTTTATATAGTTAGATCAATATGTTAGATAAAGAACTATATAATATTTTTTGATTAAATACCTATTTAATCATAAATGTAGATTTTAAATCAAACATAGAAAATTCAAGTTTTGACTTAGATAACTAAAGTAATTATATTTGATAAAACATTAGCATAATACAAACCTATATAGATAACTAACATGTAACTTGAAACATTAGGTAGAACTAAACTATAATAAGTTCTAGTTGTTCAAACTTGAAAACTTAAAATTTAACCAACTTCAAACTTAGAAAACTTGGAAACTATAATAGCATGTACATGAAACTTTGAAAACTTGTTAAGACCTCAAGATAGCTAAAAATTAGTTACAATTTATAAAACATTAACATAGTAAACCTATGTGTGAAATAACATACATGCATATTTTTTGTTCACATACATGAGCTAGATGTACTAAATAACATGTGTATATTTTTAGTTACATTAACTTTGTACATATTTATATACATACATGTTTTAAATTTAATTTAATTTTCAATTTTATATGTACTTACATGTATATCTTAACTTTGCATTTATAGATAGAGATCTTTGCATATATCATTATGGCATCTGGTACTGGTGGAGTATCTATGTCCTCAAGGGAGGCTAGTGTTCAGGGAGGGGGTCATAGTGTTGAGTCAGGCACAACAAGTAGACCGATATCATCATCTGAGGAGAGACAACGTTTGTTTGTAGACACTATTGCTAGGTTATCTCATGCTATAGAGTGTCTTGATTCTACACTATTGGCTTCTACCACACTACGTAATAGGGAGAAGATTATTTCTATGAGAGATGAGTTATGCCATATGATTGAGATGATCTCTACAAACAACCCATTTGATGATATTAGTATTGAGACTTTTTACTCTTCCCTTTCTCACAATGTCACTAGCACTATGAAGTATACATAGATTGATGGTGAGGTCTCCACTACTATGGTGAAGACTATGTTTCCCTTTTATATAGATAGGCCTAGGGTTAGAGGTTATTCAATGATGAAGTGTACAAATTAGCTTGTTGCACCATTTATATATCCTTAGCGGTTAGCCGCACATCACAGGTGGCCACAGAAGAATGAGTTTCCTCTTTATTTTTGCAAACAATTATTTGCATAATTTCATTTACATCATAATGCCGATTATATAGATTTTCTAGGTCATGTTGGACAGGGCCTCGGTAGATTATCAAAGAGATTTAGACCTATAGACACCCCTGCGCCCATTAATAAATGGGCAATGGTGGGTCCAAACCTTTTGGTCATGTCGAGAGCTCCACAGATGGCTACTGCAGGTATGACTATTCCCAATGATACAATCAAAATTCATATATATTCTAGTATTGCCATAGAATCTATGCACTTGTAGGAGATGTCTTCATATTGATGTAGCAAATATATGTTACGATCTTGTGGTCCCATTTCAACGGGTGCATCCTCTAGCACATGAGTTGATGATCTATATGAGATAGTAGATATACCATCTCCACTAGAGGTTTTTGCTATATCAAATGTGGATGCATTGCATCGTATGGTATCTTATTTAGCATATGATCTTCTTGGTTCATATCAAGCATTGTCAACAGTCACGAGGATTACTCTTCATGATATTGGTGGACACACCAGCCATATTTTGTCACAGATAACAAGATCATAGCTTTTACAAAGATAGGAGGATATCCTTGCACATTATGTAGCACCTAATCCTATAGAAGGCCCTACAACACCTGTCCCCACACCTACTTAGGATCTTGTAGCACCTACTCCTACACAGCCTGGCCCTAGAGCACCCGCATTACATGATTTAGATATTACTCTATCACTACATGATTCAGATATCAATCAGATTGGCAGAGCATTACATGATGCTATGGTAAATATTATAATTTTATATGTTTAAATTTATTTGAATTATTATAATTTACACATGCATACTTGTTTAACATACTCAAGAGCTTTTATATGTATGTACTTAGGTCTATACATGTATTCTTGAGTGATTCAATTTAACTTGTGTACATGTACATGTGTGTTCTATAGGGTCTTAGTGATAGTCTATTACATTTTGAAGATCTTCAAACCCCAAAAAAGCTTGCACGACATGAGTCATAGGTATGTTGTATTTTTTATTATATATTTGATAGATATATATTGTACATATGATATAATACATGCACATATACATGTATAATTTTATAATTTTACAAATTTCTTTCATTTGACACGGGTTCAGGTCCAAATTGTAGAGCCTTTTGGGGTCATGGATCAGGAGGGAGATGTGGTTAATCTTAGTTTACATGTCTATTTCATTGATGTTGGGACATTTTATATATACATATCATTTCATATACTTTGATATGGAGATGTATGTTATTTTAGATACATGTATTATTTCAGATACTTTTATATGGATATGTATGCTATTTCAGATACATGTGTTATTTCAGATACTTTTATATGGATACATGTTATTTAAGATACATTTGATACATGGTATTTTAGAGACATTTGATGTGTGTATTTTGGAGACATTTTATATGGTATTTTGGATACATTTTACATGGGTACATACATTATTTCATAGATGTGTTATTTTACATAGATGTACATATTATGTTCATGTCTTATGTTCACATTGAATGTATGTATGTTTTCAATATTCGTATTTTTATTTCATAGATCATGTGTTGTTTGGTACATGTGTTACAACATTTAATCAATAGATTTGATACATATTTAAGAACATAAAGAGTACTAGTAAAGAATACATGATGTGAACTACAACATTTAATCACTAAATTTAATACATATAAGAACACAAAGAATACATACAAACATAGAGAATGTAATATGTGCTATTATAGAATACATATTTAAGAACATAAAGAGTACTAGTAAAGAATACATGATGTGAACTACAACATTTAATCACTAAATTTAATACCTATTAGAACACAAAGAATACATACGAACTTAAAGAATGTAATACATGAAATTATAGAATCAATTTTAAGAGTGCATTTAATCAGTAAAGGGGTTGTCCTAATAGGATGTCTTAAGGGGTTTTCTTAAGGGGAGGTCGTAAGGGGAACTCCTAGAATGGGTTGTCTTAAGGGGTTGTCTTAAGGGTAGGTCCTAAGGGGAGGTCCTAAGGGGAAGTCCTAATGCCATGTGCATGTACATTTATATACATGAAACCATACACAAAATATAAATAACAATACATGTTCATCACCAAATATAATACATATAAGAACACAAAGAATACATACAAGCATAAAGAATGTAATATGTGCTATTATATAATCAATTTTAAGAGTGCATTTAATCAGTAAAGGGGTTGTCCTAATAGGATGTCTCAAGAGGTTGTCTTAAGGGGAGGTCCTAAGGAGAAGTCTGAAGGGGAAGTCTTAGGGGGAGGTCATAAGGGGAATTTCTAGAATGGGATGTCCTAAGGGACTGTCTTAAGGGGAGGTCATAAGGGGAACTCCTAGAATGGGATGTCTTAAGGGGTTATCTAAGGGGAGGTCCTAAGCAAAAGTCCTAATGGGATGTGCATATATATATATATATATATATATATATATATATATATATATATATATATATATATATATATATATATATATATATATATATATATATATATATATATATATATATATACACACATGAAACCATACACAAAATATAAATAACAATACATGAATGTTCATAATTTGTACCATATATCCAAGATTCATGATCAAATGTATATAAATTTATAAAATATATATCCAAAATGATGTGTATGTAGTAAATATGAAAGTATGCTCGAGTTGTATATATAGAAAATAAGTACAAATAGCTCTGAACTAGAGCTCCACAAACATTGTATTGTTAGGATCCTCTCTATGTTTAATTATCTCTAGAATATTTTCATGTTCTTCAATAGGCAGTTTCTACTTTTGATTTCCATGATGTCCTCTTCTTGGTATTGAGTCAATTTGCAACTTTATTGCTAAAACATGGTTACTATATTGTGAAACCTTTTCTCCAGGCATGTATTCAATAAATTCAATATTATTGTCGATTATCCTATTTTGTTGATAATATGTTCCTTCAACAACAACTGATCCAATTGGATATGACTATCCATCAACATCTATAGTTCCTTCTAGCAACTTGTGTTTTGCTTTTGTGCATCTTAGAAGATAATATTCTACATTTTATACATTATCTACTAAGGCTTGGACAACAAAAATATCTCTTGCAATGTACATAAAAATAGACATGTTTATAAAGTGAAAAAATTTAATGAACAT